>CM016617.1:99770200-100970200 GCA_005393395.2 Gossypium australe
GTTTTGACATGTTTTAGAAGAATTTGATTATGTTTGAATTGGTTGAAAATGGTTTTTGAGTTGCTTGTGTTCAAGTTTGCACGGTATGGTAAACTTGAGTTTAAGGTTCATTTGAGTCCACACAGCAGACAAGAGCGTGTGACTGGAGTGTGAGACACACGGTAAAACTTGATTTGGCCGTTGTCCCCTGCAACAAAATTTTCAAACAGAATGCTGTATTTTCCGTGCGCAAAACACGGCGTTTTTCAGTGTGTGAGGCACGGCCTAACACATGGGCGTGTGGCTGGCCGTGTGATCCAATTTAGAGAGTTACACGGGGACGGACACGGCTTGAGGCACGGGTGTGTCCCATGGCCACACGGGCGTATTCCTTGGTCACACGGGCGTGTGTCCCCTATACTTAGGAAAATTTTTGAAATTTAGCGAAAAATTTCTGGAGTATCCGATTTAGTCACGGTTTATTTTTAATATGTATTTTGAGCCTCGAGGGCTCAAAAGAGGGACAATATAATTAAATTATAATGTGTATGCTAAATGGTTATGTAATGTTTGTATATGATCTAAAAAGTCTGGTAATGCTCCGTAACCCTATTTCGGCGACGGATAAGGGTTAAAGGGTGTTACAATAATAGTCCTAATTCTATATGAATTTCTAAAACCTATTTCAATTAGGGAAAGTAAGTGTTATAAACAGCCAATTTTAATCAAACCCTAGAAGTTTTACCTAGCAAATTTTTAAGAAAAACATCCTTAAACACATTCTTTTCCAACTCAACTTTCAAGCTAAAGGAGTTAAAATTTTCAAAACCATCCCTCTCCCCCAAGTGGATCTAAACTAAAACCTTTTTGTATAATTAATAGATACTAGGGAGTGGAGAACCAGTAAACCTGATATGTGCAAACCCATATGCGAGACCATGAGTGAACCTGTGTACGTGAGCCCTTGTGCGAACCTTTAGTGCTAACCTTTAAGAGAACCCCTGACATGCAAACCCCCTTGTATGTGAATCCCCCTAATATACGAACCCCCTTGCATGCAAACCCCCTACTGCGACCCCACATGCATAAACATATAGGATTACTTATGCAAACTCTTAGTAAATCCATGTGAACCCTACATAAAAAACATACGAACCATTAGGCTATTATGAGCGAACCCTAAATTGTTGTATATATGCGAGTTAATACATGAAAGTCTATACATGTGAGCCAATACTTGCGAGTCAATATATGCGAAACAACACCTACTAGTCAATACATGCGAGTCATAAATCACATGTGAACCCCTAGATGCAACCCTTGCTTGTGCGAACCTATGTGCAACCCCCCTTAGGTGCGAACCCCAAAGCATGCAAGCTTACATGTTATACGAACCCTAGGAATGTGCGAGCCTATATTTTATGCAAACCTTAGGAATATGCGAGCCTATATGTATGTAAAGCCTAGGAATGTGAGAGCCTACATGCGAACCCTAGGTACATGTGAGCTTATATGTTACGCGAAATTGTGTATGTGCTAAATAACTGGGCCTATTAATTCACATAAAAATCTTGTACATGTAACACTATTTTTTTACTTGCACAAATTATATGTACATATGTGATTTTGATATAAATGTATGCTTGATCACATGCCATTAAATGCTAGTATGAAATATTTAATGTAGCAATCAATTAATGATAAAAAAGAATTACATGCTAAGTATATGTACATAATTATATGAAAAATAGATATGGAATACAGCGGAGTTCCATAAGAGTCAGTGGCAAATTAAGTCCACACCGAAAGTCAGTACTACATGAAGTAGGCGACAATTTCATCAAAACTGGATAAACCAGGGTGATAGTTAAAAAGCCATAAAAAATCGGGCAATTGATATGTTAAGTTATTGTAGTAAAAGCTATCACCACAAATGACAAGTGAACGGTCGTCATCACCGGCAATCCAATCTGGGATGGTCAGTATTAATTATGTGTTTTGAAGTGTCAAGCAATGCTCAAGGGCAGATAAGATGGACGGGTGGGAACTTAATCCGTAAATTTGCATTGCATCATATACATAAATTAATTATACATTGATTTGTCCTATGTACTATGAAGAATGCTTAGTTCATTACTAAGCTATGAATCATATGCTTTACCCTTTTTACAAATATATTCAATGATTTATAATTTAGACTCAACTAAGCTGTTGTAAGCCCACTCCCCCTTTCTTTACCTCTCAGGTAATGCAAAAAACTAGGACGCGAGATGGCATCGGAGGACCTTCAGATTAGCAAGTTGTTTTTATTATTTCTATTTTAAAGTTTATTTGAAGTTTTCCTTAAAACAAGTTCATTTTTGGGTTGTAATTATTAGTTCCAGATTTTTATTTTAGGATTAAAAATAGTTTAGCTTAGCTTGATATTTAGAGTTAATACTCGGATATATTGCATTCTAATTCGGTTTAGGAAAACTACAAAATTTTAAACAAATGAGTTTTTGTTGTTTCTTTAAATACTTAAAGATTTTGTTAAGACTCTTTTTACATGTTTAAAAATAGGCTTACAGGATCACTTCGGTGATCGAATGTAACGGTTTCGACTTAGCCAAAACTCCTAGGCCGAATCGGGGGTGTTACAGTCATACCAATATTGTCACTTTTTGTATATGTGTAAATGAGTTTTGTATTGTAATTGGACTCTTAAAAGCCGACCATGATTTGTTAAGTTATTTAGATGCTGAGATGATGGTCGGATTATGTTGGTGCTACTTCTTTAACAATATTTTTATTTTGATAGTAACACTTTTTAACAATACTATTGATGTTACTAAAATGAAATATAATGTTACTATAATGGAATATAATGTTGGATATTTTTGGTAAATGTATTTAAGTGGTATAATTGAATATTCAATTTAGAAAACATAAGGTTATGTGCAAATACAAAAATAATAGTATACAATAAAGTATATTGGTTTCTATTTTTTTAAAAAAAATTATTAAACGGTATATTAGTCATTTGAACATTTTTTTATGATATTTACATTTTTATAAAAAAAATAAAGGGTATATTTTTTATTTCAACATTTAACGCTTTTGGTTTTTTAATATTTTTACAAAAATAAAACATAATTTAATTTTTTAAAGGGCATATTCGCCATTTGATTTTTTTTTTTTTTTTTGCTATTACATATCTATTCCTATCAACCAAACACATGAATACTATTACAATAATTATTCCATTCCATCCAAGCAAACCACTGCTATGTCTATTCAATTCCAATACAGCCTTATTCCACTCCCACAGAATGATTATTCTATTCAAACCTTATTCCATTCCAGTGAAACAAATGTGTCATAAGCAAGGGTGACTATTCGATCGAGTCGAGTCAAATCGAGTCAAAAAAATTTAAGTTAGTCGAGTTGACGAATCCTATTTTAGCAACCAAACTCAATTTGATTTTTTTTAATTGAATCGGGTCGAGTCAAGTCGAGTCAGGTTAACAAATCTTATTATTTATATTCAATGTTTCATTTACGTGTACCAATTATTTAACCAGTAGACGAAGTATAAGATTATTTAACTTTATAAACAATATAATGGTTTTGCCTTTTAACTTAATGGGTGAAGATTTATCAAAGGGACGTAGTTTTCCCTTTGAACTTAATCGTTTTGAGTTTTAACTTTAGAAAAGGTAAACATTTATCAAAATGACGTAGTTTTTCTTTTCTTATTCAAATTTTCTAATAACTTGAATTATGAAATACATATTCGAGTTAAACCGAAAATTTTAATTTTTTTATTCGGGTTGATCCAAATAACTTGAACTATTTAATTCAAAATTTGAATTTTTTATCAAGTTTTTTGAATCGAATCGAATTTTACTCACCCCTAGCCGTAAGTATTTTCTATCAAAATTTGTCAATTTAGAATTTTGATTCGGTTATCCTCATATAATTAAAAGGAAATAAACATGTTCAATTGATAAATTTTGATAAAAACTACTAATGCCATTGAATTAGGATTTTAAATTTGAAAAAAAAAATAGGAAGATTGAATTTTTAACTTTTAAAGTACAAGGACCAAATATTACATTCTATAGGATTGATGGTTGTCGAATCCACCAAAAATAAATTATTATGCCTAAACAATATATAAATAGCAATATAGGGAGTAGGGTTAATCCCACAGGGATTGGGATATCTAAAATTGTCGTTCAATTTAACCAGGTTAAAGTTAGGTAGTTGTCGTGCCCATAACGTGTGTCAACCTATATGAAAATAAAAGAGGGAACTAAATCCAATTAAAAAAAATAAAAAAATAAATAGAAATCAAAATCTCAGTAAATTAAACTAAAACAAAATCAAAACTAAATAAACCGATGTGACGACACTCTAGCTTCAGGCTCAATTTAGGCTCTGATTTTGAATTGATCTCGAACAATGAATTTTCTCCTCCAATTGATAAGTCGATTATTGTAACATCCCACAAACATCCTTAGTCGTAAACAATATGTGATAGATTCTTAGTGAAATAAGGTGTAAGTAAATATCATGGGATACCAAAGGAAGTTGAATCAAGAAGTAAAGCCTGGCGTATTAATTTAAAGTATGAACTCAATTGTAAAAATGTGAAAGTATTGTGGTCTTAGTGTAAATATTCAAAATTCATACGGTCAAAATATAAATATGGACAAGTTGAATGACCAAAAGTGCAAATAGCCTAAAGGAGAAAAGGACTAAAGGGTAAAATAAATTGATAAATGGGAACCATATTAAAAAACTGGAAAAATAAGAGGGACTACATTATGATTTTACCGAAAGTGAGTAATGACACAAAAGTGAATATTAAGAGATTATAAGAGAAAAATGATAATTTCTCAATCAAGATAACTATCATTGTAACACCCCTAACCCGTATCCGTCATCAGAATAGGGTTACGAAGTATTACTATAAAAACATAGCTCAAATAATTCATTTCCAACGTTTCATAATCATTGCAAAATTCAATCAAACACATGCATAACGTCACTAATTCAAGCCCTCGAGGAGTTAGAAATACTTTAGGAACGATTCAAGACTAAATCGAAAATATCTAAAACTTCATAGAAAAAGATGGAAAAATTCACACTGCAGGGTTCACACGGCCGTGTGGCCACGCCGTGTGACTCACACGGCTGAGACACACGCCCGTGTCTCAGGCCATGTGGGCATTCAAAGTAGGGACACACGGTCGTGTCCCAACCCGTGTAACTCTCTGGCTTGGCTCACACAACCAAGCCACATGCCCATGTGTCAGGCCGTGTAACTCTCGAAATGCAACCTTTAAAAACCTATAGGGGACACACGGTCGTGTCGCATGGCCGTGTGACTCACACGGCTGAGACTGTGTGAGGCCGTGCGGACAAGAAATAGGCCATTTTCAAGCCATTTCTTTCACCCAAAACATGTTCATACATACAAGCCATTTGCACCTATTTCAAGCATTCAAAAATGTACGTAAAACATGCATAATAAAACTAGATCAATATGGCATTTTTGCATACAACCAATATGCTCAAAAGGTAGCTTAAACATAAATCTTAAAATCAACCTAAATACATACATCTTTTGGCATGAATCAATATACACAAGGACAAATTATCATGCCAAGACATAGCACAATTGACCATATGTCAAACCTCAACAAAATATACCAAATTGATCATTAAAAACATACATCTACTTGACCATTTCAACATTAACCATTTAAGCACCAAAATGTCAAAATGTCATCACTCATAAAACCACATATATATATATATATATATACATGCCAACACATACCACTTTGTACATAAAACAATGCATCAATTTGATCATATTAACCACAACCAACAAGACATAAATAGTACCTTAAGTACATCAAATCCAAGGCAACATTTCATGCCAATATCATCAACCAAAATGACATATACATGCCAAACTCATCAATTAAACATTAGACATAGTCAACCTATACATGTCATTGTAGCCACAACTAAAACATCAAAATCTATCGATAAATTCAATGGATAGTGTGATGGATCTCCGACTAGCTTCCAACCCGATCGAGCTTCTGATAATCTGTCAAGTAAAGGAAAATAATTACGTAAGCAATGTATGCTTAGTAAGTTCGTATAAACTTTAAGCATAATATTTCATTTCAATAATATACTTTATAGAATAAACATAAATCTATGTCAATGCCATAAGATTCATAAATCGCTATGATCATCAACCCACAAATTAGTAAGTTCATTAATGTCACATACATTTATCATTCGTAATATGATAGGATTTTATGGGACTTGATAGATAACAATCAACGTTTCTATAAGATTATACACTTTTTAATCTACTTTTTTTTCATTCAGTTCCCAATGCCTATCATAAGCCTAAACCACATTCTCAATTCCCAACTTAGTGTATTTATCCATGATATAGGTATATTCATTCATAGCATATGTAAACTTCTCACATATAGTATATCCTTCAAACTCATTACTCCATTTTCATCAAATTTCATTTCAACTATGAATTTACCATTTCATTACCTTTATTCACCCGTTTCATATGCATAACACATAAGATATACGCACAATATCAACCATGACTACAAACTAGTGCATCTAAACATAACTCGTTTGGAATCAACTACATAATCAATCATTGCACAAGAAATTACATACTTTGATTTATTTCACCTTTTCATAGACATAAGCACGTTACCAATTGAGCACTTACCGTTTCAATGTATTTCATTAAGATTAAGCATGATATAATTCAATCATAAACTTGGCACAAGCCCAAGCACCAACAACAACACATGATAGAATAATTGAATATAATTCATATGAACTTAACATAGATAACCATTATACTTGAGCATGATCCAATTGGATCTATTATCCTTCATAACATATCATGTTTTCCATGTATCATCATTTCAATAAGTTTCATACACACATGTCTTGGTTCATATTGAACACTTACTATTGTCACAGGCTAGTGATTAAAACATAACTTAGCAATATCATCACATGGTAAGATATGGTATGTAAACATAGCATCACTTAAATCATACCTTTCAACTAATGAATATTCATACTTTGATCATTGATACATCATACCTTTCCATATTTGTCATAGTGAAGTCAATCAGAACCCTTACCGAAGCTCACACAAGTGTGTTAAACGAAGGTCAAAACCATCCCTTTTCTTTAATCGATGATCGAAACCATCCCTTTTCATATTCGGTGAACATTGTAAGGAGGATTGAAACCCCGATACACATTTCATAGTGTGCCATAGTCCAACTATGGTCTTACATGTGCACTGCCATGACCTTGCCATAGTCTTACGCTCATAGTGCCATAACCCGATTATGGTCTTATCATTAGAATGCCATAGCCCAGCTATGGTCTTACATATATATATATATATATATATATATATATACACTGTCATGGTACAACCATGGTCTTACGTTTGAAAAACTGTCATAGCCTCGCTATGGTCTTACATAAACATTACCATAGTCCAACCATGGTCTTGTACATTTTTATGTTGTGCTGTTATACTGTCTTATTCATTTCCTTCAAGTTGACAAATTTGATTCACATATATACAAAAATAGATAATAATTTATCGAAACAGTAATTAATTGAACTAATCAAGTTACGAACTTACCTGGCTAAATTGCAGAAATGGCGAAGTTCAAGGGCATTTAGGTAATTTTCCTTTCTCCTCTATTTTCCACTCAATCTTGATCTAAATTAATAATTTATTCAATCTATTAATTTAGACAATAAAACAATGTATTTAAGCAATTTAGTTATTTTGACATTTTTACAAAATTACCCCTAATTTTTTACTTTTATTCAATTTAGTCCTTCAGGCTAAAACATGCAAATTAACCAGTTTTTCTTGAAATTTCATGATAGCTGAATATTTTAGCTTCCAATACAACCCATATTTGCAACAATTTCACATCAAATCTTTTTATTTTAACTATTTCAAAATTTTAGTTTCTAATCAGAAAATTCATCAAAATTACTTAACAAAACACTTTTAAATCCCAACCAACATTTCATATTCATCATTTAACATCTAAAATCACAAGGTTCATCAATGGCAACATTCAAAATCTTTACCATTTTCAAAATTGAAGGTACAAGCTAGCTAGACCTAGTTGCAACAATCTCAAAAACATAAAAATTATTAGAAACGGGGCTAAAACGGACTTACATGCATCATCCAAAGCATGGCCGAATATTAAGCTCTAGCTATGGCTTCCTTCTTCAACAAATTCGGTGGAACCAAAGTTAAAGAAGATGATGCCATTTTTTTATTTGTTTTAATTTTCTTTTAATAAATAAATTACTAAATTAACCTTTGTTATAATATCAAAATTCACCTATTTAATGTCCACCTTTGTCCATTATTTATAATAATGGTATAATTACCATCTAGGTCTCTTTTCCTTTATTCAATAAGCCATTTAATCAGTCTAATCAAATAGTGATCACATTTTACACTTTTTACGATTTAGTTTTTTTTTTTTTGCTTAATTAACTATCGAAACGTTAAAATTTTTCAACGAAACTTTAATACAACCTTAATGACACTTTGAAAATATTTATAAAAATATTTACGGCTCGGTTTATAGAAACGAGGTCTCGATACCTCCTTTTCTAAAACCATTTAACTTTAGAGTCTGACCACTTGAACTTAATTAATCATTCATATCACATAAATTACCATAACAAAAACCTTTTTAAAACCATATTCGACTCGTAAATTGTAACATCCTAGATTAGGGGCTATGCGTTCGTGTGTAATTCATGAGATAGTGGGCTCAGTGGGTGTGTTGGATGTGTTCTGAGGAGTTCTAGGAACCCTAAGGTGTATGGAAAAGTATGGAAATGTATGGAAATGTATGGAAATGTATGGAAAAGTAGGGAAATGTAAGGAAATGTATGGAAATGTATGGAAATGTATGGAAATGTATGGAAATGTAAGGCAATGTATGGAAATGTAAGGAAATGTAAGGAAATACTTTGGAAACGTTAAGTTTAAAAGAGGAAAGTGAACATTTTTGGAAACTAGGGGATGTAAGGAAATGATGTGGAAATGATTCAAAAGAGGAAAGTAAACATTTTTGGAAACTTGGAAATGTAAGGAAATGTCAAGTTTAAAGAGCCAAACGAAAATTTTTGGAAACTTGGAAGTGTAAAGAAATGTCAAGTTTTAAGGCTTAAAAAGAGAAAACTAAGGCAAGGTGGCCTTAAGAAAAATAATAGGAGGAATTTGACACACAAACAGGCTTGGAAAAGTGGCCTGGAAATGCCACTTAAGGCCCTGGTAAGTGACGCCACCTACATGAGCAAGTGGGCCTGAGTTCGAGTCACATGGGAAACAAATAAAAGAAATTTTATTTTGCTTCCAGAAGAAGTAAGGTGGACGGCACAAGCTATTTAAAAAGGAAGAGTTTTATTCTCTTTAAAATTCGGCTAAATGATGGATAAATAAGGGATTTATTTATCATTATTTTCAAGAGATAATGGTTGGATTAAATTCTTTTATTTAGTGATAATACAAAGGATAAAGCTATCAAATAGAAGAGTGGTGGCCAAGTAAGGGACTCTAGCTAGTAAATTCGGCTATAAAAGGAATAGAGAGGCCATTCAGCATTATTTACTCTTCCTTGATAACCTCTGCCGAATTTTCTCTGCAACCCCTATTCTTTTCTTCTTCATTCTTCTCCTCTCAATATTCCAAAAGCCGAAAGCTTGCTAAGATCAAGGCCATAGCCGAATAGTTTGAGACTTCAAGCAAAGGAACTGTCGATATCTGAAGTAAGGGTAAGATCTCATTCGATTTCCATCCTTTTTCTTTTAAGATTTGCCAAAATCTAGGACTAACCCCATTAATATCTTGTTGCCGAAACCTTGAAGAGATCTTTCGGGATTTACTAAGTGTCGACTACAAGGAAGGAGAAGTTCTTTTCCTGAAGGTACACCATAAGCCGCGTGTTCCCTAGTTATTCGGTGAGTTTCGGGATTTAAAATCCACAAGGTAAGTGTCTATAGCATTCGGCCAAGGCCTATTTTAGTAGTTAGATCTATTATTATGTGTTTTAAGTCGAAAACTAACAGATTCAAGGGATCTAGTGAGTAGCCGATTTCAATGGAGAAGAATACAAGTTTTCGGGATTTGACTATAGTCAATTCGACAACAAGGTAGGTTTTAAGAATACAAATCCTACTAGGATTTGGTTTTATAGGCTTTATGCTAACATACTAAGGTTACCAAATGTAGGAATTGAGATCTAAAGCAATAGATCGATTTTTTTCGGGATTTTAAGGAATTCGTTAAGTAAATCAGGTGTGTACCCCACACTAACTTTTAATATGTTATATGGCAAATATTTAATATATGAATGTATAAGAATGTGAATGTGGCTAAAATACCCTAATGTGGTACAAAGTACTCAGGTACGTTTCCTACTCCTACTAGGATTACGAAATATGTTATATTTTAACATGTGAAAAGTGACATGAATGTGAATTTAAGTATGATATGCATGATATGAATAAAATGGGGCATTCGGGTTATATGAGAAAGGGGAAGTGAATGTGGTGACTTCGGTCTCACTATCTGAATGTGGTGGCTTCGGTCACATTATCTGAATGTGGTAACTTCGGTTACATTATCTGAATGTGGTAACTTCGGTTACATTATCTGAATGTGGTGTCTCATGACACAATTATCTGGTGGCTATGCCACGAATTTTATATGGGCGATGAGCACGTCGACTGCAGCGACTGCCTTCGATGGAGTGTAACGGATGGAGAGTTGACTTAGTAGTCCCAACGGTGTGCAGGTTGGTACGGGGATGTGTAGCGGATGGCATCTAGGTATGGGTTCGGGTTTGCATCATTATCTTGAATTATTATGTGAACATGATATGTATGGTATGCCTAAATCTATTAAATTTTAGTGTTGGTTACACATTCAGTCTGTTTGACTCACCCCGTTGGGGAACTTTTTCTTCCAGGTGATGAACAGTAATGGACCGGGTCGGCAAGAGCTTAGGGATGGCCATGCACAGCAAGAAATCTATGATTTGGACTTTTATTTTCCTTAAGTACTTTGGTTTTAAATTTGGTTATATTTGATGTAATAAGGCCATAGTGAACTATTTTATTTCTGTCTTAGTGTTTAATTATGTTTACAAATTTTTATTAAGTTAAAGATTAAGTAATTTATTTTTGAATATACTCTATAATTTTATCACTTAAAAATTAAAAAGGGTTTTCAATATAAGATCGAATTCGTTTTCAACTCAAGCCCAACCCAAAACAATATTTTTTTTTAAAATCGCACAAGTTTTTCATAAGAAGCAAAATAATTTGAACCAGTTTTCTTGAGGAACATACCAAATCTGGTCAAAGCTCGTGGGCCGGGTTTGGGGTGTTTCAATTTGGTATCAGAGCCCAGTTTCAAACCCTCAGCCTGGGGTTTAAGGCCCAAAACGTTTTCAAATCGAGCCCAAATGAGTTTTTGAAGATAAGCAGGTTTTCTGGCATGGCACCTAAGTCTCCGATTCGAAGTCCACCAGGTAAGTACCCCTAACCTTTGTGTGAATTATAGTATGAATTGTAGAAGGGTAGAACTGGAATGGCACGTAGAGTAGTATGATAAGTATTTGGAACCCTAGGACTAGTTACCCCAACTATTACATAAGACTTAATGCTTAATTAAACAAACCTATGGCTAAGTCGCCGAGTTAGGGTGTGGCAACCATTGTGCGCATGTCTAGGATTGGATCCGGAAGAGCCTGGTATTTAAGCAGTCCTAGTGACTCACCTCCTCTTCGCAGGAATCCTACCTGGTGCGTAGCTTCGGTTCACCTTAACCAAGAGGACTTATTCATAGGCTAAACCCCTAACTAAAACCCGAAAGGGAACTAGCCGTATTTTCATAAAAACCTAGTTTTATAACTTTAAAAAAAAAATTCTGAAATATCCTTGATTTATGGAAATTAAAATACCCCTATTTGCAAAATTTCTAAATTGCCCTTGGTTCATGAAATTTTCGCATACCCACAGTTTTTATCAAAATTTCTTCCTTTATAAAATGTTCAAAGACCCTAACTTGCAAAATATTAAAATACTCCAACTTGGAAAATTTACGAAATTGCCCCTGACTTACAAAATTACCAAACTGACCCTGATTTTCAAAATTTTTGCAACATCACTGATTTGGAAAACAAATGCTCAAAAGGAACCTCAAGTTTTATAAATTTTGAAATACCCCTGAATTATTAAACTTTACAAATTTACCCTGATTTGTAAAAATTTCTGAAATACCCCCGGGATTTCAAAAAAAATTACCAAAATACCCTTATTGACAAAATCACCAAGGAACCTTATTTTGACAAATTACGAAAGTACCCCTGTAGGAAAAATTATGAAAATACCCCTGGGTAGTGGAAAAACAACAACAATGAAAACTACAACGTTTCTCTGAATGAACGAAAGTTCATAATTGATTAATGGATGCATGAATGAAAAGACTGTGTGTATGTATGAATACGAAAGAACCACTCCTAAAACTCTTTTCATAAAAATTCTTCGCGAATAATCAGTGAAACAAGGACTAATTCATAAAACTTTTTACTCGGATTAAATCGCGACGTTAGAAATAAGTTCTAGGGGACGTGAACTTAGGGATTGTGCCTAGAAAGTATGATGGTTCTATTAAGATCAGAGTGCGCAGCGAAAGCATAGTACGGTGAGAAGGATTGTACGGCTGTTAATAAGTAATTTCGAGGACGAAATTATTTTTAAGGAGGGTAGAACTGTAACATCCTAGATTAGGGGTTATGCGTTCGTGTGTAATTCATGAGATAGTGGGCTCAGTGGGTGTGTTGGATGTGTTCTGAGGAGTTCTAGGAACCCTAAGGTGTATGGAAATGTATGGAAATGTATGGAAATGTATGGAAATGTCAAGTTTAAAGAGCCAAACAAAAATTTTTGGAAACTTGGAAATGTAAAGAAATGTCAAGTTTTAAGGCTTAAAAAGAGAAAACTAAGGCAAGGTGACCTTAAGAAAAATAATAGGAGGAATTTGACACACAAACAGGCTTGGAAAAGTGGCCTGGAAATGCCACTTAAGGCCCTGGTAAGTGACGCCACCTACATGAGCAAGTGGGACTGAGTTCGAGTCACATGGGAAACAAATAAAAGAAATTTTATTTTGCTTCTAGAAGAAGTGAGGTGGACGGCACAAGCTATTTAAAAAGGAAGAGTTTTATTCTCTTTAAAATTCGGCTAAATGATGGATAAATAAGGGATTTATTTATCATTATTTTCAAGAGATAATGGTTGGATTAAATTCTTTTATTTAGTGATAATACAAAGGGTAAAGCTATCAAATAGAAGAGTGGTGGCCAAGTAAGGGACTCTAGCTAGTAAATTCAGCTATAAAAGGAATAGAGAGGCCATTCAGCATGATTTACTCTTCCTTGATAACCTCTGCCGAATTTTCTCCGCAACCCCTATTCTTTTCTTCTTCATTCTTCTCCTCTCAATATTCCAAAAGCCAAAAGCTTGCTAAGATCAAGGCCATAGCCGAATAGTTTGAGACTTCAAGCAAAGGAACTGTCGATATCTAAAGTAAGGGTAAGATCTCATTCGATTTCCATCCTTTTTCTTTTAAGATTTGCCGAAATCTAGGACTAACCCCATTAATATCTTGTTGCCGAAACCTTGAAGAGATCTTTCGGGATTTACTAAGTGTCGACTACAAGGAAGGAGAAGTTCTTTTCCTGAAGGTACACCATAAGCCGCGTGTTCCCTAGTTATTCGGTGAGTTTCGGGATTTAAAATCCACAAGGTAAGTGTCTATAGCATTCGGCCAAGGCCTATTTTAGTAGTTAGATCTATTATTATGTGTTTTAAGTCGAAAACTAACAGATTCAAGGGATCTAGTGAGTAGCCGATTTCAAAGGAGAAGAATACAAGTTTTCGGGATTTGACTATAGTCAATTCGACAACAAGGTAGGTTTTAAGAATACAAATCCTACTAGGATTTGGTTTTATAGGCTTTATGCTAACATACTAAGGTTACCAAATGTAGGAATTGAGATCTAAAGCAATAGATCGATTTTTTTCGGGATTTTAAGGAATTCGTTAAGTAAATCAGGTGTGTACCCCACACTAACTTTTAATATGTTATATGGCAAATATTTAATATATGAATGTATAAGAATGTGAATGTGGCTAAAATACCCTAATGTGGTACAAAGTACTCAGGTACGTTTCCTACTCCTACTAGGATTACGAAATATGTTATATTTTAACATGTGAAAAGTGACATGAATGTGAATTTAAGTATGATATGCATGATATGAATAAAATGGGGCATTCGGGTTATATGAGAAAGGGGAAGTGAATGTGGTGACTTCGGTCTCACTATCTGAATGTGGTGGCTTCGGTCACATTATCTGAATGTGGTAACTTCGGTTACATTATCTGAATGTGGTAACTTCGGTTACATTATCTGAATGTGGTGTCTCATGACACAATTATCTGGTGGCTATGCCACGAATTTTATATGGGCGATGAGCACGTCGACTGCAGCGACTGCCTTCGATGGAGTGTAGCGGATGGAGGGTTGACTTAGTAGTCCCAACGGTGTGCAGGTTGGTACGGGGATGTGTAGCGGATGGCATCTAGGTATGGGTTCGGGTTTGCATCATTATCTTGAATTATTATGTGAACATGATATGTATGGTATGCCTAAATCTATTAAATTTTAGTGTTGGTTACACATTCAGTCTGTTTGACTCACCCCGTTGGGGAACTTTTTCTTCCAAGTGATGAACAGTAATGGACCGGGTCGGCAAGAGCTTAGGGATGGCCATGCACAGCAAGAAATCTATGATTTGGACTTTTATTTTCCTTAAGTACTTTGGTTTTAAATTTGGGTTATATTTGATGTAATAAGGCTATAGTGAACTATTTTATTTCTGTCTTAGTGTTTAATTATGTTTACAAATTTTTATTAAGTTAAAGATTAAGTAATTTATTTTTGAATATACTCTATAGTTTTATCACTTAAAAATTAAAAAGGGTTTTCAATATAAGATCGAATTCGTTTTCAACTCAAGCCCAACCCAAAACAATATTTTTTTTTTAAAATCGCACAAGTTTTTCATAAGATGCAAAAGAATTTGAACCGGTTTTCTTGAGGAACATACCAAACCTGGTCAAAGCTCGTGGGCCGGGTTTGGGGTGTTTCATAAATATTAAATAATAATATTTAATATTTATGAACTTACTCATCGGATTTGGTGGCCCCGAAACCATTGTTTTCGACACCACTAAAAAAAGGGTTGTTACAATCATGAATTATCATGACAATAATTGATGAATTTTAGGTGTCTAAATATAAATGGTGGAATATTTTATTATTATCTCATTATTATTTTATTATAAGATATTTTATTATTTTAATTAATTAAATTAAAGGAGATATTTGTATGGAAGTATGAAGAAATTTCTTCATACTCTCCATGCTCCAATGCCACCACCATTATAAAATGGAAGGTGTTCTCATTTTCCTACAATTTGGCCCTTTGCCATAAAATCTTGTTAATCCACTTTAAATTCTTAAAATTTTCCAAAGGCATCTAAGAGGAAAAATGAAGTAGATTTCCTAGAGGGCTTGTCTATCTTAGAAGCAATAAATTAAAAATTAGGAATTAGAAGTGATGAAAGTTGAAAAGAAAGGAAAGGAAGTGATGGAAGTGAGAAATGAATAAAAAGGGAAGCAAGGAAAAAGAAGTTCTTCTTAAAAAGAGGTAAGTGTTCATTTTAATTTCGGTGATATTTTAAGGTATTAAGTTAAAGTATGTAATAAAATGAGTGTTTTATATGTGAATTTAACTAATTAGTAGTGATGGAAACTATTTATTAAATTGTGATTCATAGATAGTGATATAATTTATGTTATGAGAAGTTATGATAAAATTATATATTAATGATACGTGAGCTTCAAGGACTAAATTGAATAATAATCTAAAGTGTGATGATATACATAATCAAGTGATTTTGTATAACAATTTAATAGTTGATAAGTAAAATAAGTGTTATATGTTAGCATGAGTGATATTGTAACCTCTCTAACCCGGCCTAAACGTTACGACCGAATTCTGAAGGCTACATTAGCACCTAAATGGCCTAGTAAAATTATCGAAGTTTTTAAAAAAATCTTTCTAAAACATTTATTTACCTTTGGAGTAGAATTTAACATGTTATCTTTTTCTCACTTAAAGATACAAATTTTCTAAGAACCGGTTGATTTTAACGTTTCCTTTATAATGGTGACTATTTTTGAAAACTTAGTTGGTTTCCAATTTAGTTACTTTTCAAAATATCATTTACATAATATCGCAACGGAAAAGTGATATTCAACATAGTTTTAAAGAAAAACTAGAATTTCATGCATAATTAAAACCAAAATCCATGTTTTAATAGCCTAAATTCCATTAAAGTGCCATGCATGCGAAATAAACCCCAAAATAAAATCTCATGCCACTGTTTATATAAAACATTACAGTCCCAAAAAAATTAAGTAATTATAATAGTAAAGTCTAAAATACTTTTAATGAAAAATAATGTGAGACAAGCCCTCTGAATGTCAAGTCTGTCCTTGTAACACCCCAAACACAGCCTAGACATTATGGCCTAATCTGGAGATGTTACATAAAACGGTTGAAAATCTTGATTCGTATATTTTGGAAATTGTCGTAACTTCTTTGTTACTTGAAAACCTGGTTTATTTGAAAACATATCTTACTTAGTTGTTTAAGTGAAAGCATTGTTTGTTTACTTTTTCTAAATTCATATACTTCGTAGCGGAAGTTCTTAGATCGTTTTATTTTTGGAAAACCCTGTTTTTTGTTTCAAAAACCGATCGTTTTGCAGGGAAGCCGACATTTTTGAAAAAAGGTTTAATCAATTATCATGCAGAAATCGAAAATAAAGTTCAAAAACCAAAACAGTCCAAAGTGTCCAAAATTACAAAACTCTCAAACCCAGATTTCAACAAATTTAAATTTATGTAAACATTTTTAAAACTGAGCTCCCATCGCAGACAAACAGAAAGTTAGTTTTCGAAATTCAGTGTGTAACATACATTTTAAACAAACTAATTTAAAATAGCAGAAACAGAACATTTTAGAGCAGTACAGATACAGACATATAATCCTACTCCCATCCGTTACACAGCAGCTCTGACTATCCCAACACACCATATGGGGTATGAAACACCCATCTAATTGTACACACCACTTAGTGTCGATATGAAACTTTATAGAATATTTGCAGTTGAGCTGCTAGTTTAGTAGGCGATTTATCGTCATTTACAGAAACACTTACCCACCCTAGATACAAATGCAGAACGTAACAAACATCAGACATGTTTATAGTATTCATGCATAACATAACAGATTAAGAACATACATAGCATTTTTCAGGTTGCTCACAATCTATTACGGAGTTTACTTATCACATGATGTCTCAAATATACAAGAAGATATCAGAATTTATACTAGTAGATAATCGGATTTCATATTTTACTGTAACGACCTCAAAAGTATGGATATCGGAAAATGAGTTATCGGGTCTCCGTTTTTAGTAAACGGACCCGTATATATTTATTAAAAATATTTATAAAGTTAGTTATATATTTATTCAGGTTTTAATTAAGTGAATTTAGCTCAATTAAGAGCAATTAGTAAAAAAGACTAAATTGAAATAGGAGTAAAAGTTGAATTATAGATTAAAAGAAATTATAAAGGACCAAAATGGCAATTAAGCCATTTTGTATAGGTGACGCGGTGTAATGTATAAAAATCTAATATTTTTATACCTAAAATTAGTATATTAAATTATTAATATTATTAATTATTATTATAGTATTATATTAAATAAGTATAATAAGATTTTTATGTGATAAATAAATTATGATCTTGACAACTGTAAGGTGATAAAAATAGACAAATGTAAATTATATAGTTGTACAAGTGTATTAATTATATTTGTTATTAAATAGATTTTTATAAAAACAATTATTATTATAAACTAATATATATATATATATATATATGTGTGTGTGTCTGTGTGTGTGTGTGTGTTATAAAAGAAAAGAAAAGAAACAAAAACATGAAAAGAAGAACAGAGAGCAAACGTGAAAGAAAGAAAGAAAGAAATGAAAGAAAAGAAAAAGGAGAAATTGATGATTTAAAGCTTGGATGTTTAATAGGTAAGTCAATTTAGCCATTTTCTTTTAATTTTGATGTTTTATAAGTTTTAGGACAAAGATTTGATGAATTTAAGTTGAGGTTTTTGAAGTTTTAAAGTTTTTGAACATAGCATATGATGAACAAAAAGATGAATTAGTGGTTTAATTGAAAGAATTTCAATTTAGAATTGGGTAAAGGATTTAATTGCAAAATAAGCTATAAGAAAACAGTTTTGGGACAGCGGCAGTAGAGTAAATTTGAAAAATCACCAAAAATGGTAGAAATGGAATTATAAGTTGAGTGAGATATGAAATTAAATCTTATTGAGTCTATTTTTATATGAAAGAAACATAGAAAGCAAAGAAATTCTGTATTTTGAGATATTTATATTTTTATGAGACTGGTTCAGAGTGATTTCGAGATCCCCTATTCTGATTTGGAAAAATCATTAAAATTTTTACAAAAATAATTTTGGGACATAATTTATATGGTTATATTCTTAATGAGTCTATTTTAGAAGAAACAAACTAGAACATCATTTGAATTCTGTACAAAAAGATAATTAAATTTTAGCGAAGAGTGGTCGGAACTATCAGACAACAGAATAGGGGTGATTTTAAAGAATAAACTGTACTTATTGGATAAATCAAAAATTCTGAAAATTTTATGGTAAGAATATATGTGAGTCTAGTTTCATAGAAAATTTACGGATCTTAATTTGGAATTCTGTAACTCAAGATATAGATAATTAAGTGACAATGACTCAGGTAGACAGCCTTAAAAGAACTTATAAGTAAATAATAGAATTGTGTATAAAGAATGTGGAATGAAGAGGAAGAGTAGGAATTGAATAAAATTCAATTATTTATTTTAATTTAATGTTGTAATTAATAATGTAAATCATTATTATTTCCGTAGCAAACAAGGAATTCGAGACATTGAATAAGGAAGGAAAAGAGAAAAACAAATGAGGAGTAAAAACAAGAAATTCATGTTAGTATTACTATAATTCAAATTTGATTATATGTTAAATTTTAAATTAATATATGTATATATGATAAACAAATTGAAGTAAGTATCAAGAATGAATTAAGTGATAAATATATATTGGAATTGAATTTATTATTAGTAATTGTTGAATTTTGAATAATATGTTTAGTAAATAGAAATAAGGTTAATATTGATATTGAATTAGATAAAACTGAATTAAATTGTGAATTGAATGAAATTGAAATGAAGTTTGAATATGTATGAGCATTTGATGATATATTGATTAGAAAGTGGAAAATGCATTGAATTGATGATATATATATATATATATATATATATATAATGAATGGAATGGAAATGTGAAAAGTGAAAAGTGATTTGAAATTGAATCAAATTGAATTGAAAGTGATTATTTGAAATGCACATGGATTGAAAGTATGAGGAAGTGATTGAGTTGAAATGTGACTTGAAGTGAAATTATGTTATTATATGCTTCGGTTTAACCGAAGAGGCATTTAATGCCTTATTGGTGTGTTTGGGAGGATATGATATACTGGTGTGTTTGGGAAGCTATATTATACTAGTGTGTTATGGAGGATTTATATTATTATTCTGGGTGTGTTGGAATCCATGTATCCGCCAAAGTCCGAGTCAAGTTAATAGGGGTAAATAAGTGAAATGATAAATTCCGAATAAATGTGATTAAGCTATTGAAAGAAATAAGAAAGTGAATTTGTGAAATAAAATATGAAATGAGATTTGTGATATAAAATTGAATGCATGAACCAAAGGTTCAGGAAATGTTCAAAGATGAATTGTGAATTGAAATATTATATAAGATGGAGAAATGAAACTAAAGTTCACAATTTTGTTTGAAATGATATAAATAATATAAGAAGTTAATTGAAAAGAATAATATAATTGAATTATATATTTTGAGTGTGAATTTGATATGAGAAAATGAAATTGAGATATGACTTTAGTAAACACAAATTGCAATAGAATTAATATTGAATAAAGGATAAATTTAGTGAATTGTATATGATATGAAATGAACTAATGGAATGAGATATGGAAAAAAAAAAGTTCAATGAAAATTGGATAGTGAAATAATGTATGAATTAATTAAATACAAGCCTTGAAATAATGCTTATTATACTAGATGATTTGATTTAAAGAATAAAATAACTATTAAGTAATTGTATCATAAATTGAATGTATATAAGTTATTATATAATTTGAATTATGGTAATACTACTGAATATACCCTTACTCAGCGTACGGTTGTTTCCGTGCACATGTTAATTGAAAGTCGGTGTCCGGTCCAGCATCCAGAGTAATCCCGACCTCAGAAAAAATTTTGAGTAATATACCTTTCTTTGATAATGGTGGCATGTACCTAGGTAATGAATAGGTTGAGTATATGAGTCTTGTGATTATGGTTGTAAAATAATGATTTAAACTGGTTAAAAATATAAAACGGGAACTAATATGATATATTTGATATATGTATGAAATAAAAATGAATAAAGTTTATTAACATGAATTTAATTTGTATTGTAAATGTGTTAGTTGCTATACAGATTGCAAATTGGTTTTGGTTTGAAAACTTTCTAAGTATTCGAATTAGTCCCGAACCATTCCTAACTCGTCTTTTGGGCCTCGAAGATCCATATAAGGGACTATAAGATTATTTTGTATTATGATTGATAATAATTGTGTATTAATTGTAAAGTTGTCCGATCGATCTAGTAGCACTCCGTAACCCTATTCTGATGACGGGTTGGGGTTTGAGGTGTTACATTTATAGTCTATTTGATCACATACCGACCCCACAAAAGGCCTACGATCGATCAGAACGATATGTACGACCCTAGGGAAAAATTTAAAATTTTGAGCCCACACGGCCTGACACACAGTCTCATACACGCCTGTGTGGCCCACACGACCCAAGTAGCCCAGACCATGTGTCTTACAAGGTCTAGCACACGGCCTATCACACGACACACGGCCTGGCACATGGCCGTGTGGTGTCGACTGTGCAGATTTTTTACTTTCGCTGTTCGCTGATTTTCAATTTTCTCATTACACACCTGGTTCGATTTTCATGCGAAATCACTCACGAGAATCCAGAACCTAAACGCTTCAAATAAACACCCATTGAAACTATTTATCAAACTCAATTCGTAAGAATTGAACACAAATTGAATCTATTTCCAGCAACCAACAGCCCCCAGACCACAATAATAACTTACCCTTGAATGCAACAACAATCACCCGATACTTAAATCGCTGGAAGGTCGCCTACTGCCTCTTGTACTACTCTTAAAAAAACACATCAGAATTATTAACAATACCCACTATATCGATTTAATGCAAACCCAACGCCCAACACAACTATAAGTAACGCATCAAATATTGAACATAAATACCTTACCCTTAGTTTTGCAGTCAACGGAATATGAACTAATGCCTCAAGAAATAATAGCAGCCCAAAATGGAGAACGAAAAAGAATAGCCAAACGAACTAACCCCATTAAGAATGAAGGAGAAAAAAAAATTGAAAAGAACCAAACAAGAAAGAAAGGAACATATTTACAATTGAAAGAGACGAGAAACGGCGTGAAAAACAAATAAAGAAAATGGGAAAGATGGAGCAACTAACGTGATAAAATGGAAGCAGACTTTGGGGAAAGAAAATAATAAAATCAATTATTAAAAACAAATAACCTTTTACTATTATTAAACCACTACACTTCTAAAATAAACTGACTTCTAAAAAACCATATACTGCTAACTTATCATCTTTTCCCAAGAGTTTAAAGCCCAATCCAACACCACCAACTTGAAAAGCTCACTAAGGACTATCAAAATTAATTTTATTTTTCCCTCACGCAGGGACTCGAACTCAAGACCTTAACACACACTCAAGGCCCCCAAACCACTAAAACAAATAATAATTTTATTGACAGAATTTAACAAATCAATACTCATATTTTTGGGGCGTTATAGTCCTAATCTTGCGGGTTATATGGAAAGATTGAAATAAGAGGGGTGACCTTAAAGGGCTCATGTGATCTAAACACAATAAAATAAGCGCAAAATAGTAGACATAGCATACAGAATATCAGTTTTTCAGATCAACACATTAGTATAGCATTTCAAAATTTTCAATTTGCATGAACATACTCATGAATGGCAATGCAATTTCAGTTTATCAGAAAAGATCCTACCCAACTCCACTATACACCACAGTAAGAGTTCCTTAGAACTCATCCATCCCTACAAATTGCATTGTAGATAAACCACCAGTAATTTGTAGATAAACTGTAAGTAAAAATATTGTGGGTAAACCACCATTATTTTCAGATAAAAAGTTTGCAGATAGACTATCAGTAAGTTGTGGTTGAACCACCAGTGTTTGCATATTATTAAACTGTCAATACTTCCTCTGTTCATATTGTCTCACCCCATCCTATGCAATATGACATGCTTGTAACAGAACTGCGCAGAAACAGTAGACATGTTTTAACATGTATTCGATTCAATAATAGCGGTAGACATTCTTATCATGAGTCAATAAGACAGAAGCAGTAATAATAATAATAGTTTAGCAAAAGTACAATAACAGTAAACATGTATCATTCACATATCATGCATATAACAGTAGTAAATCGGTCAATTATATCACATATTCCAGGATATACATATTATCAGGAACTCAATTGAATTTACAAAAGCTTGGGAAACAAGTTGGGGTTGATACAAGGACTAAATTAAACATATCACAAAAATTCTAGCAAAAATGTAAAATAAGGGCCACACAATCGTGTGGAAGGCTAATGTCGTATGGGAAGGGGTACACTGCTGTGTATCTAGGCCATGTAACTGCCTGATGCTATGTGAAAAATGCTAAATAGCCTATAGTAAGGACACAGTCGTGTGGCAGGCCGTGTAACAGGCTGAGGCCATGTGGTTCACGAAGTACCTTAAAATTTACAGATGCACATGGCCATGTGGTCCACATGTGTGAGAGACTGTGTGGCCCTAAAACTACACACGATCACCACTAATTCAATTGGAAAAGACACACACCTTTCACCACGGGTCCAATTGGTGCTCCTCAAGATCGATTCTGATCCGATTCACCTAGATCCGGTCCTTCAACAGTAAATACACATGAATTAGCGGTTGGTATCAAGATTTGGGCAAGATCTATAAAAGATTGATTAATCGAACGAAATATTTACGTCAAATATTCGTATAACGGAGTTACGAAATCTAATTAGTGAAACGAAGCGTATTTACCAATTCTTGGCAAAGGTAACAGATGTTATTAATGAAAATTCTAAATACCGATAGAAATTAAATGAACAGGGGATGATTCAGTAGGGAAAAGAAGAACCAATAGCTCAAAGGTGAAAATATGGTGCAAGAATGGGAGAAAAAAATAGGAAGAAGAAAGAAGATTATGGAGAGCAATTTTACTAGAATTTTGAAAAGAGGCAATCCCAATCAAAATAGGAAAAAATGATTAAATAACTAGGGTTTGTAAACCCTAGTGGCGACACAAGTAAATTTACCAAACTTGCCAAAAATTGAAAAGAAATGAAGGGGAATGAGAGGGCTCGAACCTGGCATCTCTAGTAAGGGGCTCTAACATTTAACCATCAAGCCTATAAGTTATTTCCTGTTTAACTTAGACATTTAACCTCGTATATTTCGAGGTGTGACATGAATGATAATAAGTAAAATTTTCACTAAATGAGTGATCTTGTATTTTTCATAGTGTCCAATAGTGGAATATTTACCTCGTTTTTGTGGAAAATCTCAAGAAACTCTGTATTCTTTTCTTGCTCATTTCCCACTAGCCTTCCAAGAAAAGAAGGTGGAATCACGACCAGCTTACGCGATGTTGGTTCTACTTTTGCTTGTGGCTCGTCATCTTAGTCTTCTTTGTATAAGTCTTGCCTACAATTGTTATCCGAACGGGGCTCTGGAATTATTCTACTTCTATGAGTCATCGAATTCACGTTTTGGCTTGAGTTAATCTCTTTTTGGGTTGAAAACTTCTCTTGGGAGTCCCATTCACCCATTGAGATGGAAAGTTAACTCATTAAGCTCTCCAGTTTCGCAACACTGGCCTTTGTTTCTTGATGGAATTCAAGAATGTTAGTGGGTAAAGCATTGACTAGTTCTTTTAAAAACATGCCTGAAGATTGTGTTGTTACAGTGGTGGACTAGGTTGATAATATGGATCGAATTGAGGTCTCATTCCATAGCCTAAATTAGAGTGATATCTCCACCAATAATTGTATGTCTCAAAGAATGAGTTGTATCGCCTTTGAAGTGGTCCATGGAAACTTCCAACAGTGCTAAATTATCCCAGATAATTGTCCTCCCAAATAGGACATGTAACACCCCAAACCCGGCCCAAACATTACAACCGGATCTGGTATGTCACTAAGAAAATTTTGGAAAACATATCGTATTTTCAGAAAATATTTTTCTGAAGTTTATCCTTTTATTCGGGAAAAATAAATAGTTGATAGTTTAAATAAAATATGCCTTAGTTCAATTAAAATAAAAATTTAAATAACTAAAAGTAATAAAAGCCCATAATAAAACAAAATATAAACTAGTGGCCCATGGCCTTATTACAACGAGATTTAAAACCCATTAAAAAAATATAAAATAATAAACTAGAGTCTTTTTGCTGAATCCAAATGCTCTTTTGCATGGCCACCTTGCGCTCCTCTCCAGCCCGGTTCGATGCACTAAGTGCTACCTGAAATATTAATTAATTGGTTGAGTCGCGAGACTCAGTGTGCAACCCTCATTCACTATTAGATTTGGGCCTTAGCCCCACAGATCAAAATATAAAACTTAATATAAAAGATAACATGCAAAGCCCAACCCAAATCCTAGGTTTCCATCCGCTACACGCCCCCGTACCAGCCATTCACACCATTGGGGATTTTTACAATCAACCCACACCGCTACACGCCTTGATGACAGTCTTGCTGCTCATCATCAGATCATGGCCGTAGCCACTACAACAGATCACGGCAAAAGCCGCTACAACAGATCACGGTAAAAACCGCTACAACGTATAACTTCCTCCTTTCATCAACCCAACCCATGCAATCACAGAATATCAATATACTTATATCATTTAATCAGAACATTCACTAACCTAGTGATTTGCTTTTACCCTCTTTGGGTTTCCATCATTAAGCCGGAATTTCGGCATTTATCAAGACATATAAAACTTATAATCATATATTTAACAAACAGATCTAGATGGTGTGGAGAATTACACACCTGATTAATGTAGATACCCTTGCTAAACCGATCTACGCTTTGCTTCAAAAAGCCGGAAAGATGTGAAAATAGGCCTCTCCTATATTCGGCCATAGTTAGTATTCTACCTGATTTTATATATATGAATAAAAAAATCCTCTTACCTTGAAATCCCGAATGTAACACGATTCTATAACTTAGAGATCTATGAGTTTCGGCTTCTAGGAAAAATCCCGGAAAGATGATCTATCGCGCTTTCGGCTTTTGAAAGAACTAAAAATTGAAAAGATGGCTAAGGGAGATTCAGCCAATGAATATTAAGGAGAAGAATAGGTGTAGTTTTGGCTTTTGAATCAAAGTGAAGATGAGGGAATAGGCTTAGAGATTTCGGCTTTTGCAGAGAATGAAGAAGAAGATGGAACTTTAGGAGTTTTCGGCTTTTACTCAGAGAAGAAGAGAAAAGAATGAGAGAAAAACCCCAAATGCCGAAATTGAAGAGATATTCCCCCTATTTATAGAAATTTCGGCACTTACCTAACCTTGCAGATAAATCCTATCTTTTCTCCTTTATCTTAATCTACTAGCTCATCTAAAAGAGACTTAATTATCTCTAACTCCTCCCTCCTTTATCAGCATATTATCCACATATTTTAATCATTAAAATCCCTAAATTTTAGCCTTTATCTGCTTATTATCCACATAAAATAAATTCCTAAATAATAGCCTTTATCTGCTTATTATCCACATATTTTAAACATTAAAACCCCTAAATTTTAGCCTTGTTGTCATCCATTCCACCTAATCCTAATGCCCAAAATTTAGCTAACTTAAATTAAAAGAATTGGGATCCATGAAACTTAAATTTGGGCCCCTTACTCCCTTGTGTGGCGTCACCTCCTAAGATTGGGCCACAAGCCCACTTTGGTATTTTAAACATAGATACTACCTTTTAAACCCTATAATGCCCAAACAGATAATTTTATTCAAGGCCTTTGCCTAAGCCTGAGCCCAATTTGGACCCCTAACACTTAAATTAACACATTAAACATATCCACCCATTAAACGCATAGGCCCAAAAATTCAGGATGTTATAGGACACGCCTCTGTCACACAGCTAGGTGCAGTGCATATACCACACACTGTGGCCAACGTCGTATTTTCTGTGTCAATACGATAAATAATATTAGTAATATCTGTAACACCCCCTAACCCTAAACCGTCGCCGGAACAGGGTTACAAGGTATTACCAGACATATCTGACAATTTATTAATTATACATAAATAAAATAACATTCATAGTATAATTTAATAATTAAAAATCCTATATTGGACTCTCGAAGCCCAAAACATATATTAAAAGTAGGATGGAATTTATTCCAACATTTTAGAATTTTTTTTTTCTATAAAAATTTCGGCAGCATTTCTGCTTATTTTTACCTAAATCCCTCTGCAAATGGAAACCAAAACAACCAATACCAAATTTGTCATTTAATAACTTTATATCATCTTCCTTATCCAAAGCATTATAATCATGTATATGCAACCAAACTCATTTAACTTAAGTATATATATATTTATAATTCATAAAACTATCTAGTACATGCCACTTAACAAAAGGAAGAAATTCATCACCAAAATCTTCTTGTTGGAGTCGGGTTTGTTTGGATGCTGGACCGAATCCGAAACTCTAATGACCTGCGCACGGAAACAACCGTATGCTGAGTATTTCATACTCAGTGGTATTACTATAAATCAAAATTATTTAACATTAATAAATTGCAAACATCACCATAAACTTTATGAATTATTAAAACCAATTATACATAATTATATATCACTTCATAAATCTTAAATTCACAATTCATTTAACACATACTAATTCAATTCATAATTTAACACGTACATTCTTTCACATACCTTTCAATAGAGCCAAATCAATCAATCTCATTTTCAAAGTTCCATTTCAATTATTTACCCTATTAACAAGGCTCGGACTCTAACAGATACGCGGATCCCACCCAAACTCACCAGAATATCCAACCCAATCACACCCGGAATAATATAAATCCTCCATAGCACACCAGTATAATATAACCTCCCAAACACACCAATATGTTATATCCTCCCAAACACACCAATAAGGCATTAAATGCCTCTTCGGATAAACCGAAGCATATAATAACAGAATCATCTTCTCCGCCGAGCTACAAATCTCCTCATCACATCACAAATCCAATGGCATGCCATTTGTATCAAATCTAGTCCGACAAGTTAATAGGGTATTCAAATCATTTCTCAATTCAATTTTAATTCAATTCAAAACACACCTTTCAATTTAATACATTTTTCGACTTTCTAATCACTAAACAATTTAAATACTCAAACATATTTACACTTCATCTCAGTTTCATTCATGTCAATAGTATTACTTACCATATAATTTACTTACCATACATATGAATTTAAATATAATATTAACTAAATAGTGGTTTGAATTATAGTAATACAAACCCGAAATACGAGTTTACTCCTCCACGATCTTTTCTTTTCCCTTGGATGCCGATGCCTCGTTTTCCTTGTTAGCTACGAAAATAATAATAACAATTTACATTATTAATTACAGCATTAAATTACAACAAATAATTGAATTTTATTCAATTCCTACTCTTGCTCTTCATTCCACATTCTTTATACACAATTCTATTATTTACTTATAAGTTCTTTCAAAGCTGTCAACCTGAGTCATTGTCACTAAATTATCTATATCTTGAGTTACAGAATTCCAAATTAAGATCCATAAATTTTATATGAAACTAGACTCATATATCTTCTTGCCATAAAATTTTCAGAATTTTTGATTTAGCCAATAAGTACAGTTTATTCTTTGAAATCACCCCTATTCTGTTGTCTGACAGTTTCGACCACTATTTGCTAAAATTTAATTATCTTTTTGTACAGAATTAAAATGATGTTCTAGTTGTTTCTTCTAAAAATAGACTTAATAAAGAATCTAACCATATAAATTATGTTCCAAATTATTTTTGTATAATTTTTAATGATTTTTCCAAGTCAGAACAGGGGATCTTGAAATCACTCTGAACCAGTCTCACAAAAATCTAAATATCTCAAAATATAGAATTTCTTTGCTTTCTCTGTTTCTTTCATATGGAAATAGACTCATTAAGCTTTAATTTCATATCTCACTCAACTTCTATTTCCATTTCTACCATTTTTGGTGATTTTTCAAAGTTACTCTTCTGCTGCTGTCCCAAAACTGTTTTCTTATAGCTTATTTTGCAATTAAATCCTAATTAAGTTTACTTATTTTATTAACTTAATTCATGCTTTGTTTCTACTTAAATTCCTTCCATATTCAACATGACTGTCTAATATTCTTAATAAAACCCTAATTTATAATTTCTTCCAAATTAATCCCTGTAATACAAAACTTTTAGCTTTCTTTACAATTTAATCCTTTTACTAATTCTAACTTAAATTTCATTCAATTTAACCTCTAATTCATCTTTTTTTTCTTCAACATCAGTTATACTTAAAAACCTATAAACTCTCAAAATATCAACTTAGTTTCATCAAAATCTTGCTTAAAAGCTTCTAAAACATCAAAAATTAAGAAAATAGGACTTAATTGACTTATCTAATTAAACTTCGAGCTTTAAAATCCCTATTTCTCCCTTGTTATTTTTCTTTTCATCTTTCTCTTCTCTGTGTTGTTACTTTCTTCTTTCTTTTTTCTTTTTTTTTTCTTTAGCTTTTGCTTTTACCTCTTTTTAGTTCTTATCTACTTTTTATTAAAATAATATAATATATATCTAATATAAAACTATATTTAGATTATTAGACTTTCACTCTTTATTCAATTTGATCCTTTTTCCTAATTACTTTAAATTAAGCTAAACTCACTAAATAAAAATCTAATTAATCACACTATTAGACTCATAATTACTCCTAATAATTATTTACTAACTCGATTTACTAAGGCGGAGGCCCGATAATACACTTTTTCCGGTGCCCACGGATTTTAGGTCGTTACAATATCATTAAGCTTATTTTTCATGGAACATATATTTACCTCTTGTACTTTCATTGGGTAATCCAGTATAAACTCAAATGCTTGATAATTCATAGCTATATCAGAATACATTCGATCGTTTATTATATCTTTTCATGATTAATCTTCTCTACTTGTAGATTATGCTCAAGCTACCAGTAAATTCCAACCTAGTAAAAAAAGAAAACACAAAATTAATTAGCACCAATTCTGGACAACGACACTCAAATTTGATGATTGTAAGCCTCCGATGCCCCTCTCTTATTCTAAACATCTAAACATATATAATAAATTAATAAACCCTAAGATTAAAAGGAGGGCGGCCGTTACCGCCTCCTTTTTCTAACTATTTCACGCATATAATAATAATTAATAAACCCTAAAATAAAAATAGACAAATACAAACAAAAAAAAACTAATAATAAAATAATCTTGAAATTTTCGTCTTCTATGCTAACTGGAGTTTTGATGCCAAATCTTTCATGTAATTCACATATTCGCTCATTTTTCAAAACATTAGATAATAATTATACAGAAAATTCATATTCCAAATTAATTAAAATAAATGATAAAAATATATCAATTAAATGTATTATCAAGGACTAACAACATATTTAACCAAAATCACAAATATACTTTGGAAATTGATCCTTTTACCAATTTAATTTAAGCCGTTTTCCTTTCTTCTTCTTTTTTTTTTCTTTTTTCTTTTACTTTAGCTTGTAATTTTATTTTTTTTAACAAAGCTTGTAAAATTTTTAATTATTTGCCTAAGTTCTCGAAAATCAAAAATCATTTTTAAGAATATGGTTTTTTATAATAATTTATTTTAAGTAACAAAACTTGACATTAGTTGATATTGAAGTAATTAAAAAACGTATTTTGAAAAATAAAATTCTTTAAATTTATTTTAATAAATAATAAAAATGTTTATAATATTGAAATTAAAAAAACAGTTTTTACCTATTTAAATATGAATCAAAATAAAAATGACACAATATTGTTTCATGATTGTATAGATCTGCTGAGAATACCTTTTTTTTTTTTTTTTATCTCGGAACATATTTATACCATATAATGGGTCTAAATTCATGTATTATCTTAGATTTATTGATATTTCTTTATATAAGTATAATTTTATTAGTAATTTTTTAATAATATTTATATACATGTAAATATATTTTAATTACACACATAAATATTTATATGCAAATATAAATTTTAAAATAATTAATTATGCTCAATAATTTAATTTAATAATTATATTTTAAATTTAAATATAATAATAAAAATTAAAAATTTTAAGATTAAAAATTAGAACCAACCAATATCAGCCAATACACTCAACTACAGTTATTGATGGAAATAGGCCAAAACACATAAAGCAAAAGCTCAAAACACACTCAATTTTTTACAAGAATAAAATTTAATCTACTTGATAACAATTTAAGATAGAAACATTATATAACCAATTATACACTGCTGCGTACAATAGCTTTTCTTAGGGGAAATCTGCTCTTTTATTGGGAGAAATCATTGAAGTGTCGTCCTTTAAGTAGTCGACTCAGACCTCGAATAGTGAAGGTATTGTATTCGGGGTGTCTATACTCGATTTTAGCCCTAGGATTTTCTCTCTCAACTCAGAGGAGAGCCCAAAGGGGTTCATAGTAAGTGATAGTATTCCTACCCTTTAAGACCCTTTAATGGCTTGGGTTCGAACCCCACCAAGACCAAAATTATAAAACATTTCCTTAGTGCACCCTAGGCACTCACGATAAACTCCATGAACCCTTTTGGACTCTCCTCAGAGTCGAAAAACAAAACCCCGAGCTAAAACCGAACATAGACATCCCAAGTACAATACCTTCATTGTTCAAGGTTCGGATTGGCTACTCAGAGGACAATACTTCAAAAACTTTTTCCAATAAAAGAGTTGATTCCCCTCAACAGCTCCAAAGCTTGATGTCCACTAGTTTGTTAGTATAGCCCCTTCTATTAAAAAAACTACAACAAATTTTCATGACCATGGTTAGAGGTGTTTATGGGTCAGTTCGAGTTTTAACATGATAATAACTAGGGGTGAGAAAAACTTGATTAGTTTCGAAAAAATTGAAAAAAATTCGAATTTCAAGTTAATTGAATCGAGTTATTCGAATTATTCAAGTCAGCTCAAATAAGTAATTCGTGTTTCGAGTTGAATTTTACAATTCGAATAATAGATTGGTGTAAATACTCTTTTGGTCCCTATCAAGTTTGAAAACGAGCAAGTTGGTCTCTCTCTTAATAAAAATTACAAAATATTCAAAATAATTTTAAAATTCAAAATATTTATGAAAAAGTCAAAATTTATATTTTTTAAAAAATTATAAAAACTTCAAAAAAAATACTAGAAAAATATATAAAGTTAAAAATTTAAAAAAAATAGAATAATAATTTGGGGACTTAAATAAGTTAATTAATAATTCAAGTTTATCATACTAAAGTATTTTTTATTTTTCTTTGAAAATGATTTCAAATATATATGGTTTCAAATTTATGTACTCTAACATGAAATTAGTTATAATGTAACAAGATTTTAATTTGACATGTTTAATTTTTTTTAGTTTAACTCAAACAATTTCACTTGATTCAACTCAACGCGAATTTTATTTCACTCGAGTCGATTAAAAAAAAATTCAAATCGAGTTAGGATGATAAAATAGGATTCTTCAACTAAATTAACTCAAAAATCTTTCACTCGATTCAGTCAAACGCTCACCCCTAATATCAACACATTTTATATTTGTCCTTATTTGTAAATGTTTAGCCCAAACCAATTTTAAGTCTACCCATTTTATTTTTTCATTTTTTGAAAAATATTTATATTTTTTTAATTTAATGTTTACTAAATTTATATATTTTCCCTTTATCAAAATTGCAAACCCATTTTAAGTCTACCCATTTTATTTTTTTTATTTTTTTTGAAAAAAATATTTATATTTTTTTAATTTAATGTTTACCAAATTTATATATTTTCCGTTTATCAAAATTGCATATATGTAACTTAACATTTTTTTAAATATGTTTACATAATAGTATTACATATTACATATTACATAAAATACTTAATATGTAAAAATAACATAATATAATATGCCACAAACTTAGAAAATAGATCAGTTCAGGTTGGTTAGAGCCTTTAATGCTTGAGCCCAAGCTTGATCCATATTTTAAACATGCATTTTTTTTTCTGCTTAAGCCATTTTTCAGATATAATATTTTTACTTAAACTTTTCTAAACTTCGTACGAAACTTCAAGCTTAAGCAAATAACTCAACCCTTAAATACGTCTAACCATATCCCAAAGCTATGAAAATAAAATAATAGCAATAATAATAAAATCAATTAAATATATATGTATAAAACCTAGGGTAAATTACCAAAAAATGCCCTTTTTTTCAAAATTTATGGAAAAGGATATTTTTTTCAATTATTTACCGGAATAGGTCATTTTCCCCGAAAGCGCGTCCACGTCAGCGCGATGTCAGGGTACGTGGCAGGAAAACGCGTCCCTGGGGGAGCGTTTTTGCCACATCAGCAGAAATCGCGTCCTTAAGGGCGCGCTTTGCTGATGTGGCAAAAACGCTCCCCAGGGACGCTTTTGCCCGTTTTAACGACCTTTTATTTTTTTCACACAAAAGTCCTTACACTATTTCTCTCAACTTTATCTCAAATTCCTCTCAAATTTCACAAAAGTCCTTTAATTTTTACAAAAAAGCCCTGTTTAAAAGTTTTTTGAATTAGTTTTTTTTAAATTTAAAAATACTCGATCGTGTTAGCAATGGCCAGAGAATTAATTCGTCTCGTTATTAAACACATCTCCGTCAATCAAATGACAATGGTAAGTTATAATTTTAATTTTTCAATACTATTTAATATTTTTTTCATTTATGCAATTTTAATTAATTTTTATTTTATAATTTTTTATAACAGACTGTAGATCAGGTATTGCAATGCTATATTCGTAATATGCCTGCTCCGCCATCGCCGTTGATCGAGAATTACCTGCGGGAAGCGGGTTTTTGGCACGTGGCCACGATAGGCCGGGGGTGCAAGTTGGATCCGAAACTAATCAGTGCGTTGATAGAGAGGTGGAGACCCGATACGCACATTTTCCATCTTCCATACGGAGAGTGTACTATCACTCTGGAAGATGTGCAGTTGCAATTGGGATTGCCGGTGGATGGGTACGTAGTCACCGGGTCCGCAACTTCTGGTGATTGGGGAGTCGTATGCTATGAGCTTTTGGGTGCTATTCCGGATAACATTAATGGAGGTCGAATCGAGATGGGCTGGTTACGAGACACATTCCCGGAGCCGGATAATGATTCGACTGAATTAGAAAGAATACGGTATGCTTAGGCATACATTCTTGAGATGATTGGAGGCTATCTGATGCCGGACTTGTCACGAAACCTCATACATCTGCGATGGCTGCTAAAACTCGTTGATTTTAGAGCAACCGGTGAATTGAGTTGGGGATCTGTCGTGCTAGCAAAATTGTATTGGGAGATATGCGGGGCGACGCGACCGAATAAAGCCAAAATCGGAGGTTGCCTATCACTACTGCAATCATAGGCACAATTTCGCTTTCCATTTTTACGTCCTCGAGTGGACCACCTATATACATTCCCACTCATAACGAGGTAAATTTAATATTAGATTTTACAATTATTACATAGATTTAAAACATAATCGTATGCTAAAAATTTATTTAATTAGGTGGAACCATTTGATGAGTTATGTTGGAATACCTACCTCGGTTGAAGATAAACAGCTTCTATTAGACCAATGGTCGGAAGCACAAGTAAGTATTAAATAAAATATATTTTCGTAATAAAATAGTCTTTTCGTATTTAGTATTTAGTATTTAGTATTTAGTATTTAGTATTATGTATATAACTAATATTTTTATCATGTTAATATAGTTTCAATGGACACCATACGAGGATCCGACAATTCAGGCAGTAATTCCGAATGAGTTCTTTCAAAATCCGAACATTTGGCATGTGAAGGTCCCATTGGTCAACTATGCCACCGTGGAGATGCACCAATTAGACCGGGTTCTGCGACAATTTGGATTTCGACAACTGATTCTCGTGGCACCTGAGGTGCTCGATGATGAGCACAAAGTCGACTTATGACAGTTGCATACAGATTGGTAGAGATTTTGGTCAGCATATATCGAATTGTGGAAAAACTGGTATGATTATATACCTACTCGGGAACCGGTTATCGTTCTTGAGTTAGCGTGCGTGCCGAAATACATGCCATGGTTTAGGATCCATGGCAATCTGTATTTATTGTCAGAAGAGGAGAGGCGACGGCAACTTCGTGTACAAAGGGAAAAACGAGACCCTTTAAATCCAAGGAGAAGAGATGATGGGACGGGCCCATCAACAGCACCGACACAATCACCGGGCCCAACACTTTAGCCGATGACACCCACATCACAGCCTTTTCAGATTATATCAGGTGCATATCCTAGCCCTTATATGTATCCTAACCCTTATATGTTTCCTTTTCCCAGTCCTATGGCAGGTTGGAATGCATGGCAAGGTTCGAGTCCGTTCCCAACTACTCCGAGTGGACCGCCGATCTATAGGCCGCCCTCGCACAAGGGATCGCACGAGGCGCCATCGGGGAGCTCTTCTTTTTACCAATCTCCTTTGCCTTATGGGATTCAAACACCTCCGCCATGGATGATGCAAACACCTCCACAGTCATTATTTTATCAAGGTGGGTCATCCTCCCAACACCCACAACCAGACCCCCTGCCGGAGGAACCAGAATCCCCGCCGGAGCAACCACAACCCCCGCCGAAAGCTGGAACAAGGAGGAATCCAGCGCGTAACCGTCGACCACCACCATGTGGCACTAATTCCGACCAGCACGAACATTGATTTTTTTTAATATATTTGTTTAAACTTTTTATATTGTTTCATTTAATAAAATAAAATGTTGTTTTTAATATTTTAATTGTAATATACTTTTTATATTTTTAATAAAAAAAAGTTGTTTTTTATATTTTAATTGTAATTTATTTTGTATATTTTAATAAAATCAATTTATTTTGAATAAGGCAAAAATATTGCTAATATTTTTATATTTTTAATATATTTCTACAAAAATTTTTATTGTTACATTTAATAAATAAAAGTTGTTTTTAATATTTCAATTGTAATTTAATTTTTACATTTTTAATAAAATAAAAGTTGTTTTTAATATTTAATTGTAATTTAATTTTTATATTTTTAATAAAAATTTTTTTAAAATTTTTTTTTATATTTATTTTTATATTTTAATAAAATAAAAGTTGTTTTTAATTTTTTAATTGTAATTTATTTTTTATATTTTTAATAAAATAAAAGTTATTTTTTATTTTTAATTGTAATTTAATTTTTATATTTTTAATAAAATAAAGTTATTTTTAATATCCTAATTGTAATTTACTTTGTATATTCTTAATAAAATCAATTTTTTAACAAGGCAATATTTTTAATAGTTTTATATTTTTAATATATTTCTACAAACTTTTTTATTGTTACATTTAATAAAATAAAAGTTGATTTTAATTTTTTAATTGTAATTTATTTTTTATATTTTTAATACAATAAAAGTTATTTTTAATATCCTAATTGTATTGGTTCAAGTAAGGACTAAATCGCAAATGTGAGAAAAGTTTTATGGCTCAATAGTAAATATTCAAAATTTGAGGGGTTAAAATGTACATATGAAAAACTTGAAGGGCCAATAGTGTAAATATTTTAAGGGTGGAAGGATCTAGAAACTAAGAAAAAATGGATGAATTAGGACTAAATTGAATAAGTGAAAAAGTATGAGGGGTTAAATTGTAATTTTATCAAGATGGGTGTTGATCCAATGTAGGAATTTTGAAAGATAGTAAAGGGCAAAATAATCATTTAGCAAGAAAAATAATTTTGAAGAATAATGATGATGGTGATATTTTAGATTAATTGAATAACTTTTTTTTGTTTTGCAACTTAGTCCTTCTACAAAAGTTCACCATTTTCATCAAGAAATTAAAAGAATTTTCATAGCCACCAAGAGACAAAAATGATAAGGAGACCATCAACTATTCCGATTTGGACATGAGCGAGATGTATGGCCTGAGTTCCTACACCATCCGCGTAACTTTCGTTGGTTAACTGTTTCTCGGATATCCATATTGTTACGTATTCTAGTCGAGCAAGGTCGACCCTTTGGTTTGCGACGCAGTTTTCTATTCGGTAACAGCTTAAACGGAGCAAGCGATACAGACGGCCACTTACATTCATCTCGGACTGGTGGGAATACGTGTCTCCACACGTTGTACATGTATTCTATTTTGTACACTTCATCGACATAGCTCATGGGATCCAGACGGAGATTCTGACAAGCTGCAATTACATGAGCGCATGGATAACGAAGTACGTCAAATATCCCACAATCGCAGGTCCTATTTCTCAAGTGTACACGATATTGCACGTCAATAATACCTTGATTCGGTCTGTCAAACTCTATCACACGAAACCATAGGTTGTCACGATCGTGACACACTGTGTGCATGGATTTGGCCCGTGCCTTCGCCTTGTTAATTTCTCGCAGTACCTTCGTGCAACATATATGGCCTCCCTATATTTGGCCTTTATAACTCGCTGCTCACTTCAAAAATAGTGTCGCTAAACGAAAATATGTCTCTCGCACAACCGATATTATCGGCAAATGGCGCGTTCCTTTTAGAACAGAATTTATGCATTTAGCCAGGTTTGAGGTCGTATGACCATATCGTAGGCCGTCGTTGTATGCTTTTGTCCACTGTTCGAAAGGTATGTTGCATAGGTAGTTTGCACCTTCTTCATTAACTAAGCGCAAAATCGCCAACGTCTCGTGAAAACGGTCCTTATTGATCTCGTACCCTGCCAATATAAGTTGATAGCGAATATTACATACCACTCTTTAATTAAGAATAAATTGAATATTACAAACGAAATTATATTAATATATATTACATACCCATGTTGGTCACTTGTCGTCGTTCACTTGTAGATCGATGTTACCCGTGGTAGTTGGACGCAACATGCCTTAGGCAATATCGATAGTGTGTGCGATGCCATAGGCTTCCTTGTCGCTTTTTTGCGGCTAGTATTCCAGGGCCCCGATCCGATATAACGCATATATCAAGTTGGGGACAGACATACCTCCTTAACCTAGATAGAAAGAATTCCCAGTCATCAGCTGACTCCCCTGGTGTTATTGCAAACGCAAGTGGAAGGATTCTCCCATTGCCATCCTCTGCCACAACTAGCAATAGTCGATGCGTATATCTACAATACATAAAGGTACCATCAATTTGTACCAATAACTTGCAGTATAGAAATGCGTCTCGGCATTGCTTAAATGTCCAGAACAGACGCTTGAACACCTGGCATCCACGGAGCAATCGATCGTTGTAGTACGCAGGTACTGTTTCAAGGCCTGTTATGCTGCCTGGGACATATCTCTCCAGCACCTGACACCACTACCACACTTCATTATATGAAGCGTCCCACCGACCATGCAACTTTTCCAACGCCTTTTACTTAGTTATCCAAGTCTTGCGGTAAGAGCGCGTGTACCCCAGTTGGCTACGAATATTGGCAATTAAGACCGGTATTGAAGTCTTGGGATCCGCCTTCATCGTCGGTATTATTAAGCTAGCCAACATATCTGAATCTATCTTGGGATGATCTTGTGAAACACTTGTCAAAGAAGTACGTTAAATAATGCAACATTACGTAATATTAGTATTATTCAAAAACCCTAAACACCTAGTGATACTGTACCTGCAACATATGTATATGGACCTTTGTACTTTTTAATCTCCCACAAGCCTGTCATTTTCCTCAATAAGGCATGATTTTCCATAAACATGTACTGTCTTGCACTACACACTTGGCCTCATACTTATCGAGTTTGGATTTAACCACATTGTAGTTAACCCCGTTCTTGATGCTATATTGTTTCAATGCACCAAGAAAACTATCTTTATTGGAAAACTCTTTACTAACTTCCAATTCACCCGAATCCAACGACGAACTTGTACGGTCACGCCTTCTGTATGGTAGTTTAAGAAACTCCAACGTATCGTCTTGAGATAGATCGACATTGTGCATGTGGGCTGCAGACGGGTACACCCTGAATCGCGGATCTTCTTCTTCTTCATCTGAACCCCCTTCAACATCTTCAGGTATGGTTGGAACAAGCTTCGGTTCAGAAAATAATGCAACTTCTACACCATCAAGGCCGGGCTCTCGAGGTGGATCCATATCAGACTCATCATCCGACCCACCATCATCTGCAACGAACGAGGTCCCCTCGCTGGTGGATGTCATGGGGAGTACATTATCCCTTCTTAAATAACTTTCGTAACGTCCCAAATCATATGTTGATTACCAACCACTAGAAGTTGATGACGTTCCCTAATATGTATTTCTAACATCGAACATCAACCCACCGATATGCATGTCTCATCCACCAATTGAGTGTCGTGCAGGGGTTGTGTTTTCCATACTACAACCAAACACGGGCGCTTCCGTATTCTGCCTCCCACTAACAGAATGTCAGCTTGGGGTCGTGTATTCCTCTCGAACAGTAGTAGATATTGAAGTCGAAGGAATATCACTTGGTGATGAAAATTGTACATATACCTCAAGATAGGGTGATCCACTGGCAAGATGAGTCTCTACCATTGCCTCCAAGCTCCGAGGACCTTTGATGTCGAATGAGACATATCTTACGGGATCAACCGAAGCACAAAATCTATACTTAATAGACATAACTTTCATTGGCGTTGTTCCGAAGATTTTACGCCTAATTCTTTTACGAAGTTCTGTCAAATCTATGTTCTGGTTAAAAACTAGTAGCGTTGTGTTCTCCGATAAAAAAACAACATCGTTTTTGATGTCACGAACCTCACCATCATAGTAAATAACAGCACTAATACGTTCACTCATCTTCAGTTTCTATTATACTTTTGCCTAAATTTCTATTATGCAACCTGAGAATGAAATTTGGCTCATTTATAGTCTAAGGCCAAATAGGAACTACTGTAGCAAAAGAGCGTCCACGTGGGAGCTTTTTTCAGTACTATTGCTGACATTGCATCCTGCTTGAAGGGTTTTAGTCACTATTTGTTCAGAAACGTCTTCTCAAAATTATCTTTTCAGGAATTATTGTAGAAAAAGAGCGTCCACGTGGGATCTTTTTTCAGTACCCTTGCTGATAGTGCATCCTACTTGAAGTGTTTTGGTCACTATTTGTTCAGAAACGTCTTTTCAAAATTATCTTTTCAGGAACTATTGTAGCAAAAGAGCGTCCACGTGGGAGCTTTTTTCAGTACTATTGCTGACAGTGCATCCTGCTTGAAGCGTTTTGGTCATTATTTGTTCAGAAACGTCTTCTCAAAATTATTTTACCAGATACTACTGTAAAAAAAATAATTTTTATATTGCTGATATATTTTTCCCAAAACCCTAAACATAAAATTATTTTAATTAATTAACCTTAAACTCTAGTTCATTAATTTTTCCCTAAAAACCCTAAAATCCTAAACACTAAACCTTAAAAAACCATAAAAACCCTTAAACCCTAGCCCTAAAACCCTAAAACTCATAACACTAACCCTAAAAATAGCTAAAAACCCTAACAAAAAAAAGGGCAAAACATGTCCCTAGGGGAGCGTTTTTGCCACATCAGCAAAGCACGCCCTCAAGGACGCGATTTCTGCTGATGTGGCAGAAATGCTCCCCCAGGGACGCGTTTTCCTGCCACGTAGCCTGACATCATGCTGATGTGGACGCGTTTTCGGGGAAAATGGTCCATTCCGGTAAATAATTGAAAAAAATGTCCTTTACCGTAAATTTTGAAAAAAAAAAGGCAAGGCTTTTTTTGGTAATTTGCCCTAAAACCTACGCATTTTAAAACTTGGAATCTTATGTTAGAGAAAAAAACACTTGGAAGCCTGAAGTTATTTGTGAGTGCTACTAGTTGCATCATCGATTATAACTTAATAATCTATTTGTAACTAAATGTTGTGTAATTTACTTGATTTGTTGGCTTTTCTTACATGTTTTTCTTGCTTATTTTCTTATTTTTTTAAAAAATATTTAGCAATAATTATCGAAATTATGATTGATGATGATATTTAGTGAAATTTGTTGAAACATATGGCCATCACATATATAATAAGAGTAATTAAATGTTATTATTTACTATCATAAAAGGTTAGCCCAAATTAAAAGTAATTTAATTTGGTTTATTGAGCTTTAGTTATTAAATAAAATATTGGTCAAATATTTGGTTTTGGATTTTATGGTTTCAAATATTTGGTTAGATTATGATGATATGATTTACAGTTTAAATTAATGGATATATCATTTATTATGATGTTGATTTTTAATATTTAACTTTGATAAATATACTTTTGTTGAGACTCTGGGTGGTCTACCTTATTTGGTCACTTATTTTCATAGCCTTTTTTGCTTTTCTCTATGATTTGCATATGGTAAGTGAGTAATTCATAACAAACATGTTGCACATACTTTGGGAATTTGAATTTTTGCTAGAATTTTCTTTGGTTTCTTTGTTCCATTGACTTTTGATTACCAGTTATGGATCTATTTTTCCCTCTACTATTGCTATTTGTTTATTTGCATATTTCATGTTTTTATTTTTTCAGAATTTTTATGTCAGATGCTTTAGTGTAAATATAAACCAATTACATTTTTTAAGTATCAGTCGTGGCATCATAATGATGGAATTGTCTAGTCGGTAAAAGGAAATTTTCTGTTCTATGACTAATTTATCATTATTATATTTTAATTAAATAAGTCAAAATTAAGGTTTTCAGTTCTAATTGTGGCATTAAGACAACTTTATTTTGGGTTATTTCGAAAATACTAGCGCGATCAGAAATTTTAGTTTTGACCTTTGACTGGCATGTTTATGACTTTTGTTGTAAAAATTATTTTATTTTAAATCTAAAAGGTTGTGTGCATGTAACTTAAGTTATGTTAATATTGATCGGCCCAAATATTTAACAAAATTACATGTGCAATTGTGGTAATAAACATTTGACGATTATTGATTTTATATATGAGTAATAAATCGGCTAAAAAATATTTATTATTCGATATGTTTCTATTGTCAATGTTTGATTACTACAATAAGGTATCACTTACAAGTTAATATTTTTTTTCCAAAGATGAAACATTAATGGAGTGTCCAATATCTTGATATGAGATTTGTAGTGACCCGATAGTCGAGTAACCGAAAAAACTATATTTTCGGTCTTCGTTTTCATAAAACTGAAACGTAAATATTTATTAAAAATATTTACGAAGTTAGTTGAGTGTCTAATTGGGTTTTATTTAGGTGAATTTGACTTAATTAGAATATTTGGGAAAAAGGATTAGATTGAAATAGGTGTGAAAGTTTAATTAAGATTAAGAAAATAAAAGGAAAAAGGCAATTATGCCATTTTTAAATGTTGAGGCGGTTTAAGTATGAAAAAATCCTAGATTTTTTTAGTTTAAAACGTTATATATAGATAGATATATATAATAATATAATAATATAATTCTCCCCCACTTAATAAATTTCGTCCTCGAAATTTACCTGACGTAAATAACTGCGGATATTGATGTCTCATTGTTTCCTCTCTTTCCCATGTTGCTTCTTCCGAATTATGATGTCTCCACAATACTTTTACCAACGGAACCCATTTGTTCCTCAATTCCTTTACTTCTCGAGCAAGTATCTTAATTGGCTCCTCTTCATAAGTTAAATCCGGTTGAATTTTTATTATTTCAGGAGTAATCACATGAGATGGGTCAGACCAGTATCTTCGTAGCATTGAGACATGAAAAACATTGTGAATTCTATCCAATTCCGGTGGTAAGGCTATCCGATAAGCAACTGGACCAACCCGTTCTAAGATCTCATACGGCCCAATGAATCTTGGACTAAGCTTGCCTTTCTTTCCAAATCGGAGAATTTTTTTTCCATTGCGACACTTTCAAAAATACTTTTTCACCCACATTATATTCAATATCTTTTCTTTTAAGATCAGCATAAGATTTTTGACGATCAGATGCTGCTTTCAAACTATTCCGAATGACTTTTACTTTTTCTTCTGTTTCCTGGATCAAATCAACACCATGTATCTTCTTTTCACTGAGCTCTGTCCAATATAACGGTGTTTTACACTTTCTACCATACAAAGCTTCATACGGAGCCATTTTAATACTGGACTGATAACTGTTATTGTAAGCAAATTCAATCAAAGGTAGATACCTCTCCCAATTACCTTCAAACTCTAGTATACAACACCGGAGCATATTTTCCAATACTTGAATTACACGCTCAGATTGGCCATCTGTCTGAGGATGAAATGCAGTACTGAAATACAACTGAGTACCTAAAGCTTCTTGCAATTTATCCCAGAAACGAGATGTAAATCGGGAATCTCTATCTGATATAATGGAGACAGACACTCCATGTAGCCTGATAATCTCAGATATGTACAGTTCAGCCAGTTTATCTAGAGAATAATCCATACGTACCGGAATAAAGTGCGCTGATTTTGTCAATCGGTCAACAATCACCCAAATAGCATTCTTTTTCTTCGGAGACAATGGTAATCCTAATACAAAATCCACAGTGATTCTTTCCCATTTCCATTCCGGTATAGTAATTGGCTGAAGTAACCCTGAAGGTACCTGATGTTCAGCTTTAACTTGCTGACATATTAAACATCTTGATACAAACTCAGAGATATCCCGTTTCATTCCTGGCCACCAATACATCTTTTTCAGATCATTATAGTACAGACATAATACCGCTATGAGCCTCGTATAATATCTTCTGTATGAGTTCTGAATTCTGAGGTACACATATCCTACCTCTGAATAACATACAACCATCAATTCCAACCTGAAATTCAGAATCAGTACCTGACTCACACTGTGCCCATTTAACCTGTAACTTCTCATCATTCTTCTGAGCTTCACATGTTTGCTGTAAAAATGTCGGTTTAGCTCTCAATTCAGCTATGATTGAACCATTATCAACCAAAGACAATCGGGCATTCATAGCTCGCAAAGCAAATAGAGATTTTCAGCTTAAAGCATCAGCAACAACATTAGCCTTACTTGGATGGTAATCAATAATCAAATCATAATCCTTTATCAATTCAAGCCACCTGCGCTATCTTAAATTTAGATCTTTCTGTGTCATCAAATATTTCAAGCTTTTATGATCAGTATAAATATGACATTTCTCACCGTACAAGTGCCGCCATATCTTTAACACACAAACACCACTGCAGCCAATTCAAGATCATCGTCGGATAGTTCTTTTCATGTGGCTTCAATTGCCTAGAAGCATATGCTACTACCTTTCCTCCTTGCATTAGCACACAACCCAAACCATTGTACGAAGCATCACTGAAAATCACGTACTCCTTACCAGATTCTGGTTGAATCAACACAGGAGCTTCTGTTAATGCTGCTTTTAATTTTTTAAAACTTTGCTGACACCTTTCTGTCCATTCAAATTTCACATTTTTTTCGCAACAATTTCGTTTCTATAGTAACCAGCTAATCCGAGAAAACTCTTACTTCTGTCACATTCTTTGGTGGTTCCATTCAAGTATAGCTTCTACCTTCTTGGATCTACCCGAATACCATCTGCCGATACTATATGTCCCAGAAAAGTGACTTCTTTTAACCAAAATTCACACTTACTCAATTTAGCATACAATTGCTTTTCTCTCAAAATCTGTAGCACAATCCGGAGATGTTTATCATGCTCTTTTCTCCTTTTGAATACACTAAAATGTCATCTATAAATACAACCACAAACTGATCTAAATAAGGCTGAAAAATTCTATTCATAAGATCTATGAAAGCAGCTGGAGCATTAGTCAATCCAAATGGCATAACCAAGAACTCATAATGATTCACCCGTAACTGATAATACCCCGATCTGAGATCAATCTTAGAAAATACACTAGCTCCTTTTAACTGATCGAACAAATCATCAATCCTGGGCAACAGATATTTGTTCTTTATAGTCACTTTATTCAACTGACGGTAATCTATACAAAGTCTCAAAGACCCATCTTTCTTCTTTACGAACAATACTGGTGCCCCAATAGTGATACACTAGGACGTACGAATCCCTTGTCTAATAACTCTTGTAGCTGCATTTTCCTTTATAGTCACTTTATTCAACTGACGGTAATCTATACAAAGTCTCAAAGACCCATCTTTCTTCTTTACGAACAATACTGGTGCCCCCCATAGTGATACACTAGGACGTACGAATCCCTTGTCTAATAACTCTTGTAGCTGCATTTTCAATTCTTTTAACTCAGTGGGTGCCATCTAATAAGGTGCTATTGATATCGGTGCAGTGCCTGGAATTAACTCAATCCCAAACTCTACTTCTCTTTCTGGGGGTAAACCCGGTAATTCTTCTGGAAACACATCAATAAAATCTTGAACCACCGGTATCTTTTCAATCTCAGGATTCGTTATACGAGTATCTAAAATGTAAGCAAGAAAAGCAATATATCCTCTTCTCATCATCTTAGAAGCCTTTATTAAAGACACCACATTCGTCAATGCGCTATATTTTTCACCGGTTACAATCACTTCATCTCCATCTGAAGTTCTCAAAGAAATTCTTTTTCTTTTGCAATCAACCATAACCCCATGTTCTGGCAACCAGTCCATACCCAATATCACATTGAACTCATAAAACGTAAGCGCCATAAGGTCTGCTGGAAACTCATAATCATGAATTTTTAAGGGACATCTTCTACACACTTTATTAAACTTTCACACCTATTTCAATCTAATCCTTTTTCCCAAATACTTCTAATTAAGTCAAATTCACCTAAATAAAACCCAATTAGACACACAACTAACTTCGTAAATATTTTTACGAAATTTATTAAGTGGGGGAGAATTGTAGTGACCCAATAGTCGAGTAACCGAAAAAAATATATTTTCGGTCTCCGTTTTCATAAAACTGAAACGTAAATATTTATTAAAAATATTTATGAAGATAGTTGTGTGTCTAATTGGGTTTTATTTAGGTGAATTTGACTTAATTAGAAGTATTTGGGAAAAAGGATTAGATTGAAATAGGTGTGAAAGTTTAATTAAAGATTAAAGAAAAAAAAAGGACTAAAAAGGCAATTATGCCATTTTAAATTTGAGGCGGTTTAAGTATGAAAAATCCTAGATTTTTTTTAGTTTAAAACATGTATATATAGATATATATAATAGATATTAATTATAAAGTATATATTATTATATATTTTTTATATTATATATAAACAGACTAAAGGAAAAAGAATAGAAATATATAGAAACAGAGAAGCAAAACCAAATAGAGTGCAGGGGAAAGAAAAAAAAAAGAGAAAAGAAAGAAGAAAAGGGGAAATTAAAAGTTTGAAGTTTGGAAGTTTAATAGGTAAGTTAATTTAGCCTTTTTCTTTTAATTTTGATGTTTTATAAGTTTAAGGACAAAGTTTTGATGAACTTAAGTTGAGGTTTTTGGAGTTTTAAAGTTTTTAAACATAGCATATGATGAACAAAAAGATGAATTAGTGGTTTAATTGAAAGAATTTGAAGTTAGAATTTGGTAAAGGATTTAATTGTAAAATAAGCTATAAGAAAACTGTTTTGGGACAGCAGCATTAGAGTAACTTTGAAAAATCACTAAAAATCGTAGAAGTGGAATTAGAAGCTGTATGAGATATTAAATTAAAGCTTATTGAGTCTATTTTCATATGAAAGAAACAGGGAAAGCAAAGGAATTCTGTATTTTGATATATTTAGATTTTTGTAAGACTGGTTTAAAGTGATTTCAAAATCCCCTGTTCTGATTTGGAAAATCATAAAAAAATTGGAGAAAAATAATTAGGAGCTTAAATTTATAGTTTTAGAATCCTGAATGAGTCTATTTTCAATAAAAACAAATGGAAACATCACATGATCCTGGATGAGATATAGTGAAAACGGGTCAGAACTGTTAGACAGCAGAACATGGGTGATTTTAAAGAGTAAACTGTATTTATTGGCTTAACCAAAAATTCTGAAAATTTTATGGTAAGAATATGTGAGTCTAGTTTCAGGGAAAATTAGTGGATCATAAATTTGATTCTGTAGCTGAAGATATAAATAATTTAGTGACTATGACATAAATAGACAGCTTTGAATAAATTTATGAGTAAAAGATTGAATTGAAATGTGAGCTAAGTAAGAAAGGATGAATTTATTATATATTATACATGTTTATTTTTATTAAATAGTATAAGAAATTTATTTGATTATTTTTAACATATAAATGTTATATGTTTATATGAAATTGAAGAAAAAGAAAAGGAAGGAGAAGACTGAATTGAAGGAAAAGGAAAAGAGAAGGTTAAGGAGTGAAGGAAGAACAGCTTATATCATCTCAACTTTTTTGTTGTAAGTACTACAAGAATTTTGTTGTAAGTACTAGGCTCACATATATTCTTACCATAAAATTTTCAGAATTTTTGGTTAAGCCAATAAATACAGTTTGTTCTTTAAAATCACCCATGTTCTGCTGTCTGGCAGTTCTGACCCATTTTCACTAAAAATTAATTATCTCTTCATACAGGATTCATATGATGTTTCCGTTTATTTCTATTGAAAATAGACTCATTCAGGATTCTAAACATATAAATTTAAGCCCCTAATTATTTTTATCCAATTTTTGATGATTTTCAAAAGTTAGAACAGGGGATTTTGAAATCACTTTGAACTAGTCTTACAAAAATCTAAATATCTCAAAATACAGAATTCCTTTGCTTTCCCTGTTTCTTTCATATGAAAATAGACTCAATAAGTTTTAATTTCATATCTCACTCAGATTCTAATTCCACTTCTACGATTTTTAGTGATTTTTCAAAGTTACTCTACTACTGCTGTCCCAAAACAGTTTTCTTATAGCTTATTTTACAATTAAATCCTTTACCCAATTCTAACTTCAAATTCTTTCAATTAAACCACTAATTCATCTTTTTGTTCATCATATGCTATGTTTAAAAACTTTAAAACTCCAAAAACCTCAACTTAAATTCATCAAAACTTTGTCCTAAAACTTATAAAACATCAAAATTAAAAGAAAATGACTAAATTAACTTACCTATTAAACTTCCAAGCTTCAAACTTTTAATTTCCCCTTTTCTTCTTTCTTTTCTCTCTTTTTTTTTTTCTTTCCCGTGCTTTCTGTTTCGTTTTGCTTCTCTATTTCTATATCTTTCTATTCTTTTTCCTTTAGTCTGTTTATATATATATAATAAAATATAATAATATAATAATATACTTTATAATTAATATCTATTATATATATATCTATATATATACACGTTTTAAACTAAAGAAAATCTAGGATTTTTTCATACTTAAACCGCCTCAACATTTAAAAATGGCATAATTGCCTTTTTAGTCCTTTTTATTTTCTTTAATCTTTAATTAAACTTTCACACCTATTTCAATCTAATCCTTTTCCCCAAATACTTCTAATTAAGTCAAATTCACCTAAATAAAACCCAATTAGACACACAACTAACTTCATAAATATTTTTAATAAATATTTACGTTTCAGTTTTATGAAAACGGAGACCGAAAATATATTTTTTTTGGTTACTCGACTATCGGGTCACTACAAGATTTACCTCTATTCAAATTATTTTGGCTTAAATTTGAAATATTTTGAAACAAATAAATTCGGATTTTAGCTTTGGGATCTAATTAAGGACGTCTAATATTTTAAATAGATTAGTTGAAATAAAAAGACACCAAAGTGGCTTCTTTTGCAAAGATTAGTTTATTTAAAATTCCAATGTGATTATATGTTTTTGTGATTCATGTGTTTATTAATTGACCCAAAGGTGAGTTAATATTTGGCAGAATTTCAACGACATCTGTGGTGATAAATGTGTGACAATTATAAGGTATTTTATGAGAGTAATAAGTTAGTCCAAAGATTGATTCATTGTTTGACATATTTTATTAGCAATGTTTGATTGCTATAACAAGAGTATCGCTTATTATTAATATTATTGTCCAATGACTTGATATTCATGTTGTGTTTGGTATCTTGAGATGGGATTAACCATTATTTTGAATTTATTGTTTACTTATGAATATTCATGTGATATTATTTTTATCTATTGTTTTGTATATTCAGCTAGGTCATCTTCTGCTGCCACAGTATCTGCTAATATAAATTATTTATCCATGCTTAATGGGACTAATTTCAAGGGATGGAAAATGCACTTACTTATAGTACTTGGTTGTACAGACATAGACCTTACACTAAAGGAAGAACAACTTGTACCCCTAATTCTAAAAGGGATTTTGAGACGTGGGATTGTTCAAATCGTATGAGTCTAACAATCATGAGCACATCATTCCAAAAGCCTTTAGGGGCACAGAATCTGAATAGATTACTCAAGTCAAGAGTTTCCTAGACGAAATTGAGAAACATTTTACCAAAAATGATAAGGTTGAAATGACATCACTTCTGAATTCTTTGATGTCGATAAAGTATAAGGGTTAAGGAAATGTGAGGGAGTACATTATGGAGATGTTCCATGTTGCTTCAAGACTTAAGGCACTTAAGATCAAGCTTTCTGAGGAATTGCTTGTTCTTATGGTTTTGGTATCACTTCCTACATAATTTAACCAATTTAAAATTAGATCCAACTGTCAACAAGAGAAATGGACTCTAAATGAGTTCATTTCTCATTGTGTTCAAGAGGAAGAAAGATTGAAGCATGATAAGTTTGAAAGTACTTATTTGGCTAGTGCCTCTAAAGATAGTAGTTTACATTCTAAATAGAATACCCACTAAACCAGCTACAAAAACACCTTACGAGCCTTGGACATGTCAAAAGTCTAGTCTAAAGCACTTTCACATTTGGGGATGTCCAGTTGGGGCAAAGCCTTATAGGCCACATGAAAATAAATTGGACTCCAAAACAGTGAGCAACTACTTTATTGGTTATTTTGATAGATCTAAGGGCTATAAGTTTTATGATCCCATGATTAGGAATATTTTTAAGATAGGAACTGCAACATTTCTTTTTTGAGGATATTCAGTTTGGAAGGAGAAATAAGGTTAGAGACATTACTTTTGAGGAGGAATCTGATTATAAGTCAATTCCTGCTATCACTTTTGACAATGTTCAGGTTTGCATATCTATCATTGATCAAGAAGTGAATCCAGAACCTCAACAATACAATGTTGAACAACTCCCTATTCAAGATGAGGTAATTCTTCTAGAAGAACAATGTAACAGCCCATTTTACAATGGTGTTAGAAACAGTGGTTTTGGGGCCACCAAATCTGACAAGTTCGTAAATATTATTATTTAATATAATAATATTTATGAGTCAAATATAGTTTTAAAAAGTTTTTTGATATAGTGATTTTTTATATAAATGATTTAATAAGTTCAAGTGGTAAGACCCTAAGGTCAAGTAGGTTTAGAAAATGAGGTATCGGGATCTCGTTTCTATAAACCGAGTTGTAAGTATTTTTATAAATATTTATAGAGTGTCGTTAAGGTGGTATTAAATTTTCATTGAAAAATTTTAACTTTTCGATAGTTAGTTAATTAAAAATGACTAAATTGTAAAAGATGTAAAATTTAATCACTATTTAAATTGAGTGATTAAATGGTTAATTGAATAAAGGAAAAGGGACTTAAATGGTAATTAGACCATTCAAGGTGTCAGTGGACTATAATGGACATGAATTTGATGTTTTATTTAATTACTAATTAAGGTCAAAATGGTAATTTGGTATATTAAATTAAAATAAAATAAAAACAAAAGGTAATTGGTTATCATCTTTTTAGTTTCTTCTTCAAACAAACCGAATGTCCATGGAGGTTTTAAGCTTAGTTCAGCCATGGTGGTTTCCTATTGCATGACATGTGATTTTGGCTCTATTTTTAGTAATTTTTATGTTTTTGAGATAGTTGTAACTAGGTCCAATTAGCCCGTACATTCGATTTTGAAACTATTAAAGATTTTGAATGTTTCCATTGATGAACCTTGTGATTTTAGATGTTAAATGATGAATTTGAAATATTAGTTGTTATTTAAAAGTATTTTATTAAGTTATTTTTTATGAATTTATCGATTAGGTACTAAATTATTAAAATGGTAAAAATACAAGGATTTATTGTGAAATTGTTGCATGAATGAGATTTTTTGGATAGCATAAGTATTCAATTGGGCTCAATTTTGGGTAAAAATGACTAATTTGCATGTTTTAGGCTCAGTAACTAAATTGAATAAAAATAAAATTTTAGGGTAATTTTGTAAAAATGTCAAAATGACTCAATTTCATAAAATATATTATTTTAATATCAAAATTAATAGATTGAATGAAATTATTAATTTAAATTAAATCGGGTGAAAAATCGATGAGAATAAAAAATTACCAAAATACCTCTATACTTTGATATTTCTACAATTTAGCTAGGTAAGCTAGTAGGTATAAAATTTTACATACCTATATATATAAATAATGTTAATGTTGATTCATGAATGTTTATACTTATATATGATGTTTAAAATGTGAGTTGAAATTCGAAATATTATAAAATTTTTTGAATAAAAATGAATTGGGTTTTATAATATAATATCATATTGTACAAGAAGTAAAGCTTTTAAGGCCAGGCCCACTTACCTAACCTATTAAGATAATATAGAAACAAAAAAAGAGGAAAACTAGTGAAAAAAAAAAAAAACAAAACATCAAAATTAAAGCCCACTTCCTCGGGAAGTTCCACACCCGTCCCATCAGCTATCCCTCCATAATTTCCTGACGGTTTATCTTTCCCCAAAGCTCCCTTTCCCATTCAAAACAACACTCCCTTAATATCCCAAGAATCATCTTTTCAAAACATTTTACTCCAACGTTTTGATTTCCATGGAGCAGACCTTCATTTTCCTCACAAAACCTCAGTCTAGTTCTCTGACCCATTTGTCCTCTAGCGTCTTGACTGCATGCCTTGGTACCACTGCTTCCAGGGAAAATCCTCTCCTTTGTTTTAGATTTTCAGTGGCTATGATGTCTGCCAAAAGTGTTTGCTATTCGATGGACATGTTGAAATTTTATGAATTTGAACTCTTTCTGTATAGTCTTTATATCGTGTATGATGGAGCAAATTTCTGATTTATCTCTGGATTTTGAAATGCATTTTCTTATTACTGAAATCGAGTCCCTCTCAACATAGAGTCTACGCTCTTTCATTTCTAACCCCATTCTTACTACCTCTAAACATGCATGTGCCTCTGCTGCGAAAGCCGAATTAACATTCTCGTGTATGATCGCTCTGAAGGCAATCACTCTTCCTTTTCCGTTTCTGGAAACTATTCTCGATCTTGATCTAAAAAGATCTCGATTAAACCCTGCGTTAAAATTGATTTTTGTATCTTCTCCAGAAGGTGGGATCCATGAGTCTCTGATTGGTGCCTTTGTGAGTCCAGTTTCCTCTAGTCTGTCCAACTCCATTATGTAATTTTGAATAAAAGAGAATATCTTTACTGGATTTCTTTATCTTTTCATGCACATATTTGTTTCTCTCTGTCCAGAGGACCCAAAGGGATACACAGATTATTCGCTTCTGGGAATTTGAGCAATTATCAAAAGCCCAGGTAAGCTATTCAAACTAGTCAGGCACCATATCTTGGGCAGTTTGTATTGGTACTAATCTCTTGAAATGTAGATTTACTTTAGTGGGGATGTAGTTTTTTGAGATGCGGTATACTGTAAGCTTAATTTTAGAAGGGAGTTTTAGACTCCATAGTGCTCGGTAGAAATTCCTAGGTGATAGTTGTAAAGTGTTTAATGTAGGAGTAGGAATACCCATCTGTAATAGTTTATAGGCGCTCTGCACTGAGAATACCCCGATGGTTCACCCCTCCAGGCGACTTCATCTTCTTGTAAAATTGCTGCTAATGGGAGACGAAGGATCCTACCCGCATCAACCGTGTTAAAGGTATTGGAGATTATTTCTTTCCTCCATTCTCTCTTATTACTATCGATAAGCTCTGCAACATACTCCAAATTACAATTAATAACTGGATGACTTAACCTGTAATCATCAGAAGCTGGTAACCATGCATGATTAAAAATGGAAACATTATCGCCTTTTCCCGCTCTCCAACACGGTCCTTCCTGAAGCACTTTCTTCGATACCCATATACTTTTCCATGTGTAAGATGCATTTGGTTTTAATGTTGCCTACAGAAAATCCGAGTTTGGGTAATATTTGGCTTTAAGAAATTTTGCCAATAATGATTCTGGGTTTGTAGCAAGTCTCCATCCTTGTTTTGCTAACAAGGCTACGTTGAAATTTGCCAACTTTCGAAAACCCAGACCCCTGTTTTCCTTCAGTTCACTTAACTTTTCCCACGTACACCAATGTAAACCCCTTTTTTCTTGAGATTTCTGCCACCAAAACCCTGCCATTATTCCTTCCATTTCATCACAAAGTGTTTTTGGGAGTAGAAAGCATGTCATAGAATAGGTTGGAATAGGTTGAAAAAATGCTTTAATAAAAACTTTTTTTCCTTCTTGCGATAAGAATTGTGTGCACCAATTATCAATTTTTCTTTTCATTCAATCCTTTCCGCTTTGAAACGAGGCTTTTTTCCTTCTACCGACTATATTAGGGAGACCCAAGTGCTTCTCTGCTTTATTTGAATATCTCACTCCCATATCGTTAGATAATTGTAGTCTCACATTTTCAGTTTTTAGATTTGTCAAAATTTATACATTGCCCCGAGCAGTCTCCATACTCTTTCAATATGCTTCTCCAAAGAGTATGCACTCATCGGCAAAAAATAGGTGTGAAATTGAGGGCCCACTTTAACTTGCCTTAACCCTTTTAATTTTCCCTCTCTTTCAACTAGACGCATAAGAGTAGATAAACCTTCAAAAGCAATTTTAGAGTTATCAATACATAAATCAAGGACCATTTGTAAGCGATTTGCCACCATTTTACTTACCACCTTATCGATGACATTACACAAGGTCAAAAACTACACAAGGTCAAAAACTAGTCATATTGATTATAACATCCCAAACTTGGCCCATGAGCTTTGACCGGATCTAGTATGTCACAGAGTAAAAACATTTTGAAAGATTTTGATTAACTGGTAAAAAAAAAATATGAAAATTTGCTGAGATTATAAAACGGTGTCTATTAAAACTCAGGTGGGATTGATTTTATAAGCATGATTGAGTTGAAACCTTTGAAAACATTTGATCATTTAATTTTTAGAAACATTAGAGTTATTGTTAACTTGGTAAGTTTTGCTACCCGATGGTAACATCTTTGAAAACTCGTAAAGGTTACTTATTTTGAAAACGTTACTTTTAACCGATTTATTCAACAGTTTATAAGTTCATTAGTAATATAATAGAAGTAAAGTAAAAGCAGCTACTTAAACATCCAAAATAACAACTAGCGGCCTTATTACAAACAAAACTAAAATTTAGTAAATAATAAACTTTAACGGTGTGAAATAGAATTTCAAATCCAAGGAACAAGCATGGCCGTCTCGAGTCCTCTCCGGCTCCATCTTCGCGATCTACTCACCTGCAAAATGATATGGGAAGCGGTGAGTCACCAAGACTCAGTGTATAAATTTCCAACCCAAAAATGCAACTCATACACAAAGTATTAGTAAGACATGCAAACATGCAACCCAAGCTAGCCATCCATACTCCTTTTTTTACTACCCCGTGTGGTCAAAACCACTGGTGGTCAAAACCACTGGTGACCGAAGTCACAAATATATCAAGTGATGGGGCCAACCCATCGTGTGGTCAAAACCACTGATGACCGTAGGTCACAATTATCAACATGTGGTCAAAACCACTGGTGGTACCAAACCACTGGGACTTAGTCACAATTTATATCAATGGTGTGGTCAAAACCACTGGTGACCGAAGTCACAATTAATCCGATGGGGCCAACCCATCCTGTGGTCAAAACCACTGGTGACAGTTCATAGGAAATATTCCCCCTCCTCTTTTCAATCCCATTACCAACATGCTCACAACATGCGTAACATATTATTATAAATCGTGTATATAAGTCATGGCACCGCATATTACCCATTATGTCATTCTAAACACATATTTAAAGTCACAAGAAGGCTTACCCGTAATCCATGCTCACGCTCACAAGGTAAATCACTATCACAACAAATAAATGGTAATATAATAGGCAATGCCAACTAATAAAGTGTGTACAAGTTTACACACCTACTTAACCGAAGATCTAAGGAGAAATCCCGAATCTATGCGATTTCACAAACTCCCGAAACGTAGCCTTTACTCCAACGCGATTTGAAATCCCGAAAACCTCTGTTTTCCTTAGTCGATTTGTCCCTCGAAGAAGCGAAACCCGAAAGATCTCCTTTAACGCTATCCTCCCTTGACACTATGCTGTTTGGAGAAACAACGAGAGAAAAGTCGACAGCCCTAAGAGATTCGGCTTTGGCTACCAATATAGGGGGTTCGGCTTCAATGAATAAGAAGAAAAATTAATCTTTGAGGTTCTAACAAAAAGATAGAGAGCAAAGGTAGCAAAGTTTCGGCTATAACCTTCAATGCCAAGGGCATTCGGCTTTCAAAGAAGTAGGAAGGAATTGAGGTTGAAAGGAAAATAAAAAGGGAAAAGAGGAAAATGGGAAGGAATTCGACAGAGCAACAAAAAGGGAGAAAAAGATGATTGCTCAATTAAAAAGGAATTTCGGCATCCCCTTGCTAACTTCAAAACCGACTATGAAAGTCCCTAGGAGTTCCACATTCGGCCATATTCCTAATGTGATAAATCTCCATCACCAAAAATAAAACATTATTTATTAATCTTCCCATATCTTAATCCCTTCTTTCAATAAATAAAATAAAAATTCCCCATACTTTCCAGCAGAATTTTAAAATCAACCCATCAAGCTTTCTTCCTCCACTAAGTGCCCATGTGTAGACCACAACTCACGCCAGCAAAAAGAAAGAAAAAAATAAACCTCCATTGCTGCCTATGTTACTCGAACATGGGACCTCAGTGCCGCAGCCCCCCTTACAACGTCCCAGGCCACTTTGCTACTGACTCATTTCGTGACATAAACCCCGTTAAAATTCCTTTTAAGCGTTCATTCCTTAGCTCCCCCTTGCCTAAACGCCTAAGGCAAAATTAAAACGCCCAACTGCTACTTCCACTCCTCGAACTCAAGACCTGCTGGAGCTTCACTGCAGGTAACGCCCCAGCCACTTTACCAGTCCGTCTTTCATGCCCATGATCCTCACCATTTATTCTTTAAGGCCTTCCTAGCCCAACACCCATAACACAAAAAAATAAAACTCCCAGGCGCAAACTCGGCAGCTCTAACCCCTGCTTCGCCGCGCCCTCCTCAACACTTAAGTAGCGTCCCAACCACTCTACCAGCTGCTTCCTTGTGTCATGCTTCGCCCCAATTAATATTTAAAGCCCCCCTCACTTAGCTTTTTCTTCTCAAGTGCTAAAAAGAAGTTTTTAATCCTAAGCCAGACCTAGTCCGGCGTCATGACTAGACCCTAGAATATATCAAACACCCATAACACATGCATTTCTTCAGGCAATCACATGAAAATAAAATAAATCGCAAACAACCCCTAATTCAGGATGTTACATTGATAGGGTTTAAGGTCTTTGGATTAGAACTATATTAGTAACATTTAGTTTATCTATGCTTTTTCTTCTGTTAAGGACATAAGCAAAATAAACTAACCTCCTTTTCAACAATATGCCAATAATGTTGAAAAAAAAAAGGTTGAAAAACCGTTAATGCACGGTGCCTTAGTAGGTCTTCTATCTTTACTGCGGCAAAAACTTCCTCCTCTAAATAGGGCTTCGTAAGCTCTTTGTTCATATCATCAGATATGCAAGTTGAGTTTCAAAGCAATTGATTGTATTCATTTTCTTGCATTGTGAGGCAAAGGAATGAAAGAATTTTGTGTTTTTATGACCTGCCTTAAGTTAATTAATCATTGCCCTTTGTTCCCAATATAGTTCTTCCTTGTCAATTTCCCAACTTAATTGGAGTTTTGCATCAATTAAATCATTTAAAATTTCAGTTTGTCGATCTGCTTTCTGTAAATCCTCTAGTTTGACGTATAATCGTGCTTTAAGTTCATGTCTTTTCCATTTGATATATTTGCTTCATCTCATCAAACTTTTGCTTAAGCCCTCTAATTTTTGTAATAAATCCCCAGTTGTCATGCTCCAAATTCTTTAAACTTTCTCCTTAAACGTCTCCTCCTCCATCCACCAAGCTTTAAAATAAAAATCTTTTTTATTCTTAGCTATACTTTGTTGTTCTAATTGAATTAGGAGAGGGCAATGGTCAGAGAAAGAATGTGGTAGATGACTAATTGAAGCATGCGTAAATTGTAATAGCCAACTTGTATATGCTATTCCTCTATTAAGTCATTGCCTTATATTGGTTTCCAATGAATTTTCCCTTTCCCATGTAAACAAACAATAGCCCTGAGAAATCCACATCATAAAGGCAACAGTCCGATAATGTTTAATGAAATTGCTCTATTTATTTTTGTTCTCTTGGCTGGCCACCCTTTTTCTCAGATGCGTATAGAATTTCATTGAAGTTTCCACAAACTAACCATGGAAGATTAAAATTCATACTCAGTCTTCTTAATTCATTCCACAAGTCATTTCTCCCGTTTGCATATGGAGAATCGTAAAATCTCGTGAAGCGCCATTCCAATTGCTGCTCTTCTGATTTGATCATCACGTATATATAATTGCTTGAGAAGCTTCGTAATGTAATATCTTCCTCTTCTTTCCATGCTGAACACAAACCTCCCTTGTTTCCATCCGTTCCCACCTCAATCCCGTTAATGAAATCGTACCTCTCTCCTGATTGATTCCATCTTACTCTTATTAATTTTTGTCTCCATAAAGAAGACAATTTAGGGTTTATATAACTTTAGTACATTCCGAAGTCGACGTATTGCCTATGGGTTTCCCAAGCCACGGACGTTCTAACATAAGATTTTCATTGTGCTCGATCGGTAAGTCGACTGGTTATCGCTGATCCTATTTGAGATAAAATATTTTCTTCCTCTATCTTGTCACCTTTTCCAACCATGTTTTCTTTAATTTTCGGTTCCCCCACTATTTGTTTTGCGCTTTTACTTTCAATCGTATTTGGGCCATTTGGTTCTATATTCTCGAGATCATTTCAATCCCTTTCTTTTCCGATAGATGGGTCCCTCCTCATTTTGATCCATTGGTGCATTGTTTCCTATTCTTCTCTATCCTTTCTATGGCCCCTTAGGTCTATTAATAATATTTTATGAGAAAACTGTTTGGCCAATTTTCATAGCTAGAGGAAAATTAGTCCACGTTGAATGCCCATTATGTTCTCTTGTATCCTTAATAGGACTTTGAGAGAGTGAGATTTTAATGTTACGTTCTTCATTACCATTACTTCAAGCTTTATCCTTATCTTTTTCCTTAAAATTCGATCGTAACCAATTTGAGTTCATGTTTGTCTCGACCTTTAATATTCCTAAACTGCCATTTGTCGGCGTCCCCCTTCTCCCCTGAACAATATCAAAATTTGAATTGCCTTTCATTCCTTTATCAGATCTTCCTAAGTAGTAGCGTTGTGGCATTGATTTCTTCATGGTGACTCCTAGCTGCATACCGACTTTCCCTGTCAAATTTGATTCGGCTTTCAGGGTTAGCGAGAAAGGTAGATCCTTTTTCGATAGTTCCTTAGATTCATCTGGAGTGTCATTGCAATCCTTTATCCCATGTCCCATACGCCCGCATCCAAAGAAAAAACTAGAAAAATTTTTATATTTAAAAGGAATTCAAGATTTTTCTTACGTACCTACCAGAATAAAGATTCCTCTATATAATGGCTTTTGAAAATCTAACTCCACTTTTATACAACAAAATTTCCCCATTAATTTTGAATTAATGATTCCTCCAAAAGTGGATCTAATTGCATGTGCAAGGTATTTTTTGTCACATTCAAATGGACAAGGACCTATTTTAAGCCAAAAAGGAGACTAGTTTATTTTAAAATCACCAAATTTCGTCTACAAAACTATGGTCTCCCTGCCATTATTAATTATAGATCTCCCTCATATTCAAATTCAATCTTGAACAAGTTTTGGCTACCAATCTTAATCTCAATTTTTTTTTTGTTTTTCAAATACTCTTCAATTGGGCTCTAAAGTTATTCGGATTGTAGGATGTCGTCTTCCATACAGTCCCTAAAAGAGTCGACTTTCCATTAGGGACTACCAGCAAAATTTTGACTGTCAGATGCACCAATTTTTCTTCTAGAAGAGAGATATCGTCTCTCGACATATCTATCTTCGTCACCGCTCTACTCACTACCCAACCACAGCAGACCTTTTTATTGGGAGACTAACGAGAGAGCACTCTTAAGCCAAAATATTATAATTGAATATAAGGTGAGAAAGGATATATATATGCGATTTCAGCATGATTATGAATTGTTACAGCATGTGTATCGATAAGTATGAAAGTGATTAGTAGATTATGTTAATCTTTGTGATGGCATATTGATAGTGTGAATATATGTATTGATATTATATCATGTGTAAGGAAATGACAGTGTGAATATATGTATTGATATTATATCATGTGTAAGGAAATGATGAAGTGCCCTTGAATGATAAATATGTTTAAAAGAAATGGATTACATGAAAAGCTCGGTTGAAGTAGTAATTACTAGGATATGATTGGCATGCCAATAAGGTTCGAATGCGGTCTTGTACGGGATTTGCACTTCGACGCGCTTGTTTGCACTTTGGTGCCCCTGTATACACTTTGGTGTCTCTATTCGCACTACGGTGCCCCTGTTTGCACATTTGTGCCCCTATCTGCACTTCGGTCCCCTTCTTATGCATTTATGATGCCTTTTCTGTGGTGTAGTATGATGTCTTTTGTGTGGTGTAGTTACCCGAGTATGCTGAGTTAAGTTACTAGTTCGCTGGGCTAACTGTGAATGGAATTTATAAAATTATTTTAATGTTAAAGGCTAATGTATAGACAAGATATTAGTAAGTGTTAAATGTTAAATGTTCAATGAATTACTTGATCATATGTGAGTATCGTTATATTGATGATTATTCAGTTAAAGATATATGTTTATATACAAATATAAATGAGTTTGGGTTGAATTATTATAGTACAAGAAGCATATGATGAATCATTTTTAATACTAAGCCTTTAAGTGCTTTATAAAGTTATCTGTGAATGGAATTTATAAAATGTATAACATGTATGATTAATTTATTCATTTAGATTTAATCTTGTTTAATGAAGGTAAGTGATTCCAGAATGACATGTTTATAGGAAAGTTTGAGACGAATGATATTCATCAGAATGATTATTAGTTAAATGTGAAATAGTTATGTTTAAGTGCACTAGCTTGTGGTTATGGTTGATGTCTATGCTTATATCTTGTGAGTTATGCAAATGAAACGGGTGAGATTAGATATGGAAATGATAAGTTCATAGATGTGACGAAATATGATGAAATAAAAATGATTGTCGAGTTAAAGGACTTACTTGTAAGGAAGGAATTTACTTATGATATATGTGAATTTACTTATGTCATGAATAGATATATTGATTCGTTGGTTGATACATAATTAAGCTTATGCTAAGTAATTGGAATAGTAAGTAAATGAAATGGTTCATTGTTTTAAGAAAAGGTTGATGATTATGTAATTCAGCTTATAAGACTTTATTATGGTATAAATGGAAAGTATTAGGGATATTAATGAACCTATTCATTTGTGAGTTGATAGTTATATAGTTTGATAAATCTTAAAGCATTGGTATAAGTTTATTTATGACTTATAAAGTTCATATTTAAAAATGGAATGTTATGTTTAAAATTTATATGAGCTTACTAAGCATTAATTGTTTATGTGGTTGTCTTTCTCTTACTTTACAGATTATCAGAAGTTCGATCGGTTTGGAAGCTAGTTAGAGATCTATCACACTATCCAACGATTATAATTGTAAATTTTGATGTTCTGATCAAAGTTATAATGGCATGTATAGGTGGACTTATGTTTTATGTATAGGTGGACTTGTGTTTTATGTTAGTTGATGAGTTTGGCATGTATATGTCATTTTGGTTGATGTAACCTTGGTATCTTTGATGCCTATTTGGTGTGTGTTATTTTGATAAGGAGTTAATGCATGTTTGAATGACCAACTTGGCATGTTTGAATGTGACTTTGGCATGTGTTCATTGTGGTAAGATTGGTATTGAATTAGGTTAGAAATGTATGGTTGATGAATGGCTAAATTATGCATATGTTTAAGTATATTTGATCGTTGTGATTGAGGTACCTTTTGGCATATTGGTTGTATGGATAGTTGCCATTTTGATTTAACTACATTATGCATGTTTTAGGTATATTTCTTTGAATGTTTGAAATAGGTACAAATGGTTTGTATGTGAGCATGTTTAGAGTGAATGAAATGGCTTAAAAATGGCCTATTTCTCGTCCACACAGCCTGAGACACGGGCATGTCTCAGCCATGTGTGACACACGGTCACGCGACATAGTTGTATGTCCCTTGTAGGTTTTTATATGTTGCATTTCGAACGTTACATGGCCTAACACACAGGCGTGTGGCTTGGCTGTGTGACTCAAGTCAAAGAGTCACACGGGCACGGGCTGGGACACGGTCGTGTGTCCTTACTTCGATTACCCACACCGCCTGATACACGGGTGTATGTCTTAGTAGTGTGAGTCACACGGCCTGGTCACACAGTCGTGTGACCCCTGTAGTATGAGTTTTTTATCTTTTGTCATGAAGTTCTAAATGTTTTCGATTTAGTCCAGAATCGTTTCTAAAGCCTCGAGGGCTCGAAAAAGGGATGTTTTGCATGTGTTTGGATGGAATATGATGTATTTTATAAATGATTGTAATTGAATGTTTTAGATTAAAAGTTTCTGGTAATGCTTCGTAATTCTATTCCGGCGACGGATACATGTTAGGGGTGTTACAAACAAACTCAACAACCTTAAAAACAAGTGCCATTAAGGAGGTTCACGAGAGAGGAGAAATGTTATTTTAGATGATTATGTTGTATTTCTTCAAGAACATAAGAATGACAATGGAATGATAAAAGATGATCCAATCAACTTTCTTCAAGTCATGAATAGTTCTAATTCTTAAAGGTGGTTTGGTATCATACAAGAAGAGTATAAGTGTATTCAAGACAATAAAGTTTAGAAACTTATCCCATTTCTTAAAGATGCAAAATCAGTTGATTGTAAATGGATATTTAAAACCAAGAGGGATACAAATGGTAATGTGGAGAGGTATAAGGCATATCTTGTAGCTAAATGATATACTCAGAAACAAGTCATTGATTTTATTGAGACTCTCTCCAGTTTCATCAAAAGACTCTTTCAGGACAATCATGGAACTTGTTACTAATATTGATCTTGAGTTGCATCAAATAGACATTAAAACAATGTTTCTCAATTGCAACATTGAAGAAACAATTTATATGTTGCAACCAGAAAACTCTGAGTCGGGAGACCTAAGAATATGTTTTGCAAATTAATAAAATCAATTTATGGACTTAAACAAACTTCCCATCAATGGTACCACAAGTTTCATCAAGTAATTGTCTCGTTTGATTTTGAGATGAATATTGTTGATGATTGTGTGTATCACAAATTCAATAGGAGTAAGTATATATTCCTAGTTCTATATGTCGATGGCATTTTGCTTGCCACTAATGATATAGGCTTATTGCACAAAACCAAGAGGTTTTTATCTAAGCATTTTGAGATGAAAGATCTTGGGGATGCCTCTTTTGTTTCAGGAATTCAGATACATTGAGACCACTCTCGAGATATTCTTAGATTGTCACAGAAGAGCTATGTCGATAAAGTACTCAAAAGGTTTGGCATGCAAGGTTGAAGACCAAGTGACACCCCTTTTGCTAAAGGAGACAAATTTGATCTTACTCAATGCCCTAAAAGTAACCTTGAAATTTAGAAAATACAAAAGGTTCCTTATGCATCAGCTGTTAGGAGTCTAATGCATGTTCAAGTATGTACGCGTCTAGATATTGCGTACATTGTTAAGATGTTAGGCAAACATTTAAGCAACCTAGTATGGACCATTGGATAGCAGCCAAGAGGGTTATGAGGTATTTTCAAATAACAAAAGATTACATGCTCACATATCGGAGGTCTGATAAGTTAGAGATCATCAAGTATACAGACTCCGATTTTGATGGAATATTGATGCAAAATTTTGTCACTAGGGTGCAAATTGTGACAATAATTAGTAGTCATTTATTCCAATAACAACAGGAGCATATCAAAGTCAAAGCACATAGACTTTAAGTACCTGGATGTTAAAGTAAAAGTTCAGAGTGGTTAGGTGCCAATAAAGCATATTGGGACAAACTCAATGATTACGGAGCTGCTGATTAAGGGACTACACCCAAGGTTTTATAAGAGCACACTGCTCATATATGTGTAATGTCATTCCAAGATATTCTGTTTTAGTGGGAGTTTGTAATTTTAAATGTTTTTCTATTATAGACAAATTTTTGGTTCTTTCAACTTAAAGTTATTTTCTACATAAATAAAGTTTATTTGGTTTATTCACACTCTGGTTTTGGTAAGGTTTGATCTTACTAAGGCTAAGGAGGACCAATTGAAAATAGGCATGTTTGGTTTACATTGCATGTAATTTCCATGCTACACATCCATACTTGATCTATGTCATTTGGTTATGTTAATATACGTGATCAGGGATGGATTTAGTTACGATTTATGTAATGAAAGTTGCCTTGGTTCTATGTTAACATACTTAATGGATGAGATTATTCAGAATACCTTTTGGATATGATAGTAAAGTTTTGAGCTCATAAGGTTATATAATGACATGTAATTATAGAGTAATTAATATATATGTGGTTAAGTGAGAGAGCGTTTGAAAATATGGACATCACATATATATTAAGAGTAATTAAATGTTATTATTTACTATCATAAAAGGTTAGCCCAAATTAAAAGTGATTTAATTTGGTTAAAGGTTTATTAAGTTTAAGTTATTAAATAAATTATGAGTCAAATATGCGTAGATACTCTAGTAACTAATTTCTAATTGATGACGGGCTGATTAGAAATTAGGGTTAATGTGCAAAAGTTATATATTAGGGTTATGGTCTCCAAATTACACATATGTAACTTTTCTAATATCCCATCTTTAGAAAAGAAAGAGCCACCTTCTCAAAATTAATTGTGTGCTAATTTGGAATATCAAAATATTTCAAGAAATTCATGGATTCAGGTACTTTTCTGCATCTAGCTTTGTTCTTAATGATTTGACGTGACAAATCCTAGTTTATAGTTTAAGTTTATATCAGATCTTATTTTTACGGTTCTAACAAAATTATGATATTTAAATAAGAGTCATAATATGATCTATTTACATTATTTAAAGAAATACTATATTTGAATAAACTAAAGCGAAGATGGTCTCTTTTTATTTCATGCCCTATCATGTACTTAAATGGGTGAAATTTAATGGCTTTAGTTGATCATACTATCCGGAAATTCACAAGTCTAATATTTTTTATACATACATATATATATATATATATGAAAGACTTGGTTACCTAATGACATACGAGTGAAGAGAGTTCCAATTTGTTCATCAGAGGAATTTGTCTTGAGTGCATAATTTTTTTGTTCAGTTTGTATCTAAGCTTTCAAGGGAAAAATTTTATTAAAACAATGAATCTAAATAAATGTACAAGAGTGGTGAGTTAAACCTAAATCACATATTGTATATTATTAATTTATAATAAATTATTCTTTAACATACGCAGGGGCAGAGCCAAAAAATTTTTTGAGGGGGCGGAATAAAGTTGTATATTTTTACGATAGCAAAAGTAAAATTTTATTATTTTAATAACCTACATCTTTATAATTTTTAAAGGATTAAATTATTATTTTTCTCATTCTTAGGGAGTCAAAGTGTAATTTTATCATATACTAATTTAAAATTTTTAAATTATAAAAAGAGTAAAGATGAAAATTTTTATAAAATGAAGCAAGGTTTGATGGTTTAATTGGAGTTTAGCTTTGTAAGATGAGCAAAATGATGTTATGTTAGACCTAGATAAGATATCTCCTTTTGTTTTAATGGAATTTTGGCGGATTAGTTGAATAACTCGCTCAAATTTAACATTGGGCTTTTAATATATGTCCAAAAAAAGCACTGGTTTTAGTCATATTTTATTTATTAAATATCTGTCTTACTCAAAAGGGCATTAATTATCTCTATCTAACTACAATTAGTTGAATCTTTAAATAAAAATAAAAATTATATTTTGTACATTCTTTTTAAAATTATTCACAAAAAGAACTAACCCATCTTCATTTGTTGGTTTTTTTTTTTTTAATACAACAGCATTCTTGGTATTTAAAATTAATTATATATCAGAACTAGGAATAAAAAAAAAAGTAACAAATTTCATTATAGTTAATAAACTATTCTCGAGACAATTCCTTTTCTAACAAATAAAAGCTCTCCTCAAAATAAACAAGAAAAACCAATATCCAATTGTTTATTCAAAAGAAATCAACCTGGTATTCTTTTTGGTTTAATCTTCAAACCCTGTTTTTTTCCACACATCATTCCTCACGCAACGCAAGTCTCTTCCTTTCAAAGTCCTTCCAATTCCTTCCTGAACTGAAAACGATTCCCCTCTTCTCCTCGCCAAGTACTCATGTGGAGGGACCCTTCCGTCCCCGTCGCCGCCGTATTCATCATCCTCACAACCATGTTCCCTGTCCTCGGCTTTAAGAATCTTGGACCAGTCGGGGATGTTGACTGGCAATGAAGCTGGGACAGCCATTTTGGGTGTCTTATGACTTTCCATCTTTCTCGAAAGTTTCTTAGACCAAGCTCTTAAACTCGGCAATGGCTTCTTCCCTTCCTGGATATTCGTTGTGGGTTCATTGGAATTATTGTTATTCCATACATCTGCTTCATCGAACTCGAAAACGTCGTTTTGGTTGATGATGACATCATTTCCATCGTCGGCTGGGTATATATAGCTTGGTTTTGACCCGAAAAGGAGCTTCCTTGACGCCATGGATGAAAAGGGTTTGCTTTCTACAACAAGAAGAAGAAGAAGAAAGAAGAAAATGATTCGTTTGTAATTGTTGTTGATTGTGTTAGATTGAATTTTTATAGTGGCGTAGTGGATAAGTTCTCCATTTTACAAGTAAATCAAAACTTACTATACAAAGAGGGAAATTTTGTACCATGCTTGCATCCCCAACAGCAATCCATGGGGATCATCCACTATGATCATAAATGGATGGTGTGATAATCAAACCTCAATTGGGAAGTTTCCAATTTCATTATTAAGTCAAGACTTCATATCCATTATTAAATGGTTTTGTTATTAAGAAGAAAAAAAAACACATGACTTGTTACCTTATTAGAATTAGAATAATTATTACACCTTAAACATTTAAATAAATATGCGAGATGCATGCATTTTCAATTTAAAAATTGGATTCCTATTATTTTTAAATCAAATAAATAAGTCTACAACTTATTATTAACCAATTTAGATTTGTCTTCGCATGGTATTTTTAGATTTAAGGTTAAAATATATTCAAGTTAATTAATCTATATTTTGGTCACTTAATTTCAAAAAATTATAAAATAAATATTGTATGTGGGAGAATGCCTCTTATTTTGACCAAGTTTTCATTTTGGCTTTTATTATCTCAGTTAAACTCTGTTTTTAGTTTCTCACTTAAACTCTGATTAACGTAGAGTTGTTGTAGTCATATATGTTACGGATTTTCAATCTATAAATAGGTCTTAGTTAGTCTAGGTTTTACACAACAAAATATTTAGATTGAGAATTTTGTTCTTTGTGTTGAAGGGTTTTTTCTTGTGGGGTTTTGGGTTTTTCTTTTAATTATCTCCATCTTTTGTACTCTCATTTATTATAGTGAAATCTCCTTTTGCCCGTGGTTTTTTTATCTTGAGGAGTTTTTCCATGAAAAATTTGTGTGTTCGATCTTTTCAATTCTTATTTTATTCACTTTGTTCGTTGTTTAATTGGGTTTATCCCCTACAAACTAGTATTAGAGCTAGTTTAATTTTCGCAATCAACATGTTCAGAGATGGCAGCGTCAAGGTTCAATATTGAGAAGTTTGACGGAATTGCAAATTTCAATTTGTGGCAAGTTCAAATAACGGTAACACTGGTTCAGAACAGTCTGAAAAAGCCCATTATAGCGAAGAAGCCTATAGATATGGATCAATCAAAATGGTAAGAGCTCGATGAGAAAGCTCTATCCGCTATTCAATTTTGCCTAATGAATAATGTGTTACAGGAGGTTTTTTTTTAAAGAAAACAACATTTGTGTTATGGAAGAAACTAGAAGTCTTATATATGACAAAATCTCTGGCCAACATGTTAGTATTAAAACAACGTCTTACACATTCAGAATGACCAAATGTGAGTCCATTAGAACTTATATTAGTGAGTTTGTTATCCTTCTTAATGACTTAAAAAATCTTGAAGCAGAGATTAGTGACGAGGATCAAGCTATGTTGTTGTTATGCTCTTTGCCCTCTTCTTATAAAACTTTCAAGGAAACTTTGATTTATAGGAGAGATCATATCTCGTTCGAGGATGCGAAAGGGAATCTTCTAAGCAAGGATAAACTCAAAAACGAGTTAGGCCCAAATAAAAAATCAGATGAGCAAGCCTTAGTTCTAGTTCCAAAAGGCAGGCAACAAACTAGAAAGACAAATCGAAACAAATCTAAAGCAAGGTCCAAATCTAGAAATCGTGACAAATATTGTGGCTATTGCAAAAAGGTGGGTCACATTAAGGCAGAATGTTGGAAACTTCAAAATAAAATCAAAAGGGATGTCGAAAATGACGAGAAAGATAAGCAGAAAGCCGAAGTTGCTTATGCTAGTTTAGCTGAGGGCAGTGATGATGATTTCTTGTTGGTGTCAACGAGCAAAAGCTTTCATCTTGCTTCCGAATATATCTTAGATTCAGGGTGCTCCTATCACATGTGTCCCAACAAGGACTGGTTCTCCACATACAGTTCAGTTGAATGTGGATTTGTGATGATAAGGAATAACTCTCCATGTAAAATATCCAGGATTGGAACAATACAAATTAGGATGCACGAAGGGTCGTTATGTGGCTTATGCTCTAAATGTTATACTAAATTTAGCTAGGGAAAGTTCAAACTAAGGGTCGTTAAATGCGTCTTTCTGGGATGCTCTGCCGGTACAAAAGGTTTTAAATTATGGTGTTCAGAATTTGGTAAAATAATTGTTAACAGAGATGTTGCGTTTGATGAATCTATCATGTTTTGATTAGAAAAGAGGACTTTTACTTTTAAAGACACAATAAATCAGAGTGTCTCGAGCAAAGTGGAGTCAAAAGCCAAAATAATGGGCGACATCCCAACGAGTAAATGTCCAACATCGCAATGACGAGATGAAAAGAGGTATCGTTCCTATGAAGAGTCACATGACGTCACAACAACACGAAAAAAATCTAATTCTTGTATGTTTGAAGCCATTTCGGATCTGTTTAGAGCTCCATCTGATCCTCAGGTATCCTCACCATCTTAGTTAACTAATTATAAATTGGCTCGTGATAGGAAAAGACGAGAAATCTGACCACCACAAAAATATTGTGAAGGAAACCTAGTGGCTTATGCTCTAAGTGTTGTCAAGAGCATTGTTTCAACTAATCCTTCGTGTTATTATGAGGCAGTTCAAGCCTTTGATTCTAGCAAATGACTCGTTACAATGGAATAGAAGATGGAATCACTTCAAAAGAAAGAGACTTGGAGGCTAGCTAAACCACCTATCAATAAAAGAATCCTTGGTTGCAAATGAGTGTTTAAAAAGAATGAAGGTTCAGGTCCTAACGACACTAGGTACAAGGCAAGATTGGTTGCAAATGGCTACAGTCAAGTGGAAGGAGTTGATTTTCATGATGTTTTCTCTCCCGTTGTGAAACATATGACCATTCGAGTGCTTTTGGATCTTATTGCATCAAATAATCTTGAGTTAAAGCAGTTAGATATAAAGACTGCTCTCCTTCACGGTGACCTTGAGGATGGCATCTACATGCAACAACCAAAAGGCTTTAAATTTGAAGGTAAAGAAGATCATGTTTGTCTCTTACAAAAGTCCTTGTATGGTTTGAAGCAGTCTCCTCAGTAGTAGTATAAAAAGTTTTACTCCTTCATGTTGAGTATTGGTTTTTCTTGAAGTAAGTATGGTAGTTGTGTTTATCTACAATGTCTTGATGATGGTTCTTTTATATATTTATTGCTTTATGTTGATGATATGTTAATTGTGACTAAGAATCCATTTGAAATTGATCGTCTTCAAATCATGCTTAACTCTAAGTTTGAGATGAAGGATTTAGGTGCAGCAAAGAAAATTTTAAGGATGGAAATTTTGAGAGATAGACATTCCGGGAAATTGTTTTTGTCGCAACAAAGGTACATCAAGAAGATCCTTAAGTGATTTGAGACGCAAGATACAAAATCGGTAAGTACTTTTAGTTGCACATTTTAAACTCTCAATTTCATATTCCCTACAGAATGGAGAAGATGAAAGGTACATGTTAAAAGTACCTTATTCAAGCACAGTTGGAAGTTTGATGTATACAATAGTATGCACTCGTCCAAATATTTTACATATTGTTAGTGTTGTTAGCCGATACATGAAAAATCCTGGTAAGTTACACTAGCATGCAATTAAGTGGATTTTCATATATTTATGGGGTACTTCTAACATGTGCTTAGAGTTTGGAAGAATTCAAAAGGGTCTAGTCAGATATGTTGGTTCTAATTATGCAGGAAACTTAGATCAAAGAAGGTCTTTCACAAGTTACCTATTTGGTTTTGAGAATTGTGCCATTAGTTGGAAAGCGAAACTTCAAGCTACAATGGCTTTGTGAACTACTGAAGCAAAACACATGACAATTACAGAAGTAGTAAAAGAAACAATTTGGTTAAGAGGCTTGTTCAGTGAATTGGTAAGTGAAAAGGGGACAACTATCGTATATTGTGATAGCTAAAGTGTCATACATCTCACCAAAATCAAATGCATCGCGAGAGAACGAAGCACATAGGCATTCATTATTATTTTGTTCGAGAAGTGATCATTCAAGGGGATGTTTAGATTCTTAAAATTAGCACAGAGCACAATTCGACTGACATGTTGACGAAGATTCGTCTAGTTTCAAAGTTCGAGCATTGCTTGGACTTGGTAAGTATCCGACGAAGAATCAATTAAGCCCATAACAGGGCTCGGCAAGGGAGTTGGTGTAATAGCCCAAATTTCAGCGATGTCAAAAATAGTGGTTCGAGACCACCAAATCCGACAAATGAACTCGTAGCTTATATTATTTAATATTTATGAGCCAAATGTATCTTTTAAAAGATTTTAGAAATAGTAAATTGTGTTTTATAAAGATTTATATTGAGAAAAAGAGGTATCGAGATCTCGGTGTTATAAACCGAGTCATAAATATTTTTATAAATATTTACGGAATGTCAAGTAGTATTAAAATTTCGTTAGAAAATTTTGACGTTTGAGTGGTTAATTAAATAAAAAGTACTAAATTGAAAAAAAAATGTAAAAGTTGCTAGAAGGATTAAATAGTTTAATTTTCAAATGAGGAAGGACCTAAAGTACAAATAAGCCCAAAGGATATATTCTGGGCGGCAATGGCTGAGAAAAATCAGGAAATGGGTGAAATAAGGGCAAAATTAGAAAATTGCTAAAATTAGCTAAATAAAAAGGGGATCAAATTGGAATATCTAGAATTCTCTTCATTTCTCTTCATTTTCTTCAGCTGAAAAACAACCATGGGAGAGAGTTCAAGCTGGTTTTCATATTCAAGCTTCATGTAAGTTTAATTCTTGCTTTCTCCTTGAAATTTCTATGTTTTTGGACTTTTACAATTGGGTCCAACTTACTATGTTATTAGTTTTTGATTCTATGGCTAATTTTTAAAGTTACTATGGATAGGTGCTGGAAGAATATGATGAATAAATATAGAATTGAAGCTTTAATTTGTTATATGATGATTTTATCAAGTGAAATTGATGGAAATTGATTTTAGGACCTAATTGTGAAAGAGTTGAAATTAAGGCCTAGTGTTAAAATTCTAATTTTCAAAGGTTATGAAGTAGTTTAAAATGATAGAGAAAAGTATTAAATGAGAAAATTAGCTTAATTGAGGGGTTAATTGAGCAAGGACTGAATTGAGGGGTTACACTAAAGCAGTTTTGAACAGCAGCAGTTGTCTAACTTTGAAAAATCACCAAAAATGGTAGAAATTGAATTAGAAGTTAAGCGAGATATAGAATTAAATCTTGTTGAGTCCATTTTCATATAAAAGAAACTGAACAAGCAAAGGAACTCTACATATTGAGAAATTTAAATTTTTGTAAGACTGGTTTAGAATAACTTCGTGATCCCCTATTCTTATTTTAGAAATTCACTAAAAATTGTAAAAAAATAATTATGAGTTATAATTTATATTTTTGTATTCCTTAGTGAGCCTATTTTCATTATAAATAATCAGAAACACTATATGAAAATCGTACTATGAGATAACTGATTTTTAGTGAAGAGAGGTCAGAGCTATCAGACTGTTTAACAGGAGAACTTAATTAATAAACTGTACTAATTGGACATACCAAAAATTCTGGAAAAATTATAGTAAGAATATATGTGAGTCTAGTTTCAAAATAAATTAACGGATCTTAATTTGGAGTTTTTTAGCTCAAGATAAAAATAATTTAGTGACTATGACACAGATTGACAGCTTGAATATTCACATAAGTAAATAGTGAAAATTATAGATAATGTTATTTACAAGTGTGTTGTTTATACTAAGGATGTGGATGGAGAGGAGGAGGATGAGGAAAAATAATATATGAACGACTTGTGTATAAGTTGATCACATGCCCGATTATAATTGATAAATGTTGAATTAGAAATGATATAATGTTTTATTTGGAATATTTATTATGAAATTATGATTATCGTTATAATAAAAAAAATTAAACTTGTGAGTTTATATGGCTAAATTTTAGTGATCATTTTTTAATTTTATGAACTTCATGATGTGTTATTTCATATGTATTGATGATAAAATCATGAATAATGTAAAAGTATGAAAATTGAATAAATAATCAAATTGAGCACTTCAGTTCAGTGACAAGATGAATTGACGGAAAAGACCATGGTTGAACCATGGCAACAAGTGACAAGTGATAGCTTCGGCTACACTTATCTGATCAAGGACAAGTGAAAATGAAAAGCGGTAGTTCTGGCTACCTGATCAGTGAAAAGTGGTAGCTCCGGTTACCTGATCAAGTGAAAAGTGGTAGCTCCGGCTATATGATTAGTGAAAAGTGGTAGCTTTGGCTACCTGATCAGTGAATAGTGATAGTTTCGACTACAAGTGACAGGTGATTTCTGTGTAAGACCATATCTGGGATATGACATCGGTGTGACACGTGTTTAAGATCTAAGACCATAGCTGAGCTATGGCATTCTAGTGAAAAGTGGTGAATTGATGGATAAGTCCATGGTTTCATCATGGCATAATGATAGTGAAGATGTAAGACCATGGCTGAGCTATGACATTCTAGTGAAAAGACCATAGCTATGCTATGACATCAGTGATTATCAATGAAATTCAGTGCACACCAGTGCAAACCAATTCTATAAGACGTTCACTAATTTGACAAAGTTTGGTAAGTGTTACATAGAATTATGTGATATAAGGAAATACGAGTTGATGAGACATGAACATAGAACTTGGTTGATGAATGAGTTCATTTGTGATTATATATTTGTACACCCTTGAGTGTATTATCCGTATGAATTGGTATTCCAAATGAGTTAATGAGAAAAGTTCTAATATGAAATAATCTGAATTCGAAATGAAATATTATGAAAATGTACTTGAAATGTATTGATATATCTTGTATATGTTATTTGAGTTCATAATGTTGAAAGTAAATGCATGTGGAAATTTGAGATGATGATATCGGTACATGGAATATATTAGTGGATATGTACATCTAAATTTATATGATAGATTTTAGTGAATATTGAAATTGGTCTCAATAAGTGATTTTTTAATTTAAATTGTGATTGGCAGGAAGAGTTAGTAAGTTGTGTGTCTATGAATTGTTACACGTATTTGTCTAAAATACGAGAAAATGATGGTACTTGATACATTGAAATATGAGATTGTGATATATAAAAACATGGGATATGTTTGATAAATGTGTTTATTCATAATTATAGAACTGTACATCTCAAGTGTACTATTTGTGTAAAGATAATGATTTCAAATTATCTGAAAGTGTTTTGTATTCTTTAGTAATGCCTCATAACCTTGTTTCAGCGATAGATACGGGTTGGGGGTGTTACAGTTGGTCCAAAAACGAGTCAAGGTGGAGATTTGTGAGAGAATGCCTCTTATTTTGACCAAAATTTTATTTTGGCTTTTCTTCTCCTAGTTAAATTATGTTTTTAGTTTCCCATTTAAACTCTGATTAACCTAGAGTTGTTGTAGTCATATATACTACAAATTTTCAGCATATAAACAGACTTTAGTTACTCACAACAAAATATCTAGATTGAGAGAATTTTGTTCTTTGTTTTGAAGGGTTTATTCTTGTGGGGCTTCTGGTTTTTCTTTTAATTCTCTCCATCTTTTGTACTCTCCTTTATTATAGTGAAATCTCCTTTTGCCTGTGGTTTTTTATCCTCCTTTGAGAGGTTTTTCCACGTAAAATTTGAGTGTACGATCTTTTCAATCCTTATTTTCTTCACTTTATTCGTTGTTTAATCAAGTTTATCCCCTACATTGTACTATTCGAAAGTTTTCATTTAAGTCACTGAATTGTTAATATCGATGTTGTATAGCCTTCTTTGTTCGCATCACTTATACTAATTAAAATCTTTCATTCCCATTCTCTTCTTTAGCTTAGTTTTTTATGAAACATCTTTGAACATCATGAATCTGCGAACAAAAATCCAAATAGCTTTCTTTTTTTAACCTTTAACATTGATTGTTAGATTGACTTCAATATAACGTACGTTCTTCTACTTATCAATGGGCATTGATCCACCATATCAATCGTTGAATTGTAACTTGGAGCTTGCTAATTGAACTTTTAAAAGAAAAACATAACAAATCAGTAACTTAAAGAAAAACTTTCGCATAGTTCAATGACTTAAATAAAAACTTACGTATAATTAAGGGACTATTTTGTAACTTTTTAAAACTTAATTATCAAGACGTAAACTTACTAATAGTTTAATGACCATCTTATTTTTTTCCTCAAATAATTTTCAGAATTCATTATCTCACATCAACTTAATTTATTCAAAAATAAATAATGAAATAGATGTAAAATTATTTTAATAATAATTAAAAGGCTTAAAAAATTTATCGAAAATTACATGATATATAAACTCTAAATCCTTGGCATGAAACGAAGCTTAAAATAGTTAGTCTTGAATTTCATTATTAGATTATGAGTTTTATAATTACTTAGACTATATATTATTTTAGATTTTTTCTTATGAAAAGTTATATTTTGTTTATACTTAAAATACAGTAATTAAAGAAAATCTATTTCCAAACTTTGAGCGCACGAAATAAGACGTAAGATTAATGTTGAAAAGTCATTAAAGAAAATGGAAACAAGTTATGAGTCCAAAAAGTCAATTTGCTGTTAAGAAACACGCTTTGGAGTGGACTTTGAGAGTCAAGACCCATCACAGATCACAACGTACACGTATTGTTCGATCCTCATCTCCCTAATGATGTGGCACACAACAACAACCGATTTTGTAATATATTTAAATTATAATTCAAAAATTAAATTCTAAATTCTACATTAATTTTTAAAGTTAACAAAATGTGATTTTCACATTACATTCTTAAAAATAAAAAGCATATGCACCACTTTTAAAAAGTAGATGAATTTGAGCTCTTTTAAAATGAGTTTATTTCTTAAAGTCAAATTACATAAAATTTTAATATAATTTCTTTTTAAAATAAAAAATATATATGAACAACTTAAAATAAGTTTATGTTAGTAATATTGAAAGATGATATAAAAGTATGAAAAGATAAACAACTGGAGTCCCCTGAAACCAAGAATGCTGTCCACAGAGTCCTAGAGAGAGCAGTTTCTGTTGCGGCTTGGGATGGAGGGGAGTGGTGGTGGAGAGAGGGATTCCGGCGAGGAGATCTCATTACAAACAGAGGAATTAGTTCAACTGTCAATAAAGAGATCAATGGTGATACCGTCTGATAAACCTACATTGATTTGTTCGGTTTGGACAAAGAAGCACTTTAATTCTGCAAGCTTCAAGGCGCAAATGAAGAGCATCTGGAAAACAAAACAGAAGTTTGATATCAGATTAGAAGGGCAAAATTTATTTTTAGTTATTTTTGATCTAGAAGATGATTTCGAGCAGATTTTGGAAGGACGTCCATGGTTATTTCGTAAGTATCTTATCCTTTTTGATCAATTAGTTAACCCAATTGATAGAGATTTAATATGTCTTACGTTATCACCATATTGGATCAAGATTGGTCCCTGCTCACCTGATTTTGACAAAAAAGATCTGTTACATGCAATTGGTTGTACTTTTAGTGGGGTAATTAGATCTGAGATTTTTGATGAGTTTTGCCGTTTGAAAGTCATGCTAGACGTGGATTGGGGAGTTCGCGGGCAGTCCGAAGACTGTGCTACTTAGTTAAGCAGCACAATCCCCCGTTGGTCTTCTTAATGGAGACAAAGTTGGATAAGAATAGAATGGAAAAGGTACGAAGAAGATGCAATTTTGTTAATGGAATTGAAGTTGCAGCTGAGGGTTCAAAGGGAGGTCTTTGTTTGGCGTGGAAGGAAGAAATTAGAGTTACTTTGAGGAATTTTTCTAGATGGCACATTGATGTTTTAATTAAGGAAGATAATGTGGAGGAATGGAGATATACTGGGTTTTATGGTTCTCCCTATACCAAAGACAAAAATGCAGTCTGGAATATTCTTCGCAGACTTGACCAAGAGGTTGAATATCCTTGGTTGGTAATCGGTGATTTCAATGAAATTCTTTATTCTTTTGAGAAAAGTGGAGGAATTCAAAGAGACAACAAGCGCATGAAGGCCTTTAGGGAGACGTCAGAAGAGTGTCAACTGACTGATATTGGGTTTTCAGGGGTCTGGTTTACATGGGAGAGGGGAAATTTGCCGGAAACTAATATTAGAGAGAGGTTTGATAGGGGAGTTGCAAACAAAAAATGGTCAAAGCTTTTTCCGTTGGGTATTCTTCAGCATCTTCCTTATTCAACTTCAGATCATTGCCCTCTTCTATTGACTATAAAAAAGTCTCCATTGTTTAAAGAGAATAGGAAATTTCATTTTGAAGCATGCTGGACCATGGAGGAAGATATAGAAATGGTTATTCGGGATTCCTGGGAGGCAAATGAAGGTATGTTATTGAAGAAATTAGGAAAATTGCAGAGTTGCTTAGCGGAATGGTCAAGACAAAATAGGAAAAATAATGAGGGTTTAAAAAGGAAGTTATTGAAGGATCTAGAAGTCATGTTAGAAGGTGAGCTGAATGATGACTCTTTGGCAAAAATCATTGATACTAAAATTCACTTAAATCTGGAAATTGATAAAGACGAGATGTTTTGGAAGCAGCGAGCAAGACAGAACTGGTTAAAGCTAGGGGATAAAAATTCGGCATTTTTTCATAGATGTGCTTTGGCTCGGAGGAAAGCTAATACAATCTCAAAACTGGTTATGGAGGAGGAAAGGGTGATTGAGGAGGAATCTGATATTTTGGTGGAGGCTTCTTCGTTTTTCAAGATCTTTTCAAGTCAAATGGAGAGGAAGATTCTTGCAAGGTTTTAGAGGGCATTGACAGAATTATAACACAGGAGGATAATAATTTCTTATTGGATCCTTTTAGAAAAGAAGAGATTCAGATAGCTTTGGAAGGAATGGGACCCACAAAGGCGCCTGGAGCAGATGGTTTTCCAGCTTTGTTTTTCCAAAGGTATTGGCACATTGTTGGTCAAGATGTTACTGATTACTGTTTGGGTATTTTGAATAATGCACAGGACTTTGGAGATTTCAATAACACAGATATCGTTCTCATTCCAAAAGTTCCTAATCCTACGCAACTGGTCAACTTCAGGCCTATCAGCTTGTGCACTGTTGTTTATAAAGTGGTGGCTAAAGCTATAGCTAATCGATTGCAGAAGATTATTGATAAGTGTATTGATGAGGTTCAGAGTGCTTTTGTACCAGGGCGACTCATTACAGACAACGTGCTCCTAGCATATGAAATACTGCATACGATTAAGCAAAAACGTACGGGAAAGAAAGGCGTTATGGTTGTCAAACTGGATATGACCAAAGCATATGATAGGGTAGAATGGAAGCTCCTTAAAGATGTAATGAATAAAATGGGTTTTGCTTGTGAATGGGTGGAGCTTCTAAAAAGATGTTTTTCTTCTGTCAATTATGCGGTTAACATAAAGGGAACAAGGGGAAATTTGTTCAAGCCATCGAGAGGTCTGAGACAGGGTGATCCTTTAAGTCCTTTTCTTTTTCTGATTTGCAGTGAGGGTCTTTCATCTCTCATGAGAACAGCAAAAAGACAAGGATTAGTCAAAGGTGCTAAAGCTAGTAGACGGGGTCCAGCGATATCACATTTGTTATTCGCAGATGATTGTATCCTATTTGGGGAGGCATCTGCTAAAGGAGCAGAAATTTTGAAAGGCATTTTGAAGGACTATGAGAATTGTTCGGGCCAATGTGTAAACTTTTCGAAGTCCACTATTTTTTTCAGCCCAAATACTTCTGAAGACAGAAAGGAAGCTGTGTCAAACTTGCTAGGAGTCAGAGTGGTTGTGAACCCGGAAAAATATCTAGGTCTCCTTAATATGGTTGGCAGAAAGAAAAGAGAATCATTTCAAAAACTCCTTGATAGTATTTCACAACGCATTGAGGGGTGGAGTAACAGAATTCTGTCTCTAGGGGGTAAGGAGGTTTTCATTAAATCAGTTTTATAGGCTATCCCAATTTTTGCTATGTCGTGTTTTCTGTTACCAATTTCTTTATGCAAAAAGATGGAAAGCATTTTCGCCCAGTTTTGGTGGCAGAAAGGAAAGGGTAGGAAAGGTATTGACTGGTGTCAAAGGGCTCATTTATGCAGATCAAAAAGTGAAGGTGGCCTGGGTTTTTGTAATATGGCCCAATTCAATATTGCAATGTTGGCTAAGCAAGGCTGGCGTTTGTTAGGAAATCCAACTTCTTTAGTTTCTCGAGTGTTTAAGGCAAAATATTTTCCAACAAGCTATTTTCTTTATTCGCAACTGGGAAACAGAAACTCATATGTTTGGCGAAGTATATGGGCTGCTAGGGGTATTTTGGAGAAAGGGTTGATTTGGAAAGTGGGTACGGGTACTAGTATCTCTATCGACAATGATGCGTGGGTTCCAAATCTTGTTAATTCCAGATTATTATCTTCTTTTACCGGTTTAAATGATAGTAAAGTTGATGTACTTATCAATGGTCAAAATAGAGAATGGAACAAAGAAATGGTGGAGAATACCTTCGAAGCTGCCGAGGCAGAGATGATTCTGCGCATTCCTTTAGGCAAATTTCCGCATGATGATATTCTGGCATGGAGAGGCGAACCAACTGGAGTTCTCTCGGTCAAAAGCTCCTATAAACTATTACAAAGATATGATCCTAGTGCTTATGCGATACAACCAGACTACATTGATTTTTACAAAAAATTGTGGTGCATTGATCTTCCTACAAAAGTAAAAATCAACATGTGGAAAGCCTCCTGGAATTATTTACCAACAAGGGTAAATTTACATCACAAGAAGTTAATCTCTGATACCTCATGCCCTCGTTGTGGTCTGGAAACGAAAACGATGACTCATCTGTTCAAAGAATGCCCAATATCAGTTGAAATGTGGTCATATTTATCTGAAGTAAAACTGATGCAGGATAGTAATGTTGATTTCAAACAGTGGCTTACCTCGTCGATTGCTCTTCTTTCTTTAGATGTGTGCAGATTTTTCTGCGGTGCTTTATGGGCTATATGGGGAGATAGGAACGCTCGAGTTCATCAAAAAAGAGGCAAAACAGGTCAGGAGATCACAATGTTTGTGAGAAACTACATAAAAGAACTGGACGATGTAAAACATAGAGCAACCAAAGCACCAAAAGTGGTAACTAGATGGAAACACCCACCTTTTTCGTTTGTGAAAATAAACTTCGATGGCGCATATGATGTGAAGAACCAGTCATCACTTCAGGTATCGTGGCCAGAGATGGTGAAGGGGAAGTTCTTGTTTCTAAGTCAAAATTTCATATGGATGTGGCATCTGCGTTCGCGGCTGAGGCTTTAGCTTGTCGAGAAGCGGTCCAGTTAGGGTTTGACATGCAGAAAAGAAAAGTCATTATCAAAGGTGACTCACTTACAGTAATCAAAAAATGTAGAAATGATTCCTCAGACAGATCTTAGATAGGTGCATTCATTCATGATATTCATCAAAAGAAGGCAGATTTCTCAGAAATAAGGTTCGATTTCATTTCTAGAACAGGGAATACTTTAGCACATATGCTCGCAACAGATACTTTGAGAAAGAAAGAGGAACTTTACCTGGAGGGACGAGTACCAGCCTTTGCTGAAATCGTGAGGCGAAATGAAAGCATAAGGGAACCAGGTTGAAAGCAGGAGAGAAGGAACGACGAAACTGGAGTAGAGGGATGCAAATGAATCTAAAAATTTTGGTTTCAATTTCAAAACCCCTTTTTTTTTCTCAACAAGCATTAAACACGGAGTGATTGACATGACAGATGCCAGACAGACGCGACTGCTGATTGGGCGCGAGGACGGTTGCAATTAATGTTATGCAGCCTTCTCGAATTTTCCATTCTTTGTCAGAAGATATTTTTTTCTTGTTAGGGCTGATTTTTTATTCCGTTTTTTGTTTCATGGGCCAGTATACAGCCCGGTTTTTTAGTGTTTGTTTTAATTTTTTTCTAAATAATATAAGCCAATCTGTTTTAAGCTCAAAAAAAGTTTATGTTAGTAATTTACAACTTAAAAAAAAATTTAAATCTCGAATTGAATAGAGTTTAAACAAATAAAAATGAATATAATGTTTGAACTTGATCTAAACACCTCTATTCGAACATTAACACTATGTTTGGTTTGATGGAATGGTCATTCCATTCTGTCTCTATTCCACGCGCTACAGTGAAGCAGTTATTTGGTTCATTGAATTCTTTAAATGTCGAATGATTGATTCCTACTCTATTACATAAAATCGTTGAATAGCCATTCGGTAGAGAGGGTGTTGAATGGCTATTCTAGCCTCTTCCTCGAATGACATCTTTTTATTCCTCAAATACTCTTTTTGAGGCTTTGAAATCAAATAAACATAAAACAAAACAAAACTTGAAATCATTCAACACAACAACAAAGTAAAATTGTAAAAATAAAGAGAGAAAGAAAGCAACAAGAATGATCTTATAATTCGAGCCATTTGAAAATTGTATACAATGATTTTGGGTATTTTTCTTCTTAGTGATAAAAAAAAAGCATGGGTTTTGGTATTTAATTTTTAACTTACGAAAAGAGGAAAAGAGAGCTGAGAGAATCACGTATTAGAAAATTGTGACTATTGAAGCGGTGGAATACGGTGTAATGTGGGTGAAAACTTCGAAATGTTTTTGTAGATTTATAGTGTTAGAGGAGGATTTAGAGAAAATTAACAAGAGAATTGAAAAGAGGTGGTTCATATAATCCAAATATGAAATTTTGAGTAAGAAAGAATGGCGGTCGATGGTTGATGCGGTTGTGAACTGTGGTTTCTGAAAAACATGATGAAGTAACAGTTTTGTAGATATACAAATTAAGTTATACAAATTAAAGCTCCGCTCTTTCACCCTTTAAGATCGTAACGTTGATCACCGTCAACAGCCATGCCTCCATAGTTCGACCTGACCCAAGTCATCGATGTTTTGGTTCGACAGTTATACAAAAAAGAAGGTTCTTTTTTGGGGTATATATAAATATTGGGAATGTTGTTTTGAAGTTAATATGCTTCCATGTTTCCTAACTGGATGAATGTATGGTTTTAGTTTTGTGGTGACTGATGTTGAAAGAATGGTTTGGGTGTGGTCTGATATTCCAACTTACGTTATTTGATTGGGGTATTAGATGTGTGTGGAATCGATGTTCATCATTTCTATTAAGGAATCCTTTATTATGGCATAATTTGTATTAAGGAATAGCTAATTTTTGTTGCTGCTCCTTTTTTCATTCTTGACTTTATATTTTAGTTTAAGGGATAAAATTAAAGATGAGATTTTAATTTTTCTTTTATAATTTTTTATGAGGATAAATATTTGAGTGAAGAAGAGGAGAATTTTGGTGTTAAAAAACCATGATAATGAAGATTTTTTAAAATTTTAGGGTTGAAAAGATTTAATTATTTCATATATGTATATATAGAGAGTTGGTATATAATTTCCTAAAATTTCTTTCTATTTTGATAATTGATATTTAGTTTTGGTTTTTTATATATTTATGGCCGTCTTCATACAACTTTTTCTGTTTTTATAAATTTAAGTTCATATATTTATTGGGTTACGATAATTCTAGTCTTTTTCAAAAAATTGTTAAAAAGTTGGACCAAACACAAAAGAAAATTAAACAAAAAAAAATGTAAATATGAGTATACTTCTCGGCTTCAATGGCTAAGGAAAGCAGTAAAATGGATGGAAATGGCTCCGGCTCCTTTCATTTTCCCTCAAAAGTCTTCACATTCTCCAATCCATTGTTGAAGGCGCAGCTGATGCAAACGCATAATCCCAGGATTCTTCTATAATATATACATTTTAAGCAGCTAAGGAATGTTGCATTGCCTTTTGCCAGACCAATTATGGTTCCATTGTGGTAGTAAAATGGATGTCCTATCTCAAACTTAAAAAGAATTATCTTGATTAAAGGGAACACCTCATCTAATACTAATCAGGATCATAATGCCATGTTTAACAAATAATCATCGTCAAATCACATTAAAACACACTTAAAAGATTTTATGACAATACAATAATCTCTCAAATCACATCCAAGTATACTTGCATAAAGCACCATTACATCCAATTTCCTTTAACAAGTAATCAATCACAAGGGCTCACACTAATATATTGATTATATAAGCTCTCTCAACTGCTCAAATGATACCAAAACACTACTTTACATATCAAAACTCTTGTAGAAAATCCTCTATCCCTTTCTAAACACACCAAAATCACTATAAACTACTCTCAATGTTATCGTGTAATTCAAAAGAATTACAAATGTAAAACTGTTTGTAATAAACCATGCAAAAGGGGGTATGGGTGAAATCAATTTTGAGTAATAGGAATGCAAAAATAAATACATAAATTAATAAAAACCGAACAAAAATAAATGAAGCAGGAGGTTAAATCCCATCCAAGCAATGGGAAGGTAGGTATAGTTGGCATGTGCAATTGACAAGTGTTGCCCCGTGCTTTAGGCAAGTGCTTTACTTCATCTTCCACATTTTCCACATGGCTTTAGCTTAAAGGGGAGGCAACTTCCCCCCCATTTTCCATTGTCTTTCTTGGTATTCCCTTCTTATAAAAACCCATCCACTGCCCGATCCCCATCTATCAACCCACTTCCAGTTTACATCCAGCAAGGTAGCTCTACTATAGTCTTTGCAGAACAGGTGTGAAAGCAAAAGCTTCTGTTATTCAGCAATGGGAAAGGAGATGAGGCATTTGAGTTCATGGGTTGAAGTTGCACCTCCTCTTCTCATTTCTCCCCTCAGGAACAGAACATCTAATTCTCCTGTGTTGGAGACCATCACCGAAGATGAAGCTGAGGACTCCAATGACGACTAGCATTCCTCACCCATCCATATTTAGGACTGAAATCCCCCCTCCCCCCTTTTTGTTATAAATTGTAATCTTGGGGAGTTAAATGGAATGTTCCAGTTTTGTTACAGTTCAATGGTTTTTTTTTTTTCTCTTATTTCATTGTTACTTAGCAGGATTGTTCATCAAAGGAAAAATGTATTTGGCCTACACAAAAAAGATGATCCTCATACTTGCATTAAAATTTTGTTCCTTTTAAAACTATGTTTTGCTACCATATTTTGTTCCTTTTAAAACTATGTTTTGCTACCATTCTTACGGTGGGGAAAAATTAAGTCCACCTTGTGCAAAAGGCGGTTGATTAAAATTAACAGTCAAGAACAATGATGGTCTCTCATCTCTTTCTTTGGAAGGTGTTAATTATGACTCATATTTTAGTCAAATTCGAGAAGTAATCTTCTAGTTAAATTCTGTTTATTTGTTTCGATCAAATACTGATTAGTTTAGATTATTTATTATTATTTGACCTATAGATTTAGCCTATAAATAGACTCTTTTACAACCTTAGAAAATACACCCATTAGATATTAGAACTCATAACTTAAGAGAATTTTGTGTTTACGTTTTGAGGGTTCTTTATTTTCGGGTTTTCAGGGTTTAGTTTTTATCTCCATCTTTTGTACTTTTCGTTCTGTTGTCATTATAGTAAAATTATCTTTGCCCGTGATTTTTTATCCTCTTTGGAGGGATTTTTCCAAGTTAAATTTGTGTGTCTAATTTCTCAATTTATTCTGCTATTTTTACTTGTTCGTTGCTTAATCGGGACGATCCTAACAGAAGGCTTGAGATTATGAACTTGACTACTAAAGTAGGAAACCATACGAAATTACTTTTCAATGCTTAAAATTTGAACTTAGCAAAAAAGAAAAAGCGTTCTAAATTTTAGACGATTTGCTGAAGGAGTTTTAATTCAGGTGGTAAGTGTATTATCTGAGATATAAATAATAATAAGGGTTGCATAAAAATATATTAAAAAATGAGTTTATTTTTCTTTTTATAGTAAATAGAAAATACACGCTTAAAAACTAGGAATCTATGGGATAGAGGTCTCTTTATGCAGTGAATTATTGACATCCCTCTAGCAATCTCTTCCTAATGTGAGAAGAGTTAATTGATTTAACTTCTTTATTGCTGTCTTAGTTAAATAATCAGTTATTTTGTTATTGTCTTTTAAAATATGTCGAAACTTCACTTTTTAATCCTCAGTGCATCATCCATGTATTAATCAGATTTCTATAATATTACTAATTGATGTAAAATTATTTCAAATAATATCTATTAACATTGCATTATCACAATTAACCTCTACATGAATTTTTAAATATACTTTAACCATAAAAAATAATCTTTGACATTCAGAATTTTTATTAAAATTAATAAAAGATTTACACCCATTACCAAAATAATTACTAGGCAGTCATTCAAACCATTATATATAAAATGATAAAAAAAATTATTATTAACAAAAATTAGAAAAATATACATTAAAAAAAATGGGAAATGCAATTAGGAAAATATTGTGGCCGTATTGTGCTGTAAACTGAGTGCAAGTGATGAAAAACAGTAGAGGACAACCGACCAATCATCAAAGCGGAAACGGCATCATAACTTATGTATCGGCACGTGGGTAAAGGAAAGCCTTAAGTGTTATTATATCTCTTTCTATTTCAAGGAGTTTGGTCCATGCGATGTGATTAGAGAGCATTATTTTATGATTGGTACAACGTGGCTGGATAAGAGTGGTTGAAAGGATCAACGGCGGTGCTTGGTGGGTCCGGCCTTGAAATGGACGGTTGTAGTGCCTACCGCATTTTAAGTGTTTAGTCGGTAGGCCTTTTTGGATCACGCCCGACACACCATTTCCATCTCTCCATTATATTAATGACACGTGGCGAATTATTACCCACTTATCATCTATTTTGTCTTCTTTTCCACACTAGATCTTTGGCCTTTTTAATTGAGTAAAAAAAATGACAGTAATAATTTTTATTTCCACCAAAAAAAACTTAAATTATATTATAGTTAGCAATAGAGGTGTGCATGGGCCGGGCCGGGTTGGGTTCGGGTCGGGTCTAACTAAAAATTTAGGCCCGTTCATTGGGTTCGGGCCGGGCCGGGTCCAAAAAATGGGCCTAAAATTTTGCCCAAGCCCGACCTATATAAAAATACTAAAACTCGGCCCGGCCTGCCCGTATTAATTTTTATATTATTTTATATAATTTTTAAATATATATAATACATCAAAAATATTAAAAAATCAAAATAAATATTTTTAAACAAATTGAAAATAAATTTTAAAAAATATGTAGACTTAAATAACACTAAAATAGATGCAACTTAACAAGCAAATACCTCTAAAATAATAACAAAATTAACAAATATCTTTAAAATAATAACAAAATTAACAATAAAATAAGTTTTATATAATATCTAAACAATAATAACAAAATAATAGAAACATAATAGTAAAATGGTAGCAAAATAAAGAGAAAAACAATAAGAAAATAATTTTTAAAAAATAAATTTTTTTTGCCTTTAATGAATTCGGGCCGGGCCCGGGCCAAAAATGCCTTACCCGAGCCCGGCCCATTTTTTAAACGGGCCTTATTTTTTTGTCCAAACCCATTTTTCGGGCTTATATTTTTGCCCAAACCCTCCCACATTTCGGACGGGCCTTCGGGCCGGGTCGGGCCGCCCAGCCCATGCACACCTTTAGTTAGCAATAATACTAACCTATATTTGTTTTAAGTTCAGAGTTTTATAAGATAAGAATGTATATTCCAACATAAACAATAATAGTATAAATAAATGCATAATTAATGAAGCACATTAAAAATACCAAGTGGGCTTATCATTAATTTTAAGGAATATTGTCCCGAAGTAGTCCAGCAGCAAAGAGCCACCCTTGGTAGGGTCTGGTTTTCTGAAATGGGGCGGCAAAACAACTACGTTAAATTGACACCCACTCGACCACCTCACCCATATATACCCTTATTCCAAGGATTTTCTTCAAAAACAAAGGCTGTAATCCAAGCTTCCATTCAGTTTTGTAAGAGCTATGGCTAAGGACATTGGGGCTGGTGGTGAGTTCCAGGCCAAGGACTACCATGATCCTCCACCCGCTCCATTGGTCGACGCTCAGGAGTTAGCCAAGTGGTCTTTTTACAGGGCTGTCATAGCTGAGTTCATTGCCACTCTCCTCTTTCTCTACATCACTGTCTTGACTGTGATCGGTTACAAGACCCAGACCGACCCTGCTAAGGGCGGTGAAGATTGTGGCGGCGTTGGCATTCTCGGCATTGCTTGGGCTTTTGGTGGCATGATCTTTATCCTTGTTTACTGCACTGCCGGTATCTCTGGTAAGTACGCAAAATGGGCTAATAACGGGATACGATTTAGCAAATGACTGACAACTTAGCTCAATATTGCAGGGGGACACATCAACCCAGCAGTGACCTTTGGACTTTTCTTGGCTAGGAAGGTGTCGTTGGTTCGAGCCATATTTTACATGGGTGCTCAGTGTTTGGGAGCCATATGTGGATGTGGGCTAGTCAAGGCCTTCCAAAACTCATACTACAACCAGTATGGAGGAGGAGCCAACAGCCTGGCTGAAGGATACAGCACTGGAACTGGTTTGGCGGCTGAAATCATCGGCACCTTTGTCCTTGTCTACACTGTTTTCTCTGCAACTGATCCCAAGAGGAATGCAAGAGACTCCCATATCCCTGTATGTCTCTAACTTTAACCGTATCACAAACGTAAATTGTATTGTATCAGTTATGAATTGTTGTGTATTGTTGTTTAAGGTCTTGGCACCACTTCCCATTGGGTTTGCTGTGTTCATGGTTCACTTAGCCACTATTCCCATCACTGGAACCGGTATCAACCCGGCTCGTAGTTTGGGGGCTGCTGTTATCTTCAACCAGGACAAGATATGGGATGACCATGTATGAACCTTTTGAGTTATACAACTTTTTTATTTTTGGCCCTTGTCTTATGACACCTTATAAAAAATTTTGTTGTTTATTTGAAATGGATGCAGTGGATATTCTGGGTAGGACCTTTCATTGGAGCTGCCATTGCCGCAATCTATCACCAGTTTATATTGAGGGCATCGGGTGCTAAAGCTCTGGGATCCTTCAAGAGCAGCTCTGCCATGTAAAATATGTTGAAGCAAGAATTGTGCAGCCATAAGTTCAAAGTAAAGGCTGGCATGCATGGATGAATGAAATGAAGTTTTCTTCAGACCATTGAATTTGTAAAGAATAATCAAAGTGTAATGCTTCTTCTCCATGTATGTGGCACTAATTTTTAATGTGCCTCAAACTATGCTTTATTTAAATGGAGTTCAGTTCCTTTTCCTATTTCTTTTAAAAAAATAATGGAAAATAGATTTGAGTTGTTTATAAATGTGTTAATCCGAGTATTTAATAGTTTTAAAATTCATGATCAACATCTAGTCTCTTAATAGGTTTACAAAACGTAAAGGATTAATCATCGAATTCGCTCTCGTAAATATCTAATACCTAAAGAATTTTATATGATAAGATAAATCTAAGTGATTTTAAACACATGATAAGCAAACAAAATTATAAAATTTTGCCAACAACCTAAAGGAATTAATGGTTAAGTGTTCGGTTAAATAGGCAATATATGCTGTTTTTTTTTTTAATTTGCTAAATAAATCAATTTTTTTTTAAGATTCAGGGAAATAAGCTGATTTTAGAGAGTGTGTGTGAAAACGCGTCAGCTAGACGTACTTTCTGCATAGGTGGCAGGAAAGCATACCAAGCTAGATCTGCTTTTCCTTTAAGTTGTATTTTTGACTTTTTTAATATAATTAGTTACTTTGGTCAAATGGTTAAATGTTAAGTAAATTTGTCATTGAGTCTTGGGTTTGATTCATCTCTCACTCACATTTGTGTTTTTTATTTCATGTTGTTTTAAGCTTTTTATTATTTTTAATTAATATTTTTAATATATTAACTTTTTTGGTTAAATAATAATAATTTTATCTTTGAGTCTCAGGTTCAATTCCTCCTCTTCTAATCATATTTGTAATTTTTATTTTATGTTGTTTCAAGTTTTTTTAATTAATAAATATATTGTTTTCAAATTTTTATTTTTAATTCATATTTTTAATTAATAACTCTTTTATTTATAAAATAAAATAATTATTTTAAATATCATTATTTTTAGTAAATATAATTTTTATATGTGTAGTATTTATTTTTCAATCCATATCATGAGTGTAGTAAATTTTAGTATTATATATTATTATATGTGTATTTAAAATATTTCAGATATAAAAATATTTGAAATATCATGCCCATAATGTAGATGAATAAATAATGATATTTGAAATATTTTACATAAAAAATAATTATTATATTTGAAATAATTATTTCATTTTATAATATGAGAAATTACCATACCCATAATATACGTGGAGAAAATATATATTTGACATATAAATATTATAAATATATATATATATATATAATTAGCTAATGTTTATGTTATATATTAAAAATAAAAAAAAAACTTAAAAAATACATATGTGAGTGGAAGAGGAATCGAACTTGGGACTAAGGATAAAACTACAAACATTTAACCATCTAACCAAAAAACCTAATTATATTAAAGAAGAAAAAAATGCAACTTAAAGAGAAAGCACGTCCAGCTCACACACACTCTCCAAAATCGACCTATTTCCCTAAATTTTCAAAAAAAAAAATGGTCTATTTGACCAATTAAAAAAAAACGACATATACTGCCTATTTTGTCACATCCCGAAAATGAGCTTAGAAGAAATAGGGATAAAAAAATAGATTTTATTTTATTTTTAAAACAAAGGGTAAGAGAATTTAGTATACCTTAAAAATTATTTGTGCTAAAAACAAGAATTAGTTTGTTAGTTTAGTGGTAAGGTTTTAGTTTACCAATAGGTCCTAAGTTCAAAACCCCTTCCCTTCTGTGCATTCAACTAAAATATTTTATTTACCTATTTTTACCTTATAAAGTGCCAAATTTATGAATTAGCGTAGCCAAAAACCATTTTTTTAAAATTTAGTCATTGATTTAAAATAGTCCTAATTCTACATGAATTCCTAAAACCTATTTCATTTATGGAAAATAATTTTATAAATAGCCAAATTTAAAGCAAACCCTAGGATTTTTACCTAGCAAATTTTAAGAAAAACACTCCCAAGTTCTTTTTCCAAATCAATTTTTCAAGCAAAAAGGAGTCAAAGTTTTCAAACTCATCCCTCTCCCCCAAGTGGATCATCAACCTCCTCTTTAAGGTTTTTGTGACTTCAAACCAGGTGTGAGATCTAAACTCAAATCATTATGTATGATTAATTGTAATGTTAGAAAATAAGTAATCTATACTTGAACCCCCATGTGAACGTCCATGCAAAACCCCTTGCGAACCCCCTGCAAGCCCCCCATACGAACCCCCATGTGAACCCCTATTCGAACCCCATGCAAACCAATGTGAACCCCATGCAAACCCATGTGAACCCCCAGCAAACCCCCGTGCGAACACCATACGAACCCATGTAAACGACCCCCCCAAAATAAGCGAACCCCATGTGTGTAAACCATGTATACGAACCTGTATGTGAACCCATATGCAAATTCTCATAGGATTTTAAGTATGCGAACTCTCAGTATATACATATATAACATGCAAACTCTAGGTACTATGCGAGCTATCTATATCATGCAAACCTTAGGTAATATGCAAACCTTGTATTTGTGTGAACACTATAAGAAATTACATGCGAACCTATTTGTTAATTATATGAAAACTTATATGTGCATTATGTGAACCCTCTATTTGTTAGCAAGCGGACCCTAGGTGATTATTTATGCAAACTGTACATAACATGCAACCCCTTTTATATGCAAACCCTACCTGCGAACATGTATGTATGTGTTAAGATAAAGTAGGCCTATTAATTCACATGTAGATATTGAGTATGTGACACTATTTTTAAACTCGCACAAATTATATGTGTACGTGAAATTGATGAGAATAAATGCATGAATACATGCCATTAAATGTTAGTTTATGATAATAAATGTGCTTGTTAAGCATAGTATCAGACGTTGATAATGAGTATGATATGATGAGTATATGTGCATAATTTCGTAAAATTGGGTATGGAGGACGGAGGAGTTCCATAGGAGACAGTGGCAATTTAAGTCCACAACAAAAGTCAGTACTACACGAAATAGGCGGCAATGTCATCAAAACTAGATAAGCCAAGATGGTAGGTTAATAAACCACTAAATCGGGACGACCGGGATGATAACTGTTGTAGTAAAAAGCCATCAAAACCGAGCAACCAAAATGGTAAGTTATTATAGTAAAAGTCATCATCACAAATGACAAGTGAACGACCATCGCCACTGGAAACACAAATCCGGGATGGTCAGTTTTTTATATATGTGATGGTGTGTTAAGCAACGCTCGAGGGCGATTAGGATGCACGGAGGGAAAATTTGCGTTTGCATTACATTATAAATATATTATGTATATGCATTGATTTAATATTTGTTCCTTATATTATGTTTAAACTGTTATTACGCTATAAATTAAATACATTACTGTTTGAATGATTATATATAATGATTTAAGATTAGTCGCACACTAAGCCGTTATAAGTTTATTCCCCTTTTCTTTATCTCTCAAGTAGCACAGAAAACTAGGACTCAGAATAGCATTGAAGGAACCTCGGACTAGCAACTCATTTTTTGTTATTATTATTTCAAAGCTATCTTTACTTGTTTTGTTTTCGGGATTGTAATTATCAATTATTTCTCGCTTTTATATCTAGGGTAAAGTTGTTTACCTTATTTATTTTAAGGCATGACACTTAGCTAATACTCTGATATTTGCATGCTTTTCGATTTAGAAAACCATTACTTTAAATGTTTTCCGTTGCTTTACAAAATACTTAAAGTTTTGATAAGTCCTTTCTTAAAAAAATTACCTCGTTTCCAAAGTCTTCACATTAATAATATTGCAACTGAATTTCTAAGTAAAGTCGGTTTAAATTAATGAATGTTTTACCTAAAAACAAAAGAGCGATTTTTCGTAACAAATCAATGCAAATAAAAGAGAGGCTTTACAGGATCACTTCGGTGATCGAATGTAACACCTTCAACTTAGCTGAAACTCTTAAACTAGGTCGAGGGTGTTACATATTTAACCTAAGAGTTCTCTACTAACATTTGAGGTCTAGGTTCAAGTCCACGCAATGACATTTTCTTCCCTCAGTTTTGTAAATTTTCAAAAAATTTATATATAATATTTTTCATTAAAATTTGAAGAAATTATATAAATTCAAAAAATTAAAATTAAATAATAAATATTACATAATATTAAAAATATTATAAAATAAAAAATATTACCAGTTAAAATAAATATTCCAGACTATTCTTCTGAATTTATAATATTCGTTGAAAATAATTATTGAAGAAAAATATATATTATTTTGATCTTTTGACTTCTATTTTTTGTGAGAACTTAAAATAGTTTCTTCTTAGATATAAAAAAAATTCTTAAATAATTATTTTTATGAATGATTTTTCTTTTATATTTGTTTGAAATACTATTTTAGTTAAATATTTAATAAAGAATAAAATATCTTGATTATTTTTTTAAAATTATTATAATTTAAATGTGATGTCACATTTGTCAAAAATATCTTTTATACAATTTTTTGTACATTTTTTTAACATTTTGAAAAATTTATTTTATCATTTAATAAAATATTTAATACTTTTATTTTTCTAAAATTTTTATTTTTAAATTGTGTATTTAAAAATGGTTTAATGCCAATGTTGGCTTGCTAGTTGATTTAGGATTCATATCACACCTCCTAAGGAAATAATTAAAATAAATTTATCTATACTATTATTTAAGTTTTTTATTGAGTTGGTATCACAAGTCAACCAGAACTTACTCTGTTAAATAAATTACGAAAATGTCTTTCCATAATCAAAATAAATTATATTATTTAAGGTATATTAATCTTTTCATTTTTAACAAAAACCAATAAAAATATGCATATTGTGAAATTTGAACCCTCGCCAATTAGATTAGTAAAACATTAACGCACATTTGTGCTCCAAATATGTGGTTTTCACACACATGTACATGTGATAGGATTTCTAGTATATTTAAAGAAAGTTAATATCTATGCTATTTATAATGCACTTTACTAAGTTAGTGTCACCCTTAATGGGGTTGCCAACTCAATTATAAAATTATAAAATATATCTTTTTTAAATTGTAATTAATATTATTATGATATCACTTTTGTCTTTTCATAGTTTTATATCGGCCTTGTTTGGTAATTGACTAATAACTAATTACTGATTGTAGTGGCTGGTTTAAACAACCGATTCTATTAACTATTTATTTAAAAATATTTGGTAAAACTTAGCTGATAGCTGAAAGGTGATATGTGTAAAATGACAAATAAGGGCATGACATATTGTATTGTTAAATATTTATTTATTTATTTATAATACTCTAGTCTTTATTGGGTGAAATTATTGAAATAAAACACTATTACCAATAATTTTAGATTTAACAAATACAACAACATTCGAAAAAAATTATGATGTCAACTTTTGGTATCATTGAAGACGACGGTGATTGCTCGGTAGATGGTCGTAATACTAAAAAATTTCGGTTTAAGGATAAAGGAATCAATAGTGTATGTTAGGATCGTCCCGATTAAGCAACGGACAAGTAAAAATAGCAGAAGAAATTGAGAAATTGAACACACAAATTTAACGTGGAAAAACTCCTCCAAAGAGGATAAAAAGCCACGAGCAAAGATAATTTTACTATAATGGCAACAGAATGAAGAGTACAAAAGATGGAGATAAAAAACTAAACCCCAAAAACCCGAAAATAAAGAACCCTCAAAACGTAAACACAAAATTCTCTAAATGTGTTATGAGTTCTAATATCTAATGGGTGTTTTTTCTAAGGTTGTAAAAGAGCCTATTTATAGGCTAAATCCATAGGTCAAATAATAATAAAATAATCTAAACTAATCAGTGTTTGATTGAAACAAATAAACAGAGTTTAACTAGAAGATTACTTCTCGAATTTGACTGAAATAGGAGTCATAATTAACAAATCTCCACCTTGACTCATATTTCCACAATGCCATCTTTGCCAAAGCCCGCCACGAGCCTATCTTAAACCATGCAGGGAATTAACTGAGTCGATTCTATGCTTAGAAGCTGGAAGACTTCTAGCCTTCGACTTGTACACTGCCAAATCAAAACTAACCCTGGTTTGATTTTCACAAACATAGTGCCCTAACTTTTCAAAACCTGCATCCAAAAGAGAACCTCTCTTCAACAAAACGGTCATACCTTTTTCCCTCCTATGACCAAGTTGCCTCCGCTCTAAATGAGTTGACTTCGACTCTGAAACAGACGAGGGACGTTCGATTTCACCGGTCACTATAGAACCTTCCAGAATATAAAGACTGCCAGTTCTTTTACCTTTTAACAAAACGAGAGCTCCACGAGATACTTTAATGCCGCTCGACTCGATGTTGATTCTGCATCCTTTCAAGTCTAAAATACTCAAGGAGATGAGATTCTTTCGTAAATCAGGTACATACCTGACATCTGAGAGTGTCCTAATTGTCCCATCGTGTATCCTAATTTTAACAGTACCAATTCCAATTACCTTACTAGATGAATCGTTTCCCATGCACACAACTCCACCTTCAACTGAACTATATGTGGAGAACCATTCTCTATTGGGACACATGTGGAAAGAACATCCTGAATCTAGGATCCACTTGGACGTGAGCTTGGAGTTATCGCTCGTTGACACTAACAAGAAATCATCACCGCTTTCATCGGCCAAATTAGCACCAGCTACATCTTCCTCGTTACTCTCAGCAGCTCTTTTCTTTTGCAGTTTATAACAATCTGCTTTGACGTGACCTAACTTTTTACAATAGCGACACCTTTTGTCTCGTTTCTTTGATGCTATCAAAACGGAAGCTTGCTTATCTGCCTTGCTATCCAAATGAAGCTCATTGTCGAGTTTGTCTCTACTCAACAAATTACCCTTCACATCTTTGAACGAGAGTTTGTCTCTGCCATAAATCAGGGTCTCCCTGAAAGACTTGTATGAAGGGGGTAAAGAGCACAATAATAGCATAGCCTGATCTTCATCATCAATATGAACCTCAACATTCTTTAAATCATTTAAAAGAGTAATGAATTGACTGATGTGATATCTAAGAAGCTCACTTTCGTTCATGCGAAACGTAAATAGTCGTTGTTTCAACACTAAACGGTTAGCCAGAGACTTAGTCGCATAAAGAGTTTCTAACCTTTTCCATAAGGCAGATGAGGTCTTCTCCATCAATACCTCCTGCAATACCGTATTCGCGAGGCACAATTGGATTGCAGACAAAGCCTTTTCATCAAGCTCTTCCCATTCTGTTTTATTTAGATTCTCAGGCTTTTTCCCGGTAACAACCTTTTTCAAACCGGATTGAACTAGAATTGCCATCATCCGAACTTGCCATAGATTGAAATTTTTCTCACCATCAAACTTCTCAATTTCAAACCTTGTTACTGCCATATCTGAATGGGCTGATTTATGAAAATTGAACTAGCTCTTGATACCACTTGTTAGGATCGTCCCGATTAAGCAACGAACAAGTAAAAATAGCAGAAGAAATTGAGAAATTGAACACACAAATTTAACGTGGAAAAACTCCTCCAAAGAGGATAAAAAACCACGGGCAAAGATAATTTTACTATAATGGCAACAGAATGAAGAGTACAAAAGATGGAGATAAAAAACTAAACCCCGAAAACCCGAAAATAAAGAACCCTCAAAACGTAAACACAAAATTCTCTAAATGTGTTATGAGTTCTAATATCTAATGGTGTTTTTTCTAAGGTTGTAAAAGAGCCTATTTATAGGCTAAATCCATAGGTCAAATAATAATAAAATAATCTAAACTAATCAGTGTTTGATTGAAACAAATAAACAGAGTTTAACTAGAAGATTACTTCTCGAATTTGACTGAAATAGGAGTCATAATTAACAGTGTAGAAATGTCAGTAGACCCGATTTCAGCCTCTGCTTTGTCATGGAAATATATGCTTCTAGGAAACTCAGTCGAATCCTCGAAGGAAACAGGGAAAGACGATGGGGAAATTTTTTACTTTGTAGAAGGAGACTTCACTAGGTTATCAGTAAATGGATTTCTCGCGATTTTTTTCTTAGATTAGGTTCAAAACTACCCTTTGAAGGACATGGAAACCACGGTTGTGGTTAAAATTTTGGAGCGGAGCATTGGTTATTCTACTCTTCAAAATAGAAGTTCAACTCTGTGGCGGCCATAAAAGCCCTTTCAACTTATTGATGTGAAGAATGTGTATTTTTTTGTAAATTTCAGAGCAAGGAAGATTTTGAGAAAGTACTTACCCAAGAACCTTGGATTGTTTTTGGCCAATATCATATGGTCTAGTTGTGGACACTGGATTCCAACCTACTCCAACCTTTCCTGACGGTTATTATGGCATGGATTCGACTCCTAGGCCTTCCTGGTTATCTGTATAACAAAAAGTTTCTTGAAGAGATTGACGGAATGATAGGGAAGGTCGCAAATGTAACAGTCCGATTTAGACCCTAGTCGGAATAGTAGTTTTGGGACCACAAATCTAAGTCAGAAAAATATTTTAATATTATTTTCCATGCTTATAATATGTGAATTGATATGTGTGAAATTTTCGTGATTAAATTTTATCGTTTGTGTGCCAATTTGTGAAAAAGGACTAAATCGCAAAAAATGTAAAAGTGGCCTTCTATTTGATTAAGTGCCGAATTGATGTGTCTCTTTAAATTTGAGGTCTTTATGTTGTAAATGGACCATTGAATTCATGAAATGACATGGTTGGACATTAGTTAGTGGATTATTAATTATAATAATAAGGTTAAAAATGGAAATTGATTAATAAGGTTATAATTAATAAAACAAATGCATGAAATTAGTAATTTGTGTTCATCCTTGCCGAAAATACAAAGGAAAAAGAAAAGAAAAAGGGTCTTTAGGATTCGACACTAATCTTAGCTAATTCAGGTATGATTTTTGATCCGTTTTCGATAATTTCTACGTTTTTGTTATTGTTGTTTAGCAATCTATCAAGACCATGCCAAAATTTCTAATTTTGATGATGATTTTGAGATGTTCCATTGTTGATTTTGTGAGCTTTGTGATTTTAAATGGTGAAATATGAAAGCTTCATGTTAGATAAATATGTTTTGTATTGGGATTTTTGATGAAATTGATTATTATGGACTAATTTGTGAAAATGAGAAAATTAAGGGGCTAAAATATGAAATAAATGAAATATTTGGGCTAATATGAGCTAAAGGAATATTCGTCCAAGCTATGATATTATTAAATTATGTGTATTTTGTGATTTTATGAAATAGGGACTAAAATGTCAAAACGTGAAAATGTGAGGGAAAAATTGTAAAATGCCCTAAATTTGTGTAAATGGATTGAATTGAATGATTTGGTGAATAAAAGATTTAAATTTGAATGTGTATAGATCAAGAACCAAAGAAAACGGAATTAGATCTGGGGAAATCGAAAGTAGTTGAATAGCCGTTCGTTTCTGTTCTTTCCCGTACGAGGTAAGTCTATATACAAATAAATGTGTTTGAATTGAATTATTATTGCTTATATGTTAATGAAATGTGATGAATGGCTATTGGAGCTAAATATGTGAAATTCGAGAAAATTTCGATAATGTGATGACGTCCAAAAAACCCTGTACGAACCATAGGAATAGTTAGGATACATATGTCATGACATAGGATTCCGATATGAGTTATCATGTAAGACCACGTCTGGGACGTTGGCATCGATTTGAGATTTAAGTGTAAGATCATGTCTGGGACATCGGCATCGTACATGATTTCGTGTAAGACCCTGTCTGGGACAGAGGCATCGATATTTAATTACATGTAAGACCACGTCTGGGACGTTGGCATTGTACGAGCTTTTATCCAAGTATCCATATTGATTCTGAACGGTTCAATGGGTATTTCGAGATATGAGTGAATATGTGAATATGTATCTATTTCAGGTACGTATGAAATGTATATGAAATTTGGAAACGGAAGATAAGTATGAATATGATCATTTGATATGTGAGCTATATGAAAATGTGATATGTTTATAAGTAAGTGGTTATGAACAATTGAGCTAGATGAGAAATATGAATTTGCTATTACGTTATGACATAGTTCATATGAATGAAATAGTTTGTAATTGTTTATGTGTTAAGTTTATTTGTATATGGCTTACTAAGCTTTTGAAAGCTTACTTTGTGTGTGTTTGCATTATTTTATAGATTATCAAAGTGGGCTCGGGGATCGTCGAGGATCATCACCACACTGTCGAACTATATTTTGGTACCTTTCGAAAATGTACATATTGAAGTAAGGCATGTATAGGCTAGAGAACTTTGATTATGTTTTGAAATGTGTAAATATAGCCATGTGATATGGCTTGATAATGAATGTGATTATTGAGTGAATTTAGTGCATGTTATGTGATGCAAAATTTTGGTAAGTTTCATGGTTGATTTGGAAAATTGATATGATGAGAAATGCTATGAATTGAAATGGGTTAATTTGATGTATGAATCACATGTTTTTTATGTGAAGTTGGTACTTTGAATTAGTATGTTTGAGTTGGATTTGTATATGGAAATGAATGATGTTGTTACGGGTCAAATTGTGCATGATCTAGTATGTTTTTGGCTGCCTTTGGAACATGAATTGATGCTTATAGGTATGACCCAATTTTGGGTGGTAAATTGGCCTTGCAAAAGACCTATATTTGCCCACACGGTTGAGCACACGGGCATGTGTCTCGACCTTGTCTCTCAAGGTTGCAATTTGAAATAAGTCAGGATGCCACACGGGCAAGAAGCACGGGCGTGTGCTAGACCATGTGACCCAAGTCAGTGTTGCACACAGGCTGAGACATGGTCCAAGGCACGACCGTGTGAGGCACACAGCCTAGCCACACTGGCGTGTGCCCTGTTTTGAAAGAAAAAAAATTTAAGTTCCGCAAAGTTTCCATATGAGATCGATTTAGTCCCGAACCTTCTCTAAAGCATGTTTAAGGTCTCGTAGACCTTCTAAAGGGACTATATGAGTATGAATTATTATGAAATGATGTTGTATGATTGATGTTGTGAAATGAATGTAAAATGTTTCGATATGTCCGCTAATGCCTCTTAACCCTAGTCCGGCGAAGGATACGGATTAAGGGTGTTACAACAAAACTTGATTTCAATACTGACAATAGGTTGAGGGGACGGTTTGCTTGAATGGCAATATTCATAAATTTGGATAAGCCCTTAATCTCTCAGATGGTGATGAAAGGTAAATTACAGAGATTTGAATATGAATCCTTACCGTCTATTTGTTTCTCATGCGGGCGATACAGTCATGTTAAAGAGCTACGCTCATTATCGTGCGGTGTAATTTGTCGTAATTCGATGTACCAAATTAAACTAGTTTTCATTTTTAAGGAGCTTGAATACAAGCAATTCTATTATGTTTTAGTTAGTTTTTCTATTTTAGTTTTAATTTAATAAAAAAGCGTAAACCGAATCATTTTATGACCTTAGGGGTCGAATGAGGCCTAAGGGTGAGCTAACGTATTTAGTGAGTGTGCAGGACACTATTCAAAGGCATAAGAGCTCAAGGTTGGTCTTCGTGTTGCAACAAGAAGGTCCAATGTTGCAACATAGGGAGCAGAATACAAGAATACCAATATTGACTTTGGTGTCGCGACACAGCTAGAGGATGTCGCAACACACCCTTGAAGCTGAACCTAAGCCCATGAAAATTGCCTTTAATGTCGCGACACAGGATCTGGGTGTCGCGACATCGACCCTGTACAAGAAAAATTATGAGTGAGCGGCGTTTTGGTTCGCACAATGAAAATTAACCCAAAAACGTCAGCCAACCTAGGGCTAAGGACGATGACCAACCCTAACTCTATAAATAGACTCATTTAGCACTTGTTTAGGGACAGAATTTTCTCTGTATTTAGTTTTTAGCTTTTCTTTTATTTTGGCTTTAAATTTATTTTCATTTGTGTTCTTCGAAAAATCTTATTTGTAGATTCAACCAAATTCTTATGGATTCTATGCTTCATCAGTCAATACAAACTCATGATTCTTCTTAAACTATATTCTTGATCTGCTATTAATGTTTATTTATTTTATCAAGTATATGTTGTTTATAGATTCCATGAGGAACTAGTCCTCTTTTTGGGAGTTAGTGAGTGGAAGTGGGATTAACTAACTGTTATATAGGGTTTTCTTAGCGAATCAGCTATTTAGGGAGAGGAAGAACTTAAACCTTATGCCTGACAACCCTAGGAAGTCATTTAGGTGGGAATTAACCCAAAATTGGTATTACTTATTCGTGAACACCTTAGCCCTGAACCGATTTGGACTGTGAGGTTGAGAGATAAGTAGTTCTGGCCGACTCGTTAGTTTAGTGGAATTAAATATATTTCCTTATAGATTCTTTTACGATAAAGTTGTTATACTTTAACAAAATTAGAATTGGATTAAGAAAATTATTTAATTGAGAAATTAATTAATTAAATTAATTGAATAAATAATATTTATTTTGGCAAATAGAAAATAAATATTGGGTTGATTAAATTATAAAGTGTTGGGTCAAAAGTTCAAAAAGTGCATATAATTGAACTCAATACATAAAAGACCTTAGTCATTGTGTGAACACAATGTACGGCAACCCTAGTAAAATTATCAAGGGCGTGCCACCCTTCCTACTCTAGTTAGAGTGGGAGTGTATTTTCTATTTAAATAGTATTATTTATCAAGGGCTTGTTCAACCAACATTCTTAAATCTCTCCTTATAAATAGAGAGCACCAGTTGACCTAAAAGGACGAATATTCATGAATATGAAAGGTATGATTTAAGAGATGCTATGTTTATGTATTATATCTTACCATGTGATGATATCGCTAGGTTATGTGTTTAATCATTAGCTTGTGGCTATGGTAAGTGTTTAATATGCACCAAGACATGTGTGTATGAAATTTATTGAAATGATGATATCTTGTAATTGTATGTTTAGATTGTTGTATGATGATATAATTCAATTTGAGCATTCATGTATTATACTATGTTTTAAAATGTTTGGATTATAGAAATATCACTAAGTTTTACTCAGCGTACGATTTTGTTTTCCGTGCGCAGGTTAGGTACTCTCTTTTGATCGCTGACTCAACATCCAACAACAACAATCTCGATCTCAAGAATGGTGATGTTTAATTTTGTAATGGCATGTACCTATGATGTCTTTGGCTGTTAGTTGTTTTGTGAATGTGATGTAAATTGAGTTATTAGAATATGCTTATGATTACTTATGAATTGGTTGTTAACTGCTTTGATTGGTTGGTAATATTCTGTAACCCTACTCCAGCGATAGATAATGTAACACCCCTTACCCGTATTCAACGCCGGAATTGGTATGAGGCATTACCGGACTTATCTCGCTTGAACACACAACTTTGGGCTATCAAATTTCATTCCACTATAAAATCTTTCATTCACATTCATAACATCCTCATTGTAGGCCTTAAACATGCAAACGAAAGGTCTCAGAATCAAACTGGGAACTTTTGAATACTTAGAAAAAAATTTTGCGTTAACAGGGCCACACACCCTTGTGAAACGGGACACGCCTGTGGGCAGGCCGTGTGGTCACACACGCCAATGTCCCTAGCCAGTGTGGAACTTATTTTCTAATTCGAACCTACAGGGGTTTTTACACGGCCAGACACACGCCCGTGTCCGTGGCCCATGTCCCTCACACTACCTCGACATGCCCGTGTCCTCACCCGTGTGTGAAATCTCGGGTATTCTATTTATGACATCAGCAACCTCATAAGGGGCACACGGCCTAGGCACACGCCCGTGTGCCTAGCCCGTGGTCAACACTGACTTGCAACACTAACATGTAGGGGACACACAGCCCAGTCACACACCCATGGGACTGACTGTGTGTCACACACGGCCTAGACACACGCCCGTGTGTCTACTCGTGTGGACCAATTCAAGGCTATTTTCCAAGCCATTTAGCTACCCTCACTTGCACACATTCACACATCATCACATATCATTCTTGAATCATCAATTATAACACTTGAATTTTCACATTTGAACCGTGAAAACCTAACTATCTTCCCATATACGAAGGGGAACTATTACTAGTACAATTACAATTGACATGAGCCATCATCCATGGCTATACACAACCGAACCATAAACTATTTTAGGCCAACACATTTGGCTACTTTAACTGTGACTTAATTAAACAAAAATAAGATCCCTATACATGCCATTTCTCAAGAAGACTTGAAACCTTATACCCAAGTGACTGCTCGATAGTGTGAAAACATCTCCGGCAGTCTCCAACCCGAGCTAGTTAAGTTAACCCATAAGAGATAGGAAAGAAAGAGGAGTAAGCAATAATGCTTAGTAAGTTCATATGCAAATAATAAGCAACTATTAACATTCATTTATTTCACTCGATCACAAAGGTATTATAATGAGATTTACACTTAAGCTCATGATTACGCATTCAATCATTCATAATGCTTACTCATTCCAACCATTCACCTATCACAAAACATCGTTCATCTTTACTTGCATCTATACCCACAAAGCTACATGTAATTTCACTTAATTAACTCTATCGGTAACACCTCGAAATAATAATAAACACTCAGTGGTTTCGCACACAGCCCACCATTTAATAATTAATAAGGTGGTATCGCACACAGCCCACCATTAATACTAAACACGATGGTATCGCACATAGCCCATCGGTAACAAATAATAAGGTGGTATCGCACACAACCCACCATTGATAATAATTGCGATGGTATCGCACACAGCCCATCGCTAACAATTAATAAGGTGGTATCACACACAACCCATTATTCGTTACACATTCACGGATATTTACCCACATACATTTTCCTATTTCAATGTTCATCCGAGAATTTCTTCACACTCTATCGTTTTTAAATATATTTCTACAATAATCATTCGTATTTACACAATGCATTAATAAATATAACATATGCAATCAGGATGCATTGTTTACACATAAACTCACCATGGGTTCATCATATACTGAATTCACCTCAAATGAGTTTTGGGCACATACCTGTACCTCTCATGGTATAACCACATACTTTCTCATTTTCAACATACCTGTTGAACCACTCAAAATGCTAAAGGATACTCTTGAGTCTCATACATATAGTATCATATCAACGACATATCCCCGATATGGTCTTACTTGAAATATCATATTGATGCCATGTCCTTGACATGGTTTTATACGAAATCTCATACTGAGGCCATATTCCAATATGGTCTTACACGGAACCTTAATTATCATAGTATCATGATATTTGTATTCCCTCCATTCTTAAGTTCAATTGAAGATTTTCATTTCTTGACATCTTGTCAAAACGTATTTAATATACTCATAGAGTCAATATACAATTTATTCAACATCGAAGTATTAAATACTTCACTTAAAGTTGTATTATTAGCACGCGAACTTACATCGATACCAAAAAAGGGTAAAAAGGGACCTATTTGTCCACGTTTCTCTTTTCTCCCGTTTTAGGTCCGAATCTCGTTTGCTTTGATCTATAACAATAAAATTTACCCATTTAATCACCACACTAATCAATGCATTTCAAAATTTCTACTTTGGCAAAATTACCATTTTGCCCTTGGACTTTGGGAAAATTACAATTTGCCCTTAGGCTCGTAGATCGATTTTTATCCAATTTCTTTGTTAATCAAGCCTATCCGATTCATATTCCCTCTTATAGCAACTCAAGATTTCAACTATTACACAAATTTACCACTTATTTCACAACTTTTACAAAAAGATCCTTTTAGGTGTTTTAATGGTAACACCTTTCACAAAAGTTGTTCATCTAACAACTAAGACTCATTTCCTTTCATAAAAATACAGCAAATAACTTAATTGCTCTCATGGAAAAAACCCTAGACTCTTAACCATTTTGCAAAATAGCCCCCTTATTAGCTAGCTTAAGCTTTAGGGGTTCCAAAAGTACAATTTTTATCAAGAAATGATCACTAAAACACTTACTTGTAAGGAGAAGTGTGTGCTAAAATTTTCAAGCTTCCATGGCTGTTTTTCTTGAGAAAATTCGGTGGAGAGAAGGGAAAGGAAAGATGATATCTTTTCTTCTCTTTATTTTATTATAAAAATCAATTTTTATCACCAAATTTCACCTAACCTCAGTCAAGCTTTTATCTTTTTTTTAAATACTACTTTAGGAATTTCAGTAAATTATGATAGTGGGACTTTGGAAGATTATATACTTAACTAATCTTTGTGATGAATATTATGCGACGTATGGTTTAGTGTTATTGTGTTATATGTGTGGTATTTGAGTATCAATGATGTGACTTCCTAAACTTGGACTGGATGTCTAGTCCGAGTTTAGGGCGTTGCATTTAGTGGTATCAAAGCTACAGGTTTAGTCGATTCTTGGATTAAATCGAGCTTGGAATTGAGTCTAGAGGTACATGTCATTGTCACGTCAGAGTCGGGATTTGGATGTTGATCATTAATTATTATCTTATATTCGAAAATTTCTGATGAGTTGAGCTATGTTGTAGAGCAGAAATTAAAAAAATAATTGTTTTGTAAGAAGCGAATGTTGAAAGAAAGTAGCACCATGATACCTGTGTGGATCCTTAAAGTATTTAGCTCGAGGTTGCTCGAAAAATAATATGAATGTTCCTACTATTATTCAAAAATATACCCCTACAACTAGAGGTCGAGGAATTATTATTGATGAATTAGTAGTACGGGAACCCATACGTATATTTTTTTATGATTTTAGATTAATTTATGATGTCCATGTGATTGTGGATTAAGATGAGTTATTATTATCATATAAAATGAATTGTGATTATGGGTGTTGAATATGAGAAATAGACTGAAATGAATAAAATAGAAATTTCTTGATTCAAGTGATAGTTGAGGATTAATAGGAAATTGAGATGTCGCATATGTGTTATTTGATAAATTAGTAACTTGATGATAAAGTAAGAATAAAAGAATGTGAATTGATCTAGATATAATGAATTGGAAAATGGTTATCCTATTAACTTTTTTGGTATAGTTGAATATAGTCATATGCCTTAGAACCTAAATGCTATAGAAGTCATCGTTTCCGGGCAACCTGGGGTAATGAATCCAGGTACCTGTAATGAATCTGAATCTAATATATATATATATATATATATATATATATATATATACATGGAACGACCAATTGGTGATGAAATGAAAGTATCGAAAATATGAAACATAACATATTGTGATTTAAGCCGAAAACGAGCCCCAATGGCTATTTGAATCCAAGTAAGTTTTTAAACTTGATTTTTTAAATGCTATTATAGAGTTGAATATGTATGTGCGTGAAATGTTTATTAAATAAAAAGTAGTACGATTTAACCGTTATATGGTACTCAGTGTTAAATTGAGTTTAAATATGTTATGTACTGTATTGGGACAGTAAACTGATGAAATTGAGATTGATTAGATATGGATTGAACTTATAATGGAATTGAAAATTAGTTATATGTTAATTGTACAGGTGATTCGTCGGTTTGTCCGACGATGCACTCATGTGCCAGTATGATTATTTCTGTTCTAGCTTGGGACACGAGTTGGTTGATTTAAGTATCTGGCTTGAGTCCGAAAAAGATTAATAAAATAATAACATGTGATTAGGTTAAATTAAATATGAATTGGGTTAGTACCGTGATTGATCATTTGAAGATAAATTGCAATATATGAATATCGATAATATGCGAAAAACCATATGATGTAATCAAACTAGCTCGAGGACCGATAAGGAAAGATAGTAATTGAATTTATTCGATTCGAAAATAAAATTTTAGTACTCCACCTCTTTCTAGGCAAATTTCAGGGACGAAATTTCTTAAAGGAGAGGAGAATTGTAACGACCCAAAAGTCAATGAAGTCGAAAACAGTGGTTTGGGAATATTGTTTCCTATGATAGGATCAATGAATATTATTTATTAATATTTGCAAGGATATTACAATATTATATTGAAGTTTGGTCTAATAATTTTAATTATTGAAAAATTAGATAAGATACAAGTGTATCAGTTCTAAAGTTGATGGTTTTGGAAATTGAGGTATTGGGACCTCGTTTCCCTAAACTGGACTCGTAAATATTTAATAAAAATATTTGCAGAGTTATATTAGAAGTGAATTAAATTTTTGGTTATGTATTTTTGAAGAAAGAGTGTTTAATTAAAATAAAGGGACTAAATCAAATAAGCGATAAAAGTAATTATAAGGTGAATCTTTATTGAAGGACTTATTAAATAAATAGACCATTGTTTTTATAGATTTTGATAGTGGAAAAGTATGGGTTTATCATGTATAAGATGATAGTTATATTACATTTATTATTTTATTAATAAAACAAAGGAAAATGTTAATAAAGGGATATTAAATAGAATAAAAAAAAGGGGGGAGGGAAGAAGTTGGACGGTAATATCAAGGAAGGAAAAAAAAAAGTAAAACAAGATATTCTTATTTTCTTCCTTCCATTCTCATATTTTTCCGGGGGCTGTTTGGAATGAAAGAAATTTCTGCTCGTTTTCGGGCTACTGTTCGAAGAGAGGGGGAGAGGAGAGCTAATTGCATCCTTGGTTTGACTCCGCTGGGAGCTGATTTTCTCAAGAAATTCGCTTATTGAAGAAAAAAATTCCTCTTCCAGTCGTCTAAAGGAAAAGGCAGCAGCAAGAGGGGGGAAAGAGCTTGTTCAAGGCTAGGCTCGGCTTGAAATTTCTGGTGAGTACTTGAATCCAAAACTTTAAAATTTTTGTGCATTTTAATACTTAAAAATTGTTGATTTTGGCTGGAAGTTTATTGGGACAATACACTTGGCTATTTGGTTGTTTAAAGAAAAATTAAATAAAAGTTAAACAAGTTGATGCTAGTTGTTTGAATTGTATATGGTACATGGTAGTTAAATCGGCATATTGTATTGAGGTTTGAAATTAATGTATGTACTATTCAGAATAAAAGAAACACAGAAGAGATAAATGTTGAGTTAATTGTTGATAACCATTGTTAAGAATGCTCAATTTTAAGTATGAAATTGCTGAACTGAATATACTTAAATTTGTTGAGGACATGGACTGCTACTAGTTGAAATAATATGGAATTATGAGAGGTTAAATGCCAACTTTGGCTTCTGTCCAAATGCTGGACTTTCAGCATTTAATTTCCCTATTTGACGATGTTTTAAACTTGCTAAAACTGCAACAATTGCACATGTTATTTATTTAATTAAATAAATGGTAGTGAGTTCTTTACATTTTCTTCCTTGGTTGTTTTTGTTGCATCTTTATGTTGGTATGAGTGATGGAATTAAGTAAAATTTTAGTGAAATTTCTGGCTTTCGAGGGAACTACTGAAGCATTTAGTTTGCATGCATGCTGTCTAATTTCTTACCCATTTATGTGGTCTGATCGATGGTTGTTTATTGCTGCCCAAATATTAATTAAATATCATTCAAGTGATCAGGAAACTAAAATGTTCTGAACGATGTGAAACTAAATTGTTGAATGTTAACTAATGATGTTCAAATGGATGTAAATTTATGATGTTAGTAAGCTGAAAATTTAGGTGTTATGTGCTGCAAATTATCATGTCTGAAGCTGGTCCAAATGCTGAACTTTAGGTATTTAAATGCTTTAATTTATCATGTTTGAAGTTGGTATTTGAATAACTAAATATTGCTCCTTGGATTAAATGAATTTAGCTTGACAGATTTGATCAGCAGCTCGTTTGGAGCTTGGTATTCTCTTGAATTCTTATTTTTTTTCTCTTTCGTTTTGAGATCATGGGCCAGAATGGATGGCGTCCAGGTAGAGAAACAGGTTCATGAACCTACTTCATAACTTAAACTCAACTACTATTTGCTAGATTCACATGGTTGACACATGCACTTGATATTTGATAAAAAGACATTAGTTTCTTTCATTACTATTAGGTATCTCAAGTACAAATAGTATTATTTTAATAATAGATTCATATCATGAATGTCTATTCACCATAAGTTAAAAAAAATTATGTATTATATATATATGAAATGTAACATTATGAAATGTATATTTGGTTAATTATGGAAATGGTAAATTCAATGATTAAATTGTGAATTAATTGAAAGTATGAGTTGTTTTGAACCTTGTGGAATAATTGGTCGAAATGAGACTTTCTTGATTTTAATTAAATTTATGATTTATATTTGGGATTTAATTGTATCGAGGGTAAATGTTGAGTGCAAATAAGTAAAAATGTAATTAAATGGTAGAATGGTTTGAATTTGAACTTAATATGGTATTTGAATTAGTTAATAAATTGATTTATTATGTTCTGATCGTGAAACGTAGATCGATTGTAAATCGGGTAAAAGAGAAGGTTGCGGAATAATTATCTACGGTTTTAGGTAAGTTCGTAATCCCCAAACTCGAACTTTATAAATTGTTAGTTAAATTGAATGGAAATTTATGGAGGTATAAGTTAACTCAATTTAATAGAGGTTTATGGAATGTGACATTATGAAATAAGTTAATGTATAATTAGTAGATAATTGGAGTGGAAGTGTTATTAAATTATGAAATTCGATATTGAGTTATGAAAAGTAAAAATTATGGACTTGCAAATGAATAATTGACATCGTCGATTCGTTTGACTAGCTCTGGGCTCAAATATCGTTGGTTTATCCTACTAGCGCTAGGCGCAACTTTCGTTCAGTTTAATTTTAGTTTATATTTAAGTGAAATATATGAATTTAATTGCAAAATATTAGATTATATTGATGCGTGTGATTGAAAACGAAAATAACAAATTGATATTACGTCGATCATTGATTGAGAAACTCGGAGCCATTACTGCAAATTAGATTTGTATGTGTTAATATGAACTCAATTATATTTCTAAGTGTTTATGAATATTAAAATTTAAATGATGTAAAATTTTTTATATTAAATTGATTCTTGATAGAACAGGAATTGTAAAAAGTTACGAAAATAATAATTTCTGATATCAATGGAGACAGGTTACATTCACACGTAAGACCATAGCGAGGCTATGACAATTATCCAAACGTAAGACTATGGTTGGACCATGGTAGTGTTTATATGTAAGACCATAGTTGGGCTATAGCATTCTGATGATAAGACCGCAACTGGGTTATGGCACTATGGACATAAGACCATGGTTGGACCATGACAGTGTTTATATGTAAGAGCATAGCTGGGCTATGGTATTCTAATGATAAGACCATAATTGGGTTATGACACTACGAATGTAAGACCATGGCAGGACCATGACAATGCATATGTAAGACAATAGTTGGACTATGGCACAAAGGAAATGTGTACCAGGGTTTCAATCGTCTTCACAGTATTTATCGATTATAGAAAAGGGATGGTTTCGACCATCGTTTAACACACTTTGTGTGAGCTTCGGTAAGGGTTTTGATTGACTTCACTACGACAAATATGGAAAGGTATGATGTGCCAATGATTAAAGTATGAATATTCATTAATATGAAAGGTATGATTTAAGAGATGCTATGTTTATGTTTTATATCTTACCATGTGATGATATCGTTAAGTTATGTGTTTAATCATTAGCTTGTGGCTATGGTAAGTGTTTAATATGCACCAAGACATGTGTGTATGAAATTTATTGAAATGGTGATATGTTGTAATTGTATATTTAGGTAGTAGTATGATGATATAATTCAATTTGAGCATTCATGTATTATACCATGTTTTAAAATGTTTGGATTATAGAAATATCACTGAGTTTTACTCAGCGTACGATTTTGTTTTCCGTGCGCAGGTTAGGTACTCTCTTTTGATCTTCGACTCAGCATCCAACAACAACAATCCCGATCTCAAGAGCGATGATGTTTAATTTTGTAATGGCATGTACCTATGATGTCTTTGGTTATTGGTTGTTTTGTGAATGTGATGTAAATTGAGTTATTAGAATATGCTTTTGATTACTTATGAATTGGTTGTTAAATGCTTTGATTGGTTGGTAATATTCCGTAACCTACTCTGGCGACGGATTGGGTTTGGGGTGGTACATCGAAACTCGGTCAAGCTTTTATCTTTCTTTTAAATACTACTTTAAGAATTTTGGTAAATTATGATAGTGGGACTTTGGAAGATTATATACTTAACTAATCTTTGTGATGAATATTATGCGACGTATGGTTTAGTGTTATTGTGTTATATGTGTGATATTTGAGTATTAATGATGTGACTTCCTAAACTTGGACTGGACGTCTAGGCTAAGTTTAGGATGTTACACTTCATACATTATTAGAGTTATCGTTATGCTTGAAAGTAATAAGAATTTATTTACTTAGAATAAATTCTATTTTATGGGAATTACAGTCTTTATCAGTTTTTATAGAGATAATTTACTTTCCTATTGAAAGTAAGTAGATCATTCTTTTCTGTGATTTGGTTCGTGTTGCTTGAACCCACACTCGACTCAATTTGTGGTAGATCATTTTCTTTTTTGTGATTTGGTTCGTGTTGCTTGAACCCACACTCGATGCAATTTGTGGTATGATGATAGTGGAGAATACCGTTTAGTTGAAAGCTAAGATCAACTAAATTCATCTCGTACAAAGCATAAGTATTATTCTAATTTAGAATTTATTACTATAAATATCACAAGAGGACTTGGCTTTAAAATTTCTAAAAACTTTTACTATAGTTGTAAAACTATTTTCTTAACCAATTTTTCCAACAAACCTAATTGGCTTCCTTTAGATGCAAAAGAACCCATGGAAATTTATAAGCTACCATTTGGCACACTAACATGATGACAACAGTAAAATTCTATTTTTACATATTAAAATTTAAAAAATCAACAATAGAAAAAATCTAATAGGTTATCATAAAAAATGGTTTCATAAAAAAATTATGCTGTGATTTAGAAGTAAAAAGAATTAAATATAAAATTTTCTTTAATTATTATTCCCTACTATTTAGGGATATAATCAAAGAATACACAGATTTTCATTAATAAAATATTCTTTACGATTTCATTTTACAATTTTTACTAGTTAAAGATTACAATATTTTCCATTGAAAAAGCTCCTAACCAATATAAAAAAGAGATAAACAATTAAGGACATAAAGTGAGAAGAAAAAACATATCTTAATATTCTTCTTGCTCAAAAATGGATGTGGGTTTCGCATCCTTTAACAGGTCCTGATAAAATTGCTTGGATGGGAACCTCATTAGGTTGTTTCTCTATTAAAAGTGATTATCGTAAGATTAATGAGAGGTTGTGGAATCCTAGGAAGGATGCTTGGAAATTGCCATGGAAGGTTGAGGGTCCTCAAAGGGTTCGGATTTTTCTTTGGTTGACTTTCAAACAAAGGTTGCTTACTCAAGAAGAGTGGCTAAGGCGTGAAACGAGTAGTGACACAAGATGTTCAATCTGTGGCTATGAAATAGAGGATGTTCTTCATGCTATAAGGGATTGCGATGCAGCAAAGAAGGTATGGCACCGAATCATTCCACCTCATAAACTAACCGCTTTCTTTTTAGGTAATTTGCAAGAGTGGCTTGAGTCTAATTTGGAAAATCGTCTTAATATCGACCGAAGGAATGTTGATTGGCTATGCTTTCTTGGCCTTGTTGCTTGGCAGATTTGGAAGAACCGGAATATATGTAATTTTCAAGGGGTGTTGTGGAGTATAGAGAATATTGTCAAATGCGCGTATAATTGGGCTAAACAATACATTTCTAATTTCAAGGGAGGGAGTTCTATGAGACACGTATCGAGGGAGGAAATGGTGGAAACATAAAGGTGGATTCGTATAAGGTTTGATGGAGCTGTTAAAATCAACACATGTTGTGTTTCTGCAGGTGGAGTTTTAAGAGACCAAAATGGTGAATGGATCCTTGGGTTCAATCGTAGATTAAGGATATGTTTTGTTTTTGAAGCTAAATTGTAAGGTATTCTCGATGGTGACATTGGTACAAAGAAGACTTCATGATAGAATCTTGACATAGACCGATAATATGGAAGTTATTGGGGCTATCAAGGAATCCTTATTGAAGGGATCAAATTTTGCTTTAATCAGGTGCATTATACAACTCCTATGAAAAGAGGAGAATTTGTCCATAGAAAATATTCCTAGAGAAGATAACATGGAAGCTGATCAAATTACCAAATTAACTTTTGATAAGGAAGAAGGCTTACAATTATATGTTGTTTCTTTTCTTTCTAATTCTTTGTAATGTTTTTTTTTTCTCACAAAAAAAAATGGAGGTGGGATCATCATAGAAGTTATATGACTTTTTTAATAGAAAATGATTTGTTTGTTATTTGATGCTTTTACAGATTAATTTTACTTTTTTCATAACATTAGCATTATTTATTCATTCTCGAAAAATATCGAAAGTAATTATATTTGTTCATTATTAAATATTTCTAATTAAGTATGTATCAAGTTTTATTTAAATTACTGTTATCATATACATCATACATATCATATACAATAAAGTTGACACATAAAAAAGATATGTTTATAGTTTCATATATGCATATTTAATTTGTTTAATATTAATATTTATATTTCACAACCTTTATACATGTAATGTATTTAAAGAGAATGGATTGTATGAAATAGGGATACTATCCATTTTCAATAGTTTAATGCCATATCAGTAATGGATTGTATGAAATAGGGATACTATCCATTTTCAATAGTTTAATGCCATATCAGTAATTTCATCCTGAATTTTATAATTTTTAATTAGATTTGATTTTTTTCAGGATGAGAATACTGATGTGACATTAAACTATTAAAAAATGGATAGAGATGATGTGGAGTTACTATTTCATACAATCATTTTCCATATTTAAAATATTACAGATATACTATATTCTAAATAATTTTACACAAATTAAATCTGTCCATTGGGCGGGAAAGAAAATTAGTTAAAAACTCAGTTGATGAATTAATCATTTGTGTCAATATAGAAATTTCAAATTTCAAAAAGTATAAGGACTTAGAATAATCCAATTGAAGAATATGATTATATCTACAACTGTACGTAGAGTATAGGATTAACAATTGAATTTAATTAGACAAATTTAACTGCTATTATTTTGGTTAGGATAAAAAAATTTAAAATTTAAAAAGCACATGGACTAAAACATATAGACTAAATCCACAACTTTCGTAAAGTACAGAGACTAATAACAAAATTTAACATAATGAGAACTTGCAGACTCTCACTCAATTGAGTTTTTTTTTTCTTGAAAACTTATTCTTTAAATTTAAATAATTTTTGCAAAATATTTGTCAAAAATGTTAAAAAAAATAATACTCCAAATTACATAATAGACTTTTTTTGGTAAATGTATCATGAAGGCCCTTATATTAGAAGTTGGATTGCATTTTGGTCTTTATATTCAAAAATAGGCAAATTAGTTCTTGTACGTTAGATTAAATAGTAAATTGGTCTTAGTAAAAATTTCATCCATTTTTACTGTTAAAAATTGGTCCATGTTCATTATCATGAGGCACACGTAGCGTGTTACATATCATTGTCTGGTTATTCTGTCAGCCATGCTAGTTTTTAATGGTACAAAAGGATAAAATTTTTAAAATACATGACCAATTTACTATTTGATCTATTATACAAGGATTATTTTACTTTTTTTATTATAGAGACAAAAATGCAATCTGACACTTAATACAAAAGTTTTCATGAAACTTTTACCTTTTTTAAAAAATATTTTCAAAAACTTATTAATCTTTCCATTTTTTTAATTTCTACAAAATTTTAAAATTTTCAATATATATTTTTTAGAACTCAATCAATAGTTGAACATGTGTCATGTATAACACTAACTTTTTCGTTTGTTGAATTTCTAGTACAAAGATTAAATTACTAACTACAAGGAACTTGTGGCTATTTGTAAACCTTTGACTCTGGAAATTTCTAAAAAGGAGCCATGTTGGAAGAATATGAATCATTAGATCAAAACCAATTGATCTAAATCGTTGAGGAAAAAAAAAATATACAACTTACAATTTAAAAGAATTTGTTTTATCCGGATACTACATGAAAACAACAATTCGTAATAAATTAAAAAAAAAAAACTTAAAAATAAAAAATATTTTAAAATATTTGTAATACATAAAAAATTATTTAAAATATGACAAAGTTAAAAGAAATTAAGTAATACGCTGTATATGCAAAAATTATTTAAAACTTAAAAGCATTACTATTAAATAATTAAATAATTCATGATACATTAAATCGAGGGCAAATTTAGGGGATTTAACTCCACTTCATTACCTTTAGATACTAATAGATGAAAAAGTAATGGAATGAATTTAGGGGCTGACAGAAGTCCCGTCCTCCTAAATTTTATGAAATTTCAATTCAGCTCTTTTAATTTAAGCTTTATTAGGATTTGGGAACCGATAGTCCAAATGACCAATAAGATCTAGACCTCTGACCCGAATAAACCCAACCTGGAAGAAGAATGTTCGCCTACAGGCACAACTAGCTGAGGACCTCGCGGGAATGCAAGATGTTCGCAGAAATTGTAACACCCCTAACCCGTATCCGTCGCCACAACAGGGTTTCGGAGCGTTACCAGAACATTTATCGATTAATTCAGGCAAGTTACTATTCATTCACTGAGGTCATTCATAATGCCCCTTAAATGGACCCTCGAGGCCCAATACGAGAATTAGAATCAAGTCGGGACTAAATCGGGAACTTAGGGAATTTTTTATGAAATTCTAAAATTTTCCAAGGTACAGGGCTCATACGTCCGTATGGTCCAAGGGACACACCCGTATGACCCTGGGACACGCCCGTGCTGTAGGCCGTGTTCAATTTAGGTTGCTCTCTGACTTGTGCTACACAGCCATGCCACACGCCCGTGTGCTAGGCCGTGTGGTTAATTAATTCAATTCGAATTAGGTGCAGGTTTCACACGGCCAATACACATGCCTGTGTTCAAGGCCATGTCACCCACAAGGTTGAGACACACGCCCGTGTGCTCAATTCTGAGCATTCTGTTTTCTCAATTTTAAGGTGCAGGGGACACACGGCCAGACCACACTCCCATGGGGTAGGCCGTGTGTCACACAAGGTCTAGATACATGCCCGTATGGACAAAATAAAGCCATTTCCTAGCCTCATTTGTCACCCAAATTTACCATTTTCCTGCACCAAAACATACCAAGTACAATCCAATCATTCCAAGCATTTAAATAAGCAAATTTCATCATTCAACATGGCCTATCGTTGCATGCATACATGTTTACTAACTTACCTTGGTTCAATTCATGTGTTAAACATGATTCGATCAACTACTTGACATACATATATAGTTACCATAGCATAACATTACAATTATAAGAAAACAACCATTACTAGCCATTCCAATGGCTAGGTTTCAAGCATTATTTACATTTACATGCCAATATGGCCAACATATCTTATACATGCCATTATAATCATAATTGATTTACCATACTGTACCGACATAGGCCGATGGATAGTGTGAGTGATCTCCACCTAGCTTCCAATCCAACGAGCTTCTGATTTACTCTAAAATAGGGGAAAATAAAACGGGGTAAGCATTGTATGCTTAGTAAGTTTGTATAACATGGTACTTAACTTACCATTCATTCTATTTTGAGGTAACTATGTAAGGCACATTCATTCAATTTGACTTCAAGCCCTACACATATCCTCATTGCCCTTGTTAGTCATATATTCCATAATAACCTCAAAATATGTTTGGGCTCAACAACAATCAAGTTTCCATGCACATTTGCATTCCATAACATTTGTTCATTTAACATGCATAAATCATCTCTTTATATTACAAGTATGATTTCATAATAGTTCATCTCAAGTTCAGATTATTTCATATCAGAACTTTATTCATATTTCTCGAAACATCAATGTCACACAAGTCGTAGTACACTCAAAGTATACAAGTCTATAATCAAGGATGACATATTCATCAAATGAATTTCATGTACAAGTATCATCATCTCATGTTTTCTTATATCAATAGTCACGTATCATCATTTTCATATATTTCAGACATATACGTGTAATAATTCATTTCTTATTCATATTCATCTCATGACAAGAGTTTTACCCGTTGAATTTATTTGGAATATCGATGGATACACCAGTAATACACTCGAGGTGTACAAATCAGAATCCGTCAATTCATACTTAGTAGTACCTTGTAGGTACACTCTCGAGCCACGTTTCATACAGCAGAATTATCAATCCAGGCTAAATTCTAGTTGTAACATATACTCTAAGGGCTTTGTCGGATTACCAGTCCAGGCTAAATCCAGTCAATTAGGATTACCAGTCCAGGTTAAATCCTAATTGAAACATATACTCGAGAGACTAATTTCGGATTACCCGTCCGGGCTAAATCCATTCTGCAACATATGCAGTTTTATCAGGAAAATCACATTTATCCATCGACTTCTATTTATTCAAACGGGATTTAACATTTATCAAGCGATTGTCGAGTATATGTTCAATCTCATAAATTTATGCATTCATACAATTCAAGTGTTCACATTCAACTCAAGTATAAAATTTACATTTTTATCATTTATCATTTATCATTTATCGAGCATTATTGCTGATCGGGCACGTCTCATTTATCGGGCTTTGACGAATATGTGATCATTTCACAAAATTAAGGCATTTATACAATTCACAGCATAACATTTAATTCAATCATAAAAATAAATACAATTTAGTTACACGAGCTTACCTCTACAAAGGTTCGTGTTCAAACATTTACTAATCCGACATTTTCCTCTTTTTCCCTCGTTTTAACTCCGAATTTGGTCTATCCGGATCTATACGAGTAAATTTTACATCAATTTCAGATATTTCATATTTATTTGGACTCAACTTACATTCTAGGCAAAATTACTATTTTGCCCCTAACTTTTCCATAAATTTCATATTCATCCCTAGGCTCGGAAAATGAAACTTGTGCAAATTACTCCTTATTCCAAGCCTAACCAAAGCCCCATTACAAATTTTACAGCACATGTATTCATAAAATTTCAGAATTTTTCATCAAATTTTACAACTTTTCATTTTAGCCCATAAATCATGTTTTCATCAAAAATCACTTTGTAAAAGTTATTTATCTATCAATAATCTTTTATTTTATACCATAAATTTCTAATTTTCAGCATATACATCCATGACCCGTTTTCACAGCATATACATCCATGACCCGTTTTCATACTTTGATAACTTTTCAAATTAATCCCCCAAATAGAGATATTAAGCTATCCCGATTCCAAAAATATCAAAATTACTAAAAACGGGACAAGAAAACTTACCCAATTTGACCATGAAAGTCTCTTCTCTCTCTCCTAGGGTTTCCATGTTTATTTTGGGGAAGAATATGACATAAAATAAGATGATATATATTTTATCATCTTTTAATTAATTAAAATTTTCACTTTCCAATTTAGTCCCTAACCTTTTTCTCATTTTTCATGGATGAGTCACCAAGAAAAATGTACATACTTTTCTTATTGGTCTAATTACCATTAAGGACCTTTAGTTTTGAATTCTATAGCTATTTAATCCTTTTATCTATTAGAATTCAACTTTCACATTTTATGTGATTTAGTTCCTTTCGTAATTAGTCACCAAACCGATAAAATTTTCATGTCAAAATTTTCACATGTCACGTCTATTATATTACGGACCATATAATAAAATAAAAATAAATTTTATTTTCGGCTCAAATTTGTGGTGCCGAAACCAATATTTCGATTTCACCGAAATTGGGCTGTTATAGAGATAACTCACATGGGAGAGCTCGCATAAGCCTCGCACAGGTAAGGTCGCAAGAGGGAGCTTGCGTAAACCTTGCAGGGACGAGGTCGCGAGCCATGTCTGTGAAGAGGACCCTCGCTCGTGACTAGCAAGTGCAAGGTTCACTGGGAAAGTCGGTCCCAGGGTCAGAAAGAACTTCGTGCTCTATAGGCAAGCATCCAATAAGCCAAAGGAGGCCCAGAGAATGTTAGCACCAGGGATAGAGAAAGCTAGTGCCTTCATCCCAAAGGCCAAGACAAAACAGTGGGCCTTATTGTGAACTATAATAACAGTAGTAGGAATGTGTATAAATACCCTCTGTGTTTCCCTTAATACAACATGAGAAAATATTACTCAACAATTGGGGCGCTGAATGTGAACTATTCCAACCGACATATTTTATCTAACTTGATTTAGTTCTCTTCAACCTAAAGTAAAAAAAATGACTCACCCTGACGAGACCTCTCCCTTCATCCCCTCCTCTGGTCAAACAGGAACATCGGGTCCCAATCCCCGACGTTACGAAATGGACTTGTTTGCTGCCTGGTTCGCTGACAAGCTCAAAAACCTCGAGAACGCAATTTATCAGGGGCCTTTTTCTTCCCTAGACCTTAATCTCTTATCTGGTCAGGGAATGCCCTCTTCCCTCAACTAAGAACCACCACCGCCGCAGCTCTAGGCACTCCAAGAGTAGATGAAATTTATGAGGGAACAGATGGCGGTGCAAGAGGCATGGTTTGTAGAACAGCAAGCCTTTCAATAGGAGTTGCTAAGGCAGAATGAGGAATTACACTGAAAAGCACGTGCTGCTAACTTGAGATCCCAGGGAAACGTTACCACCTAAGATGAACCCCCGAACACTCATGTGAAGAAGTGGACAAATGAAATGGATGAACTTCGTCACGACGTGCAGGCCCTGCACCTAAAGTCGCAAGACATGGACTGGTTGTTCTGTTCTAACAACTCGCTAGCCCCCAAGATCGCGCAGTAGGCTTGCCTCGTGACTTTAGAGTTCTTAAGGACATGTTTGAAGGAAGAATGGATCCGCAAGCCTATTTAGTGCAATATAACGATTACATAAACGTGTTGTGAGCATCAGACACTGCCAAATGCAAAGCCTTTTCTACGATGCTAAAAGCAAGCGCCAATTATTGGTATCTTTCTCTTCCATAAGACTCAATTCGCAACTTCTCACAGCTAGGGAAAATATTCTTGGGAAGACTCTAGGCCTATCGAGTAATCATGAATGCATTAATGGGGCTGATGTAGGTGAAGCAACGAGAGGGTGAGCCACTCCAAGACTACATAAAAAGGTTCCACACAGCTACACTCAATACAAAGAACATAGGAAATGAATAGGCAATAGATGCCTTCATCATGGGGATGCAGAATGACCATGTGCAGTACTCGTTCATGAATAACAAATCACAGAGTATAATTGACCTATCCGAACGGGATCATAAATTCACGGAGGTGAAAGAGATCAAGAGGGTTTTACGAGTTAGTTTCTAAAGGGAGGATAGACAATCCATGAAAAGAGAAGGACAGCGCGCTAAGCAATCCTCTAGCAACCAGTCTTTGCGGGTCAGGACCGATAGGCTGCATAGGACCTCAGCCCAAGGTGATGCATTTAGAAACCTACAGAGGCACCAACAAGAGTACGTGAGGCATTACACCCCCCAAGGCAAGTTCAATGCTTACACCCCATTAAATGCCATGCAAGCTTACATCTTTAACTAGGTAAAGAGCCCAGGCATCATTCCTAAACCGCCCCCGATGCGAAGTACAAGTAGAAGGGCGAACTCTAGGGATCGGTGCGTCTTCCATAATGATATAAGACATAAGATCAAAAAATGTTTCACGTTAAAGGATGCCATAGAAGAAGCTATCTGAAATGGCAAACTCGCTGAGTTTATAAACTAGGGAGGTCCGCAGCAGGGCCAGAGTTCGCAGGGACCGGACCCCAAGGTAAAGCAAAGGGTATGTTGAACCATTCTTGTAATAGTAGATACAAGTGACGAGTGGATACAGTCAAGCACCAAGATGTGAGCTCATATGAGCAGTATGATGTCACTCAATACCTCGAAGAAACCACAACACCAGGAACAGTGGAGTGTGGAGTTCAGAAGTGGTGACAATGAGCTAATCCGCAACGAGGACGAGAACGACCCAATGATGGTTTCAACTGAGATCGCAGGGTTCGAAGTCAAGAGAATACTTATTGATAGCGGTAGCGTAGTAGAAGTCTTATCTTGGGAAGTATACAAGGAAATGAGCTTGAAAGAACAATCCTTATCTGCAGCTAGCCTTTTGTACGGTTTCGTGAACCATCCTGTTGAAGTAAGGGGCACTGTCACATTGGCGGTCACTCTAGGCGATGCCGAGCATACAACCATAGAATGTGTCTAGTTCTATGTGGTCGATCACCCAATGGCATATAATGCCATCTTTGGTAGACCAATCATGTGAATGATAAATATGGTGATGACAACCTACTATATGAAGATCAAGTTCCCGACAAGTACCGACGTTGGCTTCTTGCAATCCAACCAACGCATGGCGACACAGTATCACATGCTATCTGTGAAGCAGGTGAGACAACCTCTGACCGAGAAGCAGAGTTCGCCAAGTAAAGTGTAATAGTCCGGTTTAGACTCTAGTCAGAATAGTGGATTCGGGACCACAGATCCGAGTCAAAAAATATTTTAATATTATTTTCTGTGTTTGCAGTATGTGATTAAGCATGTGTGAAAGTTTCGTGAATTAATTTTATTATTTAAGTGCTTAATTTGAGAAAATGATTTAATCACGTAATTTTTAAAAGTGGCTTGATAATTGTTAAAGTGTTACATTGCTATTGCTTCTATAATATGGAATCCTTATGTTGCAATTTAGCCATCAAATTATTGGATGGACATAATTGGATACATTTGATGATTTAATGATTTAATGATCAAGGGAAAAATAGTAAAACATGGTTTAATGTATAAAAACTTAAATAAAACATAAGTTAATAGCCATAATATATGATGCACCACCGAATATTGAAAGAAAAAGAAGGGTTTAAATTTTTTTGATATTCGGCCCTTGTTCATCTTGATTGAGGTATGTTTTTTACTAGGTTTTTGATAATTTCTACGTTTTTGTAATCGTTGCTTCGAGTACTACAAAACCCATGTCTTAATTTTGGAATTTGATGAAGAATTTGAAATGTGCCATTGATGAATGCTTGAGCTTTGTGATGTTAGTTGATGAAATATGAAATATATGTATTAGATTAACATGTTTTGTCTTTGGATTTTTGGTGAATTTGAGTAATTTGGACTAAATTGTGAAAATAATATTTTGAGGGACTAAAATGTGAAATAAATGCAAAATCTGGGCTTATATGAAGCATGTGAAAATTCGGCTAAGCATGTGTACAAAGAAATTATGAGTATTTTGTGATTTTGTGAAATAGGGACTTAAATGTCAAAATGTGAAAATATGAGGACTAATTTGTAAATTACCCTAAATGTGTGTTTTTGGATTGAATTGAATGATTTAGTGAATAAATGAGTTAAATTTGAATATGTACAGATCAAGAACCAAAGAAAACAGATTTAGATCGAGGAAAGTCGAAAGTGAACGAGTAGTTGAATCTGTCCATTTATATCCATACGGGGTAAGTCTATATACAAATAAATGTATTTAAGTTGAATTATTCATGTTTATATAATATTGAATTGTGATTAATGGCTTTGGAAGATAAACATGTGAAAACTGAGGAAGTATCGACAATGTGATAATGTCCGAAAAGTCCCGTACGAACCTTAGGAATAGATAGGATTCAAATGTCATGACATAGGGTTCCGATAAGTGATATCGTGTAAGACCACGTGTGGGACGTTGGCGTTGATTTGAAATTTACGTGTAAGACCATGTCTGGGACATTGGCATCGTATTTGATTCGTGTAAGACCCTGTCTGAGACAATGGCATCGATATTGGATTACATGTAAGACCACGTCTGGGACGTTGGCATTGTATGAGTATTCTGAGTTATCCGAATATCCTATTTGATTTCCGAATGGTCAACGGGAAAATTTCGAGAAATGAAAGACTATGTGAAATGTGTAATCAATTCAGGTACGTTTGAAATGTATACTTTGATTGAGTATGAAAGGTAAGTATATGTGAATGTGCACAAGTGAGATATGTGCATAGACTTGTTGAGACAAAATGTGATACATATATAAATGTGCTATGATTTAATTAGATTTATGGAGATGTAACTTGTTGTCAAGCAAATGGATAGATATAATGGAGTTAAAGAAGAAATATGAATATGCTATTGAAATATGTTAAAGTTCTCGTAATTGAAATGGTTATAAATGTTTTATATGTTGAGTTTATTTGTATTTGGCTTACTAAGATTTTGAAAGCTTACTCTGTGTGCGTTTGCATTGTTTTATAGATCGTTAAAGCTACGGAAGGCTCGGGGATCGTAGAGGATCATCACCACACTATCAAACTCTATTTTGGTACCTTTTGAATGTGCACATATCTAAGTATGGCATGTATAGTCTAGTTGAATTGGATGATATTTTGAGTTGTATATATATAAGCTATGTGATATGGCTTGTAATGGGATGTGAATGTGGTAAATGCTATATATGTCTTGTGATGCAAAGTTAATATGCTTTGATGAATGGTTAGTATATTGAATTGGTAAGTTTTTGGATGGATTTTACTTAGAAATGCTTGTGACTAGAATGAGATAAATAGTACATAAGTTGGTGTGTTTGATATGCTCTTGAATGGTTAGAAAAGATGGTCATTTTGGTATGTATTGGTTGCTTTTGGTACTTGAAATAATGCTCGGTTATTCATGTAGGTTTGACTTTAAAATGGGTGGCAAATTGGCCTTGTAAATGGCATATATTTGCCCACATGGTTGAGCACACAGGCGTGTGGCTCGACCTTGTCATTTGAGTTTGTAATGCAAAACAAGTCAGTGTCGACCACGGGCTGGACACACGGGTGTGTGATTGGCCGTGTGATGCAAGTCAGTGTTGACCACAGGTGAGGCACACGGGCGTGTTCTCGACCGTGTGGACAAGTCAGTATATATGCCCTGTTTTGCCACAGCTTAGACACACGGGTGTGTCTGAGGCCCTGTGAGGCACACGGCCTGACCACACCGGCGTGTGACCTCTGTAACTTTGAAAAATGTTTGAATTTCAGAAAATTTCGTATGTGTTCAGTTTAGTCCCGACCCCTTTCTAATGCATGTTTAAGGTCTCATAGACCTATTTAAGGGACTTTTTGATTATGAATTGTTAAGTTATGATGTGAAATGTTCGTAAAAGTTCTGAATTGTCCGGTAATGCCTCTTAACTCTAGACCGACGATGGTTACGGGTTAGGGGTGTTACACAAAGCCATCAACTTAGATGACCTAGATGTGAGGGAAGAACATCGAGAAACAAAACCCGAGGCAGTAGAGCACACGGAGATCCTACATCTATTTTAAGGCAATAAAAAAAGAATAGTTAGAATTTCGTCACTTTCTTTATATATTCTTGAAAAAAATTTAAAATTATTATAATTTTTTAAAAATATAAATTTTAGAATTTTTATAAATATTTTAAATTTTAAAAATTATTTTGAAATTTTGAAAATTATTTTGATTTTTTTTGTAATTTTTGTTAAAAGAGAGATCAATTTACTCATTTTCAAAACTGACAAAGAATAAATGCATATTTACACTAATTTGTTATTCAAATTATTCGAGATATTCGAATTGTAAAATTCAACTTGATTTGAACTCTAAACTCGAGTTATTTATACGAGTTAACTCAAATAATCTAATTCGATTAACTCAATATTCAATTTTTTTTTCAATTTTTTCTAATGAAATTGAATTTTACTCACTGTTATTCAAACTCAATCCATAAGGAAAGGAAATCCACTTAACTTTTCCCAACTCAGCTTTAATAGACAAACAGAAAACGACATCGTCTGTATTTTCCCCGTGTGATAATAATAATTTTTCTTTTCCTCTTTCAAGATTAGCCAAATAAGCGTTCTTCAATTTTCAACTGAAACCTTAGGACCAGAAAAAAAAGGGAAAAAAAAAATCTCAGATTTTCTGTCAAGGTAACCCCAAAATTTCTCTTCTTCACTTGATTTTTGTAGTATCTCCATTATAATTCGTATGGGTTATTAATTTTCTCTCAAAAGATCAAAGCTTTGTCTTCTGTTTGTTCTTTGGAGAGAATAAGATTCTTTGAAGGATCAAATCAACAAAACAGAAAAAAAGAAAGACCTTTTCTTTTAAGAAGAAAGTATTTGCGGTTTTAGTTCTTAACTTCTTATAGTTTGGTTGGTTAGTTAACTTTAGATCTCATTTTCATGTCTTTTATTCTTGTATTTGAATTACTCAGAATTTCTTTAAAAGCCCTATTTGCTACTAATAGTACTATAATAGAATATAAGATATTGATGGGATTTGAGGAAAGATCTTTCATATGAACTCTTTTTCTTGGTATTTAGCAACTACTTTTGATTTTTATGCTGTTTTTTTATGATTATTTGAATTATAACTGTTTGGGGTTGTAGTTTTCACCTTGCTCAGGAACCTTCTGCAAAAAGTAGCTACAGATCTTTCATTGAAATGAAGTTTCCGGGCTGGCCAAGAAAATTTCTAGCAGAATTAAGTTTGAATTTGCATTAGAATTTGTGGGACAATTGAATTGATCATTCCATTTCTCTTGAGAGCTTAGCATTAGCCATTAAGTGTGATGAAGTATAGTTTAATGGTGTAATTGGCCTTGTTCCATAGTAGTTTATCTCTATGTGATCAGCTAGCCTGATAAAGCGGTAGCCTTTTTTTTCTTTTGTTTTTGGGATCAAGACTATACTCATGAACATTGGACTTCGCATTTACTTAAACCTGTTTGGTATTCATGTCATGTGCTCCAAATTCCAAATTATTTCAGACTTCATAATTCAGCAGTTAGAAGTGTGATTGCTTTATAAACTTACAATCAATGGTGTTCATGGATACTGGTTTTGGCATTGTAGGAAAATATGGAATCCAGTAGGGGTCAAGGTGGAATCCAGCAGTTGCTTGCTGCAGAGCAAGAAGCTCAGCACATTGTCAATACTGCCAGAAATGGTAACTATATTTGTTGTGTTCAACAGATTTATAGATTAAACCCTTTAAAGCCATTTGTCTGGATTTATTCTTATAGACTGATATCTATGTTTGTCTATGTGTATGCCTGCAAGAATTGGTGAGAACAAGGAGAAAAGAAAAGTTATCCTCTTCATGAACTCGATGGAGGAGTTGGCTTTGTCATTTTCTCTCATATTTTTCCTGTGTTTGCGTGTGTGTATGCATGTGGTCATTCGCATTGTGTCCTGATATGCATGGAATTGCTTCTGCATGCATTATTATTTTTGGTATTCTCAAAGTAGTCCTTGGTGTTTGTTTTGGTTCATTATTATAACTTTGCATTTTTAGCTCTAAAGTAATTTGTCTCATTTCTTAATATTTTTTGAATTTGTACCTTTAGCCAAGATGGCTAGGCTGAAACAAGCCAAGGAAGAGGCTGAAAAGGAGATTGTTGAATATCGAGCTCAAGTGGAGAAGGAGTTCCAGAGGAAACTTGCCGAGGTAAATACTTCTTGTTGTTTAACTAGGCTAAGCATCTGGCCCTTCTTCATTTAGCTTGTAAAGTGTCTCGTTATCTCTCAAGTTTGTTAATGAGGGTTGCCTTGCATAATAGTAGCATCAATTCATTCTCTTAAGCATATATTTCTTAACTCTCTTTCTGATGCCTGTCTCGTGTTCATCAAACAGAGCAGCGGGGATTCGGGTGCTAATGTGAAACGCCTTGAGAAAGAGACTGAAGCAAAGATTGACCACCTGAAAAATGAGGCTGCAAGAATATCAGATGATGTTGTCCAAATGCTTCTCAAGCATGTAACAACTGTAAAGAATTAGGCCTCTTGAAATGGCAAACATTCAATATATGTTACTGTTGTTCCCCTGCATGATGTAATATTTGCTTTGTTGCCCTCACCTGGTTTAGACTCTGGTGAGTAAATTAGACCCTTTTTATCAGATACATCAGTTTGAGAACATGTAGGACAAATTGTGTGCCTATCTATTTATGCTGGGGAAAAGAGCAATAAAGTTGTAATAATGTCAATATTTTTGCATTCTGAACCTAAACTTAATGGCTAAAGATCAGATTCTCATGCATATACATGATTTTGCAATTATAACATAGTTTTGAAACCAAATTCCTTTGAGACAATTGGTTTGGAGCAGCAGGTGTATGGTTATGGGAATCCAAGTCATCCAAGCACTCCTAGACAAATAATTTTCAGAAGTGCAAAAGAACCCTTGCTTTATGATCTAAAAAGAGGAAAAAAAGATCCCAAACACCAAACAATGTGGGCTCATTGAGCTTTGTGTTACATTCCTTGAGCTTCTTCTTACTCTTTCCATGTCATTCAAAAACCCTGCTACCTTCACCAAGTTTAGAGACAGAAAAAGTTGGAAAAGAAGTGGCCTTTTTCAGGTTGAATTCTCTGCCTGGAGCTTGTGTTTAGCTATATGCCAAATTTGACAACACAAAAGCAAGGGAAAACAAAGGGGGAAAAGTAGTTTGGGAGCATAGTCAGCTTGAAGCCAACTTGACTGTGACTGACTACAGCTTGATTCAATTAGATATCTTCCTCTTTTTTAATCTTCATTTTACACACCCGCACTTCTTTTTCTTCGTTCTCTTAACATTTCTCAAGTATGCAAACTACAGTACTCTTATTTTGACCTGGAAAAAGAATACACAATTTGCAGATCATTTTCAGGACAGTGATGGAACTGTTTGAATAGTACCTCAAAAGAATCATTGGTTGTTTCCCTAGAGGAACTAAAAAAAAAAAAAAAGTGATCAATAAAAATGATTCCTACCCTTTTTATCTTTCACTGTTGAGACCCCATCATCACCCCAGAAGAATAGTAAGCCCAGCAAGTCAAGAATATGTATGTGTATATGCTGAAAATAGGTAATTGAAAGCTATAGTTTTTTCTTTTTCACATCAATGTTGGATTCTGGAGTTACTTTCAATAACATACAACCGGGTAATATTCACCATGTTCTAAGTCAAAGTTGACACCTGATGATTTCCAATAACTGCAAACATCGCATTTCCTTGTCGAACACCTACTGATGCCATGTTCTTCACTAACATACCCTCTGTTTCATTCACCTTTGCATGGAATTCCATTAGCTATAGACCCAAGCCACTTCAAGGAGTACAAATTTAGTGTAGGTGTTTGATATGATTTTTTTTTTTCAATTTTTTAAATTGCTAAAATTAAATATTTTTTTAAAAATAAAAAAGAATAGACTAAATAATTTATGAAGGTTTTGGGAAATAACTAGCAATTTTGGCATATATGCCATTTTTTTTAATTAGGCTTATAAATCGTTTTTTTTTTTTTAATTTAGGGAAATAAGTTGTTTTGGAGAGAGAAATGAAAAGCTCCCAAGGTTAGGATTTTAAATATTTTTAGATTTAGGGTTTAATATTTTTAGGTTTAGGGTTTTTTAAAAGGGTTTTGAGTTTTCGATTGAAACCTCAAAATTTCCTAGGTAGTTTTGGAGTCGGGGATGTAATAATGCGCCTCATAACACATAAATTTCATATGTCGTGGCGGGATAGGACCATCACCTCAGAAACCTATTATAGAGAAATTTAGTTTCGAGGTGATTGTGCTTGATAAGTTCAAGGGTTGAAGTTTAAGTGAAGGTCCCAATCGGTGGCCTTTGAGTATAACTGGAGGTCAGTTGATGGTCGTTACGCAATCACGAGTTCAAGCTTTTTTGATACCCCGCAAACGATGCATTATATATACCATATATAATATTGATGTCATAATCATAGGGGAAAACGAAGGGATTTTTCAGTGTAATCAATGTAATTTTTTTTCTCTATTTCCATGCAACCGGTATCTTTAACTTTTCATTCTTATTCAAAGGCTGACTCCGAGGTGGACACAAGAGAACTCTCATGGAGAGAGCGGATGTTTCGGCGGAAGTAGAGGTCAAACTCGGGTCAGCGCGACAACGGTTGTAGTTATTAATAAGCTGTTTAATATTGGCAACCATTGTCAACCTGAAAGGAGCATCACTTTTACTCCACCAAAATAGTTGCTTCCCGCCTGAGAGTCCTCCTGCGTCCATAACAGTGCCGGCCTTCGGATAAGAATGAAGGTTAAAGGTACCAGTTACCTAGAAATGGAGAAAAAAATTTATGCTGATTATAGTGGGAAGGCCCATAATTTTCCCCTATTATTATGCCCTCAAACTTCTGTATGTTATTTATAAGGCAACATTTTCGGGTATCCAATAAGTTTGAGCTTGTTGCCACGTTAACGCCTGTCAACTAGCTCCCCGTTATACCTCGATTCATGATCGCATAACAATCGCCGATTGAGACCTCCACGTATACTTCCAACCATGATCGTACAAAGCAAAATCACCCCGAAACCTAACTTCCCCAGGATAGGCTTTGAAGATAATGGTCCCATCTCGGCATAATATATGAAATGTGTACAGCTCAAAGTGATATCGCATCACTAACGATTTAATAATACCTCGAACATTAACAAAAAAAGAATTAGCGACAAATTTTTAACACCAAGAAGTGTTTTATAGAAGATGGATAGAGAGGCTGTGGGAGAAGATGTTTGAAGGACGATGAAGCATGGAGTGGAAGACCCCTTTTATAAGCGTGAGGGAAAGGTTGGATTGTAATGTAGAAATTTCCCGCGGTCGAAACGCGTTGTAGGGCTAGCATCTTTTAGGAATATATTCAAAACGTGCTTAAAATCGACTAAAAAATAAGACGGGCAGGTACTTTTAGGAATAATTGATGCACGTTTTGAGGCGTCGAATACTCTAGGAAACATTATTTTGATGAAATTATATAACTTTAGGAATGCGTTTCTGAATAACACTTTACATTTCATCATCATGTTTGATGAATCCGTGTATTGGTAAACGAATTTCAAAGTACGTATTCCCTCTTTCGTTGGCTTATTTTCCTATTAAAGGGATGTAATTTGCATAACTTAGACACGCAACAAATTAATATAAAAAATCGAATTGTAGAGTTACAGGAGTCGTGTGTACTTCTTTTGACAACCTTCTACTTAATTTTTTGTTTTTGTTAATCCAATTCGTAATCGATATTAAAATGAGTCAACGAGTGAAATCTGTTATTTACTATGACGGTCAAATATGTAATACAGAGGTTGGGGTGGTATTTGTAGGAGCATAGTCCGTGGTATTGGCGTTCAATCGTACTATTAAATTGCATTAGTTGCGGACTAGAATCAGAAGGAAAGTCGGAGGATCAACCCGAGGAAGAATTTTGAGGTTACAATATAGATATCTTGCTTCTGTTGACCGCTATAGGTATGACTTATTTGATGTGAATGGCGAGCTTCAGCTCAAGATGGTCATATCATTGCATGTCTCAAGCAGAAATACTGTAATGGAGTTATATGTCGAGTTTGTCGAGGTTGATAGATCTGGCCCATATTTAGCTACTATTTTAACTAATTTTGGAATCGAAGTTGAAGTAGAAAGTCCTACCACAAGGTTGTACGGTGCGTTCACTGGCTTGTTACAAATCTCCTACTACAATGTCCCCGGAACATCTATGGGTAGACACTCGTTGGTCTCTGGCATAAATCTAAACTTCGTTGGCTAGTACTAGTTGGGGTATGAGCATAACCCGAATCTCGACATTTAATTAGTGCGTTCAATTTCGAATTCGGTGCGGGCTCAATGTTATAGGTCAAAAGCACTTATACCGGGGGTTCATCGACTTACACTAGACACCAAACTAGTGTAGATTTTTGTGGGCACATAGATTACAGAAGATTTCCTCCTTTTAACGGGGATTGACGAAGGTACACTAAACCCCTTACTTAAAGGGGATAGTGAAGGCGTAGATGAGAAAGAAGATGCAGGTGATAAATAAAGGACAACGGATGCAGTTGACGGGTAGGAGTCAGACCTTGAGCTAATCAGGCAGTATAGTCCGGATGGTTTAGATGTGACACTATTTTTTGAATCGAAGACGGCTCCAACAGAGCTAGAACCTTGCGGCTTTAATGATGACAACTCGGACAATGCTCCAGATCCAGATCCACAATATAGAGCATATGAACCTTCACCCCATATAACCAACATCGACCTATCGGCCGAGGGTGGTTTAGAGTTTTCACGTCTACCGCACAGAACACCTAGCCATGCAAGCATATCGCGTGATGTACGAGTACTAGAAGTTAGAATGAAATACCCAAACAAAGATACTTTTCTTTATTCATTGAAACGGTACAACTTCAAGAATAGCGTCAACTACCACATCACGAAGTCTTGTTCCGAGAAATTGGAGGGAAAGTGCACAATTCGCGATGGGAGATACAAGTGGAAAATCATAGCATCTTTATGGAAGAAGACCGGGTTGTAGATGATAAGAAGTATTCCGGTCCACATACTTGTGTTGTGGTAGGTGCAAGTTAGAATCATCCTAGACTAGACTCGAATATTATTTCTTACGTTATACTACTGATGGTGAAGGTGAGTTTGAGAATTCTCGTCTTGGAGTTGATTGCGAACATCTATAGTCAATACGACTACACTCTATTGTACTACAAATCGTGGGTTGGAAAATAGAAGGCTATTGATAAGTTGCATCACGGTTGGGACAGTTCGTACAACTATCTATGGCAATGGTGTCAGGTGTTGAATCGATATGTTCTAGGTTCCATAACCAATCTGGAAACGCACCCAGCGTACTTCGGAGATCGATTGGTCCCTGGGAAAAGAGTATTCCATCGATTCTTTTGGAGCTTTGAGCAATGTAGAAAAGCTTTCTGGCACTACAAGCCATTGGTACAAATTGACGGCACCTGGCTGTTCGAAAGGTATCAGCATCGATTGTTGATTGTGTTGCTCAAGACGGTAATCGAAGGATCTACTGATTACATTTGCAATAACTTTTGGAGAAATGACAGATGACACGGATTTCTTCTTGAATCGATTGTGTCGTCGCGTTTGTCTGCAGCTTGACAAATATGTCATATCTGACAGGGGAACCAGAATCATGTCCATAATTGAGCAACATGGTAGCCTTTACGATCGCATCCATCATAGGTACTACTTACGATATGCCGGATCCAACTACCATACAAAGTGGCCTTTGAAAAGTGAGCAAGATACAGTCACCAACATAGGTATGTAATTGGCACTACGAGTATAGTCATGTTATACCTTATTTCGTTTGTTTTTTTGCATTCATGAGTTTGCTTTTCTCGAAAGGTTACGAGCTTGTCTAACATCATTTCCATGAAATGTTGAACAACTTGAGCGCCATCAACAACTACAGTACGACATACCTCACCAACATACGCTTCAAACAGTGGACACAATCCTATGATGAGGGTTTACAGTACGGGTACATGATGTCAAACTTAGTCGAGGGTATCAATTTCGTACTAAAGAGGATATGTCATTTGCCGATAACCTCGGTTGTGAAAGAAACATACTTTCGCTTGGTTGCGTTATTTCCAAAGAGGATGTAATGAAAGAAATTAGACGAAAGACAGTGAAAGTGAACACTATGTATGTAGTGTGCCACTCGTATCGGAGCTTGAAATTTCGAGTCACGGAGCATGCTAGGCCGAACCAGGACATGTAAGGGGCATTATATTGTGTCGACATAACATGAGGGACTTACAACTATGGGAGGTTCTAAACACTTCGGTTCCCATGTGTAGATGTAATTGTTGCATATGGGAACCTAAGAATTGAGTACACGACCTACATCAATGATGTGTACAGTCTAGAATGCATACAAAGAGTATGAAGTCCTGAATTCCCATCCGTCCTCGATGAGAGTACATGGTTACCAGTGTCTAGTGTGTTGTACGAGTTGGCACTGAACATAAACCTACGTCACATTCCGAAAGGTTGCCCAAATACCACCTCGATATGGAATAGTATGGATATTCAGGAGAGACACGATCAACAGAGGTTATGTAGGTACTGTAGGAACCCGGGGCATACAAAGGCAACATGTCCTATGCTGAGGGGTACTTTGGAGCTTCAATGTCGATAGTATTATTTTATTTTAGAGAATATATTCATTATAATGCTTCCATTATTCTAGTGCTCCAAATTTGTTATTTTTTATTAACTTACGCATAACTCACTTTAAAATGTAATGAAGACAAATATAATGTTGAAATGAAAATTTATGGTTTCTTTATTTATGTCATAGATATTTACATTGCAGTAGTAATAAAAAATACACTAATCGTGTTGTCGGAGAGAATGTGTGCTGTAGGGTGGTGGACGACAAACGCGAAGAGGATTTTTGCGCACAACCGGAGATGCGAACCTATAAACTTGATTACTGCCATCATCTTCATCATCATCGCCTTCACTCTCATCCTTTTGCTAATTTCCGTCTCCATCGTCGTCATCGTGTTCGTCTTGATTTTCGTCTTTGTCTTCTTGTTCATTTTCGCCTTCCTCTGTACTCAAGTGCGGTGTTTTCCTACTCTTCTATCGTGTATCCTCCACTCCACCGGCAGACGGTTGCATCGATGACCCACCCGATAAAACAATGATACGAGCGATGTTTGTGTCACTATTGGCGTGTAACCGTAAGGTGCCATAAAACCTGGATATGTTGGCATTGACCCGAGCATCGACATTAACATCAATTGTTAAATCAACGTCTGTATTGGTGTTGTCATCGATGACAGTACATGTGTCGGCATCTGGCCCGACATTTGAGTCGGCATCAACGTCGGCATGGGGTTGTAGAATACAGGGATGTTAGTGGCCCAAAATATGTACTTGTAGGAACAGAAGAATTGGGCACTTGCGGTGGTGGTGCGTAGTACAATGCTTGTGAAAAAAACATGGGGTTAGTGAAACGAACATGAATAAATGGATTGAAATTGGTCGAGATATTGCATAGACATAGGCAACGCTTCTTCAGGCGAAGCCGATGACGAACCAATCATACGACTGTATCGATCCTTTCACTGTTGCTGGGGCGATCGTCGTTGCCACTTCTGACGAAGTTGTCTACTCCTCGCCTCCACCAATAGTGGATAAGGCTTACTGGCAACTATGAACCACAACAAGTACTTCAAACAGGCCGCCGTGTCCGCTGAGAAAAATGGTTCACGGATGGGTAAAAATTTTATCCTACGATCCTAAGCCTCGATGTAGTCCTTGTGAACCTCTCGCCAATCCTCATTATTCTTCCCCCACTTGTCCACCTTGTGCAGCTCCTTCAAGTCTTGCGGTGATGGCAGAATTTGTTGTCTCTACCCTAACTGCCAAATCACCTAGTCCGATTCATGCATTTCTACCATCGCGTACACTACAAATGACACATTTGTGTCCCACATCCCCTAATTGACCAACACTTTCGATAGGATGTAAGATATGATATCGATGTTGGCGTATGACATCCATTCAAACTGAAATGCATAATTGTAAATTTTGTACATTATGAAATTTTATTTTACAAATCATTGCGTAATTAATATAGGTTCAAAAGAATAAGTAACTAACATCGACTTTCGAGCATTAATCTAACAGTAGCCTAATAATTTTCAACTCTTCGGGTAGTCCCACGTAACTCAGCCCATGGTTTCACCTGTAAAAGTTATATGTTAGTTTAGACATATAATAAATAAAAACATTTACTGTACCAACTACGTATTTATTAATAAATTATTTTTACCTTGTCACCATCGGAAACATATATGGATCGTTCACTCGGGGACGTAGAAATGGTAGTCACCACCATGCCCACAACTGCAGCAAAAGTAGACAACCACCGATTGACATCATATCTAGTTCGGTGGCTCGACACAACTCCCAGTATAATGTGACCAACACGGCTAATCTCTAATTAAGTTGTCCGTATTCTTTGAAGTCTACTAAGTGTAGTAGCCACCTTACATGCACCAAATTTTGAGATTTCTCGGGCATTAAAATGCCCCTGATTAAATGAAGGATGAATTCCTGGGCGTATTGTTTTTTGACAACCTCAATCGCGTGCGGAAGAAGCTTTTTGAAATTTTTTGCCAACCAATTTATCAATATCCGGTTACCATCAAACTTGTTCGAGACCTTACCTAATAATGTTGCGCATAGATCCTCTTTATCAGGAATGATTGCTTCTCCCGTGACGATTGGCCCATCACCAACAAATCGAGTTGTAATGCCATGTCCTCCAGTGTATTGTACACTTGTCGCATGGAATATGGAAAGTGTGTGTCTCAAGCCTCCACCTTTCCACCAACGCATTGATGAGTCTAGGATTGAGTTTGCAACCCCCGAGCATGTGAGACGTATGCAAGAATCTCGCCTCTTGCAAGTACCATGAATTTTGGTGATCGAAGGCTTTGCCAAATTATGTATGAACGCCTCCAAAACACGATCATCCACCTATTTATAACGACAGAAAAATTATTTTTAATTTTTAAAAAGTAATTTAAAATTAATTTAATCGAAAATAACGAAAATTAAATTTTCGTCCTACCATTACTGCTTGAGCGACGGAAATGTGATTGTTGTTGAAACGAATTAGAGAGATTGTCATTCGTGAAAACTTAATACGAAAGAATTAAATACGGAATAATTAAAAAAATTAATATTTTTAAACTGGAATATCGAAAAATTTAGAACAACGACTTGAGAAAATTGAGAGAGTTGAGAGAGTTAGGAGATTAGAAAGAATTGAGAGAATAGGATGTGAGTGAAAAAAATAAATTTGGGAGGTATTTATAGGTAAAAAAATGACTGTTGCCCCCTTTTTAAATTTTTTTACTGTTGCACGGCCAGCATTCGAAGAGCTGTTAGATTTGACCGTTGAGGGAAAACACGTTTAGCTGTGCGCACTTTTCATTTCTCTCTCCGGAAACGATTTATTTATCTAAATTAAAAAAACATATATGGTTAATTTAGTGGAGAAAATTTTAAATTATTTTTCTTTAAAAAAAAGAACCCTGATTGGCCAAATTCTCGTGACCAAAGCAATCAGCAGCAGCCTCTCAATTTCTAATATGACTGAATTTGAATAAATAATACTTTAAAAAAAATAGTTTTGCATAAATAATGGATTATTTTAAAGTTTCAATTCATTTATTTCAGGCATCATTATAATCATTATCAAAGGGACATATGGTTGGCCATTATATACGCAAACTTCAATTATTAATTTGATTTTGATATTATTATATGAATGACTTCACAAAGATTGTCATTTCTCAAAAATAATCATAAAATTCAGGAAAATAAAGCCAAGAAAATCCTGATTCTTGGCAACTACTAGATTTAAAATTTTGATGGAACAAGCCATGTTATGAGATAAGCAGAAAATGGTGGTGGTGGAGAATACCTGTAAAGCATTAAAAAAAAAAACATAAATTGACTGCCTTGGACTTTGAATTTACCCAAAAACATTTAATTGAAAATTTAAATTACATCAATTCTTTTCTTTTCATTGCTTTGTTGACAAACATCAATCTTTAATATAAAACTAATTTGTAATTAATTAAAAAAATTCAGACTTTAATCAATTACCGGCCGAAGTTTGGGTATTTTTGTCATCAAACAACAAAAAAACAAAAGAAAAAAGAAGAAGAGAGAAGCTGTTCACTTTAGCACAATTTCTGTCTCTTCATCGATGGTGGTTTCGGTGGAGCTTTACGCAAACCCAATACTCACCCAACCAAATATTCTCTCTTTTATTTTTCTTTTTCTTTTGATAGAGAAATGAAAGGAAAGACCAAGTAAATTTTTTTTCTCTTCTAAACTCCTTTCGATTCCAAATAAGTTTTTTTTTTTCTTTTCATTTTCTTGGGTTTTTGAGGGAAAAATGGAAAGCCCAGAAATTTTTAGTTGAAACTGGATCGAACTTGGTTATAAAGTCTTTCCTTTATAAATCTTTGCAAAATTTCCGGTTTATTTTCCTTTTGTACTCCAAGAACCGGGAAAAATTCATGGGGAACATCGGAAGTAGCGGAGTAAGTGGCCGGGGAAGGCACGGAAGCAGGCGAAATCATCCTCCGCCACCACATCCACCTCCTCCAGCTCAGCCTCAACCTGAAATCTCCGCCAACCGTTACGTCTTTGCCGCCGCAACGCCTTATCCGCCACAATACCCGAATACCAATCCACCCCAGTACTACCAGTACCCAGGGTACTACCCCCACCAGCCGCCTGTGCCGTTGCCGCTTCCGGCGCCTTACGATCATCATCACCATCATCGAGGTGGACCCCACATAGAGCCCGCCAATTGGAGTAGATATGCTTGTGGACCGATGATGCCTCCACCGCCGCCGTATATAGAGCATCAAAAGGCGGTTACTATAAAAAATGACGTAAATTTGAAGAAGGAAACTTTGAAATTCGAAGCTGATGAGCTGAATCCTGGGAAGTTCTTGGTTTCTTTCACGTTTGATGCTACTGTTGCTGGAAGGTATAGAACTTCAATATCTTTGTTTAAAAATTTTCAATTTTTTGAAATCTGTGAGAATCCAATGGTTGTAGCTTAGAACATGAGTTTCTTTTGATTAAAATTTTACTCCTCGGATATAATTTATATGATGATTATTGTTACACTTGTTTTGAAAGCTTGAGATATAAATTCTGTCAAATTATATGATTGGTGTATTATACTTGGAGAGATGCATGTTTAGAGGCATAAAAGTTTAGCAAATGATTTGGAATCCAATGAATGATTATTGGTTTTTTGGGGGGGTTTATTTAAGTATCGATTTGTATATTTGAAGGTTTTATGGTTACCTTGCTTGAATGGGGTTTGAATGCAATCATTAGAGGTGTGTTTTGAGGTCCCGGATTTTATGTTTCTACCTGATAGAGAAAATGGCAATAGGTTTATCGCGACAAAGGCTAGAATGATGGTGATTTTTTGTTATCCTTTTAAATTTACACATCATAGATATAATGACTTCTGAGCTAGGGTAAAATGATCGGAAGAGAGAGTTCTGCGCTTTAGTTTTAGGGAGTTTGTAAGTATAGGTAAAGAAAAGACTGAATGATTTGTTGAAGTTAAATACAACTTACGATGCATGCATGTTGGCGGCTGAGTATCTTGTAAAAATGTTCCAATGTATTTGATATTCATATCATCAATTTCCTGTGTGCATTCGTTTTTATCAATAGTACGGGCGTTGCTGTAGTTTGATTCATTTATCTAACAATATATTATTTGCTGTGTTTTTTCATTTCTCTGGCATCATGAGAAAGTAATACTTATTTAATGGAGCATGTACATGTAACCCTTAAACACAAGCCTTCTCTTTTTCTTCTTAGAATCAATTTTCTGTGTTGAGGTTATGTTGCATCTTATATGAAGTTCAGATTTGCGAGTTTTTATGTGAATCCAATATTATTTCTTAACAAGATGATTTGGTTTGTGCTGCAAACAGGATTACTGTTATTTTCTTTGCAAAAGAAGGTGAAGACTGCAATCTGACAGCAATGAAGGAAAGTATTCTACCCCCAGTAATTGTGCCTTTCGAACAAGGTCTAGGACAGAAGTTTAGACTGCCGTCTGGAACAGGGATCGATTTCTCCATGTTTGAGGAGTTGGAATTACTGAAAGTAGATGAAGTGGATATCTATCATCTGGCTGTGAAAGCAGAGGCATTGCCTCTCAACCAAAATGTGTCAGATGGAAACCAGGAGTCAGGAGCCATGAATTCTCAGATAACTCAGGCGGTGTTTGAGAAGGAGAAGGGTGAATACCAGACCAGAGTAGTGAAACAGATTCTGTGGGTGAATGGGAAGAGGTATGAGCTGCAAGAAATATATGGGATCGGAAATTCAGTTGACAATGATGTTGATCCAAATGATAGTGGAAAAGAATGCGTTATTTGCCTTTCAGAACCTCGGGACACTACTGTTCTTCCCTGCAGGCACATGGTAAAAGCAGCCACTTGTTCTTTTCTCTTCATAAGTTCATTTCATTTATTTTCCATTGTTTGGTCTTTTGCAATATTGATCTAGTAGACCAGAAAGCAAAGGGAAATACTGCAGTAATAACTTAATAGGTTGCAGAGATTGGAATAAATATTTAGCTGAAAGTATCACCTTTGGATACAGTAGTGAAAATGCTTTAAGTAACAGAGAATCTTTCCTCTCACTTAAGTGGTCGACATAAGATTATAGTGGTTGCTGATGTAAATATCTTTTGGTTCATAATGCAGTGCATGTGCAGCTCTTGTGCAAAGGTTTTGAGATGCCAGACGAATCGGTGCCCAATCTGTAGGCAACCGGTTGAGAGGCTTTTGGAGATAAAGGTCAACAATGGCCCTGATGAATGAGATGAGAACATGTTTGTTGAACTATCTTCCTGTATAGTACTTTGTTGTTATCATTATTTCATGCCTTTCTAATAATCAAACAGGAAGTTATAATCAATTATACAGTACATGATATGAGCGAAATGCCGGAATTCGACACAAACTATATTCAGACAAATAGGTGCCATCTTGTAGATGAACATCAATTTTTTTTTTGTGTGTGTGTTCTACTCTATTCTTATGTTTGAATGATAAAGAAGAATTTACTTTTGTTCATTATAGTATTACGTAAGTAGCTGTATAACTAATATGGATGACATTGATTCTTGAATTTACAAATAGCGGCCTAAACACCATTGGCAGCTGACATTCTTCTAGAATTTAGACCTGTTATAACCACCTGATGACTCAGAATTCTCTGTAGGCAGATTCATCATCCCAGCAGTGCTTTCCTCCAGCTTACAATTCAGCTCAGCTCAGCTCAAACATGTCTCTTTTTCCAGTCCTTCTGGGCCCCAAATTTCCCTTTTTTCGCGAATATCCTCTTAGTAGTTTAAATCCCGATCAAATTGAGAGCCGAATGCTTGAAGCTCAAACCCCATCCTCACCAAAGAAGGAAAATATGATATAATACTTATTATAATCTTTTAAATTATAATTTTATTATAATTTAATATTATTTACTAAAGAAAATCATACTTTACCATCCACTGCTATTGAAATTGGTCTAAATGCCACTTTGACCCTTGGTATAATATTATTTAACCCTTTTAACAAATAAAAATTAATAGCGATTAACTTTTTTCACTTTTACTATTTAGTTTTTGTACCTTAATTATTCACTTATTCGGAAAATTTATTTATTCAAAATTCAATTCACCTACATAATAACTCCATAAATATTTAATAAAAATATTTATGTGTTCGGTTTACGGAAATGAAGTTCCAATACCTCATTTTCCAACACCACTAACTAGAAGATCATTACACTTGTACATTAATTAACTATCTAATTAAAAAAATAAAGAATCAAATTCTAATTAAACTTCATGCCAACCTCTTAAATATTAATATTTAATATTTACAGTTTCAATAATCGAAAATAGGGTTCCGAAATCAATGTTTCCAACGCTATTAAAAAATGAGTTGTTACACACACTATCCAATTTTTTAATCGGTAGCTTTTTGATTGTTTTTAAGTCTGGATTTGTGGCATGTACATAGATATTTTGTATATGTTAACTTTGAATGTTGAACAAAGCTAAAATCTACCTAATGAACAATTTTGGCAATGTTAATGTCTTGATGAAATAGTATGTTTTGGTAAATGGTTTGAGATGTGTGTGTGGTAATTGAGTTGGCATATTTGGATATAAATTGGTCTTGACAAGTTGGTATTTAATGAAATAGTATGTTTTGGTAAATGGTTTGAGTTGTGTATGTGGCAATTGAGTTGGCATATTTGGATATAAATTGGTCTTGACAAGTTGGTATTTAAGTGATTGTTTGATATATATATATATATATATATATGTGTGTGTGTGTGTGTGTGTGTGTGTGTGTGCGCGCGCGCGCGCCATGGTAATTAGATGAAATGTCTAATGGAATGGTCGATTAGGTGATATAAATTGATAGGAAGTTGATTGTGTTATTTGCACTTGTTTTGGTATGTGTTTTGAAGTGTTTTGGTGTAGGTGAAGTTAGTCGTTTGTGCATAGAATGATAAGTTTTTGTGGAAGCTTGAAAAGGTACCAAATGGCTCAAATTTTATCAAAAATAAAGTCCACGTCTCAATGTGCAACTTAGCTCGTCGCAACATCGACCAAAACAGTGAGTCACATTGCGACGTCGAGTGGCCTAAAATCACAACATGACATACTGTTTTGAAGACGTCACGACATGGAGAAAGTGATGTCACGACGTCGGCCCTGAAGTTTTAAAACTTTACAATTTGTGTAACAGACCGATTTAGGGCCTAGTTAGAATAGTGGTTGCGAGACCACAAATCCGAAGTAGAAATATGTGTTTTATGATTTTTATGAGGCTTATGAGGTGTTTACATAATTGTGAGAAAATTTCATGAAGAAATTTTATTAATTAGTGAACAATTTGTCTATTAGGACTAAATTGAAAAGATTAGAAAATATGAGATTCTAGAAGATTTAAGTATGAAATAGTATCATAAAAATTATTAGAGGTCCTTATTTAGCAATTAGACCATTATATATTAAGATGGACAAAATTAGACATGGGAAGGAAAAATCTCAAGAAAGGGACTTAAGGGCATTTTAGTCATTTGGTTAATAAAAGATTAAAAAGGAAAAAAATGAAGCAAAATTTGCTCATCTTCTTCAAGCTAGGGCCGAAAATTCCAAGCTCTCCATAGCCAGGGTTTCATCATATTTCAAGCTTGATTGTAAGTACCTCCTAGCCCCGTTTTTAATGTTTTTCGTATTTTTAAAATCCTCGTAGCTCGTTTTAGCTATTTCTAGCTATATTTATGTTCAAAAATTTATCGATGTATGAATGCATGTATTTTGATGTTTTATGGAAGAATATGAAAGTTTAATGTATGATAAACATTTTTTTCTAAGTGATTTTCATGAAAATTTCATAAAAGGGACCAAATTGTAAAAGTTATAAAAATGGTCATACATGAGTGAAATAGTGGAAATTGAGGGCTGTTGTTTAAGAAAATGATTCGGCTAGGCTTGAAATACAAGAAAGATGAATGAAAATCATTTTACGAGCTTAGGGGAAAAAGTGTAATTATGTGAATGTTTAGGGCCAAAATCGTATTTTTTCTAAAGTATGAATTATGAGTCAATTTAGTCAATGTGAGTATTAAACAAGTGAAATTGTTATTATAGATCAAGAAAGACAAAGCCCGGACCGAAATCGAGGCAAGGACAAAGTGTTGGACTAAATCGAACATCCACACACATTTTGAGTATCGAGTTAAGTTTGTGTGAAATTAATGTTACATATGTTATTATGTTTAAATTTCTTATTATTTTGAGAAATGCATATCATTTCCATGAAATTCATTGAAAATGACTTAATGAGAAAATTATGAGATTATGCTAAGTGAAGTCCCGGTTGTTCGGAATAACGAGGATACCTATGTCACAAAATGAGATAAGGATGGTCCCGTATAAGACCATGTCTGGGACATGGCATTGGCACCAAATATAGGTCCCGTATAAGACCATATCTAGGATATGGCATCGGCACCGAGCGTAGATCCCGTATAAGACCATGTTTGGGACATGGCATCGACATCGAATAAAGAAGGTCCCGTATAAGACCATGTCTGGGACGTGGCTTCGGCACCAAAGGAAGATCTCGTGTAAGACCATGTCTGGGACATGGCATCGACATCGAGCTAAGAGATCCTGTGTAAGACCATACCTGGGATATGGCATCGGCATCAAGAGGTGATCCCATATAAGACCATATTTGGGATATGGCATTGGCATCGTGATACATGTATGATGAGATTGAGTATCCTCTGATATTCCGAGTAGTTCAACGGGCAAAAGAGCTAAGTATGTAAAGATGATATAGAGCTAAGTTATACAAGGATGATAATGAGTTCCATTCATGTTAAGGATGATGATGATGATTTAAGTTTATGTTCAAGTTAGCATAAGTGCTAAATTATGTGACTAAGTGATACAGGTACCATGAGTAAAATACAAGTTATGAAACCATAATGTGATGTGTGATGGTAAGAATGAGTATGAGTAAGTATGCCTAAGCACTTGAGAACTTGTGTTGCTATTGTTCTATGAAATGAATGGATTTTACCATGAGTATTTATGTTGCTATATTAATTCATGCAAACTTACTGAGCTATATGCTTACCCCTCTCTTTTCCCTCTTCCTTGTAGTATCGCCAAGCTGGCTCGGGGATCGTAGAACGTCGGAGCTCTGATCACACTATCAATCATTCTTTTGGTATAGTAAAGTTGACTTATTTTGAGTATGGCATGTATAGAAACTTGGTCATCTTGTGTTATGTCATATTTGAAAGCCGAAGTGTTGGCTACTAATGTCATACACTCATTTTGTAAATGGCCATTAGGAATTGGCCGATATTTCTCAAGTTTCATATATTAATGGTGATGAGTTTTATGAAGTGAAAGTTCATGCAAATGATGAAGTAAATAGTGAAGTGTATGAATGATGATTAGTGGTTCTTCCTAGTGTATTAATGCCATGGTATGTGTTGCTTGTGTTGGTATATATGTGTTTATGTTTCAGGGTGGCAACTGGCTTCGAAAATAGCCTTCTAATTGTCCACACGGGTAGACACACGGGCGTGTGTCTAGGCCGTGTGTGACACAGGGTCAGCCCCATGGGTGTGTTGATAGGCCGTGTGTCCCTTGCATCAAATTTGCGAAAATTCGATTCGTCACACGGGCCAGCACACGGGCGTGTGCCTAGGCCGTGTGCCCCTTAAGAGTTGCTGACATCATAAACAGAATACCCAGGTTTTCACACACGGGTGAGGACACGGGAGTGTCTAGGCCGTGTGAGGGACACGGGCCAAAGACACGGGCGTGTGCCCGGCTGTGTGAAAACCTTGTAGGTTCAAAATGAAAAATAAATTCTACACGGGCTAGGGACATGGGCGTGTGTGACCACACAGCCTGCCCACACGGGTGTGTCCCATTTCACACTGGAGTGTGGCCCTGTTTAGGTAAAAAATTTCTAAGTACGCAAAAGTTTCCGGTTAAATTCCGAAACCCTCCGTATGCATGTTTAGGGCCTCGTAGGCCCATAATAAGGATGATATGAATGTGAATGAGAAGTTTTAAGTTGAAAAAAAAATTTATAGCCCAAAGTTGTATATTCAAGCAAGTCTGGTAATGCCTCGTACCCGATTCTGGAGTTGAATACGGGTAAGGGGTGTTACAATTTGGTCCTATTTCGTGTTCGGGTTATCAAAAGAGCTTTCATAAGCTCGATTGAGACTCAGATTTGATTGTTTATCATAATGTAAAGGTAATTGACACGTATTAGAATTTATAAATGATTGTTTTATTGTGAACTTGACGGTAGTTGTTCCGACAATGAATGTGTCATCTTGTAACTCGGATCCGATGATCGGGTCGGCAAGGGATGTTACAAAACTATTCCAAAGTTAAAGTGTTATCAAAGAAATTGAGAATTATAAGGTGAATTGAAAACAGTAAAGTTTGTCAATAAGTTTGACATTAAGTTAATTACTAGTTTATCTCTTAAAGAGCTTCAATGGATAGAGCAAACAAAGTAAAGACAATTATTAGACATTATGTTAAAAAGATGATAGAATGAGATAAGACACCTATCAACACTTAAAAATACAAAATTCTTAATTAAAATGTTTGTTGCTTAAAAATTATGTACAAAGTTTAAAAGAACTTAAAGTGGACAAAGAAGCATAATAGTTAATAGCATAGTGAAAGACTTGAAAACATACTTTATGTAGACAAGAACAAAGGTGCACAAGGAAGCATAATAGTTGGTAGGGGAAGAAGAGCCATAAGATAAAACACTCACTAACAAAGAGAATAAAAAGAACTTAACAATTTTATAACATTGAAGATATGTTTTATTTTTAGGATTGTAGTACCATAAATAATTACTAGATTATGTCCTACTCACTGTGTGGATGAATATATATATAAATTAATTTATAAAAAATTGATGTAAAAGATAAATGTAGTTGTAGCTATGATTGTAAAGATTAAGTCGTTAAACTTAAAGTGCATAAAGTGTCATTATTATTCTAAATCTATTTTGGGTTTAAATTATTTTTAAAAAAACACCCTCACAATTATATTTATTACTTTATAAAAAGAATATGACATTTAGTCATTTGATGGTTGATTGACTCGTGAATCAATTGTTAAATATATTGAAGATATAATAATTTTTTATTATAAACTAAAATTTATTTATGATAATAAAAAGTAGAATATGTATTGAAAATTTAAATTTTTATATGATTAAATGTATTGAGCCATATAAAAGTAATACAAAAAATTAAATAAAAAGCTTTATTTAGACAATTTAAAAAAGGTATAATGTTAAATTTTACTCTCAACTTTGTATCTTTTGTTAATTTGACCCTCAACTTTTCAAAAAGAATCAAATCACTTTTTTTTAATGAAAATGTTGACTAAAACATTAGTTTCTAATGCTGCTGGCATGGCAACCCGCATGCCAATCTATATTTACTTTATGCTGACATAATACTATTTGTCTTATATGGTACGTCAATAAATAATTTAAAATTATAAAAATATTCAAAAATAAAAGAAATTTAAAGAACGATAAAAAATTTAATTTTTTTTTAAAAAAAGAAGCATGAAGTGCATGTAAATTATCATGTAGGCTGACATATTTAAAAATCTAACATTTTAGTCAATATTTATGCTAAAAAACAACATTAAACTCTTTTGGAAAGATTGATAATTAAATTAATCTTTTTGTAAAAATAGTTAATGATAAAATTTAACTAAAAAATAAATAAGGCACAAATTGATAAAAGATGTAAAATTATGATAGTAAAATTTTATAGAGATAACATTAGCTGTATCAAAGACGTAAGAAAAGACTTCTTTATCCTATGATTTTGTTTCGCTTGAGCCAACCATTTGTGGTTGCATCAATGAGTTCATCTCAATACGCCTTCAAAGAAAATAGTGTTTATTTCCACTTCCTTAGTTATTTTGCATTGTTCTTTTTGTGGATGAATCAGCGTCTATTGCAAAACTAAAACAACAAATTATTGAATAAAAATTTGACAAAATTAAAATAAACATGGAGTGCTGGATTTTCTATTACTAAAATTGAAATAAACAAAAACAATAGCTGGTGAAGGGTGTAATTTATAGGCAAGAATGACAGTAAATATGTAAGTTATTTTAAGAGTTCAATTCTTTTACTTCTGCTAAAATCACTCCTACAAATATATTAACTCATTTTAGAGCACAAGTGTGAATCAGATTGATCTTTGAAGAGCTCGGGCAAGTTTCAAACAAGTCTTTGTACGATCCATCAAAAATCATACTTATATATTAACCGCAATGATGCCATCATCAATATCTCAACTGCACCTCTTAAAGATTTACACATCTCAAAGGAGCAATTTCAGGTTATTCCTGTCACTGTCACTGTCACTGTTTTTTTTTTTTCTTTTATGTATTTTCTAAGAAAAGCCGTTTGTACTTACAATGGAGGTTTGTTTCTTCCTCCAGACCTCTTTTTGTGCTGTCACTGCCATTTTTTGTTCCTCGATATACAATGGATTCAGATGGTTAAATCTCATTCCAATTCAGTTCCCATCAAACACTTGTGTACTTTTTGAGAAAACCCAACTTCATAAAGAGATGAACGGCCACACTAGCAAATAGAAATGTAGAGAAAAAAATATTTATCTTTGTTTTGTCTTTTGCCTCTTTTCATGATGGTCTGCTCATTGTTTGTAGCTAGAACTCCCAATCTTGCTGGATACAAACGGCTTGTCCTTCAAACTGTTACTTAGCACTGTTTCACTGTTGCTTGATTGGCTTTCCCCAACACCGGGTCTCATCCAGATTTTTATGTGTCCCTCTCGACAAACAGTAAGTATTGATTCCTGGGTAAAAATCAAGCCTGAGAGTGGTTCATTGTGAACACGATGAGCAACCAGTGGAGAAACTTTCGGAACATCTCGGATACTTGGGGCAGGTTGCAGGGTACCCAATGGGCTTATGTTGTCCCAGTGGGAAGATTGGCTCCCAGTGCTGTAAGTGGGAGACCCACCAGGAGGGCATCTACGCAATGGCACTACAATCTCATCCATTTCCAGGTCCCACAATAACAACTGTGAGTCCTATACAGAAGAAGGTAATAATGAGATGTGAATGATATTGCAGTTGCTGCAAGGAAGAAGCACATTTCCCTTTAAAGGAAATAGTGTAAACAAAAAGGTTACCTAATTTCATTCTAATGTATTAAGCTTAACACCTGCAGTTAGTTGTCCCCCTTTAACAGAAAAGTGATACTCCGAGGAAAAAGAAAACCATCTTTAAACCTTTACAGTCCGTGTGTCTTGATTTTCGGGGGTCTCCTTTCCCCACATGTTGAAGAAAACAGGCACGGCAAAGGATGATCATAACTAACTTTATAACCATGTTCCTTAACCACAAAATGTTTATGAACAACAGTATGTCGTCATTCCATAAAAAATGAAAAGCAAGCTATTCATCAGAAAATATTCTCAAAGTATTCCGTGATTCTTTGCCAACATGTTTTGGTTTTCATTGTAATTCTTCAGTTCTCCCCATTCAAATGCTAAATAGATATGATATCCCTCATATTAACTGTTCAAGATCCTATTTAAACAAGAACCTAAACTAACCTACAACATATAGCAACAGGACAACCTATAATTTCATAAAGTTACAATTAAAATATTTCCTATATAGTCTACACTCGATACATTGAAAGAAGAGGGAAGCACTACCTCCAGAAAGGTTGCTACAATATTAATGTAAGTTTGAGCATTTATAACTTGTAAAGATAGAATTAGCGGAGCATAACAGTTAAATGCATATAAAAGATCAAAATATATGAGCATGAAAGAGAAATGGTAAAGAGAAGCGTCTGATAAGAGTGACTATAATTATTTTTACCAGGCTAAGAACATCCTTATACCTGACCAACAGAACCAAACCGGTACATCACAGTCTCCCCTGTGCCATCAGAATTAGGTGATGACCAATACGAATCAAATGCCACTCCACTAACCTGCCAGCACCATGTAGAAAGAAATGAGTACACAGCCATCTTCATCCACAACAGATAAACAGAAGCCTTCTAAGGTAAGAATTGTACCCATGAGTTGTGCCCCTCACCCCATGCCACAACCTTTCGATCTTCCATACTCCAAACTTGAACCAAGTCATCTTCACCTCCAGTCAGAATATATTTCCCATCCATACTGTTCAGTGGACATTGTTGTTAGTACCAACATTTATTTTCTCCAAAGGTGATGGCTTATATATCATATACAAAGAACAGAAGGTGACAAATTGAAAACACAGTATATTTAAAAGAATGCACAAATTTGTTTGGACAAAAGAATAGAGCTTTGAAAAAGAGAACAGAGCACCTCCAAGCGCAACATAGTAGAGCACCATAATAACTTTTGCCACCACATACGAGCTGTTCTTTTGAATAGTCAAAAACTCGCAGATAGCCTGCACTCAGCAAGAAGAAAGAGAGAAATTCAAAGTTCAAAAAAGCTAGAAAAGAAAAACAGCCAAAAAATGCAGATGATGTCAATTTGAGTTGATACCATCTCTTCCAACAGTTGCTAAGTATGCCCCATCATGGGAGAAAGCAATGCTATTAATTGAACCTTGACAAACATGCCATCTTGCTATTGGGTTACTCTGCAAGGAAATAATGGCAAGTAAAAAAAAACCAAAAAAGGAAAAATAGAAAAATTATATGGTTTCCGCATTGATGTCAAAGAACAGTCAGACCAAAAACATTTTCTGTTGCTAAGGCATGCTCTATCTTGCCAGATATCAAGAATATCATGGCATTAACTGTAACAAAAAAAGGAAATATATATAACCATGGGCATATAAACCAGAAGGCAAGCACAAGACCACATCTAAATGCATTGGGTAAAGGTTTAGGAAGGAAAGAAGAAAAGAAAACATGTGCAAACTTTCCCGCAGCTCTCTCAGAAATTTGGGTGTCAAATCCCATTTTTGACAATCTAGATCATGCAAAATGCAGCAACACATGCATCATCTAATTTAAACAGATTACCGTTTGGCTAGAAACTAGAATAGTGATAAGCCATGCAGCACCTACTATAAATTTACACATGAATCATTAATGGCTTTACATTATATAACAAAGGTAAACACCACCAATTTTAGGAAACATACACAAATAAGAAAGCCTAAAATAGCTCTTTTTCCCCCAAAATAAACACTGACCAGTACCTTACTGTAACGTGCATGTGAAACTGAAAATTGAGTTTGGTCTTTTACAACAGGGAATGAAGAATCACCAGCTCCTTCCTTGTTCTAGATGGCACAAAAAGAAAGAAAGAAAAATGCTTAAAAAACAGCTTGAAGCATTGAACATAATGAAATTTGTAAGTTATACCTCCAGAAGGTAAAAAATATAAAAATAAATAAAATCCTTCTTTAATTATCAGAAACTTGCCTTTTCATACACGTACATGTTTCCATCAGCATGAGCCACCACAAAAACACCATCACCTCCGGGAACCCATGCAATACCAGTACAGCGACTGCTGGAAATAACAAGAATATATAAGAAAGGCAGCTGAGCTGAGTCAACCAAATTAAAACATGAATTCAGCATAAAGGCAAATTAGAAACAAAAGTCAGTGCCCCTTTCATCATCCTAAGGGGAAGCCTGAGAGAAAAGCAAATTCTATAAGTTGCAGCAGATGACAAGTTGAATATTGCTAGTGGGTTTAACAATCAACCCAGCGAGAGACCAAGTCAGTTGCTTTCTTGCTGGCCTTATATTTGGTAGTATTGATACCTTAAAAATATTGAAGGTTAAAGAGAAAACAAATGAAGCCGCTCTGCAGCAAGGTCTCTAGGTGGATAGAAATAAAAATTGCGACAATATTGCCACATTAAAATAACAAAAACTGATTCAAGAAAATGATATCATAAAGTGGCATAAGCTTAATATGCATCATTTAAAAGAAAAACAAATCTATATAAGATGTCATAGAAATTATCCAGCTCCAAGCCATTGGGCACCACAATTTATCTTTACACCATCATATACTAGTTTAGCCTCTAAAGCACAAAATTCCACAAATCACATGCAGGAAGACCTAAGACAAAACATTTGAAACTCAAGATTTTTAAAAAGTACACTCAAATGGCGAAGAAAGGTTAGGAAATGTATAATGGATGTAGTAATGTAAATCTTGCCTGTTATTGACAGAACCATCTTTGTTGTAATGCTGCGCCCCAACAAGCTTCTTTCCAACATCCTGTAACTGCTGTCTCAGTGACACAGAGTAAACTACAGTAATACACACGGAACTGATAAATTTGCAGAGTTTAAACCCTTGAGCTAAAATTGCAAATTAGAATAATCTAAGAAGAATTACCATCACCAGAATTCAACCCAATAAGCAAATCATGGCCATCTTTGGCATCTTGATCAAATGCGTGGCAGATAGGGTTTGAATTACTGAAATTGATAGACTTTATTGGATCCTACATTAAACACCAATATTCTCAAAAACCACAGATGCCTTCTCTTTCATCAAAAACCGTAACAAAAAAAAGAAGCTAAATTACCTTGTCCTGAGAATTCAAATCACTTATAAAGATAGCATCACCAACGTTAAAGATTAAATAAGTCCCTTTCCCATCAAAATTCATATTATTGATTGAATTACTAGAACTTGAAGCACCCAATGACCCAATCCTACTAGTACTACTAATACTTTTACTCCCACCATTCCCTCCAGCAAATCCAAGCGTGCGGCTCCCGTTCCCAGCACCTAGCCACCTTGCTGCTGCTGATCTGACCCCACTGCTGGCACTGTAGCTGGACGATGAAGACGTCGGAGTTGATGGAGCTGGCTTCTCCTTCAAATGTGCTAGGGTAACCTGACAGCCGGACTTAATCAATACAATCTCAACAAACGAATAATACAGAAGTATAAGCAAAACGATCAAAATTTGACTTTATAATTAAGGGCATTGATTCAAACTCTTTGAAGCTTGAACTTGTAATCAATAATGCTTAAACACCGATGATACAAAATGATCTAATAAAATATGTTCTTCACGTGCTTCTAACAGATGGGTACATGTAAAAAACCCTCTTTTCACTAATAAATTGGAAATGTTCTCATTATCTAATTATAACATTAGTGTATCAAAAACACAAAAAGGAAAACCCACACTAAAATAAAAAGAAATAAAGAAAAAGAAAAGAGAGTCATTTAAAGTGAAATCGGATGATTGGTCTTGATCAAAACCCAAATAAGTAACACAAAAGATAGTCTTCTTTTCAATAATTTAAGAAAAAAAAAGGAAACCCTAGGAATTTGAAGTTACCTGAGTAACAGTTTTGCCATGGGCATAGTGAAGAAGGCTAGAAGGGTGAGTCTTTTCATAGTGAAGCTTATATCGACCTTCTGGGGTTTTAAAATAAGTCTTCAAACCCGGCGATTGAGCGTTTGCCGAGGACGAAGAGGTCGAAATCGTACCGTTGGCCGTGTTGATCATGGTGTCGCTTATCTTACACCCGATAACATCTGATCATGACACACTAGGGTTTCTTCTACTTCTTCTCAATTTTGAAAATTTCTTATTTCCTAAATCCTAAGACCAAAAGAAAACCCAAAAAGAAAATAAGTATTTTATGGGTAATTTTCTGTTGTTGAAATGGGGAATGGGGGATCAAAGGAGGAGAAGGGCCCCGTATGGGTGGGAGTTATGAGAAGAGGTTAGACTTTTCGGGAAGTTTAAGGGAAGTCAACGGAATAGACGGTGGAGGATTCAAGAGAGTGATCTTATTCGGTCTTTGTAGTTATAAACTGAGAGAGGGATTGATGATGAAAATGGGAAAGATTTCCAGGTTTTCTTTATTATAATTTATTTTGTATTGAGTTTTGATATGCTCAGATTTTCACCTCCATTTTCTTAACTTTGGGCTTTTTTCTCTACTTACCATTTGGCCCCGAATTATGTTCTTTTCTATTTTGTATTTAAAAAATCTCTTTTTTTTTTTTTAATTTTGCATTATGTGTTTTTGGCATAATGACCTTTTTGGTTCTTCAACTTTACAAAAAAATTCATTTTAGTCCTCCATTTAATTTTTCACCATTTCATATTTTTTTGTCAAATCACCCCAAAATGGATGGAAAAGTTAATGTCTATTAGCTTTGTTGAAGTGGCTTACAAGTGATCTCCATGTAGATGACACATCATCATTTAATTATTTTTTAAAGTTTAAAAAATATTTTTATAAGTTTTTCCCTAACCTTAAACTTTTAAAAATATTTTTTTATAATTTTTTTGAATTTTTAAACTTTAAAATAATTAATTAAACACTAACATATCATCCACGTGTATGCATTGTAAACAAAGTTATAAAAAAGGTTAACTTTTTCATTCATTTTAGGGTAGTTTGACAAAAACTGTAAGTTTAAAAGCAAAAAAATGTGAAAAATTAAATGGAGAGTTAAAATGATTTTTTTTTTGTAAAGTTGGAGGGCCAAATAAATTATTATGCTTTTTTTTGTCGAAACCAATGTGTCCACCGTTGGTAACATTGACTAATCCCTTTATCGCAAGTGTTTTCCAAAAAGGGAAACGACTGGCCATAAAATGTACTCCATTCTCAAGGGCCAAACCTCCAACCTCATGGTCATGCTTAAGGGATGAGATGACTAACCCCTACACGCCTCATGATTAAATTTTATATCATTTTAACATCTTCATTATCATTTTTGTTTCATTTTATCTTAAGAATTACCAATATTTTATTGAAAGGGAAATTATTTTGTATACTACCAGTGGGGTTTTTAAACTATTGGACAAAACACGTTAGCGAACAAAAATATATATAAATAAACAACTATTTATATAAATTAAATTAAATTAAATATTTTGTATTTAAAATATCCGATACGAAAAATCAATAAATAAGATTATAAAAACTAGAAATTGACTTTTCCACGATGTTGATGTCTTTTTTACACAGTTTCCTTAAAACAGATTCGACCGCTCCTACAATACTTGGAGAAACGTTGGTTGATTGTCTCCAGGATACAACAACACGATGATCGAAACAGTAACACCTCTGCAGTGATAACGTACAAGCCTTACCTCCTTCTATCACCAGAATGTTGGAAAATATTGAGAGAAAAAGAGAAGAATTTTCGAGAGCAAAAATAAACTCAGTTTTTGAGAGTTTGTAAGTGTAAAAAATTCAGAAGAATTCTTAGGTCTTTTATATGCATTCAATATGGAGGAATTTTGGAAATATCCATAAATAAATATATAAAATCTGCATTAAAGGAGCAATTAAATCAATTTGATTAAAATCAAATCAAATTGATTTGAATCAAATAAATCAGGATATATGTCTTTTTAAATTAGATTTTCTATATATATTTGCTGAGAAAAATAAATTTCGTATTGGGCTAAAATATTTGCAGGCCTATTTTGGGCCCGACTAGTCCAGACATTTCGCATCACCCACGTCATGTGGGTGCGCCTCAACCTCGATGGGTTTGGATATGCATCCCCTTATGCGCGAGGTAAGGCTTCAAGTTTAGTCATTCAATCACTTTTCAAGTGGGTTCTCATATATAAACACATCTCACATTTGGTATTTAACCAATTTTTCTTTTCTTCAACAAATATTCACAAGTTGCTTACTTTGAGCATCAATTTCTTATTTATCACTCAATCATTTTGAGCATATGATATTCCGTTGTAAAGGTCTCATGGAGTAGAATATAAAACTAGAATATAAAACCATAATTTTATAATTCAACTCTCCACCTTTACCAATCGAGAATATGCCTCAAAGTTTCCAAAAATTACAATTTTTCCAACAATCCCCCACATGAATGAAAATTGATAGTTTTAACGGAAAAACATTGACTCGATGTGGTGATAGAATCTACGATCGATAGTTGTATAGAATAGGTAAGCATCCACCCTTGAACCTTCCTTTGTGAAAATATATTTACTTTACTAGCTAATTAGTAGATGTGATGTCATTGAACTGTTCTGTCGTTTGTATAAACGATGATATACCTCAAACAACTACCTCCCTAGCAAGGTTTTAGTTCTCATGGGTATGTTCATATAGCCGTGAACATCTCCTGGTTCTGCAAGAGTTTGAGAGAATTATGCCCCAATAGTCTCCTCAAAGCGGCCCCACTTCACTCTACATACGTGACTTATGTTGCTCGGCTCATCGAAACACACAGTGGTCCTTCAACTTTGGGCTTTTTTCTCTACTTACCATTTGGCCCCGAATTATGTTCTATTCTTTTTTGTATTTTAAAAAAAATCTCTTTTTTTTTATTATGTTCTTTTTGGCATAATGACCTTTTTGGTTCTTCAACTTTATAAAAAAGTCATTTTAGTCCTCCATTTAATTTTTCACCTATTTTAGCCCTTAAACTTGCATTTTTTGTCAAATCATCCCATAATAGATGGAAAAGTTAACGTCTATTAACTTTGTTGATGTGGCATACACGTGGATCTCCACGTAGATGACACATCATCATTTAATTAATTTTTTAAAATTTAAAAAATATTTTTATAAGTTTTTCCCTAAACCCTAAACTTATAAAAATATTTTTTAAATTTTAAAAATAATTTTTATAATTTTTTGAATTTTTAAATTTTAAAAAATTAATTGAACACTAACGTATCATCCACATGTATGCATCGTAAACAAAGTTATAAAAAAAGTTAATTTTTTCATTCATTTTGGGGTGGTTTGACGAAAAATGCAAGTTTAAAAGCTAAAAAATGCGAAAAATTAAATGAAGGGTTAAAATGATTTTTTTTTTAAAGTTGGAGGGTCAAAAAAATCATTATGCATTTTTTTTTGTCGAAACCAAGGTGTCCACCACTGGTAACAGTGACTAATCCTTTTATTGCAGGTGCTTTCCAAAAAGATAAACGACTAACCCTAAAATGTGTTCCATTCTCAAGGATCAAACCGCCAACCTCGTGGTCACAGTTAAGAGATAAGATGATCAACCACCACACGTCTCATGATTAAGTTTTATCTCATTTTAACATCTTAATTATCATTTTTGTTTCATTTTATCTTAAGAATTACAAATATTTATTGAAAAGGGAAATTCTTTTGTATACTACCAGTGGAGTTTTTAGATTCCACAAGTAGGATTAAGGGGTTGACAGATGTCTAATAAGGGTATAGTAAAATATTTAAAAAAATACATGTTAAAATTTTAAAATTACTTGTGAAATAAAAAAATACATTAAAATTTTAACAATTTCATATTTTTATTTAAGGCACTCTCTATCATATATATATATATTTACCTTTTGGGTAAATTGAATTTAGTTAGTAAAGTGAAAAAAAATCAAGTAACGTTGGAAAATGTATATAATTAATAAGTTAAATCATAACTTAAGCTTTGTGTTTTTTAAGATGTTTCAATATTTGGTAGACATAATGTGTCTTAATTAAATTCATACCGGAGCAAGGTGGACTCTCAAAATTGGACCAAAGTTGTTTTAATGATGTTTTCTTTATCCATAAGATTTAAATAAAAGAATTTAGATTACATAAGTTGTTTGAAAGTTGTTTGGAATCTCCTACAAAACATTTTTTTAAAAAAGTTGTTTTCAGTAAAATAAATACAACATAAATTATATTTGATAGAAAATATTATATAAATAGTTCTTTACGACGATTGAAATTTATTTTATATTAACTAATATCTTATATAGAATTAATAATAATAATAATAAATGCCCGATTAAAATTTAATTCAATATTGCTTATATTACATATTCGGGAGTGAATAGTGGCATATTAGAGTTAAAAATAATCACTAAAGTTAAAGAAGGAATATGGGTGAAAAAATATTTTTTATTAAAAATTATATTTATAAAATTATTTTAAAACAGTATTATTGGTAGAGTGGTAAGAGATTTTCATATAAATTCGTTAGTTTTGTGTTTGATTCCCAATAATGTTTTTCAAATCTTTTATTTGAATATTATATAAAAGTATGAAAAGACAAAAAAAAAAATCTTTAAAACAATATTAAATACCCTTTAAAAAATAAGGGTATTTTAATAATTTTACAACTAAGCTAGTGTAGAGTTAACTCGTGATACTAATTCAGTCAGTCATTTTTTATTTAGTATAAATATTCATATTTTTTATTATAAAACATTTATTACTAATATTTTTAAATTGTAATATATTTTATTATTAAAATAAAAAAATATTATTTAAACTTTAAAATTATTAATTAACTTTAAATGTTATTATTAAATTAACATTGTAATATTAAATAATTTATTATTTGTTACTTTCAATAGTATTGAAAAGTATAATATTTTATAAGATATTTTAAAATTTTTAACAATAAACATAAAAAAATTTATTAATATAATAATAATTTGACTTGATTTATAACCATTTTTATATGAAAATGAAGTTACTCATTAAATTTTATTTTTCGTAAAATGATTTAAATTTTTTAAAAAGAAAATGACACTTTCTAAAAAAAAGAACAAACTTATTGTTTTTTATATAAACAAATTGTTTTTTTAACCAAATTACTTCTCAAACAAAAATCATAAAAATATATTCACTAAGTTATTTGTAATCTATAATAAATATATAATTACGGGTTTAGAAATTTTTTTGAATTCATCAATATATTTTTATTGTTGATTATATTACTGACTTTGGCCTTTTAAATATTTTTTATTATTTATAAAATTCATCACAATTATAAATAAGAGTTTTAATTTTACTAAAATTATTAATTTTAAAAATACTTTATAAGAAAATTGATCATACTTATATATACGAATTTTGATTTTATTAAAAGACTAGATGAATGTATTTAACAATAATAAAAAGTAAAATTTTTTGTTTAAATAATTATGCTTTCATTAACCAAAAAAGTGGGAACATGATAATAAATAAGAGAATAATGAGAGTTTTCAAGATAACACTTCAAAGGGTAAAGATAACCTATGCTATCAATGTGATGTGAAACATTATTGGCCACGTATGTGACGTATGCTTGAATATTTTGTTTCTGTTATATGAGAATGTAGTAATGAATTCTATCATTACAAATAGAAAATATTTATCTTATTTGGTAGTGAGACGAACAAATATTATTCTAATATTTGATAGTATAAAATTAGTTGAAAGCTCCAGAAGAGCTAATATATTAATATCTAAAAAGTACAAAGTTTGTGATGGTATGCATTAGTTTTAAAAGATATTCATTATAATGGATATCATATTGGGATTGTAAATGAAGAAAAAATTATATTTCATATGAATCAAAAGAGGATTGAGTTATTGATTTATATTTATTACTCTTGTTATAAATTGAATTGATCGTGACTATCTTTGTGATATTCTTTTGTCATCATCCCCGTTAAGGGGTTGAAAGCGAAATATTTGACTGTGAAGATCTACTTATAAGCAATAGATTATGGTAAATCTATCTAAAACTCGTTATGGTTGGATGCACCTGAAGTTGCAAGTTTTTTAAAACTTTGAATATAACTATACAATATCCAGAATAAGTTCTCAATTAAAATTACGTGGAAAAATATTGCTGATGAGAACATTGCAAGAGAGAACTTATTCAACTTTTCATGATTCAAATGTGCTCCTACAGTAGCAATATCATGAAAAAAAAATTTACTTATGATTGAACAAAAGTTTTTAACCACGAAACCTAACCATTCCCTGAAGAGAATGTAACAATATGTAATAAATTCGAAAGACATAATCTTTAACGTGGATGTAGTAAATTGGACTATTATAATAGTTATGGGGGATTGTCGTAATAAATTTTCTCACTACCAGAAGTGGAAAAATGAAGAAAACAAGAAAAGAACAAGAATTTTCAAGAACTTTCTAATAAGAGAGACAATTTATTTATGAAAAGTCATTGGTTATGTAACTATTGCACACTTGAAAAATAAGATTCACTCTCAAAGTTTGCTATTAATAGATTTTGATTGGATTCAAAGTCTACTACTGAAGTTTAATTTACTTACTTCTTATCGTCAAGACTCAACGTAGAACAAAAAAAAAGAAAAAGAAAAAGAAAAAAAAAGGTACGTCTTTAAATATTAAATCAACTTGATATATGGTTTAAAGTTTTGAGATGATATTCTTTTTAAGTTTTGATTACATGGATTACATATTATTTTAAGCATTTATTTTTTCATGAAAATGAATATAACTGATTTATTTATGTCGCTGTTGTAGGTTTTATAATTAAATAATATATTTGATTAAAACAAATCTAATATGCAAATTTGTGTTAATAAACCAATGAATTTTATGATTATTCAAATTTGATTTAGTTCAAAGAATTGTTAAAGGTAGTCGTTCATACGTTTTATATTATTCCATGTGTTAATTACTTAGAGAAATGACATGAATAATTGTTAATGAAAATTTCTATAAGCTTGAATGGTTGGATTTTGAATTAAATTTTATGCATGTTTATGATGATGGTTATGAAAAAAATTACTAGTTTTTCATTATGTCATATTTTTATGTTTGAGATGTGACGTTTATTGATATATTTAGTATAGACTTGTTTCTATACATGACCTAGGTAGTTCTTCTTAGTAGTTAATTGATTATGCAAAACTCTTGTTAAAAGAGTTTTAAAAGTATTTTGAATCGAACTCGGGACTTCTCGCATTCGAAGCGAGAATCATACCACTGGACCAAATGCCCTGCATTTGAAGATTTTGACATATTCCCTGAAACGAATATTGCATATAATTATTTGGAAATTATATGTATTGACTTAGTGAAATTATAGGATTCACATTGATTTAGACATTTCTAGTACTAAATGTCACAATAGCACTTATATGTGGATACAAAGTAAAAGGAATGATAGGAAAATTATCAATTTGTTACAATTATTACAATTGAAACGCATGTTAAAGTAAACCAGAAGTTTACTGCTACAAATGCATTTACTACTTGGCGTGATCAATTAGACCATCCTGGATCATATATGATGCGAAAATTAATTGAGAATTCATATGGACATTCATTAAAGAACCAAAAGATTCTTTAATTTAAAGAGTTCTCATTTGTTGCTTGTTCTCAATGAAAAATGATTGTTAGAAACTCACTAGCTAAAGTTGAGATTTAATGTCTTACATTTCTAAAATGAATATGAGCCCATTCATCCACCATGTGGATGATTTTAATATTATATGATTTTGGCAGATGCATCTAAAGAATAATCACGTATGTGTTATCAACTTGCAACTTGTCATTTGCAAAATTGCTTGTTTAAATAATTAATTTTAGATCATGCAATTAAGACAACTCATCTTGCTAATACTGATGAGTTTATATCTCAGTATTTTATTGATTGAGTTTGAAAAACTTTTGTAAAAGTTTGTTATTTATGCACATAATGGTTTAGAGAAATTATTCCTCTAATTAATGTCTAAACCATTACTTATAAGAACTAAACTTCCTATTTTAACATGATATTATGTTGATTTACATGTTGTATGCATCAAGCCAATAAGTTATAAATGCTCCCCATTACAATTGGTTTTTGATCAAGAGCTAAATATTACTCATCTTTGAATTTTTGTATGTGTGTATATGTTTCAATTGCTCTACCACAACTCAAAAAGATGGGTGAATCCTCAAAGAAAGTTGGGAATTTATATTAATTACAAGTTTCTTTGTATTATTAGATGTTTTGAATGTATTGGATATTCAATTATGACATGATTTGTGATTACAATTATGACATGATTAGTGGAATCAACCTTGACCGTAGAAAAGGCAAGGTGACGGATTAAATCGTTAATTAACACTTTTTGCACCGAGGTAAGTTTATGTGTAAAAAATGCATATTTGTGTAAACATTATGTTGCTAATTAGTGTATGGCATGATTGAGAACATGTATGGTTCAAATGGATTGAATGTGGTAGTCATTGAATAATTACTGTGTGAATGATGAAATAGTTATATAAATGTGTAATGGCGACATTTGTTGGTGGGCTAAGTGCGATACCACCTTGTTGCTTAATTATGATGGTCTATGTGCGATACCATCATCTATTCATCATTTGGTGGGCTATGTGCGATACCACCGTAACTGACCTTTTTGGTGGGCTATGTGCTATACCACTATAACTAATCTTTTTGGTGGGCTAAGTGCGAAACCATCGAGTAATTTGACTATGAGTAATGGAATTAGAGATAGTGATGTGTTGTATTATGTGACTTTGTGATGCTAAGTGCAGGGAAACCTGTTAATGAAGGTATGTATTAAGCTTGTGATATGGTTGGAATATGGGAATGGAGAAAATAAGTAAGCATGATCATGAATGTAGATTATTTCTTGCTTAGTATGTAATGCTATGTAAATGTTTAATACATGTTATAATGTTATATTGTTTACATGTAAACTTACTAAGCTTAAAGCTTACTCCCCTTTCTCTTTTTCCCTTGTTTTATAGAGTTTAAGAGCCAAGTCGAGATACGAAGATATTTAGAAGATCGCCCACACTATCAGCTCACCTCGGTACACCTAGTCTTAATGATTTTGTACATGGAATGTATAGGGGCTAGACTAGTTAGGATATTTTGTCATTTTGGCCAAGATGTATTGGCCCTTGTTAAGATAACTATTTTGTATATTGCCATGGTTGGTGACTGACCTTATCATTTATGAAATTACAAAATTATCTTTGGAAGTTTATATTGAAATTATGAGATGTTTATTAGTGTGTTGAATGGGATCATGTAGTGTAAGCTATAGGGGTGCAAAGAGCTTGGCAAACAGCCTTGTTCTTGTCCACATGGGTAGGCACACGGGCGTGTGTCTAGCCCGTGTGTGACACACGATCAAGCCGTGGGCATGTGCCTAGGCCGTGTGAAATCTGCATCTTGAAATTGGAATTTGAATTGTCACATGGTTGAAGCACACGAGCGTGCCCAGGCCGTGGGGAAATAATCAGAGGCGACCACAGTCCAGCCATATGAGCGTGTGTCTAGGTCCTGCGACTCAAGTCAATGTCGACCACAGGCGTGGAACACGGGCGTGTGACCCCTGTTTAGGTGAAAATGTTCTAAACGCGTCAAAGTTTCCGATTTATGTCTGATATTTTTCGGTGGTTAGTATAGGGCCCTATAGGCCCATTATAAGGAAGTTAGATGTAAGATTCCAAATGTTTGAATTTGGAATAGAATTTGCTAACTCAAGGTTATATGACCAGGTGAGTCTCGTGCCCGATTCCGGTTCAAGATACGGGTAAGGGGTGTTACATAGTTACCATTTGGCCAAGTATCGATATTTTTGGAATTATCGATACCCTTAGAAAAAATGAGACGAACATGCATTCTGTTTTCAAGAACCCTAAAAATTATCGATGCCATTTTCCCGATATCAACACTTTCTGAAAATAATCGATACCTTTCTTAGAAGCGATACCAAAATAGCTTTATGTTTCTTATAAACCCTACAAAGTATCGATCCGGTATCAATACCTATTTCAAAAAGTATCGATAAAATATCTTTTGGTATCGATTAATAAATCCCAACGATCACTGAATCAACATGTATTATAAAAATTATCGGTACCCTTTTATTTGATACCGATACTTGCAATTGCAGGTGAAATAAATGCTCTACTTTTACATCCCCAACAACCATATTCACTACACTAACAACCTCAACAGTTGGAAATCTATTAGGGGGTATAAATACCATCATCCAAAAACTTACAACATCAAGAAAAAACACTTTCAAGCAAAAATCATCAATCAATCAAATAATCTTAGAGCTTAATATTTTCACATTCTTCTTACATACACTTGTGAGTTTTATCTCTATTCTCTTTCTCAAGTGTATTTTATTGTATTTGAGTTTGATTTTGCAAACAAGTTAATCTTGTAAGGATTATTTTTTTGTTTGCTTATTTGCATCTCTTTAAGAGGGTTTGTAACTTAAGATTTAGGGTAGAAATCTTAAGGAGTTGTAAGGTTAAACCTTTTCCTCAAATGTTGAACAAATTAGTGAATTTAGAAAAATCCTTTGTGGTGGAAAGTTAAGGTTGTGGAGTAGTCAATTGGGTTTGAACCACTCTAAATTCTTTGTGTTCATTGTTTCATTTTTGTCTTTGCTTTCACCAAAATTTTTAAAGGCCAATTCACCCCCTCTTGGCATTTTTGGTTTATTCCATCGAGCTAATAATTGGTATCAAAGCTAGAACTCTAGAGATAGTCTTACCACCAAGAGAGAATATCATTAAGATATCCAAGATGGAAGTCACAAGTCAAGAAATTTGCTTCATGGCATTGGAGCAAAATTTCACCATATTGGGTGGAGGGCATTCCACCATGAGGCCTCCTTTATTCAATGACACCAACTACTCAAATTGGAGAACAATAATGAAACTATTCATCCAAGCTAACGATTATGAAGTTTGAAGGACAATTACTAATGGGTCATCCATTCCAATAAAGAGGGTCGAAGGTGTTATTGTCCCAAAGGAAAAGAGTGAATAGGATGATAATGATATTAAGAAGGTATAATTAAATGCAAAAGCTATGCACACTCTATTTTGTGCTCTTGGTTCAAATGAGTACAATAGAGTCTCCTTGTGTGACAATGCAAAAGAAATATGGGACAAGCTTGAAGTCACTCATGAAGGGACAAGTAGAGTCAATGAGTCTAATATAAGTCTTCTCACCCTTGATTATGAGTTGTTCAAGGCAAAACCAGAATAAGGAATTAAGGAGATGTTCAATTGCTTCACCCACATCAACAGTGGTCTCAAAGCCCTTAGGAAGACCTATCATAACAAGGAGATGGTGAGAAGATGTTGAATAGTCTCCCGATATCTTGGGAAGCTAAAATGACTGCAATAGAAGAATCAAAGGATCTCAAATTACTCTCCCTTGATGAGCTCATCGGTTTTTTTTTGACATATGAAATAAAGATCAACCACAATGCACAAGAAATCAAAGAAGCTCTAAAGTGGGAGTTACTTTCAAATCAACAACTTGTGAGAAGGACGAAGACTCTAGTAATTATAATGATGATTAAGAGATGGCAATGTTTGCAAGAAGATTCAAGAGGTTCATGTGGTCCAATTTAGGAAAACAATTCCAAAAGAAGGAATGACTCAAAATTGAATCAACCAAGGCGAAAGATCCCATCATTTGTTATGATTGCAAGAAACCGGGACACATCAAGTTTTATTGTCCTCAATGGAAAAAAAAGGTCTAGCCAACAAAAACACAAGGCCAATGTTGCTACTTGGAGTGATAAGGACTCATCCGATGAAGAAACTCAAGAAATATCCAACTTATGTCTCATGGTCATCGATGATTCTAAGGTAACTTCTAACTCATCTAGTTCAAGTTCTTATTCTTTTGATGAGTTGTAAGATGCCTATGATGAATTGAGTTTGGAATTTGAAGTCATGAATCCAAAACATAAGAAAAATATTTCAAATTTAAAAAACGAAAATGACTTGCTATCTGAAACCAATCGTTAACTTGAAGAGAAAGTAAACAAGATGCAAGAAATAATTAATGAGCTTGAGAAAAAGAATTTAGACTTGCATAATTTACTTTCTAAAGTTCATGATGATCATGAAAAGCAACTTGAGTTGCTTAAGAGTGAAAAAGCTCACTCTAACAAAGTTTTAGAAAAAAAGAGAAAATTCAAAACAAAAATTTGTTAAAAATAGCTTTAATTTCTATAAACATAGAGGTTCCCAAAGCTTTTACAAGAAAAAAATCATTAAAAGTATATGGGTCCGTAAAAGACTCATAACTTCACAAGATAAGAACTTGATTTCAAAATGGATACCTAAATGGACTAAAATTATATGAACTAATGCTTATGGACCCAAAAGAATTTGGGTACCAAAAATCAAAATTTAATTCTATGTTTGTAGGAAAATGAGTATTGCTTTGAGGTGAATTATTCAAGGAAAAACTTATGGTACCTCGATAGTGGATGCTCAAGACACATGGCCGGTGACAAGAGTCACTTTGTCAATTTGAAGCCAAAAAGTGGAAGTGAAGTTACGTTTAGTGACAACTCCACAAAACAAATTGAAGGAATAGGCTCTATTGGTAAAAACTCTTCAATTATTATTGAGAATGTCTTATATGTCAACGGTCTTAAGCATAATCTTCTAAGTATTAATTAACTATGTGATAAAGGTTTCAATGTCATATTTGAGTCTAAAGGTTGTAAAGTTATTGACATTGCTTCTAATAAGATTGTGCTTGTAGGACATAGGATATAATATATATATATATATATATATGGTGCATTTGGATGATATGCATAACTCTAACTTATGCCTTGTTGCTAAAAATGAGAATAGCTCTTTGTTATGGCATAGAAAACTAGGACATGCTAGCATAAGCATGTTGCATAAATTAGTTAAAAATGGCTTAGTAAGAGGATTACCTAGAATTGATTTTGATGTGGATAAAATTTGTGATGCATGTGTTAAGGGTAAATATAAAAGAGTTTCTTTTAAACCTATTAATGATGTATCAACTAGTATAGTTCTTCAACTAATTCACATAGACTTGTTTGGTCCAATTAGGACAACTAGCTTGGGTGGAAAACATTATGCTTTTGTGCTTGTTGATAACTATTCTAGATTTACTTGGGTTCTTTTCTTAAATACTAAAGATGAAGCTTTAGAAAAATTCATCACATATTTAAAAATAAATCAAAATGAAAAAGGTTACTCTATCACTAGTGTTAGAAGTGACCATGGAACCAAAATCCAAAAGCTTGGTTTTGAAAATTTTTGCAACTCAAATGAAATTAGCCATAATTTTTCTGCACCTAGAACCCTTCAACAAAATGGAGTTGTTGAGAGGAAAAATAAAACTTTAGAAGAAATGGCTAGAACCATGCTTTGCGAAAATAATTTACCAATATATTTTTGGGTGGAAGCTACAAACAATGCTTGTTATATTGTTAATAGAGTAATGAATAGGCTTATTTTAAAGAAAACTCCATATGAACTTTTCAAAAATAAAAAGCCTACCATTAGCTATTTTCATCCCTTTAGATGCAAATTTTTTGTTCTAAATAATGAAAAAGATAATCTTGGTAAATTTGATGCAAAAAGTGATGAAGGAATTTTTCTTGGTTATTCTTTAAATTCTAAAGCTTATTGAGTTTTTAACAAAAGAACTTTAGTAGTAGAAGAGTCTATACATGTTATTTTTGATGATTGGAATCTTCTTCCTAAAAAGGATTCTTGTGTTGATTATGATAATGCATAATTTTTTAACAATGATAAAGAGGATCAATCATCAAATGACAAAATTCAAGAACAAACACAAGATGCTCTAGAAGAACTTTCAATTGAGGAAAGGGAAGTCACTCATCCAAGAGAGTTCAACTATGTGAAGGATGGTATGATTTTGGGAGATCCATCCCAAGAGGTAATTACTAGATCTTTTCTTAGAAATACTTGTAAGTATGTTGTATTTATTTCATGTATTGAGCCTAAAAATATCAAAAAAGCATTAAATGATGAATATTGGATATTGACCATGTAATAAGAGTTAAATCAATTTGAGAGAAGTAAAGTATGGACCCTAGTTGATAGACCTAGTGACAAATCTACTATAAGTACTAAATGATTTTTTAGGAACAAACTAGATAGAGTGGTAACATAGTGAGGAATAAGGCTAGACTTGTTGCTCAAGGTTACACTCAAGAGGAAGGAATAGATTATGATGAAACTTATGCTCCCGTAGCTAAGATGGAAGCCATTAGAATGCTTTTAGCTTTTGCATTATTTAATGATTTCAGATTATATCAAATGGATGTAAGAAGTGCTTTTATAAATGGTTTTATAAATGAAGAAGTGTATGTTGAACAATCATCTGATTTTGAAGATCCGGAATTTCCAAACCATGTTTTCAAACTTTCGAAAGCTTTATATGGTCTGAAACAAGCTCTTAGAGCTTGGTATGAAAGATTATCAAATTTTCTTATTGAAAAAAGTTTTTATAATGGGAAGGTTGACACAACACTTTTTATTAAAAGAAAAGACAAATTTATTGGTAGTCTAAATTTATGTTGATGATATTATTTTTGGTTCTACTAATGATCTTTTTTATCAAGAATTTTTCTAAACTAATGCAAGGTGAGTTTGAGATAAGCATGATGGGAGAATTAAATTTCTTTTTGGGACTCCAAATCAAGCAAAGAAAGGATAACGTCTTCATAAATCAAGCTGAATACACAAAGGAAATGCTAAAGAAGTTTGGGATGGACACTCACAAACCACAAGCTACTTCTATGAGCTCTTCTACAAAGCTTGATAAAGATGAGGAAGGTAAATGTATTGATTTAAAATTATGTAGGTCAATGATTGGTTCTTTTCTTTATCTTACTGCAAGTAGACTCGACATTATGTTTAGTGTATGCTTGTGTGCTAGATATCAATCTTGTCCTAAGGAATCACATTTAAATGCACCTTCGGTACTTGTAAATTCCTAGGCAACATACTAATTTCATTGTTTTCAAATAAACAAAATAGTGTTGTATTGTCCACCACCGAAGCATAATATATTTCTACTGGTAGTTGTTATGCTCAAGTTTTATGGATGAAACAACATTTAAGGACTATGGAATTAATGTAGCTACCGTTCCTATCAAGTGTGACAATACTAGTGCTATTTGTCTCTCTAAAAATCCCATTCAACATTGTAGGACTAAACACATTGAAATTAGACATCATTTCATTAGAGGTCATGTCCAAAAAGGTTAAACTGTTCTATAATATGTAGACACCTTAAATCAATTAGCTGATATTTTTACAAAACCTTTAGTTAAGGAAAGATTTTGGACACTTAGGAGAGAACTAGGTTTGACCACCTTACCTTGACTTTGTGTTAAATTTTTCCATGTACTTTTTTGTGTGCAAAAAGCTTGATAAGTATGATGTTCATGGCTCTTAAATACAAAAAGATAGGGAGAGTTTTATGTGAGAATTTGGTCTCTTTTAACCTCATTTTTCTAGCTTGAATAGCTTTTATGTTGTTTTTGCATCATTGAATTAGTTACATTCTCACTAATTTAGGCATTTTCTCTAAAATCTAAGTTTGATTTATAGATTATAATCATGCTTGTATCTTGCACTTCCACGCATATGAAACATTTAGGAATATACTGAGAGTCATTTTAGGACCCTTAGAACCTTTAAAAACTCAAAAATTTTGGTTTTTCATTTTTCAATGCACTTGGAAAACAGAATCACAAATTGGTATCAATACCATTTTAAAAATATCGATACTTTTATAAAAATATCGATACTCATAAAAAAATATCGATACCACGGGCGATTTTTAGGTACCTGCACCAGTTTTTCAAACACAAACTCAAAACCCAATTTTTTTCTCCGAAAATCTCTCAAATCCTCTCCAAATTTCTTCATATCGGGCTTTCATCACCTTCACACTTCATTTCCACAAGATTTGCTCAATTTTGCTTGAAGATTTTGCCTATTTCAACACTTTAGAGGTAAAACCCAAAATCCTTTAACTTGGTGATTTTATAAAATGTAGGTTGAAATAGTGCTTCTTAATGGATTATTGTGTAACATCCTAAAATTTAGGGGTCTGTGATATTTGTGTAAATGCATGTTATGGTTGCTCTGCGGGTTGTTTGGGTGTGTTTGGGGGTTCTGGGGAGGCTCGGGTTCGAACCCAAGCCCTGGGAAAATTTTGGTTTTTGGACACTTTAGGGGGGAGGACTGTTGGAAGTAAGGCTTAAGGTAATTGGTTGGTGTTTTGCTAACACAAGTGAGGTGTGTGGTGTGGTGGTTGTGGCGTCAATGTGGAAGCTAGGTGGGATGGGGTTCAAATCCCACATGCAGCATATGGTAGTTTTATTTTGTGCTTAAGGAGGAGAAGAGGTGGAGTTGGAGTGGAATTCTACTTGGTGAAGGTTTGAATGGGTCAAATGTTTTGAATGGAAGGTGGGGAGTGAATGGTGGAGCAAAGTGAGGAGAGAATCGTGGGATATAGGGGAGTGTGAGAGTTGGACGTGAGTGGGTGAGTGTGAGAGGGAGAATTTCGGCTGAATAGGAGTCTAAGAGAGCATTTTTGGTCTTTTGGTGTAAGTGTGGAAACCGAAAGTTGGTCTTAACTTTTGGAAAGTGCCGAATTCTTTTTGATGTTCTTGTGAGTGTTGCATTTTTGTGAGTTTTTCATCATTTTGGGTTTTCTTTGCTTCTCTGACATCTACCAATTCCCGTGCTTCCATTTCTTCTACTTCTCCTACACTTCTCTTCCTGATGAAACGATCACTTCTCTTCTTTCCCTAAACCGTACCAACACACCCCCTTCTTATTTTTCTTCATCCTTGCCGATTTATTTCTCTTCCAAAAGCGAATTTTCACCATCTTGTTTCCACGTTCATCGTCGGTTAGTGGTGTTACTTCTGGTGACCGAAATCTCCCCTCTCCATTCAGTTTATCCCAGTTTAGAGGTCGAATCTATTCATTCCTTTCTTGCTCGAATCGTTTGGGTTGCATTCTTTAAGGGCCAAAATTCTTTGAAGGATCAACTGCCGAATCCTTCCTCAACTGGTACTATTGTGATGATTTTCTCTCCTCGGTATTGAGTTAACTAAGTTGGTGAGGGTTGAACTTACTTCTTTTGATCTCATGTGTGTTTTAATCTCTTCTTTTCTCTTTAGTTAATCGTCATCTCTGAGAGCCGTACGTGGTTAAACTCCTCTTGTTCAAGGTTTTGCTATTGCCGAATTCAAAGGTAGGTAATACTAATCTTGTTAAATCCCTCCCTAGTACCGAATATTGGAAGATGCTAACCCTTTATGCCCCAATCCTAATAGAATTTATCTTTTGAACTACTTATCTTAATTTGAAATTCAAATTACGTACTTTCAAATCCTAATAGAATTTATCTTTCTTATTTCTAATTATTATTTTTTATTCCCTATTTGTTATTTTATTAGATTAAAACCTTAATGTAACACCCAAAACCCGGCCTAGACATTATGGTCGAATCCGGAAGTGTCACATGAAATGGGTTGATAAACCATTGTCGTTAAGTTAAAACCTTACCAGTTCATTACCCTTTAGAGTTTTTATTAATTTCAAAACTTTCTTTCTTTAGATTATTTAGAGAAAAAATGTGTTTGTTGCGAAAACTTGGAAAAACGTTGTGTCCAGAAAATCCGTTCAAGATTTTAGAAAACCATCACAGTTATAAATAAGTAAAAACCCAAAACCCAAAACCAACGTCAAAATTTTAAAAGAGTCCAGAGTCCCAAAAAGTACAACTTCAATGCCAAAACTTAATAACCCAAAAACAAAATGAAGCTGTAAAATAGGTGGTCACTGTCGAGTCCTCCGCTGCACCGATCCACCTAAGACTGTGGGTTACCTGTACAGACAAACAGAGAAGGGGTGAGTTTACGTAAACTAAGTGTGTGACCCAGCAGAGTTAAGCAGGTACACATATAGAATATCACAAATCAGTTAGATTCAAAATTGGGCCTGAGCCCATATCAGATACATATACAGTTACAGATATGAAAATAAGATATCAGAATCCTACCCCCATCCTCTACACACCATCTCCGTCCATCCCCACACACCATGTGGGGTTTAAAACACCCACCCAGCCCTACACACCATATTATACCGATGCGGTACATAACAGATATAATGCAGCCATGCTGCCAGATAATAGGCACAAAAGCCTTTCAGAACACTTCCTCCAATAAGCATCTCCTACCTCAATCACAATAGCAGAACATGCATATAGACCTAACAGATAAATCATACTTAACATGTATTCCTAAAAAAATAACATATAACAAACATAGGCATGCTCATACAAGTACATCAATCTAACAGAACACATAGTTTTAGGGTTTAGTAAGCCTTTACCGACCCTACGGTAGGTCCACAATAGATTAGGACGACTCGTGCGACCCTACGAATAGTTTCAGCATAATAGGCCTACACACCCGTGTGGGCCCACACGCCCTGATTGGCCTTGCCCTTGTGGATCACACGGTCTGGCTCAGTTATCACACGCCGATGTGGCGCGCCTGTATGGGCCCACATTCCCAATTTAGCTTAGCTCGTGTGGCTCACATGGCCACACTTTGGCCACCACACGGCTGAGTCTTGCGCACGGCCTGGCCTTCGTAGATCACACGGCCGTGCCATCGCACACAGCCTACCACACGGGTGACTACGCGCCCGTGTGGCATCGACAAATTCATTTTTCGGCTTTTGCCGAACCTCGTTTTTCTGCGGTTCGGGTACAGACCTAGTACTATTTCGCAGTGAAGACACTTTCGAGCCTCCTAAAACCTAAAATTGATCAATTAAACCCCGATTAATGTCTTGGAGACTATATTAAACCGAACCATAATGTAATGGACAACCCGTAAATCATCTAAACCTTTACTTTAGAACGCTTAACAACTATTCTGCATAATCAAAGCACCAATTGGGAACCTCCAACCCCTTGGCCTTCCCCTAAACATAAAACGAATCCTAATTAAAGATTCGCAAGTCAAAACAAAAATCACATTATCAAACTTATCGATAACGCCCAAAAACACCGGTATAACGATTCACAAAAACAAGATAATAGGTAGGAGCTCAAAAATAAAATTGGCAGCAAGAAAGGAAAAGGGAAAATGGCAAGGGAGAGGTAGAGAACGTCAGTTTTTCTAAAGAGGATTTTTGGGGAAACAGATTTACCCAAATCCCACTATCTACATTATCATAACCCATTATCAGAATTTTAACTTCACCAAAACTTTGTCCCCTAACCGATCAAAAATAAATACCCACGTTTGCGCAGGGATGTGAACACATGACCTCCACACAACACATACTCCCTTACCACTCGAACCAGTAGGCTCATTCTGATATGATTCTACAAATAATTAAATATAAACCCACTCCCCAAACACAAGGCTTAGATCAGAAAAATATCAAAATTTGCTAAAGGTAGGGCTTGAACTTAAGACCTCACATACATGCCTAGAACACTTACCCACTGAAGTAGATACACAGTTATGTCAAGATTTCACAGAAATAAAAATAAAAATTTTGAGGCGTTACAACTCCATCCCCTAAAAGAAATTTCGACCTCAAAATTTGCCTGAACGGAACAGATAAGGATATTGCTGACGCATCGAGTCCTCAGCTTCCCAAGTAGCCTCCTCAGTGGTATGATTCCGCCACATCATCTTTACTAATGGAATGGACTTTCTCAGGAACTTAACATCATGATCCAAAATCTAAACTGGCTCCTCCTCAAAAGTCAAATCTAGCTTAACCTCGATCTCTTCAATAAAAACAACATGAGAAGCATCATACCTATACCGCCTCAATACCGAGACGTGAAAGACATCGTGGATGCTGTCTAGCTCTAGAGGTAGCTCTAATTGATAAACAACTAGCCTCACACATTTTAGAATCTGATACGGCTCGATGAACCTAGGGCTCAACTTTCTTCCATGATGAAACCTTGAGAAACACGAAGTCCCCCACATAATACTCAATCACTCACCTCTTCAGAAGCTGCCTTCAAACGATCCTGAATCAGTCTAACCTTATCCTCAGCTCAGAAACCAGCTCAGGACCCAAAATCTGATGTTCACCCAACTTAGTCCAACACAGCAGAGTACGACACTTACGACCATACAAAGCCTCGTAAGGCGCCATCTAAATGCTAGATTGGAAGCTGTTATTGTAGGCGAACTCAGTTAGAGGCAGATAATCCTCCTAGCTAATTCGAAAATCAATCATACAACTCCGAAGCATCATCTAATATCTGAATCACCCTCTCAGATTGACCATCGGTCTGAGGATGAAACGCAGTACTGAAGTCTAATCTCGACCCCAGAGCTTCATGTAACTTCTTCCAGAACCGAGATGTAAAACGAGGATTCTTGTCAGAGATAATCGACACTGGAACCCCATGCAGTCTAACTATCTCGGAGATGTACAACTTCGCGAGCTTTTGTAGAGAATAATTAGTTCGAATCGGAATGAAGTGAGCAGATTTGGTCAATTGATCCATGATGACCCAAACAAAATCCTTGTTAGTAGGTGTCAAGGGCAACCCGCTAACAAAATCCATAGTCACTCGTTCTCATTTCCATATGGGAATCTTGATTGGCTGCAATAAACCTGAAGGCAACTGGTGCTCAGCCTTAACTTGCTGGCACGTCGAACATCAAGCCACAAAGTCAGTAACCTCACGCTTCAAATCCGGCCAGTAGTATAACTTACGAAGGTCGCGATACATCTTATTACTGCCGGGATGCATAGCATAAGGGCTACTATGTGCTTCCCTCAGAATCATCTGCCTCAGATCCACATCGTTTGGTACACAAATCTGACCACAAAAACAAAGTACCCTATCATTATTCAGTCCAAAATCCAAAGTGCTACCACTTTCAACTTGACGGAACCGTAAACTCAGAGACTCATCCCCCAACTACTTATCTCGAATCTGCTTAATCCAAGTCGGCTTAACTTGTAACTCGGCCAACAGACTCCTATCATCAAATAGACTAATACGATTAAACATTACCCTCAAATCAAACATCGCTCTTCGGCTTAGAGCGTCGGCCACCACATTGGCCTTACCAGGATGATACTCGATGGTGCAATCATAATCCTTGAACAGTTCAACCCATCAACTCTGCCTAAGATTTAACTCCTTCTGAGTAAGAAGATACTTGCGGCTTTTGTGATCAGTGTAGATGATACACTTCTCACAATATAGATAATGTCTCTAGATTTTCAATGCAAAGACCACTGCAGCTAACTCGAGATCATGTGTCAAATAGTTCCTCTCGTGTGTCTTAAGCTATCGGGACGCATAAGCCATAGCCTTACCATTCTGCATCAACACACATCCCAAACCGACATGCGACACATCATTGTATACCACAAACTCCTTTCTAGATTCAGGCTGTATCAGAACAGGAGCTCGAGTCAGAACAGACTTGAGCTTCTCAAAGCTCTGTTGTTGTGCATCAGTCCAGACAAAAGGGACACCTTTACGTAGAAGCTTAGTCAATGAAGCTGCAATCAGAGAGAACCCCTCAACAAATCGACGATAATATCCTTCCAAACCCAGAAAACTGCAGATTTCAGACACACTCTTAGGCTGTTTCCAATTGAACACAGCCTCAATCTTCCTAGAATCGGCTCAGATTCCCTCAGCAGAAATTACGTGCCCCAGAGAAGTCACTTCACAAAGTCAGAACTCATACTTACTGAATTTAGCGTACAGCTGCTTCTCACATAGAATCTGAACCAGTATTCTAAGATGCTCATCATGCTCATCCTCAGTCTTACAGTATACCAAAATGTCGTCGATAAAGACCACGACGAACTAATCCAGATAGGACTGAAATACGCGGTTCATCAGATCCATGAATGCAGCCGCTGCATTTGTCAACCCAAAAGGCATAATTAGGAACTCGTAATGTCCATAACGAGTCCTAAATGTCGTCTTATGCACATCCACCTCATTAACCCTCAACTGATGATACCTTGAACGGAGATATATCTTAGAGAATACAGAAGCCCCTCAAAACTGATCAAATAAGTCGTCGATCATCGGAAGTGGATACTTATTCTTAATGGTCAGCTTGTTCAACTGCCGGTAATTGATACACATCCTCATGGTCCTATCCTTCTTCTTAACGAGCAGAACTGGTGCTCCCCACGAAGACACACTGGGACGAATGAAACCATGGTCCAACAACTCTTGCAGTTGAGCCTTAAGCTCTGTAAGCTCTTTCAGTGCTATACGGTAGGGAGCGATGGACACCGGAGCTGTACCCGAAAGAAGCTCAATCCCAAATTCCACTTCCCGATTCGATGGTAATCCCAGTAACTCCTCAGGGAAAATGTTCGGAAAGTCCTTTACTGTTCTAATGTTCCCAATAGAAGAGTCCCTAGAATCCAAAACACTTACAGAGGCTAAGTACGCCTCACATCCTTTTCAGACTAGTTTTTCAGCTACTAAGACGAAGATCGCATGCGACAAATAGTCTCTTACGCTCACCAATCATAACCACCTCCACATCTTCCTCAGTTCTCAGAACGACCCTTTTAGTCGCACAATCCAGACTAACCCGGTGCTTTACCAACCAGTCCATTCCCAGAATTATGTCGAACTCCCCAAATGGAAGCTCCATCAGATCTGCCAAAAAAATAGTTTCTTGCACCACCAAGGGTACATCCCTATAAAGTTTACTGACCCGAACAGATTGCCCTAACAGACTCAGTACAGTAACCTCACTAGCAGTATTCTTCACATAAATCCCCAAAGTCTCAGATAAAGTACTAGCTATGTATGAGTGGGTAGACCTTATGTCCATCAAAGCCAAGTAAGGTATATCAAATATAAAGAACGTACCGATGATGATGTCAGGAGCCTCTCTATCCTCTCAGCAACGTGCAACATAAACCAAAGCAGGCTGCTTTGCATCTGTCTGACCTGCACCTCTGCCCGGTGCTCTCTGTCCTCGGCCGATACCATTACCACCCCTAGCCTGACCATGACTCAGGTGGTTGCTGAATTACTATTTGTGGCTGCGCGGGGCCTGATGTTGGAACTTGCACCTAATCAGGCATCAATGGACACTCCCGAATGCGGTGCTCCAATGACTTACATCTCAAACAGGCCCCAATCCTCCTCCAACACTCGCCCGGATGGCATCTACCACAATCACTGCACGGTTGCAACCCAGTAGGAGCAACAGAAGAAACAGGAGGCCCTACTCTAACTGGCCCATCAGATCTGACCTTTTTCTTAGGCCTCTGCACAGAACTTGAGGGCTTCAAATCCCTCTTGTTCCTACCTCTCCCCATATCTCTATTCTGGTGCGTAGCACGTTTAACATCTTTGGCGATCTTCACCTTCTCCACCAGAACAGAAAACTCACGCTCCCTCTGCGGAGCAATCAAAACCCTTAGATTATCTCTCAGCTGGTCCTCAAACCGAACACACCTCTCATACTCTGATGCCACCATACCTCGAGTATAGCGGCTCAGCCTAAAAAATTCAGCCTCATATTAGGCCACAGATAGATCACCTTGCGTGAGGTTCGGAAACTCATGCCTGGGAGCATCAACGTAGCTGACTCCCACATATTTGTTCTGAAATGTAGTCTTAAAGAACTCCCAAGTCAGACGGTTAGGCTGAGTGCCCTCTTTAACTATTAACCACCACTTATATGCTTCGTCGCGAAGCAAGGAGACTGCACCCTTAATTTCTGCTAAGTGGTACAGTCCAGGTTATCCATAATCCTTTCAGTGGCCTCCAACTAGTACTCAGCCACATTAGAGGCAACTCTTGTGACACCTCTAAACAACTCTGCTCGATTAGGACGACCCGTGCAACCCTACGAATAGTTTCAACATAATGGGCCTACACACTCGTGTAGCCCATACGCCCAGATTGGCTTTTCCTATGTGGATCACATGGCCTGGCCCAATTATCACACACCCGTGTGGCACACCTATGTGGGCCTACACGCCCAATTTGGCTTAGCCCGTGTGGCTACACGGCCACACTCTGGCCATCACATGGTCGTGTCTTGCGGATGATCTAGTCTTCATCGATCACACGGTCGTGTCATTGCACACGACCTACCACACGGGTGACCATATGCCCATATGGCGTCGACAGATTCATTTTTCGACTTTTGCCAAACCTCGTTTTCTGCGATTCGGGTACACACCTGTACTATTTCGTAGCGAAGACACTCCCGATCCTCCTAAAACCTAAAATTGATTAATTAAACCCCGATTAATGTCTTGGAGACTATATTAATCCGAACCATGACGTAATGGACAACCCGTAAATCGTCTAAACCTTTACCTTAGAACGCTTAACAATGATTCCACACAATCAAAGTACCGATTGGGAACCTTCAGCCCCTTGTCCTTCCCCTAAACATAAAACGAATCCCAATTAAGTGAAGATTCGCAAGTCAAAACAAAAATGACCTTATCAAACTTACCAATAACGCCCAAAAACAATGGTATAATGATTCACAGAAATAAGATAGTAGGTAGGAGCTCAAAAATAAAATTGGCAGCAAGAAAGGAAATGGGAAACGACAAAGGGGAGGAAGAGAACGTCAGTTTTTCTGAAGAGGATTTTTGGGGAAACAGATTTACCCAAATCCCACTACTTACACTATCATAACCACCCACTATCAGAATTTTAACTTCACCAAAACTCTATCCCCTAACTGATCAAAAATAAATACCCACGCTTGCGTAAGGATTCGAACACAAGTCCTCCACACAACACACAGACTCTTTTACCACTCGAATCAGTAGGCTCATTCTAATATGATTCTACAAGTAATTAAATATAAGCTCACTCCCCAAACACAAGGCTTAGATCAGAAAAATATCAAAATTTGCCAAAAGTAGGGCTTGAACTTGGGACCTCACACACACACACCCAGAACACTTATCCACTGAAGCAGATACACAGTTGTGTCAAGATTTCACATAAACAAAAATAAAAATTTTGAGGCGTTATTCCTAAACTCTCTCTATATATCCTAGTTTTTTTTTTTCTCAAAATTCTCTGTTTCAAAACTCTTTTAAGCCCTTAAATTTTTCTGAAAAATATTCTTTAAGTTTTTGAAAATTCAATCAAGTCCTCATCAATTGATTTTCTCCAAATTGTTGAATTCCGAGTCAATAGATCTTTGAGTTTTTATCAAGATCGACCCTTGTAAGTGATTGGATTGAACTTGAATGAAGGGTAATCACCCGAGACCTCAAAAAAGAAAGTGTGTGGTCTTATATGAAAAATCAAGTCAAATAGTGTCTAGGTTTAGGCGCAGACGAATGTGTAACATTATTTTTCCAGGTTTTACAGTTCTGCCATTATTTTCAAGAATTTTATAGTTTTGCTCCTAGTTTTCTAGATTCTTCAACTATGCCACTATTTTTCTATATTTTACAACTTTGCCACTGGTTTTCCAGAGTTTTTAATTCAACCACTTTTTTTTTAGATTTTACAATTTTGCCACTATTTTTAAGATTTTATAGTTTTGCCACTATTCTTCAAAAAATTACAGTTTTACTATAACCTTTATTATTTTATGCAAATCAGTCCCTAAATAGATTTTTAATGGCATCTAGAGAACTAGTTTATACAACTAGGTCCTGCATTAGGAATAAAATGAGTGAATACATGAATTTATGATTTAATTGCTTATGATGGATGATATAAATCTGCGAATGATTTTATAGTTGTTGTTATGATATAATCGCTTATGATTGTTTAAATTCATGAATGATTATATATATTTATTAATGCTATACATGTCGAATAAATGTCTCACATGTTTTAATGATTGATTTATGATTTGCCTATTCTTGCAATGAGATAGAATGTTGATAATGATATTAATTGATTACATTATGATTGATTGCATTGTATTTGCATTTGCATCGGGGGGAAGATTTGAAAGGAGGCAGTATATGGCAATATAACTTCATTTAATTATGCGTTGTGTATCCATAGCAAAAGCAGATTCTAGTCGCGTCCGTTTTACCATGCAAGCACAACCCTCTGACAACTTTTATCTGCGAGTATGTTTTATCTGAATTCTATTTTTGCTCTGTGTACCCACAGCTAAAGCAAATCCTGACTGCGTCCGTTTGCTATGTGTCCACAGCTAGTGGCAGTGAAAACTACAAATTATTGGTGGTATTAAGTCCACAACCTGGTGTGCTTGGAGAAGGGAGTTCTAGGGAACCCCTATTATGGTGTGTAGCGATTGGGGGTAGGACTATTGACTGATAAATGAATTGATCATTGCATGACATATTGTGCATACTCATGAAAGTTGCATAACGAATCGACTGAACCATTATAGGTGCTTATGTCAATTTTCAAAAGCATATTGATTTGATAGTTGAACCTGTCTGACTGATTATGATTGATCGTTAATAGTTGCTTGCTTGAATTAGCAAATCCATTTTACCGAATTGAATTGATTGATATGCGAGGCTGTTTGTTATCATGTTAAATTGATTGATATGTGAAACTGTTTGTCATTGTACTGAATTGATTGATATGTGAAATTATTTGATATTACTTACAGATTCAAATATTGAATTGGTTTATTGTAAAGGGGCTCACACTGAGCTTCCATAGCTCACTCCCATTATTTCTCTTCTTTTCAGTTAACCCAATGGACTAGGACGCGAACTCGACATGCAGAGGGTCTCGACTTGTTCTCACAAATGGATTGTTATTAGTTGTTATTATTTTATTGATCTTATTGTAAACCGTGGTATGGGATAATATTTTAATTACATCATTTATGATGCATTTCATTAATTATTATGAATAGGGAATTTATATAGATGCAATAGTTTATACTTAATATTTATTATTGATAGTGATGTTAGAATGTTGTTTAATTATTAAGCGTTTTTAACGGGTTAATTTATTATACAAAATATTATCGATATATTTTCTGCTACCGAAATTAATGTTAGTTTCAAATTCATAAAATCGAGGTAATCACTTGTATAAAATAGGATTAGTATTGAAAATTGATTTGTAAAAAGATTGAGCCACCTCGATGGCGAATGTAATCTCTCTAGCCCGGGTCTACTGTCTAGGCCGTGTTGGTGAGGTTACAAACTTCTTTTCTCCTTGAACTTTATTTGATATTTGATATAACAAAATGGGGGAGAAGAAAAGGTAAATTAAGGTCTATCGATTGATTATTGTTTGATGATAACTAAATGCAAATTTTTGTGACCAATTTTTCTTAAAGTAAAAATGAATGCCAACTTGAATGACAAATTTTGTTTTGGCCTCAAAATTAATTTTTTTTATTAACGGGGAGCAATTATTAAAAAACAAATTTACTAAATGTTTTGTTATATCAAAAAGGAGGAGAATGTTAAACTAAGCTTTAGTTGATAAAAGATTTTGATATAACAAATTGAAGTGTTTTTGAATATAAGTTAAAATAGACAAAATAATTTTTAAGTTTGAAGTCTAAGAAATAAAATTTTGAATATTTACATTAAACTCTTAGAAAATTTTGAAACAATTTTAAAATCAAGTGAAAATGATTTTAATCAAGTCTAAATTATTACAATCAAGTTAAAATTATGTCTAAATTATTACAATCAAGTTAAAATTATTTTAAGACATCAAAATGATTTTCAAACAAGTCAGAATTGCTCTAGGCCAAAAAGTATCGATAGCATTTGGCCAAGTATCGATGTTTTTGGAATTATCGACACCTTTAGAAAAACTGAGACCAAACATGTATTCTGTTTTCAAGAAACCTAAAAATTAGCGATACCATTTTCCCTATATCAATACTTTCTAAAAATAATCAATACCTTTCTTAAAAACGATACCAAAATAGCATTTTGTTTCTTATAAACCCTACAAAGTATCGATATGGTATCGATACCTATTTCAAAATGTATCAATAAAATATCTTTTGGTATCAATTAATAAATCCCAAGGTCACTAAATGAACATTTATTACAAAAATTTCGATACCCTTTTATTTGGTAGCAGTGCTCGTAGTTGCAGGTGAAATAAATGATCTGGTTTTACATCCCCAATGGCCATATCCACTACACCAGCAACCTCAACAGTTGGAAATCTATTAGGAGGTATAAATACCATCCTCCAAAGACTTACAACATTAAGAAAAGTACTTTTAAGCAAAAACCAACAATCAAACAATCTTAGAGCTTAATACTTTCATATTCTTCTTACATACACTTGTGAGCTTTGTCTCTATTCTCTTTCTCAAGTGTATTTTATTGTATTTGAGCTTCATTTTGCAAACAACTTAATCTTGTAAGGATTGTTTCTTTCTTTGTTTATTTGTATCTTTGTGAGAGGGTTTGTAACTTAAGATTTGGGGTAAAAATCTTGTAACGCCCCAAAATTCTTATTTCGGCTTCGGTGAAATCTTGACACAAATGTGTATCTGCTTCAATGGTTAAGTGTTCTGGGTGTGTGTGAGAGGTCCCAAGTTCAAGCCTTACCCTTGGTAAAATTTTGATATTTTTCTGAGCTAAGCCTTGTGTTTGGAGAGTGGGCTTATATTTAATTATTGGTAGAATCATATTAGAATGGGTCTGCTGGTCTGGTGGTTAAGTTGAGTGTTAGTTTGTTGGAGGTCTTGTGTTCGAATCCCTGCGTAAACAGGGGTATTTATTTTGGTTCGGCTATGGCAAGTGTTTTGGAGGAGTTGGGTTTCTGAGTAGTGGCTGTTAGTGGGGTTAGTAGAGAGGAATTTTAGGGATTATTGATATTATCTGATTTCTTTCATTTTTGCAAATTTTCCTCTCTCCTCCCAAAATTTCCAAGTTTCTGACGTACAATCTTCTTCCTACTCTTGCAGTTTCTCCTATTTTCTTTTCGCTATTTTGATTCTTTTTCTTTCGTCTTCCTATTTGTTACCAAATTTTAGCGCCTCTAGTTCAGTGCCTTTCGGGCGTTACTGGTAAGTTGGGTGAGTAATTGTGTTTTTGCTTGTTAATCCTTTATTGATGGATGTTGTTAATACTGATTATGGGAAGATTCAAGGGCTTAAATCATTTGCTGGGGACTTAGTTCTTGGAATTTACCGTGGTTCGATTGAAGGTAAGGTTTGGTGGCTTTTTAGATGAATAGCTTGATTTGGGTTCAGTTTTAATTCGATTCTAAACAACTAAATTAGTGTTTTAATGGATAATTTTAGGTTCTGGAAGGTTCGGGAGTGGTTTCGCATCAAAATGATACCAGGTGTGTACCCAAAAACGTAAAAAATAGGGTTTCAGTGAAAGCCGAAAATCCCACTGTCGACGTCACACGGGCGTGTGGTCGCTCATATGGTAAGCCGTGTGCCATAACACGGGCGTGTGATCGATGAGGCCAGGCCGTGCGCGCAAGAAATGGTCGTGTGCGACACACGAACTAGACTGATTTGGGCCATGTAGGCCACACGGGCGTGTGGGTCCACACGGGTAGTCCACAGACGTGTGGGATTCTGGGCCAGGCTGTGTGATCCACATGGCTGGACCATATGGGCATGTGAGCCCATTTAACTAGAATGTGTTCTAAGGTTGCATGGGTCACCCAGGTGGACTGTGAACCTACTATAGGGTTGGTAAACACTACTTAGACCCTTAAATGCGTGAACTGTATGTATGATGCACGTACTGAGCATGATGATCATATGAATGTATACCGAACTGTGTGTATAATTGATATTCATGCATTAGCATGTCATATACTGTATGTTGCATTGCATTGGGTTGGGATATTGATATTTGGAGGAAGCGTACTGAAAGGGTTTTAAGCATATTATCTGGCAGCTCAGTTACAATTTACTGATTATGTGCCGCATTCGGTACTACTTAGAGTGTAGGGATGCGTGGGTGTTTTAAACCTCACATAGAGTGTAGTGATGGACGGAGATAGTCTGTAGAGGCTGGTTGGGTAGGACTCTGTTTACTGATTAATGTATATCTGATACTGTTACTGTCATGGGCTTTAGGCCCTAATGCATATCTGATACTAAAATTGAAATGGGCTAAAGCCCGAACTGCTACTGATACTGAAATGGGCTTAGGCCCAGACTGCATTTGACTGTTTGTTGTGATAGACTATAGTTTGACTGTATGTTTGTCTTCTGTGGGGATTACACACTGAGTTTACGTAAACTCACCCCTTTTCTATTTTATCTGTACAGGTAATCCCCAGACTTAGACGGATCAGTGCGGCGGAGGACTCAACGGTGACCATATGACTATTGAACTGATTTAATTCCATTTAAGGTTTTTTAATTCTTATTATTTTTAGAGTAATTTTTTATGTAATTTGGACTTTTGGACTGTTTGCTTTTGTTTTGGGATTTTTAACTGTTTTCATGAATTTCTGAACTGCAACGAAAACTCGGTTTACTAAACACAACATTTTTCTTAAACGCGAACGATTTTCTTGAAATATCACGATTTAAAAAGCTTTCGCTACAAAATATGTTTTTAAGCGAATCAGATTAACGAGTAAACAAATTTAAAATTGACGAGAGATAAATAGAAGCTAACATACGAAAACAGTTTTAACTTGATAATTCGATTTCAAATTTTATTCCATGTGACATTGTCAGATTTGGCCATAACGTCTAGGCCGGGTTTAGGGTGTTACAAATCTTAAGGAGTTGTAAGGTGTTAAACCTTATCCTCAAAGGTTGAACAAATTAGTGAATTTAGGAAAATCCTTAGTGGTGGAAAGCTAGGGTAGTGGAGTAGGCAATTGGGGCCGAACCACACTAAATTCTTTGTGTTCATTGTTTCATTTTTGTCTTTGCTTTCACCAAAATTTTTAAAGGCCAATTCACCCACTCATGGCATTTTCAGTTTTTTTCCATTAAGCTAACAATTGGTTTGTGAAACCAAGAGTGGTTACATCTTGATTTTGGAGTTAAGATTGTGAAAATTTTGTCAAGTAATTTGTTCTAGTTCAGTGGTTAAGAAATGTGATTAATGTGTGTGTGGTTCAGGGTTCGAAGTCTATTCTTTGTATTTTGTTAATTTTGCCTAAACCGTTGTCTTTGAACATCTGGTGTATAAGTTATTTTCATTCAATTGATGACAAGAATGAGCCTACTGGTTCAGTGGTAAGAAGACACTCGGCCGTGTGCATGTGAAATCATGTAGACCGTGTGGACCACATGAGCTAGCTTTTTAGGCTGTGCGGGCCACACGACTGTGTGGGCCTTTTGGGCCAATTTTGAGGCCCAATTAGGGTCCGATTAAAGGACTCAAAATTTGGGTCCGGGGGCATTATGTAGGCCTTGAGAAGAGTAAATTTCAGTAAAAAACATTGGTTAGTGTAGGAACTATGTTAGATAAGTTTCGATAAGTATAATAATGCGATATGATCTATTATAAGTAGGTACGTGAGTTAAGCGTGACTATTTTGTAAACCATGTGTGTTATACATATTTTGTTATCTATTCTGATAAGCTCATGTAATATGATATGCTATCATCTGTGTAAGTTATGTGTAAGTTACGTTCCGTATAATATCTGTTTATGTATACGTGCATACAACCTATGTGATATTTATGTATGTTATCATGATTTTACATATGCATTGGGGTGAGTTTTGATTTGTTGGAGGAAGTGTTTTCCGGCAATATTACTGCATTATCGGCAGTTAAACCGCAATATATGTTTGGCAGCTCAACTGCACTATTATGAGTGGCATACCACCACGCCCCGGTGTCATTGGATGGATGGAATCTTGAAGTCCTAATTGGTGTGATTGGTTGGACGAAGTTGGTGTGTAGCGGATGGGGGTAGGATCTATGTCTACATTTGTTCTGGTCTAGTATGACATATGTGCTTCTGAAAACATGACATTCTGGTATGATATATATGTATATGAAATTAAGATATTCCAAATCGAAATATGTTCCGGTTATATGATATTATGATCTGAAATATATATGTTTCTGGTAAATTATGTATGTGCTTGTTAAATAAAAATTATGCTTGTGGGTTGAGACACACTGGGCTTCTAGCTCATTTGTTTGTTTAATACATTTCAGGTTAACTTCTGACTTAGGACCGAACGACGTGCGGGAGCTCAAATTGGTTACTCGATAAAATATTTGTGGGTTTATGTTTCAATTATTTTGGACTATAATCTGTTTTTAGGTCTAGTTTTGGTTTTTGTTTTATTAGTTAGCATTTAATATTTTTGAGCAGTAAACTACAAATCACACGAGCTAACAAGTTAGATTTTGGTTTTCAAAACAAAAACAAACTTTGAAAATTTTCAACTGCAAGGTTAAGTAATCATTTAAGTATTTCATGAAAATTAAATATATGGTTTGTAACAAAAGATTGTTTTAATACGGAAATGATCTGTTAAACGTTAGTACTTTCAAAACGCACGATTTGAATGTGAATTCTGAGTTTTAGATAAGTGTTTTTGAACTTCGATTTTTCTAACCATCTTTGGGAGTTTAGCTAAAATTTTATGTTTTCGAAATGCGTTTTTAGTTTGATCGAAACAAGGGCTTTTAATCAAACTAATGTAATTTCTCCAGATTTGGTCATAATGTCTAGGCCGGGTTTAGGGTGTTACAAGCAATATCATGACAAAAATTTAAGCAATATCATGAAAAAATTTTACTTATGATTGAACAAAAGTTTTTAATCACGAAACCTAACCATTCCCTGAAGAGAATGTAACAATATGTAATAAATTTGAAAGACATAATCTTTGACTTGAATGTAGTAAGTTAGACTATAATAATAGTCATGAGGGATGGTCATAATAAAATTTCTCACCACCAGAAGTGGAAAAATGAAGAAAGCAAGAAAAGACCAAGAATTCCCAAGAACTATTTAAGAAGAGAGACAACTTATGTATGAAAAGTCATTGCTTATGTACCTGTTGTACACTTGGAAAATAAGATCCACTCTCAAAGTTTGCTATTAATAGATTTTGATTGGACTCAAAATCTACTATTGGAGTTTAATTTTCTTACTTCTTGATAAAATTGTCAAGACTCAACGTAGAAAAAAAGGGTACATCTTTAAATGTTAAATCAACTTGATATATGGTTTAAATATTTGAGATGATCTTTTTTTAAGTTTTGATTACATGGGCTGCTTATTGTTTTAAGCATCTCATTTGTTCATGAAAATGAATATTAACTGATTTATTTATGTCGCTATAGTAGGTTTTATAATTAAGTAATATATTTGATTAAAACATATCTATTATGCAGATTTGTATTAAGAAACCAATGAATTTTATGGTTATTTGGATTTGATTTAGTTCACAGATTTGTTAAAAGTAGTATTTCATATGCTTTATATTATTCTATTTGTTAATTATTTAGAGAAATGACATGAGAAATTATAAATGAAAAGTTCTATGAGATTAAATGGTTGGATTTTGAATTAAATTTCATACATGTTTATAATGATGGTTATGAAAAAAAAATTGTTAATTTTTCATTATGTCATATTTTTATGTTTGAAATGTGACTTTTATTGATATATTTAATTTAGGCTTGTTTCTATACATGACCTAGCCAATTATTCTTAATTGTTAATTGATTATGCAAAACTCTTGTTAAAGGGGCTTTAAAAGTATTTTGAATTGATCTCATATCTCATTCTGACTAAACAAAATAACGAGTTACTTGTTCCACCAGTTTTACTCCATTCCCTGAAGTGAATGTAACAATTCATAACAATTATGAAAATTTAACTTATTTTCATTATTGACAAATAGATAAGAAGAAAATGGATGATTCAAAATATTGTCAAATGTTTATTCTTAGTAGTCAATGTTCAATGATTTATATTAATTTATCATTCCTTGAAGTAGATGATATCTATATAATCTTATTGGTAAGAAATAAGATATATGCTTACATTATTGTCTGAATTACTTTTTGCACATTCCTTGAAGTGAATGTCAGTAATAAATATAATAAATTTTATAATCATTCCTTTTTGGATATTTGAAGATTTTGACATATTCCCTGAAGCGGATATTGCATATAAGTGTTTGGTAATTATATTTATTTTGCTAACTTAGTGGCATTATAAACTTCACATTGATTTAGACATTTCCAGTAGTAAATGTCATACTAGTACTTATATGTGGATACAAAGTAAAAGGAATGACAGTAAAATTATCAATTTGTCACAATTTATATTGACATTATTAGTACAATTAAAATGCATGTTAAAGTAAACCAGGAGTTTACATCAATACAAATGCATTTACTACTTGGCGTAACCAGTTAGACCATCCTAGATCATATATGATGCGAAAATTAATTGAGAATTCATATGAACATTCATTAAAGAACCAGAAGATTTTTTTAATTTAAAGAATTATCATTTGTTGCTTGTTCTCAATGAAATTTGCTCATTAGAAACTCACTAGCAAAAGTTGAGATCTATGTCTTGCATTTCTGAAATGAATATGGGTCCATTCATCCATCATGTGGATGGTTTTGATATTATATGATTTTGGTAGATGCATATACAAAATAGTTACATATATGTTACCAACTTGCAACTTTTCGTTTGCAAGATTACTTATTTAAATAATTAATTTCAGATCATGCAATTAAAATAATTCATCTTGCTAATATTGACGAGTTTATATCTCAGTCTTTTATTGATTGAGTTTGAAATACTTTTGTAAAAGTTTGTTATTTATGCGTATAATGGTTTAGAGAAATTATTGATTGAACGCCTCTAATTAATGTCTAAACCATTACTTATGAGAACTAAACTTCCTATTTCAACATGAGATTATGTTGATTTATGTGTTGTTTGCATCAAGCCAATAAGTTATAAATACTCTCCATTACAATTGGTTTTTGGTAAACAGCTAAATATTTCTCATTTTTTAACTTTTGTATGTGCGTATATATTCCAATTGATCCACCACAATGCACAAAGATGAGTGAATCCTCAAAGAAAGTTGGGAATATATATTAATTACGAGTCTTCTTGTATTGTTATATGTTTTAAATGAGATTATGTTGATTTATGTGTTGTCTGCATCAAGCCAATAAGTTATAAATACTCTCCATTACAATTGGTTTTTGGTAAAGAGCTAAATATTTCTCATTTTTGAACTTTTGTATTTGCATATATAATATTCCAATTGATCCACCATTAGGGATTTAATTCTGACATGATTTGTGATTACTATTTTGATTTGATGGTTTTCCTGACATTAGGGGTAGAGAAATAATAACTTTTAATGAGTTAGGGGGGAGAGTAATTTGAACCAGAAGTTTAACAAGGATAACTCATTACAAGTTCCAAATATGAAAATTCTCATAAAAGAAAATAATAAATCTAGATGGTCATATAATAAAGACGGGTGCTCCATAAGAGACCCAAGACATAACTAATAAGTAAAACTTCAGAAGAAATTCAGGTACCTAAAACTGAAGATTAAAATAGTGAAAATAAAAGATCTTGATAGGTTATGTCAAACTGAGAAAATGTCGAACCAATAATAAAAGTGGCCGACAATGGTTTTGCATGTAATATTATTGTTGAAATAATAAAATAAATAAGGATCTTGAATAAATATATTGAGAAATATAGATATGGAATAAATTGGTTAAAATAGAAAAACGCAACTCAAGTATAATTAAATTTGTGGAGTTTTTGGACCAGTAGTCCAAATATCTAAAGGTATAAAGCCAATGAGAGTGCAAATGAAGTAGTTTTGCAAAATATAATAAAATATGAAGTTTTTGCTAAGTCCTGACATTGATTATGAAAAGATACAATATTCTTTTGTAGTGGATGCAATAACCTTTAGATATATTATTAAACTAATAGTTCATAAAAGAATTAACTTGCATCTAATGGTTGTTGTTATGAATCACTATATAGTAAAATTTATATTAAAATCCTTGGAGGATTTAGAATGCCAGAAGCATATTGAAATTATCGGGAAATTGTTCATTTATATGAATTGAAATAATTGAACATATGTGGTAAATTTAACTTAGTCAATAGTAGTTGAAAGAGGATTATATAATGATCCAAAATACATATTTATATTTTTATAGATGGATCATGATTTTGTTATGATTATTATTGAAACTCCTAAAGAAACCAAAATATATTTCCTCCAAAATTTTTCCTCACTCATGACTTTCAAAAGAATGTTGATATAAATGCTTAGCAAATACGTTCATATGGTCATTTGAAAAGCTAGTATTCAACATTGAATACATAGAATATGAGATATTATGTGATGTTTTCATGAGGGAAGTAAATACGCGTTGTACTCTTTTTCTCTTAACCATGTTTTTGTCCCATTGAGTTTTCCTAGTAAAATTTTTAATAAGGCAGCATATTATGTGTATTATAGATATGTGTACTTTTTTTCGTTCACTAGGAATTTTTTTTCCTACAATGTTTTTATCTTAGTAAGGTTTTAATGAGACACATTATCTACCAGTGGACATTCAAGGGGGAGTGTTATGAATATCTTATTAAGTGGATGTCCATCAAGATTAAGATAAATTTTGATGTACTTTAAATTCTAATAGTCATTAAAAGTAGATTTCTACTTCATTTGTACTCTTTATACCTATAAATAGAGACTTTAGAGAAGCTTTGTAAAGATTTTGATTGATCAATAAACTACGCTCTCTATTTTGCTCTCTCATTTTCTTTGTTATTTACTCTCTGTCTATTTATTTTATAATAATTGTAAAAATATTTATTTAATGGATCAAAAAACACATAAAATTATGTACAACGTAGGTGATATTGGAACTAATTTTTTATAAAAAGGTTTAATATATCAAGGGTTCTTATACTCTTTTAAAATTTAAAATTTAGTCCCTATACTTTTTTTTATTTAAATATCTTGATCCCTACATTTAAACTTGCTGTTAAAGTTAATGGTGTCAAAGGTAATATAATTTTCTTAGCCCTCAACATTTACAATTTTTTGTCAATTTGATCCTTACCCTTTAAAAGCATATAAAAATTTTTAAAATTATTTTTCATATTTTAAATAAAAACATAAAAATTAATATATATATGCATGTATTATTTTAAAAATAAAAAATTATTTAAAATATGAAAAAAATAGCTGTTTTAAAAATTTTCTTATATAAATTTAATAGGAAAGGATCAAATTAACAAAAAACTATAAATATTGAAGACTAAAAAAATTATTTTACTTTTGGCATCGCTATATTTAACAGCAAAATTAGACAGAAAAATTAAGATATTTAAATAAAAAATATAAAAATTTAGTATCTCAAAAATAAAATATAAGAAATTTTGAAAGAGTAGAAAAACATAGCTAAAACATTGAAATCCCTGGCGTTATTATATAAAACAGAGTGCGCCCACTATGTTTTAATTATGAAAGCGAAATATCAAGAACGCATAATGAAAAGCTACCTGGAAAGAATATCTTGCTGGCTTCAGCAATTGATTTTTTATGTTAGAAATTTAAAGAAAATAAATATTGTGATTTGAATTCTAAGTTGAGTCAATAAAGAAAAATAAGAAAAGCAAGGACAGTGCTATTCCTAGTTGGCATTCATGATTTTTTATTTTTGAAAGAACGAGTAAGATAGATGATTATCAAGGCAATCAACCCCTTTTGCTTAATATTTGTCTAATAACAATATGGTATTCTATAATTATTTTTTATTTTCAATTTTGTAAGTAAATTTAAATTCAGTATCCAAATTTCCAATATACAAATATAAGGTGCTTTTGTAGATATAATATTATTTATTATTACTACTTTTTTAAATTATTTTTTTAAAATGTGCACTCACGAGTGTTAATCAAAATATTTGCATTTAATGAGTTTTTAAATAGTAATTAAACTATGAAAACCTCTGACAAACAAAATATAACTAAACAATTGTTGCACTCTTTTACAAGTTTGGACGTGGATGCAAATGTAACTTACAGCTTTCATCCCTTCTTATTCCTTATCTTTGCCAATAGCAAAAAGGTAAAATGATATTTAAATTTAACACTTAGAACATATTTCAGGTTAGATTTGATAATATACCTTTTAAATATTTACTTTTTTTGTGTGTAGATTTTAAAGCAATTTAGATCATATCACTTATTATCGAGGACATTGATAAATATGAAACTAAAGAGGTTAGTTATTTTCCTATTTTAGTATTTAATGAATTCATCATTATCATCAATTTTTATTTTGTTAACAGTAAATAATTATTTGTAGATTTGTACCATGCTTACGAGGGACATAAACACGGAGGCGTATAGAACCTGCCTCCCTTGTAACACCTTCAAAATTTTCAATTTTCTGTACTCTGATATACTCGGGAATTCAGTAGAATTTCTATATGAGAATTTTAGATTTCTTATGGCTTAAATTAATTTTAAATTATTAAGAAGCCTTTAAAAATCAATTTTAGGTAACTAGATTGTTACTAGCCAAATCAGGTAAAAATACAAAATTAAGAGCAAAATGATAATTTTGCCATTAGAGGATATTTCCAACATTTATAACCTATATAGAATTAAATATTAGAATAATATTGAACTTGTGGTGATGAGACGGTGATGGAGCCTTTAAATTAATCTTTATGAGTCAAAATAACCATTTAGTCACATGTCTGGATTATAAACAAATTTGTTGACTTTTGACCACTTTTTTTTTTAAACATAAAAATGAAGTAAAAAGATGACAATATCATCAATCTTTTCTACGCATTAGCTGACCACCTTAAAAGAGGAGAGCATTCTCTATATTTCTTCCATTTTATTCACTCCTTACACATTTCTCTTCAAGTGCTTATCATTTTTCATTAATTTCTTGTAAAACCTTCACTATTAAACTATTGTGGAGCCATATACCTCATCATCTCCATCACCCAAAAAGTTAGGGTGTAACACCTCAAACCCGGCCTAGACGTTATGGCCGAATCCGGCGATGTCATATGATAATACTTTGGAAACTGTAATTACAATAAGGCCATTTTCGATATCTTAGGTTACCGTAAAAAACGCGTCGTTTATTCATTCATTATCCATTTTCAAAACATTATACGTTGCAGAAGCTTTTAAAATAATTTGCCAATTTGTGTGTATTTAATAAAACATTTGTTTATTTTGAAAACTCACGTCTTATCCTACTACTAGCAGTTCATAAAATAAGAATCCCAAACTTTAAACAAAAATCCGTAAAGGCCATGTTACATAAAACTCCCCAAATATAATCAAAACCATAAATAAAAGTAAAAGCCGTTAAAGGTCCCGAACTGTGGTCACCGCCGAGTCCTCCACCGCACCGATCCGTTTACTGTTGGGGATTACCTAAACAGATTAAACAGAAAAGGGTGAGTTTTCGCAAACTCAGTGTGTAATCCCCACAGAAAACATACACATAGTAATATCAGATAACATACATCAATTCACAGTTTGGGTCTGAGCCCATTACAGAAACGGTGTGGACTTTAGCCTACTCAGATACAGAATCAGATATATTCTAGGGCCTTGGCCTATTTCAGTCATAATAAGCAGATCAGACAGAATAGCAGAATCCTACCCACCAACCTCTACACACCAACTCCGTCCAACCCTACACAAAATAGCAGAATCCTACCCACCAGCCTCTACACACCAACTCCGTCCAACCCTACACACCATGTGGGGATAAAATCAACACACCCATCCCTACACACCATGCTGTATCGAATGCGGCACATAATCAGAAAGTTGCAGCTGAGCTGCAAGATAACAGACTTGAGAGCCTTTTAGATACTTCCTCCGAATCATCAACCCACCCCGATGCAATGCAACATACATAAAATGTCATGTTATTATACAAACACAGTTCATACACTCAGATATCAGAATTCATGCTCAATACAGAAATCAGAAAATCAAGTCGCATAATTAGGGGTCTATGTAAAGCTTACCGACCGTACAGGTCCACAGTCGACTAGGGTGACCTGTTCAACCTTACAGAATATTACAGAAAAATGGGCTCACACGCCTATGTGGCCTGCCCGTGTGGGCCCACACGGCCCAAATTGGCCTTGGCCGAGTGGATCACACGGCCTGGCCCAAAATCCCACACGCCCGTGTGGCCCACACGACCCAATTGGTTGAGCCTGTGTGCACACGGCCTTGCCCACTCGCGCACGGCCTGGCTCGTCGATCACACGGCCTTGTGGTAACTTACAGTGTTGCATATGGCTTACCACATGGGTGACCACACGCCCGTGTAGCGTCGACAGAGAGGTTTGGCTTTCACCGAAACCTCGTTTTTTACGTTTTCGGGTGCACACCTGGTTTGATTTCGACGCGTAAGCTCCCCTAAGCCTCCAGAACCTAAAAATCAACCAATGAAACACTCATTTAACCACTTGTTTCATCATTCAATCAAAACTCTATCATCGGTAATCTAACAAGCCCTTACCATTAACAACCGTAATCGTAACTCTTAATTCTCTGTAGAATACCGATCAATTATTGCCTTTCACCTAATCAAAAGACCATAATAGACTCCTCATCAGACGCCTAACCCAAAGCAAAAAGTTTAAGCAGAAAAGGACTTACTGTATGGACACACCACCGTTGAACAAGGAGAAAACAAATAGAAAATCAAAGAAGAGGGAAAACGTAGGAATTTTCGGCAGGGAATAGGTAGCAACACGTCAAAAAGAAAAGGGGAAATTTTGGGAAAAAAGGGGATAGCCAAAAATTCAAAAGGAAATCTGCTAATCCTCTAATCTCTCTCTTTAATTCTCTCCATTACTTAGATTTTGAAACCAACTCAAACTCTTCGTCACCAAACCGAACAAAAATAATCTCCCTTGCCTATGCAGATATTCGAACTCACAACCTCCAACCAATCAACACTTCACTTAGCCACCAGACCAGCAAGCCCATTCTGTTAAATACTTACACACTTTTACTTATAAGCCTACTAACTAGAGCTTGGGCTTTATTCATAAAAATACCAAAATTTGCCCAAGTCAAGGCTTGAACTTGGGACCTCCCACACACTTCCGGAATACATAACCATTAAAGCTAACATATATTTATCTCAAAATTACAAAAGCCAAAATAAGAAAATCAGTGCGTTACAACTCTACCCCTAAAAGAAAATTTTGTCCTCGAAATTTTACCTGATCAGAAAAGGTGAGGATACTATTGCCGCATCGAATCCTCAGGCTCCCAAGTGGTCTCCTCAGTGCTATGATTCCGCCATAGCACCTTCACTAAGGGGATAGATTTCCTCCGCAGAACCTTAATGTCGCGCTCTAGAATCTGAACCGGCTTCTCCACAAATGTCAGACCTGGTCTAACCTCAATGTCATCAATAGGAACAACATCCGTTGGATCAGAGCGGTAGCGTCTCAACATTGAGATGTGGAACACATCATGAATGCGATCCAACTCCGGAGGAAGCTCCAACTGATATGCGACTGGCCCCATTTGTTTCAGAATACGGTACGACTCAATAAACTGAAGGCTCAGCTTGCCCTTACGACCGAACCTCAAGACCTTCTTCCATGGCGAGACTTTGAGAAAAAATAAGCCCCCCACAAAATACTCAATATCCTTTCTCTTCAGATCAGTATAGGACTTCTACCTATCAGATGCCGCTTTTAGTCGATCCCGAATCAATCGGACCTTAACTTTGGTTTCAGAAACCAACTCTGGACCCAGTACACGTCGCTCTCCCAACTCTGTCCAACACAAGGAAGTACGACACTTACGGCCATACAGGGCCTCGTACGGTGCCATCTGAATGCTAGACTGATAGCTGTTGTTATAGGCGAACTTTGCCAGCGGCAAGTACTCCTCCCAACTGCCTCGAAAATCTATAACACAGCTCCTCAACATATTCTCTAGTACTTGAATCACCCTCTCTGACTGACCATCTGTCTGAGGGTGGAAAATAGTACTGAAGTCTAACCTTGAACCCAAAGCCTCATACAATTTCTTCCAGAATTGAGACGTAAAGCGAGGATCCCTATCGGAGATGATCGAGACAAGAACCCCATGCAGTCTTACTATTTCAGATATGTACAGTTTAGCCAGCTTCTGAAGAGAAGAGTCCATTATGATCGGAATGAAATGAGCAGACTTGGTCAATCGATCCACGATGACCCATACATAATCCTTCTTAGTGGGTGTTAAAGGCAACCCACTAACGAAGTCCATAGTTACTCGCTTCCATTTTCACATCGGAATCTTCACTGGCTGCAGCAATCCTAAAGGCAACTAATGCTCAGCCTTAACTTGTTGACAAGTCAAACAGCGAGCAACGAAATTCAAAACCTCAAGTTTCAACCCTGGCCACCAGTATAACTCTCGTAAATCTTGATACATTTTATTCCCGTCAAGATGCATAGCGTAAGGGCTACTATGCGCTTCCCTCAAAATCAACTGTCTCAAATCCTCCTCATTTGGTACACAGATCCGACCGCGGAAACAAAGTACCCCGTCATAGTTAACCCCAAAATTAGTAGTATCCCCATTCTCAACTTGACGGAATCGCACCTCAAGCGAATTATCCTCCTTCTGTTTACCTCTAATCTGATCAATCCATGTGGGCTTAACCTGAACTTCTGCTAACAGACTCCTATCGTCGAATAAGCTGAGTCGAGTGAACATCGCTCTCAGATCGGTCATAGCCCTATGGCTCAAAGCATTTGCCACCATATTGGCCTTACTAGGATGGTACTTGATGGTGCAGTCATAATCCTTAAGCAGTTCAACCTATCTTTACTGCCTAAGGTTTAACTCCTTCTGAGTGAGAAGATATTTGAGGCTTTTGTAATCAGTGCAGATAGTACAGTTCTCACCGTATAGATAGTACCTCCATATTTTCAGAGCAAAGACTACCGCTGCCAACTCCAAATTGTGTGTAGGATAGTTAGTCTCATGCGTCTTGAGCTGACGAGACGCCTAAGCTACCACTTTACCATTCTGCATCAGAACGCAACCTAGACCCACATGTGACGCATCACTGTATACGACAAAATCCTTCCCAGATTCAGGTTGTATTAGAATTGGAGCCTGTATCAAAACAGATTCGAGCTTCTTGAAGTTCTCTTGTTACTTATCAGTCCAGACCAAGGGAACTCCCTTACCCAGAAGCTTGGTCAATGGCGCTGCGATCAAAGAGAACCCTTCTACGAAGCGTCGATAATAACTCGCCAGCCCTAGAAAGTTGTGGATTTCGAACATATTCTTCGGCTGTTTCCACTCCAACACAGCCTCAATCTTATGAGGATCAACATGAATCCCCTCCGCAGAACCTACATGCCCCAGAAAGGTTACTTTTCGGAGCCAGAATTCACACTTACTGAACTTCGCATACAATTGTTTCTCGCGAAGCGTCTGTAATACGACTCAGAGATGTTCATTATGCTCATCCTCAGTCTTCGAATACACCGGAATGTCGTCAATGAAGACTACCACGAACCGATCCAGATAGGGCTGGAACACTCGATTCATCAGATCCATAAAAGCTACTGGTGCATTCGTCAGTTCAAATGGCATCACTAGGAACTCGTAATGGCCGAAGCGAGTCCTAAATGCCGTCTTATGTAAATCAACCTCTTTAACTTTCAACTGGTGATACCCTGATCGTAAATCGATCTTGGAGAAAATTGAAGCTCATTGAAACTGGTTAAACAGATCATCAATCCTCGGTAGGGGGTACTTATTCTTGATGGTCAACTTATTCAATTGACGATAGTCGATACACATACGTATGGCTCCATCCTTCATTTTCACAAATAGAACAGGTGCTCCCCACGGAGATACACTAGGGCGGATGGACCCACGATCTAGTAACTATTGGATTTGAGCCTTAAGCTCCACAAGCGCTTTCAGTGCCATTCTATAAGGGGCGATGGACACCTGAGCTATACCAAGAAAGAGCTCAATCCCAAACTCTACCTCTCAGCTCAGAGGCAGACCCCGTAGTTCCATAGGAAAAACATCCGGAAAGTTCCTTACGGTTCTGATGTCCCTAACCGAAGAGTTCCCAGAATCAGAAACACTAAAGTAGGCCAAGAATGCCTCACATCCCTTCCATACCAAATTTTCTGCCATAAACACAGAAATCACATTAGTCAGGTAGTCTCGACGTTCCCCAATCACCACTACCTCGTTGTCCTCCTCGGTTCTCAAAACCACCCTTTTTGTCGCACAGTCCAAACTTACTCGGTGCTTAACCAGCCAGTCCATTCCCAGAATCAAATCGAACTCCCCAAATGGAAGCTCTATCAGATCAGCCAGAAATATTGTCCCTTGAACATCTAACGGGACGTCTCTAAACAGTTTACTCACTCGGATAAACTGTCCCAACAGACTCACAATAGTTATCTCACTCAAAGTACTCTCAACCGGAATCCCTAAAGTTTTAGACACAGAGCTAGCTACGTAAGAATGTGTAGAGCCTATGTCTATCAATGCAGTATAGGGTACATTAAAAATTAAGAACGTACCCGTAATGACGTCCGGAGCATCACCATCCTCTCGGTGATGTGCAGCATAAACCAGTGCAGGCTGCCTCGCCTAAGTCGGTCCAGCACCTCTGCCCGGTGCTCTTTCTCCTCGGCCCATACAGTTACCACCCCTAGCCTAACCTCGGCCCCTAGGTGGCTGTTGAACTACTCTCGATGGCTGCGCAGTACCAGTACCCGCAGCTTGCATCTGACCGGTTCTCAACGGACAATTCCTAACACGATGCTCAGTTGACCCACATCTCAAACATGCCCTAGTCATCCTCCAACACTCGCCCGGATAGCGTCTACCACAGTGCCCACAAGGCCCTACCCTAGTAGGTGCAATAGGAGGCCCAACTCTCACTGGCCCATCAGATCTGGCCTTTTTCTTAGGCCTCATCACAGAATTCGAGGGCTTCGATTCCCTTTTATTCTTTCCTTTCTCCCAATTTTGGCGCTCAACGCACTTAACCTCCTCGGTGATCTTCGCCTTCTCTATTAAAGCAAAAAAAATCACGCTCCTTCTGCGGAGCTATCAGAACCTGTAAGCTGTCATTGAGTCCATCCTCAAAACGGATGCAATGCTCATACTCGATCGACACCATGACTCGGGCATACCAGCTCAATCTCAAGAACTCGGCCTCATACTCGGCCACCGAACGGTCTCCCTAGGTAAGATTAAGGAACTCACGTCTCCTAGCATAAATGTAGCTGGACCCCATATAATTCTTTGGAACGCCGTCCTAAAATAGTCCCATTTCAAATGGTCGGGCTGAGCGCCCTCCTTAACAGTCAGCCACCACTGATACGCTTCGTCGCGAAGCAAAGAAACAGCCCCCTTAAGCTTCTACTCCGCGGTAAAATCCAGACCGTCCATGATTCTTTCCGTGGCCTCCATCCAGTACTCTGCCACGCTAGGGGTGACTCCAGTGACACCTCTGAATAATTCAGCCCCATTGGACCGGAGTCGTTCTGTAACCGACCCACGACCACCAGATCCAGTGTTGGCCCTAGCGACCTTCTCTAATATCCTCAGCATAGCCTAGGACAGTGTGTCGTCCCTAGCCATGAGATCTCGAGACCAGTCTCTGTAGCAGGTGAGATCGGTGTCTCGCTCGTATCCAGATTAGACAGATTTTTAGATGATGAGGACTTAGCTCGAGCCCCTCTACGGCCTCTACCACGGCCTCTTGTACCCCTTCCGCGGATACTTCGTGCGCTCATCGTAAATTCAGAGTTTATCTGTGTTAATACTTTTATGCTTTAGTTACAGTTTGAATATTTGTTAACAAATGTTTTATGCAAAATAGTATCAGAAGTTCAGAGTTCGTTATCGTGAATCACAGTTTTACTACGAGTTTTAGTTTCGCTATAGTTTTCAGTTTACACTACTTAAAGTGTTTTCAGTTCAGTATACTACGTAAGGCTATTTCAAGCATACAAGTAGTATTTTCAGCAAAATTTAAACAGAATTCAGAACACTTACAGGATCAACGCTGGAGACTCGGTGTACCACATACCCAGTAAAAAATATTTTAAATCATAAAATAAATTCATTTCAAAAAACCCAATTTTAAAAACCTAAATCGATAGCCTAATTTTGCAACCTGACTCTGATACCATTAAATATAACACCCCAAACCCGGCCTAGACGTTATGGCTGAATCTGGCGATGTCACATGGTAGTGCTTTGGAAACGTGCTTTGGAAACTGTAATTACAATAAGGCCATTTTCGATATCTTAGGTTACCGTAAAAAATGTGTCGTTTATTCATTCATTATCCATTTTCAAAACATTATATGTTACGGAAGATTTTAAAATAATTTACGAATTCGTGTGTATTTGATAAAACATTTATTTATTTTGAAAACTCGCGTCTTATCTTACTGCTAGCAGTTTATAAAATAAGAATCCCAAACTTTAAACAAAAATCTGTAAAGGTCATGTTACATAAAACTCCCCAAATATAATCAGAACCACAAATAAAAGTAAAAATCGTTAAAGGTCCCGAACCGTGGTCACCGCCGAGTCCTCCGCCGCACCGATCCGTTTACTACTGGGGATTACCTGAACAGATTAAACAGAAAATGGTGAGTTTTTGCAAACCCAGTGTGTAATCCCCACAGAAAATATACACTTAGTAATATCAGATAACAGACATCAATTCACAGTTCGGGTCTGAGCCCATTACAGAAACGGTGTGGACTTTAGCCCACTCATATACAGAATCAGATATGTTCTAGGGCCTTAGCCCATTTCAGTCATAATAAGCAGATCAGACAGAATAGCAGAATCCTACCCACCAGTCTCTACATACCAACTCCGTCCAACCCTACACACCATGTGGGGATAAAATCAACCCACCCATCCCTACACACCATGCTGTATCGAATGCGGCACATAATCAGAAAGTTGCAGCTGAGCTGCCAGATAACAGAATTCATGCTCAATACAAAAATCAGAAAATCAAGTTGCATAATTAGGGGTCTATGTAAAGCTTATTGACCTTGGCTCACAATCCCATGTGGCCTATACGGCCCAAATTGGCCTTGGCTGGGTGGATCACACGACCTGGCCCAGAATCCCACACGCCTGTGTGGGCCCACACGGCCCAATTGGTCAAGCCCGTGTGTCGCACACGGCCGTGTCAGTCGCGCACGGCCTGGCTCGTCGATCATACGGCCGTGTGGTGACTTATAGTTTTACACACGGCCTACCACACGCCCGTGTGGCGTCGACAGAGAGGTTTTCAGCTTTCATCGAAACCTCGTTTTCTAGGTTTTCGGGTACACACCTGGTTCGGTTTCGACGCGAAAGCTCCCCTAAGCCTTCAGAACCTAAAAATCATCCAATGAAACACTCATTTAACCACTTGTTTCATCATTCAATCAAAAGTCTATCGTCGGTAACCTAACGAGCCCTTACCGTTAACAACCGTAATTGCAACTCTTAATTCTCTATAGCAATACTGATCAATTATTCCCTTTCACCCAATCAAAAGACCACAATAGAGCCCTCATCAGACGCCTAATCCAAAGCAAAAAGTTTAAGCAGAAAAGGACTTACCGTATGGACACACCATCGTTGGACAAGGAGAAAACAAATCAAAAACCAAAGAAGAGGGAAAACAAAGGAATTTTTGACAGGGAATAAGCAGCAACACGTTAAAAAGAAAAGGGGAAATTTTGGGAAAACAGTGTGATAGCCGAAAATTCAAAAGGAAATCTGCTAATCCCCTAATCTCTCCCCTTAATTCTCTCCACTACTCAGATTTGAAACTGACTCAAACTCTTCGTCACCAAACCGAACAAAAATAATCTCCCTTGCCTTTGCAGAGATTCAAACTCACAACCTCCAACCAATCAACACTCCATCTAGCCACCAGACCAGCAGGCCCATTCTGTTAAATACTTACACACTTTTACTTATAAGCTACTAACCAGAGCTTGGGCTTTATTCATAAAAATACCAAAATTTGCCCAAGTCAAGGCTTGAATTTGGGACCTTCCACACACTCTCAGAACACATAACCACTAAAGCTAACAGATATTTGTCTCAAAATTACATAAGCCAAAATAAGAAAATCGGGGCATTACATAGGGTTTTAGACCTAATGCGAGAAAATGTGTTAGGAGGAAGAAAAGAGGCTATCAATGTACCACAACTTAACCTGTTCGATCGCCGGACCCGAGTTACTAGATGTTACTATTGTAATCAGAACTGAAAACATTGAAATAAATCATGCAATAATCATTCATATATCAATCATAATCATATTATGTCATTCAAATATAAATCGAGAATAAATCGAGCTTACGTAAGCTCTATTGGTGACCCGAGAATGAATTAGGACCAAAATGCAAAGTTGGGAAAATTTGAACTCCACGTCGTGGAGAGCCATTCCCATGTCATGACGTCATTAGACAGTGAGTCACATCATGACATTAGGACATCACAGGTTGTTGGTCGATGTGGCGACGAAGACTCTGGTTTTGGTAAAATATGGCCATTTGGTACCTAATTCATGCTAAGCCAAACCATTTTCTCAAATGGTGCATATTTGGCCATTCAAACTTGCACAAAGCCAGCTTAAACACAAACCAACACATCCCTTTAACCAACCATAAGACCATTGTGGAGCCATATCCCTCATCACCTCTATCACCCAAAAAGTTAGGGTTTAAGCCCTAATATGAAAAAATGTGTTAGGAGGGAGAAAGGAGGTTACCAATATAACACCCCTTACCCTGTCTGGTCGTCGGACCCGAGCTACGAGATGTTACTATTGTAATCAGAAATGAAAAAATTAAAATAAATCATGCAATAATCATTCCTATCTCAATCGTGATCATATGACATCATTCAAATATAAATCGGAACTAAATCGAGCTTACAGAAGCTCTAGTGGTGACCCGAGCATGAATTAAGACCAAATTGCAAAGTTGGAAAAATTTGAACCCCATGTCGTGATGAGCCATTCCCACGCCATGACATCCCTAGAAAGTGAGTCACATCATGACATTGAGACATCGCAGGCTGTTGGCTAACGTTGCGACGAGAAGAATTCCAAGTTGCGACAAGGACTCTATTTTTGGTAAAATATGGCCATTTGGTACCTAATTTGTGCCAATCCAAACCATTTGCTCAAATGGTGCATATTTGGCCATTCAAACTTGCACAAAACCAACTTAAACACATACCAACACATCCCTTTAACCAACCATAAGACCATTCAAGTAATTCTACATGAAATGGACACTTTATTAAACATAACAACCTAAGTAATCTTCACAACTTGTAAACTTGTTCAAAACATACCAAAACATGCCAAAACATATCATATAATAATCCCTAATCATCTAACCAATATGCCTCAATGGCACCATTTCACACCAAGGTTATATAATCATTACAAACCATTCAAGATAATTGGTACCATTCATACTATTCATCCAAATCAAATATGCAATTTAACATATGTTACCATCACATGTTCATACTAAATCATTACTAGAATTCACATCACAATCTCAACCTTTTTCACATTCAAAATTAACCACTCAAGAGCTTCAAACACTTAACAAGACACATATACATATCATATAACCATCAAGAACAAGTATTACTTGCATATCATAACCATTAATATCCAAGATGACACTTATACATTTCAATCCTATATACATGCCTCAAAATTGAGTTTCGGATAATTTAAAAGTCTACCGAGACTGAAGCTAGATAGTATGAGCTCTGGGGTGATCCGATTGCTGAGTTTCGCAAAATGTCAACTACAGAAACAAAAAACGAAACAAAGTAAGCATTTACATGCCTCGGAAGTTCACATGTATTTAAACGGTAAACTCGCCTCATTTCATAATTAAACAAACCGCACAACTAATTTAACTAAGTTCCTGTCACAATAATTTACATCACAAGGTGAGTACAATTCAATTCAGTACCATTTCATCAAAACTGTCAAACATGTACATTATTTATTTAGTTCAGTCATATGTCAAATAATTCATGTAACACATCAATTTCCATTCATATAAAATCAATCAATACTTTCTCTTCTAAAAAATTAGCCTGATGAACCAATTAAATAAATAAGAATACGCAGGTTACTACACCACACCAGTAGGCACCAAAGTGCTTTAACAATAGACACCGAAGTGCTAAGTAGTAGGCACCGAAGTGCGAATCAGTATACACCGAAGTGCTATCTCATACAAATGCGCAACTAACCCTATTGGCATGCCAATTGTATTCTATCCTATGTTCTTCTGGGCTTAATACACATATCAGAATAACTCTTTACAATTCAGTCATTCCCTCACCTTTCGTACTAATTTGTAAACATTTCAAAATATATTAAAATATTATAATTTCATAATTCAATCACAAACATTATATAATTCTACCTAACCATACTGTATGAACTTACCAGGTACAAACAACAACAATAGAAGTGTCAGGGACTAATCTATAATTTTTTCTTTTTCTCGATTATCTACCGATTGATGCAATTATTAATCTATACGATAATTCATTTCAAATAATCAGTTCCATTTACCTTATTACATCTTATTCAAGTCATATAACAACTTATTTCATTTTACATAATTTCCCTATATTTTTACATTTTCAATTTAGTCCCTAAAATCAAAACTATCATATCTTTCACATTTAAACCCCGATTCACAATCAATTTCAAATACATCATTTTACAGCCCGCTAATTTTAATAATTGCAGAAATTTAATGTCAAATTTAAAAAAAATTCATTTTAGTCCCTAAAGTCAGAACTAAAAAAAATTCATTTTACAATTTAGTCCATAATCGAATCTAAGCTTACAACAAAGCTATTTAACATAAAAAAAATCATCAATGACAACATTTCAAACATTTAACAATTTTACGATTTAGTACCCGTGTTAGCTAGATTAAGCTGCAAAGATATAAAAAAACATAAAATTTATGAAAAAGGGCCTCAGGAGTACTTACATGAAAGAATAAAAGCTTGGTTGAATTCCCTAATTTTCAAAAACGGTGGTTTTGGTAATGAAGAAAAGAAAACATGAAGATGACCTTGGTGTTTTCATATTCTTTTATGTTTTAATATACATATTTTTATTTAGGGAAAAATATAAGATTAGAATCTGAACTTGTCCTCTTCTCCCAGATTAGTACCTATGGTTTTTTTTGTCCGAGATTGATACCCGAACTTTTTCTTCATCCATGAGTTTGGTACCTGAGTCTAACAACATTAATTTTTTGCTGGCATGTCACCTTCTTTGGCTGTAAATTAGACCCCTTTATTAAATTTCCTTTCATTTTCTCTTTTAATTATTTTTCCTTTAAAAAAATAATAAAAGATTTTCTCTTTCATCCAAAACAAATCACGATTCTATTCCTTTTTCATTTTTTTCTTCATTTCTTCTCATTTCTATCTTCTTTTCTTCTTCTTCTCCCTATTCATCTTCTTCTAACCTTACCTGCTGTCGCCATGAGTCGTCGCCATCCATGGCTTTCTTCAACCATCAAAACCCTTCTCTCTTCCTCGTCTTCTCAAATCTTGTCTTGTATTTCCAAGAAAATCTCTTTAAAGCTGAAAAAATCAAAGCTTAATCCTGGAGCTTTTGAAATTATACTCTTTGCTTGTTGATGAAAAGCTAATAAAGCTTATGGTGAGGCTTAGAACGAGTTGAGGAGCCGAAGGAAGTAGTAACAGTGTTGCTACCATGGCAATAACAGAGAATCAATTTTCTTGAAGCCTAGTAGAAGTTATTCAGGTCATGGAGTAAAGCGTCAACAAATTCAAGGAAGGAATTGCCCTTGTTGTTTATTGGATCCATAGGATTTCTAGGGTTTTATAAATTCTAATAAAAATTCATTACGTTTACTTTTTTTCTGGGTTTGTTTGTTATGGAGAAAACAAGGGCTTTGACTATTAAGGTTCTACAGCTTTTTTTCTTGGTTTTGATTGAAGCGTTGTTAGTTTATTACTTTTTCTTTTGTATTTTCATTCTTTTCCAATGTACAAAAATCAATGGTTTCTTCATTGTTACCCTTCATGGATATATTATTTATATGTTAAAGATCTCTTCATATCTTTTACATATTCTTTTGGTTACAATTTCTTTTTGTTTTCTTTAAGATTTTAGGTTCTTTGTTTGTTATTTATTGTTTAAGGTGTTGGGTTCTTTATTATTTGTTATTTGTTCTTTGATTGTGCTGAGTTATTTATTTTTCTTAATGGAGCTACCTGCATCTCCCATTTTTTTTTTGTTTTTCTCAATTTTTTCAGGAAACAAGTAGAAAAAATTCAACTACCCAAAAAAAAAAAAGAGAAAAAAAATTGAATGCGAAAATCCAAAAAAGAAAATGAACTCAATACTCGAAATATAAAACAAAGATAAGAAAAAACGTGTTTAACAAATGTGTTTAGCAGAGAAAAGAAGAGAAAATGTGTTTAACAAACAGGAGAGGAATTGAAATCAGCCATTGAAAACAAACATGCTTAGCAGAGAAAAGAAGAGAAAAGGAAATTGGGAAGAAGAAAGATCACCGGGAAAAAGACAGAAAGAAAAGGAAATAGTTTTAAAAATATTTTTATTGATTTTTAATATTTTTTTAGATTATGACATCATTTATGCCACGTGTCATAGTCTTATTTCGCCACCTGCCTTGAAGTTAACGCTGTTAGGCTCAAGTACCAAACTAGTGGACGGAAAAAAATTTCGGGTACCAGTCTGGGACAAAAAAAATCATAGGTACCAATCTGGGAGAATGATCAAGTTCAGGTACTAATCTTATATTTTTCCCTTTTATTTAACATAATTTTTAACTAAGTTTTTAACATATAAACAATTAAAAACTAAGCATTAATCGTCCGATACAAGTCATTATGGTCTAATTATCACATAGACCCTTGAAAAATTATTAAATAAGCATTTTAGTTAACAAAAATCAATAGCGATTAACTTTTATGATTTTTACGATTTAGTCCTTGTACTTTAATTAGTCACTAATTCGGCAAAATTACCTATAAAAAATTCAATTCACCTATATAAAAACTCCACAAATGTTTACTAAAAATATTTACAAGCTCATTTTACATAAACGAGGTCCCGATACATCATTTTCTAAAACCATTGACTTTAGGGTCAAACCACTTGTACTTTAACTAACTATCAAATCATTAAAATTTTCGGGCCAAATTTCAATATAACACAATAATAGACTAGTAAATATTAAATAATATTTAATAACTCGATCATCGAAAAAAGGGGTTCGGAAACCACCGTTTCCAGCACGTTAAAAATCGGGTTGTTACAATCAATATATGAGTTTTGTAGTTTTAGTCTCACTCATACATGAAATCATGCTTATTCCAAATTTTTTTAGTCATATTAATGGTTATTTAATGTTTTAAAATTTATGAGATATTTTGTTAATCATGAAGAAATTGAAGAAGGTAAATACTAGCAAAGGAAAGGAAAAACTAGTGGATTGAGGTGAATTTTTATGTGGTAAGATATATGGAAAATCCATAAAAATACTTATCTTGAATTGATATTGCTTTTAATTGATTTATTGTTATTAAATAAAATATGTTATAGTTTATTAATGTTCAAATGTTTATGAAAGAATGGATTTGAATATGTTTTGATTTTTTTTTTGATTATGTCAAACAATGGCAAAATTGGTTAATGGTATGAAAACTATCTTATAAACGAGTTTTGAATAAAATCTCTATGTGGAGATTTAAATGAAAGCTTTGAATTTTGATTTGGTGGCATAGTGCTGTGACTAAAATTACTGATTTGTGTTATAGTGGTTATTATCTTGGACCTTGTTTCAAATTTGTAAACTTATTTCAAATATTAATACTGACATTCTGGAAATACTGAAACAAGGCCTTAGTAGCTAAGTTAAATAGTTAGGATACGACTGGCAGGCTAATAGGGGACTTCTATTACTAGTACTTTGGTACTCATGTTGCTAGCACTTTGATGCTCTTGTTTTTGGCACTTTAGTTCGATTCTGATATGGTCTTCAGACACCTATATTATATCATTTCTTTTATTGTGGTTTCGACCAACTAGTCCCTAGTATTCCCTTTTTAGTTTTCTAGGTTTACTAAGGGTTGAACTTAAACTGATTTTTTCATTGTATGAATGAATTCTTGAACTTGTCAGATGTTATTGTTTACATACGACCTTTGTGGAACTAAACTATTTTTGTTTTCGAATCGTTGAATAATTGCTATTAACATTTCTTATAAATGCTTTATAAAATATTGTACAAATTTTGGATCACTATTTAAAAGGTATGTATATAGGGAATTTCCATGTTATCTTACTAAGCTTTATGCTTAACTTGTCATTATTTTTGTGTGTAGCTCTTTAGAATCAAGGCTTGGTGCAACTCGAAGATCATAGGAAAACACCATTGCTATTATTAAAGAGTATGACACATTTGTATTTGCAATTGGTACCTAATGACATGTACTAGAGAGGTCATTGAGGTATGCATATATATATATATATATATTTGTTTCATATTACTTTAAGTTGTAATGGTGATAGTCTCTACTTTTATTTTATTTACATTGGATGGCCTTGAGCCAAATGCTATGACTTTTGAATGGTTGCATGCATGCTTAGGTTTTCCATACTTAGATTGGTTTTTGATTGGTTTGATATATGTTTTATGATGCTAACATAACTCATGAATACCTAGATAAGTTTTGCTTCATTTTGACTAAGTTTCATGAATGAAGATGTTGGTTTTTGGCTATTTTTCAAACATGTTTTATAAGAGTCTAGTTTAGAGATGTTTCAAGGTTTTTTTTTTTTTTTTTTTTTACATTTAAAACATGATTTTTAAGCCCAAAATGTTTGGGAATTGATAATGTGCCCAATTGAAATGTCTATAGTGCTTAGTTTTGATATATTTTTGAATGAAATGCCACTAATTATAGTACTACTATTTAATTTTTTATTAGGTGTTAATGGCTCAATTTTTAGTAGTATCAGAAAATGCGGTTTTGGAACCTTATTTTCATAAATCGAGTAAGTAAATATTAAATATTAACATTTATGATGTTAGTATAAAAATATACTAAAGTTTGGTCTAGTAATTTTGCCAAATTAATAGTTATTTAAGGCTCAGGGACTAAATTGTAAAGTTTAATCGCTATAGAATTTTAATTGACCAAAGGCTTTGGGACTTAAATTACAATTAGCTAAAGATCTAAAATGGTAAATAAACCATTTTTAATATGAGTTAGTGGATTATGATAACAGTTTCCACTAATTAAGCTTGGTGATTAGCTTAAGGTAATCAATGTATGTTTAAGTTAATTAAATCAAATTAATTACATACTAATCCAACTAAATAAGTCAAATTAGTGGATGAAAAATTAATCTTCTTCATTTACTCTCTATTTTCATCCAAAAAGGGAGAAGAAAACTTAAGGAATTCTAAAACATTCGACCATTGGTTTATCAAGAATCGAATCGAATTGAAGTTGACAGGGAAAAACTAAAATTACATATTAGCCCCTAAAGGATCCACTTTACATATTTTAAATAGGTAAGTTCATATGGTACTTACCACCCTATTTTATTTTATATTTGAAATATGTTTGAAATTATCTATATGTTAGATTTAAGTAAAATTTAGTGAATTTGGCACATATGGTTTAAATTGGATTGAATTTAAAAGTTACATGAATGCTGGCTATTATGAGGTAGTACATAGTGCAAATGTAAATGTTGGTTGATTATTGGACTGGTAAATGGAATACGTAATTATGTTCAGATATTGGTAATGATATATGTATACGAAATTGATGCCCGTGTGAACTTAGTAAAAGGTTAGGATATGTATGGCATGCCATTAGGGTTATACGTGCGTTTGATTTGGGGTTTTTCATGTTATTGTGAGATCTAGCATTTGTTGCAGATTCTCGGGTTATACGTATCGTAAGTTTAGCCCGAATGGGTAACCTCGATATAATGTCAACTTGTGTAAGCAATTTTGTTATAATGTTAGCTTGTGTGAGCAACCCTGATATACCATCAGCTTGTGTGAGCAACTTATTCTCGTGTATCTGAGTTTGTTTTACTATAGTTTTGTTTGGCAATGTTCAAATAAACGTAAATGAAAATTTAAATACAAATTGGATATTTGATAGTATATATTTTATATTTGATATGTGATAAGTATTGGATTGCCTTGATGTCTTAAATCTTCCTCACGATTTGTAAATGTGACTAACCTATTTAGTTGATAATGTTGATATTGACTTAAGTGCTAATATGTGCCAAGAATAGCCACTTTTGAATCCCAAAATGTATGACATATTCTTTATGCTTTAATGGATTAAGGTAAGTTTAGTAACTCCATTTGAGCTTACTAAGCATTCTTAATCCTTACTCTGGTTATTTTTCCCTGCCCTGTAGATTTTCACATTGCGGAACTATCGAACCAGATTAGTGAAAGAGCACACACTATCCCGAGACAATAGTTATAAATTCATTTTGATTCTACACTATGTGGTATGTACTTAAGGTTAAAGCTAATAATATAGGTATAATTTGGAAAATAATCATGTTTTGGTTCTAAGGACTAAATTGAAAAAAAAAAGTGGAAAAGTTCGGGGCAATTATGAAAAAATTGTTAATAAGAGGGAATTTGTACCAAATTGAATACTATATGAATTTAAAGATAACAATTAAAATAAATTACTTTATAGATCAAAATATAGTAGATAACCATGGAAAAGGAAAGGTCGCAGATTAGTTCATGAACTTCAATCATTCTTGCAGTTTAGTCTTGGTAAGTTCATACGGTTTAATTTAGTATAATTTGTAATATTTTATTGGCTTGTGAAATATGATTTTTGAATATTTATATATTTAATGAAATAATCATAAAGATGATTCAAGGTCAGAAATGTAATTGAATTGTAAGATATTATGCGATTTTGTATATCAAGCCCGGATGAACATAGGATAGGATAAAATTGGCATGCCAATAGGTTATATTGCACGCTGTACGGGTTTGAATTGAGATAAGATGATGATTCTTGATTTATTTTTGTCCACTGAATATAGCGAAGGCTAGCATTTGTTGCGAACTATCGTGTTATATTTACAGTGTTTTTGGTGTGTTATCAGGGGCAGATGTAAAGCCTTCGAGCTTGGCACTTAGTTCAGAGGTGTGTTTCTGGAGGGATATTAGCCTACGGGCTAGGCACATGGTGCCAGTGTGTGTTCTCGGTTGGTTAGGCTCGTTGGAGCGTTTTAGTGTGTTTCGGTGGATAACCGCGTATTTGTATCTATTATATTGTTCATCGAGCTGATTTAAAATGGTTAAATGATTTGCGTATTGAATAATATAAATATTTGCTTGATTTCCAATAGTATAACGTAACTTGATATTGATTGGATTTGTACAATTGAATAGATTATGTAACTTTTATATTTGTATAACTCACCATTGATTGATTTGTTGGGAAATGTGCCCAAATTATAGCAAACATGTAACTGTTTTCTATTTATTTAAACGATGAATAAATGAATAAAGTTAAATTCACATTTCACTATTATGTCTTTTGTATTTATGCATTTTATATTTTGCATGCATACCGAAATTGTGAGAAGCAAATATTAGCTCATTGATTGTCTAAAGTTCAAATTGAAGATAAATGGCATTGTAAAGAACATTTACATTGCGAGAAAGACAACTTACTTCAATAGATAATCTAAATGAGTTCGTAGTCCCGTAAAAGAATCAAAGTGAGCATTTGATTCAAATACTAAGAATGATTTGTAACACCCTAACCCGTTTCCTCCCCGGATTAAGGTTACGGAGCATTACAGTGCAGTTTAGAACCTTTAACTTCAAGACAAATACAATTATGCAACTTTAATGTTAACCTTTAATAACTCATTTTAATTACAGCAAAAATAAATTTACGGGTCTTAAATCGAGTCTACAGGGTCCTAAAATAATTTGGGAACAACCAATGACTAATTTGCATTGAAACATAAAAGTATGAAAAAATAAGGAAATAGAGGTCACACAGCCGTATGACAAAGGCCAGCCTATGTCGCCTTAAACAAGTCCGTGAGGCTAATCCACATGCCCGTGTGGCTACTCCTCACGCTCGTGTCTCAGCATGCACCTACGGCCATGTCGCCTATGTGACAGCTCGTGTCCTAGGCCATGTGCAGCAAAAAAGACCCCCAAACAAGCCATTTTCAACTCACAAGTCTTAACACCAAGTCAAATCATCCTCACAAACATTCATATGACCAAAACACATTCAAATACACTCCAAAACATACCAAAACAACCATTGCCACTCACTTCTAAGAGAACCTACATAAGAATTCAACTTCAAATATTTACACTATGTTCACAATCATAAACAAAAAGACATTTAAAACACATAGCGACTTGGAAACAAATCAAACGACCCGAAATAACATTCAAGCGCTATTACATGCCATTTATAACCTTAACCAAAGCAATCGAAAGCTACCAAAATGATGATTGGATAGTGTGATAGTACTCCAACGAAATTCCAACTGATCAAGATTTCTGATGATCTACAAGAAAAGGAAGACAAATACATAAGCATGTAAGGCTTAGTAAGCTTGTATAAAACTTAAACAAAAACTAACCAAATAAACTCAAATTATAAAGTTAATGCATTGTTCCCTTATCATGCTCAAATGTATAACCAATTCCAAATCTTCAATCACCATTATCACAAGTTAGTGAACTTGTACATACCACTTTCAATATAAATCCAATGTAACATTTAAACAACTCAAGCATTTGCTTAAAAAATTTAATATCCGTTGAACCAAATGAAACTACATTGGATACTCAGGAACCATGCTCACACAAAGTGTGCTTGTACATGTAAATATAACCATATCCTGTGAAATGGGCATGCTCACACGAGCTGTGAAATGGGCATGCTCACACGAGCTGTGGGTCGGGATGTTAGGCTACACGATGCTGCTCACACAAGCTGTGCAAAATCTACAACAAATGCAAGATTTCAGCCATCGGTAGGACATCTAAGACCAGCACCCGAAAATGTGTTATCCCAAATGATGTGTCATTTGTATCCTAAGTATTCATAGGGCTCAAACGAGCATAATTACATATCATTCCATGATTTTCTCCAAATTTTACGCACCTTACCTTATATTATACAACTTACAATATCATTCAAACTATACATTAACAAATCATGTACAAAGAAATTATACGCACGAATGGAACTGACGACTAATCTGAAACCTTAGCTTTTCCACGATTCAAGTCCGGTTGATGCATATCTTGATCTAAATAATGTTTCCATTCAATTAAATAATTTAAGAACTTAAAATAGCTAATTCAAACCTATAATCCATTTTAAGATGATTTTATGAAATTATCCTTAACACTTAACATTTGCAATGAAGTCCCTAAAACCAAACTCACAATTTAATTACAATTTGAAAAAAAAACAAGTTAGTCGAATTTTCAATGATTTTAAAACAACCCAAATCTTCCACCATTTCATATTATTCTCATTGAAATTTACTATTTTCTCAAATAGGTCCTTAAACACGAAATCATCAAAATCACTTAACAAAATACTTATAATTAACCATTAAACTAAATAATCCAACAACTAAGTTCACAAACTCACCTATCTAATCATGGTATGTCCCTAAACTTTTAACAACTTCACAAATTAACCCCCGGGTTAGCTAAATTAAGCTAAAACTAACTAAAAACATTAAAACCATTAGAAACGGACCTCAAAATCACATCCAAGCTTAGATGGGAGTTTGATCGTACCTTCTTTGCTCCAAAAATGGAGTTTCTCACGTTTAGGAAGATGAACTTAAGTAAAAACATGTTTTCCTTCCTTTTTATCACTTAATACCTAATATTAATATATTAATATTAAAGTTTCATCATGAAAATATCAAAGGTTTGATCACAAAACCGTCCACTAACCATTGACATGACATAATTACCATTTAAGTCCACCTATTTCTCTTTTCATGGCTATTGAATATATTTAACTAATAGGATTTAACTTTCGTAACTTTTACGATTTAATCCTTTTTACTTCATTAGTGGTTCAAACATTTAAATTCCCTAACTAAAATTTAATATAATTCTACTAGATGTTCGTAAATATTAAATTAATAATATTTACTGACTCTCTTGTCATAATCGTGGCTCCAAAGCCACCGTTTTTAGCATCACTTAAATCAGACTGTTACAACTCTCCCTTCTTAATGAATTTTTGTCCTAAAAAATCTTACTAGAGAACAGGTTCGGGTATTGCAATCTCATAGCTTCTTCCAGTTCTCAGGTAGCTTCCTCGATTCCATGATGGTGCCAAAGAATCTCTACTAAAGCTATGTGTTTATTTTTCAACTCTTTGACTTCTCGGGCCCAAATTTTAATTAGTTCCTCACTATAAGACATATCAAGTTATATCTTTACATCGACAGGAAAAATTACATGTGAAGGATCAGATCTATATCGTCGCAACATTGATACATGAAAAACATTATGAATTTTCTCTAGCTCTGATGGTAAAGCTAAAGGGTAAGCTATCGATCAAATTCTCTTAATAATCTCATACGACCTAATAAAAAGCGGGCTATGCTTTCTTTTACGGCCAAAACAGAGGACTTTCTTCCAGGGTGATCCTTTCAAGAACACTCTATCATCAACTTTGAATTCAATATCTTTTCTTTTCAAATCTGCATAAGACTTCTAACGATCAAAAGTAGCTTTCAAACAATCTCGTATCACTTTAACTTTTTCTTCAGTTTCACAGATCAGATCAGCTCCAAAAAGTTTCTTCTCACTCAATTCGGACCAGTATACGGGAGTTCTACGCTTTCGACCATACAAATCTTTGTACGGGGCCATTTTAATACTCAACTGATAACTGTTATTGCAAACTCCACCAACGGAAAAAATTCTTCCCAACTACCTTCAAATTCCAGAATACAATAATAGAGCATATCCTCAAGTATCTAAATCACACGTTCAAATTAGTCATTTGTTTGTGGGTGAAACATGATACTAAAATGCAATTTGGTGCCCAAAGCTCTGTGTAATTTACTCAAGAATCTATAAGTGTAATATCCTGAATTTTTGGGCCTGTGCGTTTAATGGGTGAACATGTGTAATGAGTTAATTTAAGTGTTAGGGGTCCAAATTGGGCTCAGGCTTAGGCAGAGGCCTTGGTTAAAATTATCTGTTTGGGCATTATAGGGTTTAAAAGGTAGTATCTGTGTTTAAAACATCAAAATGGGCTTGTGGCCCAGTGGTCAGTGGCGCCACTTAGGGAGCAAGGAGGTGACGCCACACAAAGGAATAAGGGGCCCAAATTTAAGTTTCATTGAGCCCAATTCTTTTAGTTTAAGTTAGCTAATTTTCGGCATTTGGGTTAGGTGGAGTGGATGGCAACAAGGCTCAAAAATAGGAGGATTTATATGAATAAGATAATGCAGATATTATAGTTGATAATATGGAAGATAAAAGGAGAAAAGATAGGAGCTATCTACAAGGCTAGGCGTTAGCCGAAATTTCTATAAATAGGGAGGGTTCTCTTCTTTATTTTGCGACATTTAGGGTTTCCACCTTTTCTTTCTCTTCTTTCTTCTAAAAGCCGAAAACACTATTATTTTCTTCTTTCTTCTAAAACCCGAAAACTGCATTGTTCTCTTCTTTCTTCTAAAAGCCAAAAACTCCATTACTCTCTTCTTTCTTCTAAAACCCGAAAACTCCATTATTCTCTTCTTTTTTCTAAAAGCTGAAAACTCCATTATTCTCTCCTTTCTTCTAAAAGCCGAAAACTCCATCATTCTCTTCTTTCTTCTAAAAGCCGAAAACTCCATTATTCTCTTCTCTTCTTTCTTCTAAAAGTCGAATCTCTATAGATTTCTTCGATTCATTTTCTCTTCCTGATTTTTCGCAAAAAGCCGGAATCCTCTAGGAGTAGTCGAATCTTCTCTAGTAAGTAGATCTCTTAGATCTAAAAGTCGGAAACACTAGTCCCTGAATCTCATATCTCTTTTCGGGATTTCAAGGCAGATAGCGGTGGTGTTGGCTACGGATAGCGTCGACTTAGAGGGTCTCGTTATAACGGTAATCAGGTGTGTAGATCCTTATCACATAAGTTTTATTTTGAATTATACCTGTTAGGGGCTGAAAAGCCGAAAAAGGAGGCTGTATGAACAGTCGTGTGTAGATCCTTATCACATAAGTTTTATTTTGTATTATACCTGTTAGAGGCTGAAAAGCCGGAAAATGAGGCTGTATGAACAGTCGTGTGTAGATCCTTATCACATAAGTTTTATTTTGTATTATACCTGTTAGGGGCTGAAAAGCCGAAAAATGAGGCTGTATGAACAGTCGTGTGTAGATCCTTATCACATAAGTTTTATTTTGTATTATACCTGTTAGGGGCTGAAAAGCTGGAAAATGAGGCTGTATGAACAGTCGTGTGTAGATCCTTATCACATAAGTTTTATTTTGTATTATACCTGTTAGGGGCTGAAAAGCCAGAAAATGAGGCTGTATGAACAGTCGTGTGTAGATCCTTATCACATAAGTTTTATTTTGTATTATACCTGTTAGGGTCTGAAAAGCCGGAAAATGAGGCTGTATGAGCAGTCGTGTGTAGATCCTTATCACATAAGTTTTATTTTGTATTATACCTGTTAGGGGCTGAAAAGCCGGAAAATGAGGCTGTATGAACAGTCGTGTGTAGATCTCTAACACACTAGTAATCCTGTATGTATGTCTATAATATGTTATGGGCTAAAAAGCCAGAAAGAGGTTGTATAGATAGTCGAATGGAACCCTAAATGGGTTAGGCAAGGATGCCAGGTACGTAAACATAGATCTCCCTATGTGTATCGAAATATATGTAAGTCTGCTTGATGTTCTCTTTATGTATGTATGCATGGGATGGGAATTTTGATATGAAAAGGGGAAGAGCATGATTGGTCACATGGTAATCGGTGGTAGAAAACCCACCTAATGAAATGTTAGATCACATGGTGATCGGTGGTAGAAAACCCACCTAATGAAATGTTAGATCACATGGTAATCGGTGGTAGAAAACCCACCTAATGAAATGTTAGATCACATGGTGATCGGTGGTAGAAAACCCACCTAATGAAATGTTAGATCACATGGTGATCGGTGGTAGAAAACCCACCTAATGAAATGTTAGATCACATGGTGATCGGTGGTAGAAAATCCACGAAATGAAATGTTAGGTCACTTGGTGATCGGTGGTAGAAAACCCACGTTAATGTTCCTGATTGATAGGAATAGGCAGTACGGCTGTCGTTTTGGTGTGTAGCGGATGGAGGGTTGATTGTAGAAATCCCCAAGGTGTGATGGTTGGTATGGGTTGGTGTGTAGAGGATGGAATTCTAGGATGGGTTGGGCTTTGCATCATTTATTATCTGTCATGTGATTATGATTGTTGCCATTGTGTATGCGCCAGGGCTCATAATGTGTTTGTGAGCCCAAGCCTTTTATGTGTTTTCGGGATTTACACACTGAGTCTTTGTGACTCACCCTATTATTTTTCCCTAACTTTTCAGATGAGCAGTAGATCGTGGACATGGGAGCCGAGACGAACTCGAGGAGCCATCAAGTTTTTATTTTTATAGATTATTTCGGCTTTTCTTTAAGTTTTAATTTTTGGAATATTTATGTAGTAAGGCCCCATAGTTTATACTTCACTGCTTAATTTTTAATATTTGCAACTTATGAAATTTTGTCAAAAGGTTTAATTATTCAAAATAATAATAATACAAGTTTTTTTTTTCAAAAGGTCACCTATTTATTCAAATATTGTCTAATTAACTTGCGATTTCCGAAACCAATGAAGCAAAAGTTTTCAATGTACAACCCGTAGCATACCAGATCTGGTCGAAACTTATGGGCCAGGTTTAGGGTGTTACAATAAGTACATCGTGGACCGCGATAAATAATAATCGACAACGGCGTGCCTTGTAGTCTGAAAATCTCCGCAACATATAACTCTGCCAATTTCTCAAGTGAATGGCTCGTACGCATGATAACTCTTGAAAAGAGTTATATTTCATGCCTTTAGACCTACCTAGTTGTTTGTACTTAGGTACACTTAATGGCATTTTAAGACATTTTATTAGTATTTTATCATTTGCATTAGGAGCTTAAAATGTGTTTACATGTTAGATACTTTTAATTGTGTGTGCAAGGGTTGTGTTTGGTGGTTTAGCATGTGCAGGCTAGGGAGAAAGAAATAAAGGAGTAAAGGTTTACTGGGGTAAAAGGTTGGACAGTTTGCCACCTTGAATGCAATGGCAATTTAGGAGGAAGACCAAGCCAACATTCAGCACATACCAGTCTCAGCCCAACTCTACTTGTACTAGAGAATTCTACCTAGAAGTGAGGAGATGGTTTCGGGGGTTGTTAGAGTTACCCTAGGACGAAATGATTATAAAAAGCCAAAGGAGTAAGCTTTAAGGGAAGGGGGGGGAGAGAGCCGAAGGCAACAATAGAGGGTAGTGGCTAAGTAGAGATGAAAAAGAGGAACCCGAAGGCAGTCCCTCTCAGCCATCATAAGACACTGTGCTGCTGGGTTATAGATTGATTTGGCGACAACCATCTTCCTAAGTTCTTACTTTATTTCTTAATATGTTCTTTCATGAATTACTTTGATCAAAATGATGTTGGATGTTATTTCGAACTTGAATTTTAATCACCAATCCATGAGCTAAATCTCATTGGGTTGGGATTACATGATGAAATTTTTTTTTTTGTAATGGTTGAAGCATATATTTTATTTAATCTACTATTTCATTCAATTGTTTTTATTTTCTAAATGTATGCATATATTCTCTAGACATAAATGAATATGCAGCATGCATATAAACTGAATCGAATTTTGAAAAGGTTGGAGTAGTTGGACCAAAATTGAATGATACAAGTGAGTATTCTACCGAATACTCACAGTAGACTCTAGACATAGAACAACGTTTGTATAGAATGAAGACAAAATAGTGCAAGGTACTGTGATAAGGCTTATAGATACAGGCCAGGTAACTTGAGACCTTACTCTCGAAAGAAGCAGGTTACTTTAGGTCCCTTTTGAACAGTAGATTAAGTACAATTATACTTAGGCATTATTGAAACTAAGGGCAGATTCTTAGTACTCCCAACCTTCCAAATCAACATCATAGACCTTCAATCCGTTGCCGTAGCATATTTTCCATAACATTCTCAGTTATTTATTTGTTCACTCGATTATTCTCGTAATTACCATTGCATTTTTACTCTTTCTTTGCCTTAGCATTTTCCAATATTAGTTAGAATACATTTTACACTCATCCTTATTATTTTAATTTATCACTGCGTACTTAACTCGGTTTTTCCATAACATTAATCATTATCATAACTTGACCATTTCTATACCTAATTTGATTCCTGTTGAGAAAATCTCACTCATCACTTTATTACTTGATTCGACGTGTATACTAACACAATTGGAATTTCATATTCAAATGCGACAACACATAGGAATAAAATGTGCAGATTTAGTTAGGCGATTAACAACAATCCAAACGATATATTTCTTTCTCGGAGATAACGGTAAATCTGTCATGAAACTCATGGTAACCCGCTCCCATTTCCATTCTGGAATCATAACAGGCTGTAGCAATCCCGAAGGTACCTGATGCTCGGCTTTAACTTGTTGACAAATCAAACATTTCGATACAAATTCAGAGATCTCACATTTCATACATGGCCATCATTACATTTGCTTCAAATCACCGTACATTTTATTACTACCAGGGTGAATCGAGTACCTACTGCTGTAAGCTTCCTGTAGGGTATTCTGTTTAGCTTTAGAATTCTTCGAAACGCACAATTTATTTCGAAAATACAAACTGTCATCTATACCAACGTGAAATTTTGAATCTAATCAATTTTCAATTTGTTCTCGTTTAGCAATCAAATCAGGATCATTTTTCTAAGCTTCAAAGATCTGTTGTAGAAACATCAGTTTAGCTTTGAATTTAGGTAAAATAGAACCATCATCAAGAAGTGTCAAACGAGTATTTAAAGCTCTCAAAGAAAATAACGACTTTCGACTCAAAGCATCTACAACCACATTAGCTTTTCCTAGGTGATAGTCGATAATCAAATCATAATCTTTTAACAGCTCCAACCATCAACGCTGTCGCAAATTCAGTTCCTTTTGAGACATAAAGTATTTTAAACTCTTCTGATCTGTTAAAATATGGCATTTTCCTCGTATAAGTAGTGCAGCCAAATTTTTAAAGCAAACACAATAGTTACAAGCACCAAGTCATGTGTTAGGTAATTTTTCTCGTACGATTTCAACTGTCGAGAGGCAAAAGCTACAACTTTGCCCTCTTGTATTAAAACACAGCCTAAACTGCTAAATGAAGCATCACTGTAAATCCCAAATTCTTTGCTGGTCTTTAGCTGAATTAACAAAGGGCCTTCAATTAAGATTGCTTTTAGTCAATTGAAGCTCTGCTGAAATTTATCGGACCAAACAAATTGCACATATTTCTAAAGTAGCTTCGTCAATGGTGAAGCAATCATCGAAAACCCTTTTATAAAACATCGATAATATCTAGCCAAACTTAGGAAACTTCTTATCTCGGTGACATTTCTTGGAGGCTTCTAGTCTAAAATAGCTTATATTTTACTTGGATCTACTCTAATGCCATCTGTAGACACCACGTGACCTAAAAATCTGAATTCACGAAACCAAAACTCACATTTACTAAATTCTACAAATAAATGCTTATCACGCAAAGTCTACAAAATAATACTCAGATGTTGGGCATGTCCGGTCTCATCTTTCGAGTAAATCAATATATCATCGATGAAAACTACCACAAATCTATCTAAATACGGCTAAAATATTTTTGTTCATCAAATTCATAAATGTAGTAGGGGCATCCATTAAACCAAATGGCATAACAAAAACTCATAGTGCCTGTACCTGGTTCTAAAAGTTGTTCTCGGCACATTTGAATCTGTGACCCGAAGTTGATAATATCCTGAGCGAAGGTCAATTTTTGAAAACATCGTCGCACCTTTCAACTGATCAAATAAATCATCAATACAAGGCAACATATACTTGTTCTTGATTGTAATTTTATTTAGTTGTCAATAATCACTACACAACCGCATCAACCCGTCTTTTTTCTTAATAAATAGAACAGGTGCGCCGGAGGGAGAAAAACTAGGCCAAACAAATCCTCTATCTGACAACTTCTGTAACTGTGCTTTCAACTCTTTTAACTCAGCTGGTGCCATTCTATATAGAGCAATCGATATCATAGAAGTTCCTGTACAAATTTAATAGCAAATTCAACTTCTCTAACTTGCGATAACCTTGGCAACTCTTCTGGAAATAGATCCGCAAAATCACAAATAGTCGGTAGTGATTCACACTTCAACTTTGAAACCCTGGTATCTAAAATATATGCTAAATATGCCTCGCACCTTTTTCGGATACATTTCTGGGTTATCAAAGTAGTAATAATATTGGCGGCACTGTCAAATCTATCTGATTCAACTTTACCTGTTTCACCATTTGGACATTTCAATACAATATGCTTTCGTCTATAGTTCACAACGGTGTCATGCAAAGTCAACCAACCCATGCTGGGAATTACGTTAAATTCAACAAAATGTAATAACATCAAATCAACCAGAAAGTCACAATCTCGAATTTTCAGTGGATAATTTTTACACACTTTATCAACTAACACATACTGACCTAACGGATTAGTTACCTTGACTACAAACTCAGTTGACTCTACTGGTATTTTCTTATTTCACACAAGAGTAGTGCATATATATGAATGTGTTGACCCCGAGTCAATTAGAGCATAAAAATTAATATTAAAGAGAGAAAATGTACCAGAAATCACATCAAGTGTTGTAGCATCTTCACAAGCTCGAATTGCGTAAGCCCTATCTGGTGCCCATGCCCTAGCGGTCTACCCTTTGATGGCGTACCCCTAGATTGAGCACTTTGGGTTTTTTTTCTATCGGATCTTTTAGGGAAATCTCAAAGGAAATGATCAAATGAGCCATATCTAAAGCATGATCCTATTTTCAACCATCACTCCCCAAAATGTCTTCTATTGCAAAGTTGACATTTAGGCTTGTTAACATTGCGAACACTACCCACAGTAGCTATAGAGGTAGTGTGGGGTCTCGAACTAACTTGTTTTCCTCAGTTTGTCCCTGAAAATCCAGATGGAGTTGACATACATCTATAAGATTCCTTCACTTTCTTCGTTGGAGAAGAAAAAGATTCTCCCTTAGTCGTTTACCCGTGTCTCAAACTTCTGAATCTGCTTTGCTTTTTGCTTTGCTAATATCTTCAGCTTTATGTGCTTGATCAAGTAAAACCACAAATTATTTTAACTCCAGTATCCCGACAAGCAATCTGATATCTTCATTAAGACCATCTTCAAACTGGGTGCACATAACAACTTCACTTGGAATACATTCACAAGCATATTTACTAAGCCGTACGAATTCTCTTTCGTATTTAGCTATTTTACGACCTTGTTTCAATTCCAAAAATTCTTTCCTCTTCCCATCAAGATACTTTTCACTAACGTATTTCTTTTTGAACTCCGCTTATTTAAAAATATTTTCATAAAAACCTCATTTGTGCTCGATTTGAAAACGTTTTGGGCCTTAAACCACAGGCCGAGAGTTTAAAACTGGGTCTGATACTAAATTGAAACACCCCAAACCCGGCCCACGAGCCTTGACCGGATCTGGTATGTTCCTCGATGTAAACCGGTTTGAATTTCTTTTGTTACTTAGGAAAAACTTGTGTGTTTTGAAAGAAAGTTTGTTTTGGGTTGGGCTTGAGTTGAAAACGAGTTTATTTTATATTGAAAACCCATTTATTTCAGGTGACACAATATTTAGAGTTTATTTTAAATTAAATTGAATTAATCTTTAATAATTAATATTTCGTAACATAGTAAATAAAACAGAAATAAAATAATTCCCTATGGCCTTATTACATCAAAATAATTCCCAAAAATAAATTAAAATGCTTAAATAGAATAAAAGTCCAAATAATAAAATTTTCCTTGCTGTGCATGGCCACCTTTAAGCTCCTGCCGACCTGGTCCATTACTGACCGTCACCTGAAAAAGGTTCCCACAACGGGGTGAGTCAAACAGACTCAATGTGTAACCAACACTATAACTTAACAATTCAGGCATACAATGCCATATCACATACTTATTCATATAACAGATATAAAGTAATGATGCAAACCCGAACCCAAACCTATAAGCCATCCGCTACACATCACCCGTACCAACCTGCATACCGTGGGGACTAATAAGTCAACCCTCCATCCGCTACACACCATCGAAGGCAGTCGCTGCAGTCGACGTGCTCATCGCCCTTATAAAATTCGTGGTCTTAGGTCACCACATTCAGATATCGTGGTCTTAGGTCACCACATTCAAATATCGTGGTCTTAGGTCACCACATTCAGATATCGTGGTCTTAGGTCACCACATTCACTTCCCCTTTTTAATAACCCATATGCCCATATCATACATATCATGCACATCATGCCTTAATTCACATTCTTATCACTTTTCACATGTTAAAAATAACATATATTCATAATCCTAGTAGGAGTAGGAAACGTACCTGAGTACTTTTGTACCATAGCATGGTACCTTAGCCATATTCATATTCTTATAAACATGCATATATTAATTATTGCCATAAATGTATCAAGAAATAGTGTGAGGTACACACCTGATTCGCTTAGGGCTTCCAATCCAAATCCCGAAAAGCTTGATCTAATGCCTTAGATCTTAGATCTCTACATTTAATCAGTCATTTAATACTTAGTAAAGAGCCATTCGGCCATAAATCCAAATCCTAGTAGGATTAGTACACTAAAATCCTTACCTTGCCGATTTGTTTACTAATCAAATCCCGGAATGTTGTAGATTCCCTTCCTTGTAATCGGCTGGTATTGAATCCCTTCATAGATTAGTTTTCGGCTTTTAAATCATGTAAGAAAATAGATCTAGTGCTAAAATAAGCCTTGGCCGATTGCATATAGACACTTACCTTGTGGATTTTAAATCCCGAAACTCACCGAATAACTAGGGAACACGCGGCCTATGGTGTACCGTCGGGAAAAGAACTTCTCCTTCCCTGTAGTCGACACTTAGTAAATCCCGAAAGTATTCCTTGCCTTAGATGTCTGTCGAAATCCCTATAACTTCATGTTAGATCAATTTCTAACATTTATTCACAACAAATAACCCTTAGCCGAATGTTAAATATGACTTACCTTAGATTCTTAAATCCCGAAATAGTTGACTTGTCTTATGAAGTTGTCGACAATGGCAGAAATCCCGAAGAGCCTTCTTTCCAAGTTTCGACTAACACAATAATGGGGTTAGATTTCCTAGTTTCGGCTTTTGGAATATTGAGAGGAGAAGAATGAAGAAGAAAAGAATAGTTGCTTAAGAGAATTCGGCAATGGTGAAATAAGGAGAAGGGAAATTCGGCAAGGCTTAGGGGATCTTACTCTCGTTTTTTTTTTTTGGAGAATTGAAGAGAAAAGAAAAGGGGTTGCAGAGAAAATTCGGCAAAGGTTATTAAGGAAGAGAAAATAATGCTGAATGGCCTCTCTTTTCCTTTTATAGCCGAATTTACTAGCTTAGAATCCCTTACTTGGCCACCACTCTTCTATTTTGATAGCTTTATCACTTTAATTATCACCTAAAACTTAATCCAATAATTATCTCTTATCTCTTAATAAAAATATCAATAAAAATCCATCATTTATCCATCTATTTACCGAATTTTAACAACAATAAAACACCTCCCTATAGAGCCTTAATGCCGTCCACTTCTCTTGTTCCTGGCACCAAAATAAAATTCTTTTATTTGCTCCCCAAGTGACTCGAACCCAGGCCCAATTGCACCTGCATGTGGCGTCAACTCCAGAGGCCCTAAGTGGCACCTCCAAGCCACTTAGACAAGCCCAATTGTATGTCATATTTCACCCATAAATTTTCTTAAGGCCACCCTGCTTTACTTCCCTCTCTTAACCTCAGAACTTAACTTTTCCTAAAACGTTTCCTTACATTTCCTTACATTTCCTTACATTTCCTTACATTTCCAAGTTTCCAAAAATGTTCGTTTGCCTCCTTTAAACTTAACATTTCTTACATTTCCAAGTTTCTAGAAATGTTCACTTTCCTCTTTTGAACTTAACATTTCTTACATTTCCAAGTTTCCAGAAATGTTCACTTTCCTCTTTTGAAACTTAACATTTCTAAATCATTTCCTTACATTTCCAAGTTTCCAAAAATGTTTACTTTCCTCTTTTGAAACTTAACATTCCTAAAGCATTTCCTTACATTTCCAAGACATTTTCCTACATTTCCAAGACAAGACATTTCCTTACATCTTAGGGTTCCTAAAACTCCTCAGAACACATCCAACACACCCACTGAGCCCTACTATCTCATGAATTACGCACGAACGCATAACCCCTAATCTAGGATGTTACAGTTCTACCCTCCTTAAAAATAATTTCGTCCTCGAAATTACTTACTAACAATTAATCGTACATCTTAACTCGCCGCACTACGCTTATGCTGTGCACTCTAATCTTATAAAAATATCATACTTCCTATGCACAATCTTTAAGTCCATATGCAAGGCTTCGAACACTTTCACTACTCAGGGGTATTTTCGTAATTTCCCGTATAGGGGTATTTTCGTAAAAAAAATTTTTTCAAACTAAGGTTCCTTGTGGATTTTGTCAATAAGGGTATTTTGGTAATTTTTGAAATCCCGGGGGTATTTCAGAAATTTTGAAATTACAGGGGTATTCGGTAATTTTGGAACTCGGGGGTATTTTGGTAATAAACCAGGGTAAATTTGTAAATCTTACTAAATCAAGGGTATTTCAACATTTGCAAAACTTGAGGGTTCTTTTTGAGCGTTTGTTTTCCAAGTCGGTGATGTTGCAAAAAATTTGGAAATCAGGGTCATTTTGGTAATTTTATAAGTTAGGGGCAATTCCGCCAAAATCAAAGTATTTTGATATTTTGCAAATTAGGGTTTTTGGACTTGTTATAAAGTAATGAAATTTTTGATAAGAACTGTGGGTATTTTGGAAATTTCATAAACCAAAGGCAATTTAGTAATTTTCATAAATCAAGAATACTTCAGAAAATTTTATAGAATCATGTTTGCAATTCAAAAGGATAATTTTAAGAGTTTTAAAACTAGGTTTTTTATGATAATACGGCTAGTTCCCTTTCGGGTTTTAGTTATGGGTTTAGCCTATGAATAAGTCCTCTTGGTTAGGGTGAACCGAAGCTACGCACCAGGTAGGATTCCTGCGAAGAGGAGGTGAGCCACTAGGATTGCTTAAATACCAGGCTCTTCCGGATCCAATCCTAGACATGCGCACAATGGTTGCCACACCCTAACTCGGCGACTTAGCCATAGGTTTGTTTAATTAAGCATTAAGTCTTATGTAATAGTTGGGGTAAACTAGTCCTAGGGTTCAAATACCTATCACACTAATCTACGTTCCATTCCATTTCTACCCTTCTACAATTCATATTATAAATCACACAAAGGATAGGGGTACTTACCTGGTGGACTTCGGGTCGGAGACTTAGGTGCCATGCCAGAAAAACCTGCTTATTTAAAAATATTTTCATAAAAACCTCATTTGGGCTCGATTTGAAAACGTTTTGGGCCTTAAACCACAGGCCGAGAGTTTAAAACTGGGCTCTGATACCAAATTGAAACACCCCAAACCCGGCCCACGAGCCTTGACCGGATCTGGTATGTTCCTCGATGTAAACCGGTTCGAATTTCTTTTGTTACTTAGGAAAAACTTGTGTGTTTTGAAAGAAAGTTTGTTTTGGGTTGGGCTTGAGTTGAAAACGAGTTTATTTTATATTGAAAACCCATTTATTTCATGTAACAACCCAAACCCGGCCCAAACACTATGGCCGAATCTAGTCTGTTACAAGGAAAAATATTTTGGAAACACTTTTGCTAAGTCGATTTTTAGTTGTCGAAAACCCTTTTCAATTGATTGTTTAATTAAAACCATACTTTGGATTAATGTGAAAATTTATTAGGTCGAGTTATTTCAAAATTACAAGTGTGCCCGATGGCACGTTAAAAACAATTTTCGTTTTAACTTGGAAAACATGTGATTTAAATATTAATAACAAAGTTTAAAACAAAGTATCCAACGTATGAAAAGTAGCAAAACAAAATATCAGGAGGCCTTATTACATCCAAAATAAAAATAAACCAGCATGGCCACCTCGAGTCCACCCGGCTCCATATCCGCGGTCTATGTATCACCTGAAAAATAAAGGAGAAGGTGAGTCACCAAGACTCAGTATGTAACCCTTCCCCCGGTTTAAACCAATTTCATACACAAATTACAACAATTAACATGCACAAGATAGTGTACCCAACCTAGCCAACCAAACGCCTCAGTCTACCCCGTTGTGGTACCAAACCACTGGTGGTGCCAAACCACTGGTGACATATAGTCACAGATGTGATGCCAAATCACTGGAGGTGCCAAACCTCTGGTGTCCATAGACACAATCGATTGATGGGGCCAACCCATCATGTGATGCCAAATCACTGGCGTCAATCCCTTATATAACATGTGGGGCCAACCCACTGTGGTGCTAAACCACTGGGACGAGACGCAATGAGGTACCAAACCTCTGGAGGTACCAAACCTCTGGTGACCGTAGTCAGAATGTGTTACCAAAACACTGGTGCCCGTCGGCACAATATCACTGCCCCCTCCACTCATTTAACCCACAATAGTCAAATAGTCATGAACAGATCTCATACATTTATCACATGTATCATATAAGCCATGCTTCCCAAAAGCATAATAATCTCATATTAACAGAGACTTACCAGAATCCTCGCCTGTACCATTAAGGTACTAAATCCGTATCTACATCAAACAGATTTGCATACAACATATATCTAGCATAGTTATTAATCGCTATAAGTGTGCATGTACACACCTGTCACCACCGAATGCTCTAAATCCCTAAAAGACAGGTCGGCCACACCAGATCTCTCTGCACCTATATTCGGCCAACCATGGGATTAGTATTATGGCCTATTCGGCCAACCCAATTAATAAAAAGGGGTCATCTTTTGAACCCGAATCTTACCTACTCGCTTTGAATACTAGCTTCAGCACCCGAATCACGAATCTGGTTCACAAACTATAATCAGTCATTGGACAATGTCAATCGCCTTCGGCTTTTAATCACTTAAAATAATAATCCATTAACAATAGGCCCTTACCACCACTTTCCAACGTCGACAATTAACAAATGAAGGCTTGATTGAAATATCCCTGAGTACCTTCACTAATCGATTGCCACAAGAAATCCCGAGAACACCTCTGTCTTCCTGATATTCGGCCACAAGGAATCTTAATAGGGGGAAGGAGATTTCGGCAACAAGGGTGGAGGTTATTCGGCTATGAGAGATAGGAAAAATATAGGGATTTCGGTTTAAGAAGAAAAGAAATAGATGAGATATGGAAGTGTGGAGAATTCGGCAAAAGGCTAAGAAAAAGGAGAATGGTTTTCGGGGAATGAAAAAGAATTGAAAGATGGAATATTGGGAAGGGTAAAATTCGGCTATGCATCAAATGAAGAAAAGAAAAAAATAAGATGGTACATAGGTGCTTTTATAGGCATTCGGCACCCTCCCCCAATTACCTTGCCGTCCAACCCACTAAGGAATTCAAAATTCAGCCAATACTAGATTTGAAATAATTCAAAAGAATTTGAATTAACAAATGCCTACTTTTTCTCTGCCAACTTATCATAATTTAATCCAAATAATATCCCTTTTATCTACTATTATCTTTTATTATCCTTAGAAATAATAATAAAAATCCAATTTAAAAACTAATTATTATCCTCATATTATCCCATCAAATAAAAAAAAAACAAGGAATCCATGTGCTTGCCAAACTCCAGCCGAATGCTCAGCAAAGAAGCAAAAACCATGTGCAGGCCACTCCACTTTCACGTCAGCAAAATAAAATAAAACCACCGCTGCTGCACGCTGGGTTCGAACATGGGACCTGGGGGAATCCAGCAGCCAAGTAACGCCCCAGGCCACTTGGGCCAGGCGTTGTTTTGTGATACAAAACGCACCAAAATTCTTTTAGGCCTTCCTTCCTTAGTTCCCTGCTAAAACAGAAAAAGAGATAAAATCCCCACTGCTGCTTCGGTTCGAACGCAGGACCTACTACCGCAGCCCTCTCTTATACCAACGCCCAGGCCACTCGGCCTCATTGAATTTCATGCCAAAATGCCACAACATTTAATTTTAAGGCCTTCTTCCATTTGTAACGCCAAACCCAAAATTTAAAACACCCCCTTGCTGCTGCCGTGCCTTGAACCCAGGCCCTTGCTGGCGTTGCTTCCAGCCCTTAAGTGGCACCTTGTAGCCACTTTGCCAAGGCCTACATTGTGTCATAACTCGCCCAAAAATTTTATTAAAGCCTTCTCTCCTCTAGCTCCCTCCTTTATGGTACTAAAAAAAAAATTCTAACACTAGATCAGGCCTAACTCGGGTTTAATTCTAGACCCTAAAATACGCCAAATAAATCATAATATTTATTCTTCAGGCACACACATGGGGAATTAGCTAAGTTACAAACAACCCCTAATTTAGGGTGTTACAATTTTACCCCCTTAAAATAATTTCGTCCTCGAAATTACTTATTATCGCTCAATCGTGCATCCTTAACTCGTCATCCCACGTTACTGCTGCGCACTCTGATCTTAAAGAACTATCATACTTTCTACACATTCCCTACGTTCATAATCCAGGTTCCATACTCTTTACTAGCAATCAATGGAATGAACTAACGTAACTACAACCAAGACAATTGAGGGTATTTCGAAAATAAGAAACTTACCCGTTGTCATGTCTGGCACATCTTCCTCCTCGCGACGGCCAACTGCATAAACCAACCTTGGTTGCCTCGCCTCTGCACCTTCAGCACCTCGGCCACGCCCGTTACCATTAGCATTACCTCTAGCTGCACCCCGACCCCTCTGTGGTGGTCCTTCATTTCTAACCTGAGCACGGTTCTGACCCTCTGGTTGATTCTTAGCTAACTTTCGAGGACAGTCCCTTACACGGTGATCCAACGATCCACACTCAAAGCACCCTCGACTTCCAGCCAAACATTCCCCTGAGTGGGATTTTCCGCATCTAACACACTGAGGTGGCCACTGAGCAGGCTTTGTGGCTCTTTCTGATTCCCCAACTCTAGCCCTCTTCTCCACATTACTGCCCGATCCAAGCGATCCAAAGCCTCTTTCCTGGTTGTTCCTATCATGCTTCTGTCTTACGGTCTCCTTGATCCCTTCGGCTACCTTAGCCTTTTTCACTAGAGACGAAAACTCACGAACCTGCTGCGGAGCGATCAGCAGCCTCAAATCATCTCTAAGCCCGTCCTCAAAGCGGACACAGCGCTCATGTTCCGTAGCCACGATGCCTCTAGCATATCTACTCAGCCTTAGAAATTCCGCCTCATATTCCGACACAGACTTAGCTCCTTGCACTAATCCCAGAAAAGCCTTCCTCTACGCGTCCGTGTAGCTGGTACCCACATACTTTTTCTGGTAAGCAACTCTAAAGTACTCCCATGTAAGGTCCTCTGCCGTGGCACCATCCCGGACAGTGAGCCACCACTGGTACGCTTCATCCTTCAGAAGCGACACCGCTCATTTCAACTTCTCCTCATTGGACAGGTCCAGATCGTCAATGACCCTTTCCGTAGATTCCAGCCAGTATTCTGCTGCACTAGGTGCTACTCCCGACACACCTCAGAACACCTCAGCTCCATTAGACCGAATTCGCTCGGGAACCGATTTCCGAGCTCCTAGATTTCCACCGGCCCCAGCCACCAACTCGAGAACTCGCAACACAGCTTGCGATACTGCCTCACCCCCTGTCTGATCCTGCTCCTCAGCTCTAAAAGTAGGAGGTGGTGGTGGCAGAGGTACTTCATTTTCAGAACCCTGTCCCGACCCGATAGGTTCTGACACGGTCATCCTACCCCTACCGCGTCCACGGCGTCCACGTCCTCTAGAACTCATTCTATCTACTGCGCTTGTAATCTGGTTAAGAAAAATTTTATGCATTAGCGTTTGTTCCACTTTATTAGTCGCGAAGAAATTCTATGAAAGAATTTTAATTAGAGATTCTTTCGAGCAAACAAGGTTTCAGTCTTCTATCCTAGTTCACACAAAGAAGTACGTACATCCATTCCCTAATACTTTCCATACCTATTCGCTCCTCGAACATTTCTGTCCATTTCTAACCCAAGGGTATTTTCGTCATTTCCCTACAGGGGTATTTTCGTAATCGAATCTGAGAAATTTCCAAAACTTTAATAAAGCAGGTCACTTTGAAATTCCCAAAATTGAAGAGCATTTCTGAAAAATTTGTAAAGTTTGAAGTTATGGCATCATTTCGGAAACCAGGGGTATTTTGGTAATTTTGTCAATCGGGGGTAATTTTGCAATTTTTAATAAATCTGGAATATTATAATAGTTGTAAAACTCTTAGGGTTCCTTTTGCAAGTTTTTCTTTCTTAAAACGTTGCTGTTTGCAAAAAGTTCAGAAGTCAAGGTCATTTTGGTAATTTTGCAACTTGCGGGCGTTTTCGTAATTTTCCAAAACCAAAATATTTTGCTGATGATTTTCAAAGCTAAGTTGTTGAATATTTGTAAAATAGTTGAAATTTTTTGAGCAAAACCATTGAACTGATGTTTTATGAGCCGAGGGCATTTTAGTAATTTTACCCCTAAGGGTATTTTTGTAATTTTCCACAAATCAAGTTTTTCGGGAAAACGTTGTAAAATGATGTTCTCAGATTTGAAAGAGTTATTTAAAAAGTTTTGAAACCAAGTTTTGTTGTTTCCTTCCTTTCGAAAACATGGCTAGGTCCCTTTCGGGTTTTAGTCGTTATGTTTAGCCTATGACCGAGCCCTCTTGGTCAGGGTGAACCAAAGCTACGCACCAGGCAGGATTCGAGTGGAGAGGAGGTGAGTCACACGGACTGCTTAAATACCAAGCTCCCACTGAACCTTTTTAGACATGCGCACAGAGGTTGCCACACCGCTGAGCCCTCTGAGTTAGGGTGAACCGAAGCTACGCACCAGGTAGGATACCTGCGAAGAGGAGGTGAGTCACTCAGACTGCTTAAGTACCAGGCTCTTCCGGTTCCAATCCTAGACATGCGTACAGGGGTTACCACACCCTAGCTCAATGACTTAGCCATAGGTTGGTTGAGTTCATTAAGTCCCATGTTCCGTTTGTGTGTTCGAGTAGTCAAACCCTAGGGTTCAAGTTCCCACAAGTCTATCTACGTTCCATGCTTCCTACCCTTCTGCAGAATATAATTCACCAAGAGGTTTAGATGTACTTACCTGGGCGGATAGGTGCCGGAGACTCGGTGCCATGCCATTCAAAACCCAAAACAATTCAAAACATTCCAAAAAGGCCTACCAAAACATTTTTGGGCCTTGGGCCCCCCACAGCCGAGCTTTGAACCTGGCTCTGATACCAATTTTGTAACAACCCAAACCTGGCCCAAACACTATGGCCGAATCTAGTCTGTTACAAGGAAAAATATTTTGGAAACACTTTTGCTAAGTCGATTTTTAGTTGTCGAACACCCTTTTCAATTGATTGTTTAATTAAAACCATACTTTGGATTAATGTGAAAATTTATTAGGTCGAGTTATTTCAAAATTACAAGTGTGCCCGATGGCACGTTAAAAACAATTTTCGTTTTAACTTGGAAAACATGTGATTTAAATATTAATAACAAAGTTTAAAACAAAGTATCCAACGTATGAAAAGTAGCAAAACAAAATATCAGGAGGCCTTATTACATCCAAAATAAAAATAAACCAATAATAAAGTAAAATAGCTAAGTTTAAAGTTCAATTAATTCAAGTCCACTGCATGGCCACCTCGAGTCCACCCGGCTCCATATCCGCGGTCTAATGTATCACCTGAAAAATAAAGGAGAAGGTGAGTCACCAAGACTCAGTATATAACCCTTCCCCCGGTTTAAACCAATTTCATACACAAATTACAACAATTAACATGCACAAGATAGTGTACCCAACCTAGCCAACCAAACGCCTCAGTCTACCCCGTTGTGGTACCAAACCACTGGTGGTGCCAAACCACTGGTGACATATAGTCACAGATGTGATGCCAAATCACTGGAGGTGCCAAACCTCTGGTGTCCATAGACACAATCGATTGATGGGGCCAACCCATCGTGTGATGCCAAATCACTGGCGTCAATCCCTTATATAACATGTGGGGCCAACCCACTGTGGTGCTAAACCACTGGGACGAGACGCAATGAGGTACCAAACCTCTGGAGGTACCAAACCTCTGGTGACCGTAGTCACAATGTGTTACCAAAACACTGGTGCCCATCGGCACAATATCACTGCCCCCTCCACTCATTTAACCCACAATAGTCAAATAGTCATGAACAGATCTCATACATTTATCACATGTATCATATAAGCCATGCTTCCCAAAAGCATAATAATCTCATATTAACAGAGACTTACCAGAATCCTCGCCTGTACCATTAAGGTACTAAATCCGTATCTACATCAAACAGATTTGCATACAACATATATCTAGCATAGTTATTAATCGCTATAAGTGTGCATGTACACACCTGTCACCACCGAATGCTCTAAATCCCGAAAAGACAGGTCGGCCACACCAGATCTCTCTGCACCTATATTCGGCCAACCATGGGATTAGTATTATGGCCTATTCGGCCAACCCAATTAATAAAAAGGGGTCATCTTTTGAACCCGAATCTTACCTACTCGCTTTGAATACTAGCTTCAGCACCCGAATCACGAATCTGGTTCACAAACTATAATCAGTCATTGGACAATGTCAATCGCCTTCGGCTTTTAATCACTTAAAATAATCCATTAACAATAGGCCCTTACCACCACTTACCAACGTCGACAATTAACAAATGAAGGCTTGATTGAAATATCCCTGAGTACCTTCACTAATCGATTGCCACAAGAAATCCCGAGAACACCTCTATCTTCCTGATATTCGGCCACAAGGAATCTTAATAGGGGGGAAGGAGATTTCGGCAACAAGGGTGGAGGTTATTCGGCTATGAGAGATAGGAAAAATATAGGGATTTCGGTTTAAGAAGAAAAGAAATAGATGAGATATGGAAGTGTGGAGAATTCGGCAAAAGGCTAAGAAAAAGGAGAATGGTTTTCGGGGAATGAAAAAGAATTGAAAGATGGAATATTGGGAAGGGTAAAATTCGGCTATGCATCAAATGAAGAAAAGAAAAAAATAAGATGGTACATAGGTGCTTTTATAGGCATTCGACACCCTCCCCCAATTACCTTGCCGTCCAACCCACTAAGGAATTCAAAATTCAACCAATACTAGATTTGAAATAATTCAAAAGAATTTGAATTAACAAATGCCTACTTTTTCTCTGCCAACTTATCATAATTTAATCCAAATAATATCCCTTTTATCTACTATTATCATTTATTATCCTTAGAAATAATAATAAAAATCCAATTTAAAAACTAATTATTATCCTCATATTATCCCATCAAATAAAAAAAAACAAGGAATCCATGTGCTTGCCAAACTCCAGCCGAATGCTCAGCAAAGAAGCAAAAACCATGTGCAGGCCACTCCACTTTCACGTCAGCAAAATAAAATAAAACCACCGCTGCTGCACGCTGGGTTCGAACATGGGACCTGGGGGAATCCAGCAGCCAAGTAACGCCCCAGGCCACTTGGGCCAGGCGTTGTTTTGTGATACAAAACGCACCAAAATTCTTTTAGGCCTTCCTTCCTTAGTTCCCTGCTAAAACAGAAAAAGAGATAAAATCCCCACTGCTGCTTCGGTTCGAACGCAGGACCTACTACCGCAGCCCTCTCTTATACCAACGCCCAGGCCACTCGGCCTCATTGAATTTCATGCCAAAATGCCACAACATTTAATTTTAAGGCCTTCTTCCATTTGTAACGGCAAACCCAAAATTTAAAACACCCCATTGCTGCTGCCGTGCCTTGAACCCAGGCCCTTGCTGGCGTTGCTTCCAGCCCTTAAGTGGTACCTTGTAGCCACTTTGCCAAGGCCTACATTGTGTCATAACTCGCCCAAAAATTTTATTAAAGCCTTCTCTCCTCTAGCTCCCTCCTTTATGGTACTAAAAAAAAATATTCTAACACTAGATCAGGCCTAACTCGGGTTTAATTCTAGACCCTAAAATACGCCAAATAAATCATAATATTTATTCTTCAGGCACACACATGGGGAATTAGCTAAGTTACAAACAACCCCTAATTTAGGGTGTTACATTTCAGGTGACACAATATTTAGAGTTTATTTTAAATTAAGTTGAATTAATCTTTAATAATTAATATTTCGTAACATAGTAAATAAAACAGAAATAAAATAATTCCCTATGGCCTTATTACATCAAAATAATTCCCAAAAATAAATTAAAATGCTTAAATGGAATAAAAGTCCAAATAATAAAATTTTCCTTGCTGTGCATGGCCACCTTTAAGCTCCTGCCGACCCGGTCCATTACTGATCGTCACTTGAAAAAGGTTCCAACAACGGGGTGAGTCAAACAGACTCAATGTGTAACCAACACTATAACTTAACAATTCAGGCATACAATGCCATATCACATACTTATTCATATAACAGATATAAAGTAATGATGCAAACCCGAACCCAAACCTATAAACCATCCGATACACATCACCCGTACCAACCTGCACACTGTGGGGACTAATAAGTCAACCCTCCATCCGCTACACACCATTGAAGGCAGTCGCTGCAGTCGACGTGCTCATCGCCCTTATAAAATTCGTGGTCTTAGGTCACCACATTCAGATATCGTGGTCTTAGGTCACCACATTCAAATATCATGGTCTTAGGTCACCACATTCAAATATCGTGGTCTTAGGTCACCACATTCAGATATCGTGGTCTTAGGTCACCACATTCACTTCCCTTTTTTAATAACCCATATGCCCATATCATACATATCATGCACATCATGCCTTAATTCACATTCTTATCACTTTTCACATGTTAAAAATAACATATATTCATAATCCTAGTAGGAGTAGGAAACGTACCTGAGTACTTTTGTACCATAGCATGATACCTTAGCCATATTCATATTCTTATAAACATGCATATATTAATTATTTCCATACATGTATCAAGAAATAGTGTGAGGTACACACCTGATTCGCTTAGGGTTTCCAATCCAAATCCCGAAAAGCTTGATCTAATGCCTTAGATCTTAGATCTCTACATTTAATCAATCATTTAATACTTAGTAAAGAGCCATTCGACCATAAATCCAAATCCTAGTAGGATTAGTACACTAAAATCCTTACCTTGTCGATTTGTTTACTAATCAAATCCCGGAATGTTGTAGATTCCCTTCCTTGTAATCGGCTGGTATTGAATCCCTTAATAGATTAGTTTTCGGCTTTTAAATCATGTAAGAAAATAGATCTAGTGCTAAAATAAGCCTTGGCCGATTGCATATAGACACTTACCTTGTGGATTTTAAATCCCGAAACTCACCGAATAACTAGGGAACACGCGGCCTATGGTGTACCGTCGGGAAAAGAACTTCTCCTTCCCTGTAGTCGACACTTAGTAAATCCCGAAAGTATTCCTTGCTTTAGATGTCTGTCGAAATCCCTATAACTTCATGTTAGATCAATTTCTAACATTTATTCACAACAAATAACCCTTAGCCGAATGTTAAATATGACTTACCTTAGATTCTTAAATCCCGAAATAGTTGACTTGTCTTATGAAGTTGTCGACAATGGCAGAAATCCCGAAGAGCCTTCTTTCCAAGTTTCGACTAACACAATAATGGGGTTAGATTTCCTAGTTTCGGCTTTTGGAATATTGAGAGGAGAAGAATGAAAAAGAAAAGAATAGTTGCTTAAGAGAATTCAGCAATGGTGAAATAAGGAGAAGGGAAATTCGGCAAGGCTTAGGGGATCTTACTCTCTTTTTTTTTTGGAGAATTGAAGAGAAAAGAAAAGGGGTTGCAGAGAAAATTTGGCAGAGGTTATCAAGGAAGAGAAAATAATGCTGAATGGCCTCTCTTTTCCTTTTATAGCCGAATTTACTAGCTTAGAATCCCTTACTTGGCCACCACTCTTCTATTTTGATAGCTTTATCACTTTAATTATCACCTAAAACTTAATCCAATAATTATCTCTTATCTCTTAATAAAAATATCAATAAAAATCCATCATTTATCCATCTATTTACCTAATTTTAACAACAATAAAACACCTCCCTATAGAGCCTTAATGCCGTCCACTTCTCTTGTTCCTGGCACCAAAATAAAATTCTTTTATTTGCTCCCCAAGTGACTCGAACCCAGGCCCAATTGCACCTGCTTGTGGCGTCAACTCCAGAGGCCCTAAGTGGCACCTCCAAGCCACTTAGACAAGCCCAATTGTATGTCATATTTCACCCATAAATTTTCTTAAGGCCACCCTGCTTTACTTCCCTCTCTTAACCTCAGAACTTAACTTTTCCTAAAACGTTTCCTTACATTTCCTTACATTTCCTTACATTTCCTTACATTTCCAAGTTTCCAAAAATGTTCGTTTGCCTCCTTTAAACTTAACATTTCTTACATTTCCAAGTTTCCAGAAATGTTCACTTTCCTCTTTTGAACTTAACATTTCTTACATTTCCAAGTTTCCAGAAATGTTCACTTTCCTCTTTTGAAACTTAACATTTCTAAATCATTTCCTTATATTTCCAAGTTTCCAAAAATGTTTACTTTCCTCTTTTGAAACTTAACATTCCTAAAGCATTTCCTTACATTTCCAGGACATTTCCCTACATTTCCAAGACAAGACATTTCCTTACATCTTAGGGTTCCTCAAACTCCTCAGAACACATCCAACACACCCACTGAGCCCACTATCTCATAAATTACGCACGAACGCATAACCCCTAATCTAGGATGTTACATGACCAATGGGATATTTGCGGATCAAGTCCTTCCGCTTTTGCGGCCCACTTCAATGTGGTCATTTTCTCTTTTCTTGATTGTTTTAATTTTGCCATATATTTCTATCCCTGTTTCAATTTGATCCTTGGTGCGCCGAGAGGACGCGTGTCCCAAAAATGGGTTATTTTCGCCTTCGGTCCTCCCTCCTTTCACGAGTTTCATTGTCTAATCCTCAATTCTTCTTTTGTTTTCACAATTTTATCTCTTTTATTTCATCCTAATTTTAATTTAATCCTTTTATCGTTATTATTATTATTATTATTATTATTATTACTACTATTACTATTACTATTATTACTAGTATTATTATTATTATTATCTTTTAGTATTATTATCATTATTATTACTATTATTTATTTATTTTTTACTATTATTATTCGTTTATTATTACTATTACTAATATTATTATTATTATTCTTTAAACTGTTTTACCAAATATTCATTCATTTATTTATTTATTTTGTTTTTTATTATTTATCTTATTTTTATTTTTATGTTTGCTCTTATTATTGTCATTTACATTAATGCATTTATTATTAGCCTGTTATGCATATTAGTACCATAATTCATTTTTTATAAAATCATGTTACATTAATCTTTGTCTGATACATAATTTTTTTTAAGCATTTTTTTTTGTAATTCGAGATTCGAGAAATCATACCATAACTTACTAGGTTTCGATTTTTCTCGTCGAGCCTAAAGAACCAATTTTTTTTTCAAAGCATATAAGTTAAATAAAAGCTTATTCTCGGGAATTTAAAAATGTTGTGTTCTAACTCACTGGATGTGACATTTTGTTATCTCGAGGTAAGAATTTCTAAAAATAAAGGCAATATTCTGTATTTGGAATTTTGAGAAATCGTGCGCTAACTTACTGGGTTCCGATTTTTCATTTGACCCAAATAACCGAATATCCTTCTTAAACTTAAATGCATGAGTTTTAAAAGTCCAAAGACAAGCTTAATTTCGAGGATTTGAAATGTCGTATCCTAACTCACTGGGCGTGACATTTTACTCCTTCGAAATAAGAGGGTCTTAGCATCCAATTTAATTTATTCAAGTTTTCTTGTAAATAAAGAGGATTGTATTTTAAAATATTTTCAAGTTTTCGACATTAAGACGTTAATTAATCAATTAGGTGCCAATTTTGGGCGTTACGAGGGTGCTAATCCTTCCTCGTGCATAACTGACTCCCGAACCCGTTTTCTCAAATTTTGTAGGCCAAAATCATTATTTTAATAAATCAAAATGTTTTAATGATCAATCTCAAGGTGATCCGATCACACCTCAAAAAAAGATTGGTGGCAACTCCATTTTTGTTTTTAAAGTCGACCCTATTTTTTTTTTCAAAAAAATGGTTTCGACAGCTTGGCGACTCCACTGGGGAACAATAATGGAGTCAAGCCGTAAAATTGATTATTTTCTATGTTGTTGTCGAAAAATTGAAAATCTGATTTGAAAAATTACGATCCTTTTATTGCATTTGTTTGTGTTATTTCATATGATTGTTGTTGTTTGAGTCTCGTAGAATATTTTCGCATCATATTGCATAAGGATCGTTTGGTCTTACCTCTTTTAAGTGGGAGTAAGAAGCTACTCCTTCGTGAGGTTTTCACCTCCGTGCAGGATAGTGGATCGCTTTCGGGAATTCGTGCCTATGTCTTCGTGATATTTTCATCTCCGTGCAACCATAGGGAAATGTATTCCCCTGAACTGAAATAAGTCCGTATGAGCCTATAATGGGTGAGGATTGAGGAATCTACTGGTTCGGGTACCTCAACTTTAGAAGCAAACCGCATGTAGAAGACCCTAGAAGCCCACCCTAGATAGTACTACGCCAAACCCTAGCGTTTACCCAGATAGGTGCTTGATTCTCTTTCATTTGCTTTGAGTTTTGTTTTTGTATATTGTACTGACTTATTATGTTTTTGCTATGTTTGCATGTCATTTCATATTTGAAAGAGTGTCGGTTCACGTTCGATTACTAAATTAGAGAGCTTTTCATGGAGAACGAATTTCTTGATAAAGTGGAAGATAATGCGACTGTCCATATGTGGTCAGAGAAAACACCATTAGAGAAAGGGGATAGTCTAGCCGAGGGGTACACGTCAAAATTATGGGACTACACCTGTATCAGCGTGATGCAAAATAACCTTCAGGAATTAAAAGAGATATGGGATCAGTGGAATGATGAGGCTAAGCAGTTGTTCTACTATAAGTATGGGGATTTGCCGTATCTACTCGACATCAAGGTAGACGAGCATTTATTCCGGGCCCTCGCTCAGTATTGGAACCCTGCTTACAGTTGCTTTACTTTTGGGAGGGTAGATTTTGTGCCCATTGTGGAAGAATATACAGCCCTACTGCGTTGTCCAAAGGTTCAAGTCGATAAAGCTTATCCTAGAGCCGCTTATGTCCCGACCTTTTGGAAGAAATTGATGAACATTACAGGAATGAGTGAACAGTGGATTACAGCTAGGATCAAGCAAAAAGGTGAGTGTAAGTGCATCCTACGGAAGAATTTGAGAGATTTGACTCTAGCGTATCCTGATACGAAAAAGTGAGTCGATGTGTTTGCTTTGAGCATCTACGGACTAATGATCTTCTCTAGGGCATTAGGGTATGTAGACGAGGCGGTCTTGGATCTCTTTGATTGACTTGATAAAGGGGTCATACCTGTTCCTGCAATCTTGGCCTAGACATTTAGATCTTTGAATGCATGTTGGAGGGCGGGTGAGGGCAGATTTATAGGGTGCACTCAGTTGTTGTTAGCTTGGTTCTACAGCCATTTCTGGAAGGTGGATAAGGTTTCTTATTGGGTTTTCTCCGAGAATTACTCCTCATTAAACGAGATAGTGGCCACACCAAGAAGAGATGACATATCAGAGGAAAATTGGATAGCGCTCCTCCAAAATCTCCAAAAAGAAGACGTCGAGTGGAGAGCTCCTTGGTTGATTCCCGATGAAATTCTTTACCAATGTGGGAGTTTTGACTGGGTCCCTTTGCTTGGGATTTGGGTAGCCATTGGGTATTCTCCTTTGCTCGTATTAAGGCAATACAGATCAAGACAGTTCATACCGGCAATGCATGGGCTAGCTCAATGTGAGTTTTTGTACAGGGGAGATAACTACAAGAGAAGGGTAAAAGAGATTTCTAACGCTTGGAATCAGATTCGTCGAATGAAAAGGCTGACGACTCCCGAGTATAGCGGATGGTGGAGTAAAAGAATTAATGATAATATTCCCGGGCCAAATTTAGAAGGCGTTCGATCGATGGAAGAGTACTTACAAGTGATCCTGTCAGAACTAGAAATCATGAAGCAAGACTTCTAGAGGAGGAATTTGGAACTTGAAAAGAAGATAGAACAATTGGAGGAAGAAAAGATGCATTTAAGGTTAGATACTGATGTTCAAAAGCTAGAGGCCGAGAAATTAAGGAAAGGAAAGAATAAAGCTGAGGAAGACTTGGATAGTTTAAAGGTGGATTTCAAGAACCTGCGTCTATCGATGAGAACCGCCGGATGGGGAAAGACATCGAAGCAATGGCGACAAGAGATCCAAGAAGAAAGAACCAAAGTGATCGGTGGGAGAGAAAATTCCAGGAGGCTCAGGCACAGAAAGAGGCCCTAGAAAGGAGTTTGTTAGAAACCTAAAATGACAAAAGGTAATTAAAAGCTAGAGTGGCAGAACTTGAAAAATTACTTCATCAGCATAGAAATCGTATTTCTGTGGTTGAGTTGAAGGCTAGTTTGAACAAGATTGAATAAATGAAAGGAAAGATAGAAGAACTAAAGTCTGTATTACAAAACTGTGAGCTCCGGGTAGAGCTTCTTGAGGTAAGTGAGGAACTTTGGAAGGAGCAGCTTCACCATTCTCAGAATCAAGTTAGAAATAGAGATTACATTATGGGCGAGGCTGTGGCTCAGATTCAGGAGGTAGCCGATCATTTACAGACCTTGGCAATCCAGGATGACATGTTAAGCGTGAATTATGAGCTAGAATCAAATCGAGGTCAAGAGTTAGCTTCGTTGCTTAGGAAATTTAAAACTTTGAGCATTAGGGAAAAGCCATATTTGTAATCCATTTTATGCAAATAATTTTGTTTTCTAGTAAAGTTTTCTAAACGAAATTGAATCAGAATCGATGCCTTTTCGCATTCATTTCATGCATTCGTATTACATAACATCCTGTGCATTTAAATTTCATGGAAAGACCCTAATTGGTTAAAATCATTTTAGAGTTAATCTGGAAACCAACAAAAACTTACCAACCAAACATCATTATGGTACCCGAGCAAAGACAAAAGACATGGATCAAAGATTGGAAAGACTTGAACAACTCTAAAACGAGATGCAAGATCAACTACAATTGTAAATGCAAGAGCAACTGGCTAAAATCCAGCAAGACATGATGGATCAGATGTTGGAGTCCCAAAGAAATATGATGACTCAGTTGACCCAACTGCTGACTGGAGGAATAGATAAAGGAAAGGGCCCCATGGTTAATGCTGGAGAAGATAATGAGGAACCTCTATCCTCTGGGTTTTACTCCAACAAATACACAGACATAACCTTAGGTGTACCATCGAATAACACCCGTCACGATTAGGCCTCAACAATTTCATGATGGTGTTTCAGTACCGATGAACTTTCAAGCTGGATCAAGTTTTAATCCAGGGGATAACCTAACTAATCCTGTTATCCCTGACCTTAATGAAATGGTAGAAAAGGAAAGGGCAAGGACAGAATTGCCAAAGCAGTTAGAGAATTGATGTAAATGGCTGGAGGAAAAATTCAGGGTAATGAAAAACACTGATAGTCAGCATGGAATTGATGCTAAGGATCTGAGTTTGTTCTCAAATCTAGTGCTTCTCTACAAGTTCAAAATGCCAGAATTTGAAGAGTACAATGGGACCAGTTGCCCCGAAGCTCACCTCACCATGTTTTGCAGACAGATGACCGGGTATGTTAACAACGATTAACTAATAATACATTGCTTCCAAGACAGTCTGGTGGGAGCAGCATCCAAATGGTACAACCAGCTGAGCCATGCCAAAATCCACTCATGGAATGACTTGAAACAGGCTTTCATGAAGTAATATAGCCATGTAACAGACATGACACTTGAAAGAATTACATTGCAGAATATGGAAAAGAAGCAAAGAGGAAGCTTCAGACAATATGCCCAGAGATGGAGAGAGGTCGCAACGCAAGTCCAGCCACCTCTTCTGGAAAAGAAACGACGATGCTTTTCATCAACACTCTGAAAGCCCCATTCATTAACCATATGTTGGGAAGCGATATCATGAGCTTCTCAGATATGGTAATGTCTGGTGAGATGATTGAAAACGTCGTAAGGAGTGGGAAGATAGACGCAAGTGAAAGTATCAAAAGGTCAGCCCCGAAGAAAAATGACAATGGAGTGGATAACGTGAGCATGTTTAGTAAAGGGTATCCCAAGCCAATCACTATAGGCCAGCCGAGGGCCGTAACCACCAGCTATCAAGGCCCTTCAAGGCAAGAATCCAGCTCGAGGCCAAACTTAGAAAAACTCCAGTTCACTCCCATCGCCATGACGTATAGGGAGTTATACCAAAACCTGTTTGATGCCCATGTGGTATCTTCGTTCCACTCAGAACCTATGCAGCCTCCGTTTCCCAAATGTTACGATGCGAACGCCTAATGCGAGTACCACACAGGAATCACATGACACTCAATAGAAAACTGCACCACTTTCAAAAAATTAATTGAAAGGCTCATCCAAATGGGCATTGTAAAAGTTGATAATCCGTCTGGTGTAGAAAATCTATTACCCAACCATGCTGATAAGGGGGTAAACGTGATAATCAAGAATGCGAGGAAGAGAATCAAGAAGAATATTGCAGAAGTAAAAACCCCATTGAAATGGGTTTTGAAACAAATGATGACATGAGATTAATCATTCAGAATTCGGAGGAGACACCCAAAGGGATGAGAAGCTATTGTGAATTCCACACTGAAGAAAGTCATGAAATCCAAGAGTGCGCTGAATTCAAAGCTTTGGCACAAAGACTAATGGATAATAAAGAGTTGGAATTCCTTGAAAAAGTCAAAGGTCGGAAGGAATGTTGGGAAATCTGAACATTAACACCGTATTCGAAGAGGGAGCTGGAGAATAGAATTAATCAGGCATTTGCCCTTGCGTACCTGGGAATGTTTTGAGCGATGGGACTGCGGACGAGATCCCTATATTTTTTAAAGCCAATTCGGAGTAATGTCCAAAGCATGCTTATTGCTTTAAGCCTAGAAGCAATAAGAATCCTTTTGTGAAATAGGCTTATGTTCAGTATGTTTATTTCAATAAAATACATCTTTGTTTCACTTCAAGGAAATATCCTTTTACTATTTCCATTTCATTCATAATCATACCACACAACTAAATATTCTTAGATTCTTTTGTTCTTCGAATCTTCCTTCGTCCCTATAACAGGTCTCCAGATATCAATAATATGAGCGACATTGCTATTGACTCAAAACCTCCTTTTGAGCAAGATATGTGTCCAGAAGAACCTCAGGACTTTGAAGATAACTAAGACTGTAGCTCATTTCCTGATGTGTTAAGGATGGTAGAACAAGATGAGAAATAGATCCCACCTTACAAAGAATCAGTGGAATCCATGGCCTTTTTATATGTGGGGCATGGATGTTAGTGGGCCGATCATACCAAGAACTTCTAACGAGTATCGATTCATCTTTATGGTTGTCGATTACTTCACCAACTGTGCGGAAGCTACTTCATATGCCGATGTCACAAAGTCGACAGTCAGCAAATTTTTGAAAAAAGAGATCATATGTCAGTATAGAATGTCAAAAATGATCATATCTGACAACGCACTAAATTTGAACAACATCACGATATCAGAAGTTTACAGTATGTTCAGGATTAAACATCGTATCACCCTAAAACGAACGAAAAAAAAGGATCGCGGGGAAAATGTGAGACTCATGAAAATTGGCATCTATGCTTGTCGAATGTCTGTTAGGACCCCCACCGGGACAACGCTCTTCTCATTAATTTATGGGATAGAGGCGGCTTTGCCCATTGAAGTCGAGATTTATTCCCTTCGAGTTTTGCCAGAGTTGAAGTTGGATAAAACAGAATAGATCTAATTTTGATATGATCAAGTAAACCTTATTGAAGAAAAGAGGTTGAAAGCTATCCAAAATTATGACGAAAAGGTTCATCCTAGTGAATTCCATGAGAGGGACCTAGTTTTGAAAAGGATCCTTCCCATACAAAAGGATTTCAGAGGAAAATGAATACCAAATTGGGGAGGACCTTATGTGGTAAAGAAGGCCTTCTTTGGAGGAGCATTGATATCAGCTGACATGGATGGCAAGACTCTGCCCAATCCAGCGATTCTGATCCAATCAAGAACTACTAGACTAAAAAAAGGGAAAACCAAAAAAATAAAAACAAAAGAAAAGGGAGAGGCCATGGTAAAAACCCGCAAAGGGCGCCTTGAGGCCTGAGGGGGTTTTGAATTGAAAACCCAGGAAAGGGCAATTCATATTTTGATCGAAGGTAGGGCATGCAGTAGTCTTGTCTTCTCTGAATTAACAAGAAGGAAGGATGCTACATCTTAGGGCATCAACAAAGTACTCCAGTTCTTCTAAACACATATCAAGTTCAAGGGATCCTCAAGAAGTTTTGTGCGGAGAAGCTCATGTTGAGATGTCTGAGGCACCTATTTTCACTTTATTCATTTTGAATCTTAACAAAATTTGCTATCTTGATTAATTCATTTTCGAGCTTTGCTCCCAATAAAATTTCATCTTGTCCATTGCGATAATCTTTTTTCAAGCATTTTTCATTGAAATAATGACTATTGGACCAATAATACTCAAGCAAAAGGAGTTTTGCATATTACTCTGAAAGCTTTTAAATAGTACGAGGACCTGAAACAGGACCATTAGTCAGAACTGACCAAACTCATGAGTTAAAAAAACATTTGAGAAAGAATAGTCCAAATTATGACTATTTATGCAGATCTTCTGTCAAAGATACCGGCTAAACAAGAAGGCACGGTAGCATATCAATGATAGAACCTTGATGAATGACGAGCAATGACAACCTAAGCATTAAAAAGGGATCATTCTCAAAAAATGACATTCTACATTCATGCAAATGTCATTCGTACAAATCCAAATATGAGCATTTGATTCATTCCGATCATGACTTCCTAATCATTTGTCACAAAGATAGGCCCATGAAATGAATTTTACAAGTCGTGTTACCCAGAGAATGGTGCAATAGACCAATGAAGTTACAAACCTTATCTCCCTGGAGTTGCAGTGGAGCAGGTTGAAGTTACAAGTCTTATCTCCCTGAAGTTGCAGTGGAGCAGGCTGAAGATAGCGAATCTTAATTCCCTAAAGTTGTAGTGGAATAGATTGAAGCTATAAATTACAGATCTTATCTCTAAAGTTGCAGTAGGTCGGATCAAATCTATCATGGCAAATCTTATCTCCCTGAAGTTACAGTGGAGAATATTGAAGCCACAAATCTCATGTCCCTGAAGTTGCAGCGGAATAGATTGAAGCCTCAAATCTTATTTCACTGAAGTTACAACAGAACAGATTGAAGCTGCAAGTTACGAGCCTTATCTCCTTGAAGTTGCATTGGAGCAGATTAAAGCTACAAGTCACAAATCCTATACCTCTGAAGTTGTAGTAGGTCGGATCAAATCTATCATGGTGAATCTTATCTCCCTGAAGTTGCAGTGGAGCAGATTAAGCCACAAATCTTATGCCCCTGAAGTTACAGTGAACAGACTAAAGATAGCAAATCTTATCTCCTTGAAGTTACAGTGGAGCAGATTGAAGCTACAAGTCTAATCTTCCTGAAGTCGATCGAAAAACTAATTCCTATGCCCCTGAAGATGCAGTGGGATGGAATGAAGCTACTCGAAGAAGAAAGGCCCCAAAAGAAGTCAAAACTCGGCAAGATTAGACAAAATTGGCCCATTTAAAGTCTTTGCTTCGTTCCCATTACACGACAACGAGCAAAGAGGGGCAGCTGTAATAGGCCAATTTTGGCCTGGCTCAATTAATAAAATAAAACCAAAACATAAAAAATATATCAAAAGTCCATCAGCCTAAATTGCAAGGGCCCGAATAACCTAAACCCTAGTAACCCAATACAGCCAAAACCCTAAACAGTTTCAGTAGCAAAAAAAAAAAAGAGAGGGACACCCTAGCCGCATGCCTCTACTGCCAAGCCTGCTGCCACCTCGCGCCTCCACGTCACCACCGTACGGCCTCCGTACCTGCAAAGGAAAGACAAACACGCAAAGAACAGAGAAGAAAGAGAGCAAAAAAATATTGTATAAAGCCAGAAAAATCGATGTAGCAAAGGGGACAAATGTATTTTTTTTAACAACAAATATCAAATACAAAAAAAAAAAAAAGAAACAGATTCTGGAGATAAAAAGAAAAGTTTGAAACAGAGAAAGGTACCTTTTTTTCATTTTAATTTTCTTCGAAATAAATAAAAATAAATAGTAGATATACCTGTCGTTTTGTCTTCCTCTCTGTCGAACGCTTCCGGTGTTTGAATACCCAAGAACCCCTAGGGATTCTGATGTGGATTCAAAGAAAGGAACAGGGGTGAATATATTTTTTGTATATCATTCTTTTAAAATCAAATTCAGATTTAGGTTTTTTTTTGTAAAAAAGAGGAAAGGATTGGAAAAGGGACCAAAAAGGTCCGATTTTGGTGCACATCTGGCTACCGTCCACGACGGGGTTGCGATGGTGCGGCGATGACCGCCGGCGGCCTTCTTGGCTAATTTCTGGGTTTAGCCCAGAGAGAGAGAGAAAGGAGAATAGAATTTTTTTTAAAAAAAAAGGGCTGAAAGAATGATTTTTTTGTTGAAGTTTTGATTTTTATAGAGGGACAATACGACGTCATTTTGCGCCCTGGTTTCAGGCGCCAAAATGGCATCGTTTTAGCATCCACCTGCGCGCGACCCGACCTGCTCCACGGGAAATCGGCGCGTTCTTGACCAATGGGATATTTGCGGATCAAGTCCTTCCGCTTTTGCAGCCCACTTCAATGTGGTCATTTTCTCTTTTCTTTATTTGTTTAACTTTGCCATATATTTCTGTCGCTGTTTCAATTTGATCCTTTGTGCGCTGAGAGGACGCGTGTCCCAAAAGTGGGTTATTTTCGCCTTCGGTCCTTCCTCCTTTCGCGAGTTTCTTTTTCTAATCCTCAATTCTTCTTTTGTTTTCACAATTTTATCTCTTTTATTTCGTCCGAATTTTAATTTAATCCTTTTATCCTTATTATTAATATTATTACTATTATTATTATTATTACTATTACTATTACTATTACTATTACTATTATTACTAGTATTATTATTATTTATTATTATTATTATCATTATTATTACTATTATTTATTTATTTTTACTATTATTATTCGTTTATTATTACTATTACTAATATTATTATTATTATTCTTTAAACTGTTTTACCAAATATTTATTTATTTATTTTTGTTTTTTATTATTTATCTTATTTTTATTTTTATGTTTGCTCTTAGTATTGTCATTTGCATTAATGCATTTATTATTAGCCTGTTATGCATATTAGTACCGTAATTCATTTTTTATAAAATCGTGTTACATTAATCTTTGTCTGATACATAAATTTTTTTAAGCATTTTTTTGTAATTCGAGATTCGAGAAATCATACCATAACTTACTGGGTTTCGATTTTTCTCGTCGAGCCTAAAGAACCAATTATTATAAAAGCTTATTCTCGGGAATTTAAAAATGTTGTGTCCTAATTCACTGGATGTGACATTTTGTTATCTCGAGGTAATGGTTTCTAAAAATAAAGGCAATATTTTGTATTTGGAATTTTGAGAAATTGTGCCCTAACTTACTGGGTTCTGATTTTTCATTTGACCCAAATAACCGAATATCCTTCTTAAACTTAAATGCATGAGTTTTGAAAGTCAAAAGACAAGCTTAGTTTCGAGGATTTGAAATGCCGTATCCTAACTCACTGGGCGTGACATTTTACTTCTTCGAAATAAGAGGGTCTTAGCATCCAATTTAATTTATTCAAGTTATCTTGTAAATAAAGAGGATCGTATTTTAAAATCTTTTCAAGTTTTTGACATTAAGACGTTAATTAATCAATTAGGTGCCAATTTTGGGCGTTACGAGGGTGCTAATCCTTCCTCGTGAGTAACCGACTCCCGAACCTATTTTCTCGAATTTTGTAGGCCAAAATCATTGTTTTAATATATCAAAATGTTTTAATGATCAATCTCAAGGTGATCCGATCACACCTCGAAAAAATATTGGTGGCGACTCCATTTTCATTTTTAAAGTCGACCCTGTTTTTTTCCTATTTTTTTCAAAAAAATGGTTTCGACATAATTTAATAGTATTTTATTAATTTTCTATTAAAATGATTATCTTAATATTAAATTCTAACTTAATGTTTATCTTGTAGATAAACATTATATTATTTTAATAAGATTTAATATTAAAGTGATTAAGTTTAATAATAGTTGAACTCTCTAAACTCTTCCTATATAAAGAGAGCCTTGGGTCATTATTTACACACACTTCAATTTAAGAGAAAGTTGTAGAGAGAAAACTCTATGAAGAGATTATTCCAGAAAATTTTTAGATTTATTTTTATAATTTACAACTTGACCCAAAAGTTTAAAGAAATTGCAAAATTACCCAGTGATAATTTTTTGTGAAAAAATTTCTGATTCGAAACGAGCCCACACTCAACAGGCATGAGCTTGAGGATAGCAGAAAAACTACTCGGTCGAAGTGCTCATCCTAGACAAATCGAAAATGTATAATTTTAATTAAGTGTTTATTACTTTAGATATCAAAACCAAGATCTTGTTTTGAAAAAAAAATTAAAACTTTGGTTTTCCCTTAAATTTATTTTCCGCTGCATTTTCTAAACCTATTTTTCTAATAATTGATATCAGAGCTAGGTTGTGTTCTATCTATAAGTATAAACAGATAATCAAAATAAATTTCTCTTCTTCTTGAATGATTTGATTACATAGAAAGTGACATTCTTTAGATCTTATGCATGTTTTGAGTTACATATAAGAATGGATGTGATATTATATATTTTTTATATAATCATTTTTTTTGCAGAGGTTGTAGTTCTTAGGAAATAGGTCGCGGACTACTATCTCCATGTAAGGCTATTTTTTTTAATTCATAGAATTCTTGTGAGTCAAAAATGGACATAGGACTTAAATGTATTTTTTATTAAAAGGAGTTCATGAAGAGAAAATATGCGGTGGTGGTTGAAGACCTAAGGAATGACTTGTGGTGAAAATTTATGTAATTTTATTTTTCCATATATTTTCTAGAAATAAAACAATGGAAACCTCGGCTGGCAATTTTATTTTAATTACATATTCATTATAAATCTATTTTATAATTGTCTTTACTATTTATATTATGTAATGTTATAATTGTGATATATATATATATATGAGATGGTCCACAGTTGATTGATTAAAAATAAGAAGTGTGGCAATGAGAAAATACATGTGTTGTATTGTTCTATTCCCTTCTTTAGGTTATTCGATAACTGTGATAAGTGTGGTAATGAGAAGGTGCATGTCTAGGATTAGCTCTGCTAGGAAATGCTTGGTTTTTATGCAGTCAAAATTGACTCACCTCCCTTTTTTGGGACCCTACCTAGTGCACAGTTCGCATTCACTTCTTCGGTTTTTCCCTTAAAAGAAAAACTGTGGAGAATCAAAATTGTTTATTTTAAGGTTAATTGATTATTGTTAATGGATATTATTGCCATAGCATGTCATGCATATATTAAAAGTATGTCATTTAGATTAGGTAAGAATGCCACTAGAAATATTGTATGATCATTCTTGAAATTTAGGATAAAAAACTTTGCATGTTTTTACAATATTGAGTGGGAGAAGGTCATTGAACAAGACCTACGGTCTTTATTGATGGTCCCTAAGTGAGAGATTGATAAAGTTTTGAGTCGGTTCCTACCCTGGCCACACCCCAAGGCAAACTTTGTCATGTGGGTTCACTAGATGTGATTTTCTTTTAAGGACAACTAGTTATGCATGACTTTCAGAGAGATTGTCCCAAGATGACTCACAAATGAAAACATGTTCATGATGGGTGTTGAGTCAATGGTTACACACTCAAGATCATCTTTTATTAAATAGTTTCCCAAGAAACGATATTTAAGCTAAAGATGATGGTCAAACATTAAACGATCGTTAGTTTGTGTGGAGTCTTGAGAATTAAGATTCACGAACTGATTGGATGTAATCCAGGTTCTTGCTAGTTAATCATGGGACCCCAAGGTGACATGGTTGATGGGTGTGAAAATAGAAAAATATTTTTTTTTTCAAGGTTTTAATACAAGTCACATGCATTATAATGCATTCTTGATATGTTGCTGAAATGAAAAATATTTACTTAATACAAAGATAATAATTTGTGAAATCTTTATTTTTCTTTTTTAATTCAAATATGTCTCCTACTCCTCTTATTAGAATTCTTACAGAGAATAAATTAAAAGGGGATAACTTTCGAGAATAGAAATAGAACTTGCTCATAGTTCTCATTTGTGAGAAACACAAATTTGGTCTTGACGAAACTTGACTTCCTGAAGCTCAGCCCAAAGCGAGAAATTGCTGTAAAGATTCTGACTCGATTGTTCAATGTTATATGTTAGCGAGCATGAGCAGTGTGTTGCAAAAGCAATTCAAGAATTTTTGTACTGCCAAAGAGATCATGACAAATTTGGAAGAATTGCTCAGAGGCCAAGTCACATTGGCTCGACAATCCTCTATTACAAATTTTATGAATTCTCAACAGAAAACTAGCACTCCGATCAAAGAACATATGTTTAAGCTTATGGGATTCTTTTCAGAAGTGGAGGACAATGAGGTTGAACTAGACGTGAACACTCAAATTGAAATAGTGGTTCAAATCCTTAACCAAGGAGTTTGCTGGTTTTAGGGCCGCTTACAACTTGGGGAACAAGATGCTTACCTTGACTCAGCTTATGAAGGAATTACAATCCTATGAGTTGATGCTAAATGGTAGTAAGCCGGTCCAGAAGAAACTTAAGGCAAACTTAGTTGTGGGCCCTTGTCCTTTAAGGGGAAACAAATAGCTAAGGGAAAAAAGAAACTGACTAAGTCTTCGGTTCCACCTCTTGTGGATAGGAAGAAGGCTAATAAGTCAAAAGATCTTAAAAATATCAAATGTTTCTTCTGCAACATAAAAGGGCATTTCAAATCAAACTGCAATGATTATTTGGGTTACCTAGCCGAAAAGGGCAAAGGTGTGGAATTCTTTGTGGTTGAAGCTTGCTTAGTGGAAGAATCAATTGACAACTGAGTTATTGATTCTAGAGCCACTAACCATGTGTGTGTTTCTTTATAGGGGTTCAACAAAACGGGAAGTCTGCATGATAGGAGCCTCTCGTTGCGAACTGAAGATGGGAGCTATGTTTCAGCTAAAGTAGTGTGAGAAGTTATTTTACACTTCAATAATTTTAGGAAGATTGATTTAAAGAACGTGTTTTATATACCTTATTTTAAGAGGAATTTAATTTCCATAGCATGTTTATTTTATGACGATTATGCCGTGACATTCAATAAAGGGATTGTTATTCACAGAACTCGTTCTTTAATTTGTAACAGACAGATGGAAAATAATCTCTACTTTATCAAACCAAATAACTACTCGATGCTTCAAACTGAAATAGTGAATAAAAAGCTTAAAACTTCTCACTCTAATGAGGGGTACTTATGAGATTTAAGACATGGTCATATCAACCAAGAAAGAATCACTAGACTTATGAAAGATGGTCGTATGCTTAAGGAAGTTAGTCTTCCACAATGTGAATCTTGCTTGGAAGGTAAAATGACTAAGAGGTCTTTCGAGGCAAAAGGTACAAGGACCAACCAACCTTTAGAACTTGTGCACACTGATGTATGTGGTGCCATGAGCATCAGTGCCCGAGGAAGTTATGATTATTACATGACTTTTATCGACGACTATTCTCGATATGGATATGTGTATCTAATGCACCAAAAAAGAAAAACCTTTGATAAATTTTGAGATTTTCGTGCAGAAGTGGAAAAGCAATTAGGTTTATCCATAAAGAATCTTTGGTCTGATTAAGGTGAGGAATATTTGTCCGATGAGTTCTTAGGCTACCTTATCGAGAATGGAATTTTATCCCAATAGACTACGCTGGGTATTCCACAGCAGAATGGCGTAGCTGAAAGAAGGAATAGAACCTTACTTCACATGGTTCGTTCAATGCTAAGCTATTCACAACTTCCTACTTCCTTCTAGGGATATGCGATGCAAACAGCTTGATATATTTTGAATGATGTGCCAACAAAGTCTACTTATAAAACACCTTATGAATTGTGGCATGGAAAGAAACCCGCTCTAAATCACTTTAGAATATGGGGTTGTCCAGCACACGTTTTGGATAAGGATGCAAAGAAGTTGGATGCACGAATAGAATTATGCATGTTTGTAGGATATTGTAAACTTGAAATTATATAGGATTTTTCTATATATTTTTACCACCTTTTGACTTAATAAATATGTTAATCTTGTGTAATTGTTATTGAATTAAGTGAATTTTACTTAAATATTAATATTGGACATGAATTTATAAAGTATGTGAAATTATGCTTTATTACATGATTTTTATGCATAATTTATATTATTTTCATGTTAATTATTAATATGTGAATTTTCACTATGCAGTGGAACCATGGAAGTTGAGATTAATATAAAAGTTGCATGGAAATGCATATACCCACTTTATTTGGGCCACAAGACCATGTAAAACTAGGTCATAAGGATGTTAAGTTGACCCAGTAAAAGTGTGCTACATGATGGGCAAGTCTGATTATTTATTGGACTAGAAATCAGCACATAAGTTTACCCTTTGAAACAGTCTAACCCTAGCTAAATATAGCATGATCTTGTACTCAAATCAAGGAACTATATCACCCACCTTTCCACACATCATGACCAGCCATAGGAATGAGAGAATCAAGGGAGATGTGATGCTATTTTTAGTAAACTTCACCCTTACCTTCACCTATAAATACCATACAAATCCCACTTCCCAAATCATCCATCATCCCTTAATTCTTTCATTCACTAGCATTCTCTCATTTACTCTCTTGTCCCATTTTCCCCACGACTGGCCTTCCCATTTTCCTTTCCATTCTTTAGCCAACAAAAGCTTTTTCAAGACACTACCTTGGCCGGCCACATTAAAAAACCTTAGCAGAAGAGCGATGAGCAGAACAAAGGAACACATCAGTTAGAAAGATCTGAAAGGCTGCTGAACTAAATTAGAATTTACTCTTTCCTTCTTGTTATTTAATTTAATTGTGTTTGTTAAGTGTAACAACCCGATTTTGGGTCTAGTCAGAACAGTGGTTTTGGGACCACAAATCCGATGAAGAAAATTTTTTTTATTATATTATTATGGTCTACAATTTATGGAACGATTTCGTGAAAATTTCGTTCGAAAATTTTGACGTTTGGGCACTCAATTTAGTTAAAAGGACTAAACTGCAAAAAGTGCAAAACTTGAATTCTATATGTTAGAGGTGTCCAATGGCTATGAGATTTTAAATTGGAGGTCCTTAAATGGTAATTAGACCATTGGTTAAGTTGGTGGACAAAAATGGACATGGTTTGGTATGTTTCTAAAGTTTTTCATTAAGGGCATTTTGGTAATTTGGTAATTAAAATGAATTAAAAAGCAACAATCAAGCCAAAATTTGTTCATCTTCTTCCTCATGGCTGAAATTCACAAGGGGGAAACCATAGCTAGGGTCTGGCCACTTCTAAGCTTGATTTTAAGTCCGTTCTTGCCCCGTTTTTAATGCCCTTTACATTTTTAAAGTCGTTGTAACTCGATCTATCTATTTCTACCATCAATTTGAAGAGATGTCAAGGTATAAAATTTTACCCATGATGGATATTTGTGTATTTTGATGCCTAATGGTAGAAAATGTATGTTTGGTGTATAATAAACGGGTTTTGCTAAGTGATTTTCGATAAAAATGTCAAAAAGGACCTATTTGTAAAAGTCTATAAAATGAGTAGAAAAGTGTGATTAAATGGGAAATGTGGGATGTTATGAGTATGAAAATGGTTCGGCTAGGCTTAGGTTTTGATGAAATTGAATGAAAATCATTTTACGAGCCTAGGGACTAAACTGTAAAATGTCAAAAGTTTAGGGGCAAAAATGTAATTTTTCCATAATGTGACTTTTGGATTGAAATGAATATTTTTTTGATTAAATAAGTTAAATGTGATATTATAGATCGAGAAAAATGAGATTCGGAGTTAGAACGAAGAAAACGAGTATTTGATGATTTAGTCTTTTTTACCGTTTTTATGCCGAGGTAAGTTCATATGTTTAATAGGCATTAAATTATATGTGTATAAATGCTTAAGTGATATAATTCTGGTAAATGTTATATTATTGAAATAAAATGTGAATGTTATTGAGTACGATACTACGAAAATGACTGACAAGGATTCGGTACAGCAAAAGTCTCGGTTGAACCTTAGGAATAGATAGGATATAAATTTCATGACATTAGGGTTACTAAGATTACGTGTAAGACCATATCTAGGATATGGCTTCGATATGAGACTTCGTGTAAGACCATAGCTGGGTTATTGGCATCGATACAAGATCTCATGTAAGACCATATCTGGAATGTGGCATTGGTATGGTACTGTATGTACGGGATTCCCGAGTATCTTTTAGTATTCTAAATGGTTCAACGGGAAATTCAACGAGTTTGTCAAAGAAGAGAAAGAGTATGTAAGTATTACGAATTGGTACAGGTATGTATGTAAAGTTTATAAGCATTGACTTCATGAAATTGTGAGTTCATGATTTTCCACGAGAATGATTTTATGAAAACTTTGTGATTATTGGACTATACTTGTGATGTATGAAATACATGGTAAATTCGATTGACAATTTTGTGATTGGCCTTTTGGGCCAAGTTAAGTTATGATATAGCATGTTTTATTCACACAAATTGTGATTTATCGGATATGAGAAAAAGGAAAGATTGACATAATTGCCTATTAAAATGGTTTTGGAAGTATGAAAAGATATGAGCTTTAAACAATTGAAAGATGTTAAAGTATATGCTTGAGAGGTGAATACTAATTAAATAATGTGCATGTTTATTATGAGATATGAAATGATTGGTTGATTGTGGTAATTTGTTATAATGGAGAGATTACAGTTATTAGGCTAATGTCAAAACTTGTTAAAATATGCTTGCAAATTGATAGAGCAAACAATGTGACTGAATAAATTATAACTGTAGTTTTATAGCAATTTATATTATCTTGTGTTTATATCAGCGGACTTGGTAAATGATTGGTAAAAGTTGCTTATTATTTTCGTACAGACTTACTAAGCTATATATATAGCTTACCCCATTCCTTTCCCATGTCTTATAGGGTTATTGAGCTAGCTCGGGTTGGAAATCGTCGGAGATCCTATCACACTATCAAGCTGTCATTTTGGGTATAAATGAATTCAAGAATTTTAAGTCTATGGCATGTATAAGGACTAGGCCAATTTGTTATATGTGTCATGATTAATTTGGCCATATGTAATGGCTTGTAATCGTCAAAGGCTTGTTTTTCTATTTGGCCATGTAAGTTGGCTTATATTGGCTAACATGGTTGCAAGCCTAAGTATAACTATATATGTGCTAATGTATTTGGTGATATGGTTATGGTATACTTGGTGAATGATAGAAATATGATTTATGACAAGAATGTGAATGCTTGTATATGTGGAATCTTGCATGATTTGGTGCGGAGAGAGTTTGATGTTCTAAGCATGACAAATAATGGCATGAGGATGACATGTTATTGTCTTGGTTGTGGTTGTTTAGCTGCTCTTATATGCTTGAATTTGTGCCATGTGATGTTGTGTTGACGTGTGCAAGTGAGGGTGGCAAAGTGGCTTGGTAAATAGCCTTGTTGTTGTCCACATGGGTAGGCACACGGACGTGTGTCTAGGCCGTGTGTGACACACGGTCTGCCCCACGGACATGTGTTCCGACTGTGTATCCCCTACACCTTAATTGTTGCAAAATAGAATGTCCAGAATTGAGAACACGGGCGTATGTGTCAGCCGTGTGTGCTACACGGCCTAGCACACGAGTGTGTGGCACGTTCGTATGGCACGGTCGTGTGGCACAAGTCTGACAGCACCCTAATTTGAACACGGTCTGAAGCACGGGCGTGTCCCCGACGTCACACGGGCGTATCCCTTGGACCACACGGGCGTGTGAGCCCTGCTTCTAGCAAAAATTTTCTAATTTTTGTAAAAGTTTCCTGAGTTCTTGGTTCAGTCCCGAACCACTTTCAATACATCTTTTGGGCCTCGTAGGCTCATAATAGGGACTTCATGATCGAAATGAATGGTTTTAATTTGTATGCAAATTTTATGACTCAGAATTGTGTAATTGCTTGTGATGTGAGTCCGGTAATGCCTCGTACTCTATTTCGACGTCGAATACGAGTAATAGGTGTTACATTTAATGGTATTAGAGCTATCGTTTAGTCGATTCTTGGACTAATGTAGCGTATGTGAGTCGATTCTGCAAATGGTACGATTTTTTCAAAGTCTTGTAACCAGGCTTACGAGATCATCAAAAGAATTGCTAGCAACAATTACCAATGGCTGACAAATCAAGCAATTTTCAAAAGACGAGTAGCTGGAGTGCATGAAGTGGACGCACTGACTTCATTCTCTGCTCAAGTATCTTTTATTTCCTCAATGTTGAAACAATTTACCACTAATGTTTTGAATAATTTTGTAATTCAATCACCAAGATAGTATGAGGCTGTTTCCTGTGTGTATTGTGGGGATTGTCATTCTTTCAAGAATTTCACTTCAAACCCCGAATATGTTTGTTATTTAAGGAATCAATATCAAAATAGAAGTGGACAAGGACCATAGTTTAACTTCTACAATCCATCATGGTGGAATCATCTGAACTTTTCTTGGACTAACCAAAGAAATGGACTGAGCACTCATATGTAACATAGACGTAACCAATCTTAAGGGTTTAGTCAACGAGCTCCAAAACCACCTCAAGCTAAGTCATCAAACAATTTGTAGGACTTGTTGAAGGCATACATGGCGAGAAATAACACCTTAATCCAAAGTCAAGAAGTAACACTGAAAAATCTGGAGAACCAGATAGTTCAGTTAGCTACTGAGCTTCATAGTAGACCACAATGAGCCTTGGTGAGCGATACAGAAAATTCAAGTTTGGGTAAGGAACATTGCAAGGTAGTTGCATTACGAAGTTGTAAAATGTTGGAACCCAAGGATGTTGTGATTGAATATGAGCCTACTGAAAGGAGGAAAGTCAACCAACAGTTGAAGTTCCTACACCAAAAAATTCAAAAACTGAGAAATTTGATGAGGTAAACCCTAAACTATTAAATTTTAATAAGCTAACACCTTCTTTTACAGATTTACCACCTTAGAAAAGTTGTCCGTATCAACCTAGAGTTACATATCCTCAAAGACTTCCGCAAAGTAAACAGAAACAGTAAGTACAATTCAAGAAGTTCTTGGATGTTCTAAAGCAACTGCATGTCAACATTCTGTTGGTAGAGGCTTTAGAATATATGCCCAATTACGTGAAGTTTATGAAGGATATTCTGTCCAAGAAGAAAAGGCTTAGTAAGTATGAGACTATTTTTTTAACGAATGATTGCAGTGCATTCTTACAGAACAAGCTACCTCCAAAATCGAAAGACCCTAAAGCTTTACAATACCCTGTAAAATTGAAGAATCTTACTGGGATAAAGCTTTGTGTGACCTTGGAGCAAGCAGCAACTTGATGCCCATATCTATTTCCAAGCTGTTGGGATTAGGTGAAGTAAGACCCACTACTATAACACTTCAAATAGTGGATCATTCGTTAGCATATCCCGAGGGGAAGATCGAGGATGTTTTGGTAAGAGTTAATATGTTTATTTTTCCTGTTGATTTCATTGTGTTAGACTTGGAAGTAGATAAGGAAGTTCCGATCATCCTAAGGAGACATTTCCTAGCCACAGGAAGAATGTTGATATATGTGGAAAAAGGAGAACTCGCAATGAGAGTTCCAGAGGACCATGTAACATTTAACGTTCTGAAGGCCATGAAATTTCTTGACCTGATAGAAGAATGTTCAGTAATAGAGGAATTAGAAACCTTAGTTTCTATGGAATGGGAAGGGAATCTTGAAGAAGACCTGTTGGAGAACACTTTAGGATCTAAACCTTTAGAATATGAAAAAGGTAATGAAGGTATGGCTTTGATGAAAGCCAATTCGAGGAGTTATGTTTAACCATTGCGATTCGAACCACTAGAATTGGAAGTTTGAGAATTTACAAAACCCAAGTTGTCAATCGAGGAACCATCGAAGCTTGAACTAATGGTACTTCTGTCCTATTTAAAATACATTTATTTAGGTAACTATTTTACTTTGCTTGTAATTGTTTCAGTAGAATTGACAGAACACTAAAAGGAGCAACTGATTATTGTTTTAAAAAAATTTAAAAAGGCAATTGGTTAGACCATAGCTGACATTCGAGGTATAAGCCCTTCCTTCTATATGCATAAGATCATTTTAGAGGAAGGTGAGCAAGGTAGAATTGATGGGCAAAGGAGACTTAATCCTATCATGAAAGAGGTAGTACGGAAAGAGGTAATCAAATTGGTAGATGCGATATTTATCTACCACATCTTAGATAGTTCTTGGGTAAGTCTAGTACAATGTGTACAAAAGAAAGGTGGAATCACAATTGTTGAGAATGAAAATAATGAGTTAATCCTTACGAGAACTGTCACGGGTTGGAGAATCTATATTGACTACAAAAAATTGAACAAATCCACTCGTAAGGGTCATTTTCCGTTACCTTTTATGGATCAAATGTTAGATCGAATGGCAGGTATCAAATGTTACTGCTTTTTAGATGGAATTTGGGATACAAAAAAAAGTTGTAGCCCCAAAAAACCAGGATAAAACTACTTTTACCAACCCATACAGTACATTTGTTTTTAGGAGAATGTCTTTCACTTTATGTAATGCACCTACCACATTTCAGCTATGGTGGCAATTTTCACTGATATGGTTGAAGTTTTTTTTGAGGTTTTCATGGATGATTTTTCTATTTTTGGTAACACTTATGATGTTTGTTTGAGTAATTTGGCTAAAGTACTAAAAAGATGTGAGGAGATAAATCTTGTCCTTAATTGGGAGAAATGTCATTTTATGGTTTAGGATGGAATTGTCTTAGGACATAAAATTTCCAAAAACGAAATTAAAGTGGATAAAGCAAAGGTAAATGCAATTGAATGATTACCACCTCCAGTTAGTGTGAAAGGAGTTAGAACTTTCTTAGGCCATTCTGGTTTTTATCATAGGTTTATCAAAGATTTTTCAAAAATTCCTAAACCTTTGTGTATGCTTTTAGAAAAGGATATTATTTTTATTTTAACAAAGTGTGTTTAGAAGCTATTGAAGAATTAAAAAGTCGGTTAATCTCAACCCCAATAATTGTTACACCTAATTGGAACTCAAATTTTGAGTTGATGTGTGATGCAAGCAATTTCGTTGTTGGAGTTGTGATGGGTCAAAGAAGAAACAAAGTGTTTCTTCCTATCTACTATGCAAGCTAAACTTTGATAGGAGCCTAGCTCAATTATATGGTAACTAAAAAAGAACTCTTTGTTATAGTTTTTGTTTTTGACAAGTTTCTTTCATATCTTATAGGTACCAAAGTTACAGTGTTTACCAATCATGCAGCCACTAAGTATTCACTCACGAAGAAATATGTCAAACCGGGGCTAATTAGTTGGATACTTTTACTCCAAGAATTTGACATTAAGATCTAAGACAGAAAAGGTGTTGAAAATCAAGTAACTGATCATCTATCGAGGCTGGAAAAAAATGAGTAGCTTTTTCACTCATTCCAATTAATGAGAATTTTCTTAATGAGCATATCTTCGAGGTAAGTCAAATTCATTAAACACCTTGGTTTGCTGATTTTTCCAATTATTTAGCATGTGGAATAATTCCTCGAGAAATGACATACCAACAAAGGAAGAAATTCCTTCATGATAGTCGGTATTATTTCTAGGAGAATCTATTTTGTTCAAACAATGTCCAGATAACATAATCAGGAAGTGCGTAGCTGGAAGTGAAATTGATGATATTTTGTACCACTGCCATTCATCTCCAAGTGAGGAACACTTTGGTGGTTCCCGCACTACAACAAAGATTTTACAAGTAGGATTCTTTTAGCCTACAGTGTTTAAGGATGTGTATGCATATGTGAAAAACTGTGATAGATGCCAAAGAACTAGAAACATATCAGGGAGGAACGAGATGCCCTTGACAAATATTTTAGAGGTTTAACAATTAGACGTATGGTGCATTGGTTTTCTAGGCCCGTTTCCTTCTTATGGGAACAAATATATTTTGGTAGCTGTGGATTATGTATCCAAGTAGGTTGAAGCCGAGACATACCCAACAAATGATGCTAAGGTAATCATGTGATTCCTACATAAGCATGTATTTACATGGTTTGGGACTCCTAGAGCTATATAAGTGATGAAGGATCTCACTTTGTAAATAAATGGATTAAGTGGATACTTGACAAGTACGACGTTAAACATAAAATTGCTACTGCCTATAACCTACAGTAAAATGGGTAAGTTGAAATGGTGAATTGTGAAATGAAAGGTATTCTTGAAAGGGTAGTGCGCCCTAACAGAGAAGATTGGTCTCGAAGGCTCGATAATGCTATACCGGCCTATCGAACTACTTTTAAGACACCGTTGGGAATGACTCCCTATCGGTGAGTTTTTGGTAAGGCATGTCATTTGTCACTCGAATTGGAGAATAACGCTCACTAGGCTTTGAAGCAATTGAATTTGGATCTTAAGCAAGTTAGTGAGAGAAGGATGCTACAGCTTTATAAGTTGGGAGAGTTGAGGTTATTTTGATACGAAAATGCCAAGATTTGTAAAGAAAAATCGAAGAAATGGCATGACAGTCGTATACAACCTCGTGAATTCAAAGAAGGTCAAAAAGTGTTGTTGTTCAATTCAAGGCTAAGGTTATTTCATGGAAAACTCAAGTCTCGATGGAAAGGACCTTATGCCATCTACAAAGTTTATCCATATGGTGCTGTAGAATTGTACGACAGCCATGGATGTACGTTTAAAGTTAATGGTCAATGTCTCAAGCACTATTGGGATGGTAAAGTTCAATGAATTAAAACCTTGTTCAAATTAATAGACCCTTAATTTTTATGATCTTACTCCTTAATAAATAATTAGAAATTATTTTTCTTCAATTAGTACATTTAATTAATTCTATCTACGGAGATTGGAACTTAAGCAGGACCGATGTGAGCCCTTCAACCTTTCCTGGAAATTAATTTAATGTAATCTTTTGAGAAGAAATTTTCTAATTAACTTTGAAATTTTTATTTTCATTTTTTTTTGTTTTTAATGTTAATTTTATTTGTTTGTGTTTAGTAAGGGGGTCAATTTGGCCTAAGTACTAATCAGTTTATTTTATCTAAAACATTTTAGCTTGTAAATACAGTTTGAGCTAAGGCCTGAAACAGCAAAGAGGAGAAAAATTCACCCCATGTTGCCGTCCATAGGGTTCTCCAAACCCTAATTGTGCTGCCACATCTTTTCCTCTATCCTTACCGCCCAAGTCACCTTTTGTAGATAAATTTTTGCTACTAGTTTGCCCTAATTCATCATTATATAAACCCATCTCTACCACTATATTTTTCACAACCCGTCAAGCAATTAGCTTAAACCCTAGCCACTCATTTTTTATCTCGTCGACCTAAATCTTGAAGAATCTCCCTAATATCCTTCCCTTGTCTCAAAAACTCTAAACTATTACCGCCGCAAGCCTTTTTCTGGAGCAACCATATCGTCACCGCATTTCTTTCGCTGCCGCACCCGATCATTGTCGCATGCCTATCACCGTCGCAAACTCGTTGCTGCCGCAAGCCTATCACCACCACAAAATCCCTTGCTTCATCCATTGCCGAAATGTTGCCTATTTTTCGAAAAAAATCACCATGTCTCACAAAAGAACTAGATCTTCCAAGACCTCTACCGAGAATCCCATTGTGATTCAAGATGAGAAAATGAAAGAAAGGTTTGATTCCATCTTCAAAAATCAACCTATGATGCCGGAAAAAGGTTTCAATTTAGAGAGCAATGATAAGATGGTTGTGGTGTGGCCAATACGAAAGACGATTGATGCCCTAAATTGGAACTATTTTTGCGATGCACGATCATTACTCGAAAATGAGTTAGTTCGAGAGTTCTATGTCAATTTGACAAAGCTAGATGCTACTTAAGTTCTTATTCGTAAGAAAAAGGTACCCTTAACTTCTAACTTCATTAATGATTTGTTTAACCTACCTGATGTTGAAGAATATGAGTACTTTGCCATGATGACAAATATAAATTGGGATTTTCTTCAACAAGTGCTTAATGTTGTGACAGATCTAGGATCCCAATGGATTATAAGAAAGTATGATAGTCATTATCGCCAAAGGGAATATCTAAAATTGTTGGCTAAGGTATGGTTTTACTTTGTTCGATATAGTTTCATGCCTATCTCACATAGTTCCACCATCTCGATGGAGCGAATACTTTTGTTGTTTGCAATTATAATAGAAAGGTCTATCAATGTTGGGAAGATCATTCTCAAGGAAATCTATGATTGTGCTAGAAAGAAGACTGGAAGTGCTTACTTTCCATCATTGATAACTTCACTTTGCTTAAGGGCCCAAGTTAAAAAAGAAAAAAGCAAACCTGAAGGGCCCGTATGTTCAAGGTTGCATCACAGCCCATGATCTTGAAAGGTTAGTGGAAAATGTCCATGAGCTGATCCCAATTTAACCGAGTGAACCAACTGAACCAGAAACTGACGAGTCATCAAACAAATCTTAATCAATAGCTAACTCAGTTACTGAGATAGAAGAAGCAAAATCTGAGGAAGAATCGAACAATCCAGAAGTCTCTGAACCAAGAGAGGAGCCAAATGCTGATGAGCCAGTTGAACCAAGTGTTGATCCTAAGTTGACTATTCATAGGCCTATTTCTTCAAACACTCTGAAGAAATCGGAATTGTCAATTATGATGGATATGATGAAATTTATGCATAACCAACAACAGGCTTATTGGAAATATGTAAAAGTTAGAGATGATTGTAACACCCCTAACCCGTATCCGTCGCCGAAATAGGGTTATCGAGTATTATTGGAGTTTTCAAATCAAACGGACATAAATTTCAAACTTTTCAAATTATATAAAAAAACACATTAAAACCAATTCAAAGCATACATATTGTCCCTTAAACGAGCCATCAAGGCCCTAAATATGTAACACCCCAAACCCGGCCCATACGCCACGGCCGAATTTAGAATGCCACTGCGGAAAACGTTTGAAAAGATTTTAACTTAAAAGTAAAAACATAAAAATTTGTTGTCTTTACTAAAACATTGTATAATTAAAATCCCAAATAAACATTTGCAAATAACAATATATTCAACAAACCAACTTAAAACATAATAATAATCAAAAATTGGTTAAATGACCCATTTTACAACCAATACTTAAAACAAAATACTCAATATTAAAATGCTTAAAATAATTAAAATATCTTCTTCTGCATGGGCCACCTTGTATCCACTCCGAACCCGGTCCAACGCTTACGCATCACCTGAAATGGTTGAGAAAAATTGGGTGAGTCCACAGACTCAGTGCATAATCATCACACATGCCTCCACATATGGGCTTGGCCCAAATCCACACAGTTCACATACATAAATATGCAAAATGACGCCCAACCCAACCTAATTCCATCCATTACACCAACCCCGGCACACCTGCCGTCCAAGGCCGTGGCTAATCCACCGATCAAATAGTGATCCTTATATCTTACCTTGGCAGACTTGCTGCTCAAGGCCGTGGCTAAGCCACCGATCAAATAGTGATCCCAACATTAATTCATCTACGGTGATGCACACAGCCATCAACCGCCGAGATGGGCACCTAGCCAACACCTCCCTTGATGTAGCACACAGCTGATCATCAAGCGCTAATGTAGCACGAGGCTAACATTAGACCATGTACATAAATATGTACACCCGTCCTTCCTTGATCAAATCCAATCCCCATGCATATATGTTAATGTATCATGCCAAATCAACATATAGAATGAACATACATCACATGCTCATTATCATATTACACAGTCACCATAAATAATTTAATATCACATATTACTGACCTGTTAACCGATTACCCCAATCATGGGTTTTCACCACTTTAGCCTTTGTTGTCGGCTATCACACATCATACAAGAATATATATATATCAATACACAAAACAGGAGAAATAGTGCGATAACTACGCACCTGCTAAGGCACAAACGATCAAATCCCGAAAACGTCACTTGATTAAGAACTCTGCCGAAATCCCTAAATGGAATCATATTAGTTTCGGCCTCTATACCAAAAACATTAGAAAGTGGCCTACGCCCTCAAGAAAACGACATAAAAAAAAAAGAAAGGAAAAACGGCCATAAACACTTACCTATCTTCCAAAACCGATTGAAGAAAACCCAAAAATGAATGCCTACCCTTTGAATATTCGGCCAACAAAAATAATACTAACAAGGAAGTAGAAGATTCGGCTATGGTTTTGAATGAAGATAACAAAAGATATTATGGAGAAAAAGAAATAGAGTATGTGAGTAGCAAAGAAAATGAGAATGAGAGGGATAGAATTCGATTTTAGAAATAATGGAAGAAAAGAAAAGAAAAGAGGATTTAGGGAAGAAAGAGGTTCGGTCAAGAAGAAAATAAAAAGGAAAAAGTGATGTTGAGCAAATACCAAAAGTAAGAAAAGAGGAAGAGAGATGGGAGAAAGAGTGCACAAAAGTGCAAAAGATGTTTTCGGTTTCAAAGGAAAAGATGAGAGAAAGAAAATATAAATTTTGGTTCAAACAAAATGAAGGCTAACCAAAAGCAAAACTTGCACAAAATGTACAATACTCATTCGGCCAAACAAAGGATTTTTGGAGAGGGAAAACAAAAATGCAAAAGATGTTCAAAAGGAGAATTGGCCAACTATTCCCCCCAAGCTACCTAACAAAATTCGGCCACCCCCCTAGACACCCATACCGTCCACATACATCCACTAAAGGCATAAGAATTGTTTCCAAAACATCCTCCTTACTCCATGCCTTTGTCCCCTCAATATACCATAACTTTAAGATATCCTTCCATAATCTTAAAAATCTTATCCCAAATATCAAGCTTTCCTAATCTAACATTCAACTTACCAAAAATTATTAGTCCACCTATCATAAACATAGGTTGACCGGCCATTAATGCTAATACACAAAAATAAACCTTCAAAATGCTAAACATACCACTCGAACCTCTAACCTCAAGCTACCTTTCAAGCTTCTTAACCAACTTGCCACTTACTCCTCTTGTGCTATAAATGAACACTTAAATTAACTTAAGTGCTAAGCTCACCTAATCCACTTCATTAAATAAGCCATACTAAAATTTATTCTAACTTCCTAAATAAAAACAAGCCTTCATAAAACTATTCTAACACACAAAATTCATAGCCGAGCCAACACAAAAATAAATAATATTCTAATTTTCCTAAAGCCCAATTCCCAATCGGCCCAATCCTACTAGGCCCAATTTTGGGATGTTACAAAATACGTGTTAGAAACAAGTCGAGACTAAATTAGAAACTCAAAGAATTTTTCAGAAAATAATGAAAATTTCCAACACTGCATCGGTCACACGGCCATGTGGGCATTCGAAATAGGGACACACGGTCGTGTGTCAGCCCATGTTCGTGGCCGTGTAACTTACTGACTTGGGTCACACGGCCAAGCCACACGCCCATGTGCCAGGCCGTGTACCCTTCAAAGTAACCTCACACTCTCGAGTGCTAGGCCGTGTGCTAGGCCATGTAATAACTTGACTTGCAACCCTTTGAAAACTACAGAGGACACATGGTCGTGTGTCACACATGGTTAAGACACATGCCCGTGTCTCTGCCCGTGTGGACGGAAATTGGCCATTTTACAAGCCATTTTTCTCATCCAACTTGTCATGTACCTATAACAAAAAATTCACATATACACAAGCCATAACAAGGCACCAAATTCATGCATAACCAAGTCATATACATATGGTATATTATAATAAAACAAATATGCCCTTAAACACCTCAAAATAACAATATGTAAACATGTACAATCATGTAATCAATTTGGCCAAAGTAATCAACTAACTTTCAGTCAAGATTGCATCAATTCAAACTATTGAATTGATTTACCATAACCTATCAAATAGTACCAAATATGCCATTCAATCACTAACATTATTAGACATATATGCCTTTCTTAACAAGATATCAATCCACAACTAGTTACTAGACTTATGCAATATGCATATTCAACTATCATTTCATCTTTCATCATTCAACTATATTAAATCATTCATCAACCATTATCAAGCTAATATTTACATACCAAAATATATCATTTCACCAACAAAATGTCAAAACAAAAACTAAGCAAAATGACCATTTCAACAACCAAAATACATGGCCAACATTAGCCAAAATACCTATACATGCCATTATAACCGAACTTAAAAACATCCATAGGTACCGATATAGCCAATCGATAGTGTGATAGATCTCCGACAACTTTCCAACCCGAATGAGCTTTCGACAACTACAAACACAGAAAAATAAACACAAATTAAGTATAGCATGCTTAGTAAGTTCGTAATACAAACAGTCTAACCTTACCAATACAATATACAATCACAAAGCATGTGTAACCCAATCCAACATGAGAATAACTAACTCAAAAACTTATATATGTACATTCAAACTCTTAATTTTCACAAGGTACAAATTACCTACCTTTCATCAAACTAATGTAATTTACATTGAAAGCTCTTACTGAAGCTCACACGAGGTAATAATACGATGGTTGACACATCCCTTTCTGTAATTCGATAACCAAAGTTATCCCTTTTCATAGTTCGATAGTCTAAGCTACCCCTTTTCATAATTTGATGGTTGTCACCATCCCTTTTCATTGTTCGATGGTCGTCACCATCCCGTTTTATAATTTGATAGCCGAAGCTACCCCTTTTCATAGATCGATAGCCGAAGCCATCCCTTTTCATAGTTTGATGGTCGTCACCATCCCTTTTCGTAATCGATAGTCGAAGCTATCCCTTTCCGTATTCGATAGCCAAAGCTATCCCTTTCCGAATTCGATAGCCGGAGCTATTCCTTTTCATAATTTAATGAACGTCGTTACACCGTTGGATTTTTTCATCAACACTCAATTCAATATTATACAATAATAGCATTCAAATCATAAAATAAAAATGAAACTTAAACGTACAAACTTACCTCGACAATAAACGTAGAAAAATGAAGTCGATTAATTCAAAGCTTTTTCCTTGCCTCAATCAAAACTGTACGAGGTCTGTCTTGATCTATATGGATAAATTTAACTCAATTTAATATATAACTCATTCAATTTAGCCCCAAAATCATATTTTGGCAAAATTATCATTTTGCGCCTATACTTTTAATTCTTTTGCAATTTAGTCCCTAGCTCATAAAAATGGAAATTTATGCAATTTCACCACAACCCACTATGGATAAATATCAATCTAGTCCCTAGCAAGCCCTATATTTCATTTATTTCACAATTCCATCATGTAAAATTTTTTATTTTTCAATTTAATTCCTAAATGACAATTTCATCAAAAATCACCTAACAAAAGATGTTTATCTATTAACAAGCATCCATTTTCTATCATAAAACATCAAAAATAATGCACATTCATCAACGAAAAAAACCTAATGGTTTAACAGTTTCACAAATTAGTCCCTGGGCTATCTAGATTAAGCTACAACGACCCCGAAAACATAAAAAACATTAAAAATGGGACAAAATACATACTAAATATAGCAAAGAGTTGCCAAAATTAAAATTTCTAAAAATGGCTTCCCAACCCTAACTTCAGTCGAAGAAATAAAAGATGAAGGTTTTGTTTCGTTTTATTTATTTTATCATTTAAATACCTAATTATAATTATAACCTTGAAAATTAATCAAAATTTCAATAATGCTAAACCATACTCATCCACTAACACATTTTTGGTCTAATTACCATATAAGGACTCATACTTTACGGTTCTATAGCTATTTAACACTTTCAGCTACTAGAACTCAATTTTTGCACTTTACACGATTTAGTCATTTTTATCAAATTGAGCATGTAAATGGTAAAAATTTCTTAACGAAATTTTTATGCGGTACTACTACCATGTTGTAGGAAACAAAATAAATTTTTTGACTTTAGATTTGTGGTTCCAAAACCACTGTTCCGATTTCACTAAAAACAAGTTGTTACAATGATTCTGTAAGAAATACTTTTACAAATATCTCTAATAGTTTTGTTCTTGAGTTCCCAGATTATATCTTCGAGTCATGAAAGGAAGATGAGAATGAAAGTGAGGATGAAACATCAAAGGAGAAAGATGAGGAGGATAAGTCAAATAAATAAAATGGGGGAATTTCTTGTCTTTAGTTTTTTTTTATTCCTTTTTAAGTTTTTATTTTTATTTTCTAGTTAGAATTTTGCTTTCGCATAATAAAATAGCAAGAATGAATAAAATAAGCTCTATGCCTCTTTAGTAGGGAAAGAAAAGTGATGTGGTAATCAGAGTGAACATGTCTAGGATTGGATTATTGAGAAAGACTTGGTACTTAAGCAGTCATTATGACTCACCTCTCTTTTCTTACAACCTTACCTGGTGTTCAGTTTTCATTCATTACTTTGTTTTCACAATGAGGACATTGCTTCTTTTTAAAAGGGGGTAAGGCAAATATTTCACATGAATTTTAAAGTATGTTTCAATATTTTTACTTAAGTATGCTAAAATAAATGAATGATCATGATTTCTGATTTTATCTAAGTTATTCTAATGTTATCTTGAGTGATGGAATATTTGTATGCTCTTTAGTCTTATGTAGCATTTGCCATGAAAATTTTATTTCTTTAAAAATAGACATGTGTGAAGGTTGAAGTCTTTAGAATTGGCTTAGTAACTTTCTTGAGGCGAAATTCTAGAAGGTATAAGAATCTAAACATGATATAGGCACATTTTCTTTGGATCATTTGAGTTTTTCAAGCCGACCTTATTAATTTTACCCTTGAAAATTTATTTTTGAGCTTAATGGCCTGTTTATTACAAATTACCTACATTATAAGTCACATTACCATCTTTTTAATTTTATCATATTTTGTGCACCTATCTTAACTATTTTTTTTCTTGGTAATCAAAGTTTGAGGAAAAATACAGAAGATGTACATGCTCTTCACATGTTTGTTCAAAAAAAAATGAACGAACAAAGGTAAGTTTGTTCAAAAGAATAAAAAGCAAAGAAAAGTTTGCTCAAAATCTGAAAAATAAAGGTTGAGCGTGACTTTGAAATAAGTTTGGGGGTATTCCAAAGACCCATTTGTATGAAGGTTGTAACACAAAAGGATCCAAGACAAAGTTAGGGTTAAGATGATTGAACCTAAAAATTCACTTTTCTTTATCCCTACCTTTAACCTAGCCCCATTACAACCTAACAAAAGACCTATTGATTTGATAATTATATCGACTACATTAATGGAGACAAATTGCTAAGTCTAACATATGAAGACCATTAGTTAAACCTTGTAATTACTATGTTTATATTGATAACGAAAGTTTATTGATTAGTAAATGTTATATATGAATTTGAAATGCAATCATAATATAACTCATGTTGACATTATGTTGTATTTAGTATAAAGTTTGGAAATAATATTTACATTCGAGCTACTTATCAATAAAAAGCATTTTTTAGCATGATTTAGTTTATGCATGATTATGTGCGAAGATTGATGCTGCTTTATCATTTTATAAAATTGCCTTGGAAAAAGTTGTGTCGTGCATGAACATTACTTGGGATGAGCAATGGTTTTAATTTGGGGGTGTGTAAACTCGAAATTATATAGGATTTTTCTATATATTTTTACCACCTTTTGACTTAATAAATATGTTAATCTTGAGTAATTTTTATTGAATTAAGTAAATTTTACTTAAATATTAATATTGGACATGAATTTATAAAGTATGTGAAATTATGCTTTATTACATGATTTTTATGAATAATTTGTATTATTTTCATGTTAACTATTAATATGTGAATTTTCACTATGCACTATAACCATAGAAGATGAGATCAATATAAAAGTTGCACGAACATGCACATACCCACTCTATTTGGACGGCAAAACCATGTAAAACTAAGTCATACGAATATTAAGTTGACCTAGTAAAAGTGTGCTACATGATGGACAAGTCTGATTATTTATTAGACTAGGAAATCGTCTAGCAATGAGGAATTAAAACCCAATTTTGGCACAAGAAAATGGTTGCCCAAAAATAAGCTTTGGGATATTTTGTTGAAGGTCCCTGCAATTGGAAAGATGTCAGAAATCAGCACACAAGTATACCCTTTGAAACCGTCCAACCCTGGCTAAATATAGCATGATCTTCTGCTCAAATCAAGCAACTAAATCACCCTTTCCACACATCATGTAGGCCATAGAAGGAGAGAATCAACGGAGATATGATGCTATTTTTAGTAAACTTCACCTTCACCTATAAATACCATAAAAATCCCATTTCTCAAATCATCTATCATCCCTTAATTCATTCATTCACTAGCATTCTCTCATTTCCTCCCTTGTCCCATTTTCCCCACGCCTACCCTTCCCATTTTCCTTTCTGTTCTTTAGCCAACAAAAGCTTTTTCAAGACACTACCTTGGCCGGCCACATTAAAAAACCTTAGTAGAAGAGCGACGAGCAAAACGGAGGAACACATCAGTCAGAAAGATATGAAAGGCTGCTAAACTAAATTAGAGTTTACTCTTTCCTTCTTGTTATTTAATTTAATTGTGTTTGTTATGTGTTTATTATTCCTGACATCAACAATGTTATTTTAATTATGTTTGCTAGGATGATTATTTTAATTCAGTAATATTCATTGATTCATGTTTAACATGTTTGTGCCTCACTCGATCATGTTTTCAATTAAAATGAAGATGTATTTCATTCATACGTGATTGGATGCATTCAAATTAGTTGAGCGATCCTAACCAGACGAAGGCTAGTAGACACATAATTAAAAAGTGCAATGCTCAATTTATATCATTAAACCCGACTAAATTAGAGGTTCATAATATCTTTAGTTAGCTCTATTATCTTGCATAGTTTTTAGGTTTATGTGATTAAACTGTTTCAAACATAAATGTCCTTGTTGCTTCACATAAATACTAAGAAACCCTTAGTTTAATATGATCAGTAAAATGCATATTTCACTAAGTAAAAGATCTGAGAGGACTTAATTTGGTTTTCAAACTCATGAAAGATTAAATTTCCATAGAATATTTCCAAACATTGTTAAGCATGATGAAAATGAATTGAGTTGATTAATATAATTATCCTAGCCTATTTTATGTTGATTGTTTTTTTTGCTAAAGTCATTCATTCATGCATTTAGATTTAATTGCATAGGGATCATTTTGTATTTAGATAAGTTAATCTAATCATCCAAAACTCAAAATATTTTGTTTTTATACCAAATTGTGAATTTATAGCTTTAAAATTAATTGATTAACATATACAGTCCATGTGGAGAAGAAAACTCATTTTACTTACTTATTACTTGAACGACTGTGTACACATGCACAAATATCGTTACAGATATCCAAAAGGAATAAATGGAGGATTATTATACAATCTAAAATATAATACAATTAAAGCTTCTACTCATGCTACTTTCATCGAAAAAAGCTACATGGATAACTTTAAGCTTCAAAGTAAAGTGGTACTTGAGGAAATTTCGGGAGTGGGTGAACAATCCACGAGTTCAATTGTTAAGAAAGTTATAGAAAAACCTACAAACGATCAACAGTATAGGGGAATCCGTCATAGTGGGAGAGTTTTTAAGAAACCAGACTTCTTCATCTATGATGATAGTATTTATAATACGAAAGCCAATCATGAGGATAATGATCCATTCACTTACGAGGAGGTTATGCAGGACATTGATTCCAAGCTCTGAAAATAGGCCATAGATGTCGAGATGGATTCTATGAAATCCAATACGGTGTGGGAACTTTTAGACTTACTGATTTGGATAAACCCATAGGGTGCAAGTGGATATACAAAAAGAAGAGAAATGCGAAAGGGAAAGTGGAAACACACAAAGCTAGACTTGTAGGGAAATGCTACATACAGAAAGAAGGCATCGATTACAACGAGACCTTTTCTTCAGTAGTCATGCTTAAGTCTATCCGCATACTCTTATCCTTTATCGCTGCTCTCGATTACGAGATCTGGTAAATGGATGTCAAGACAACATTCTTGAATGGCTATCTTGATGAGACCATTTACATGGCTCAACCCACGGGCTATGTTGTTAAAGGAAAGGAGCGAAAAGTTTCCAAACTGCTAAGATCCATTTATGGACTTAAGCATGCGTCTCGCTCATGGAATAAAATATTTGATCAAACAATCAAGACTTTGGGATTTTAGAAAAACACTGATGAACCTTGTGTTTATAAGTGTAAAAAGGACAAAAGGGTGGTATTCTTCATTTTGTATGTCGATGATATTCTACTTATCGAAAACGATGTAGGAGAATTTTCATCGATTAAAATATGGTTGGCTCAATAGTTTAGCATGAAGGGCTTGGATGAAGCTAATTATATTCTTGGAATTCGAATCCTTAGGGATCAAAAGAATAAAATGATAGCTCTATCTAAAGCTTCGTACATCAATAAGGTATTGGAACATTTTGCAATGATTGATGCAAAACCAGGTGTTCAATCGACTGCATCTGGTTTTCATCTTTCCTTATAAGACTATCCTAAGGCAGCGGAAGAAAGAGAGCGTATGAGTAAGGTTCCATACGCTTCGGTAGTTGGAAGCCTTATGTATGCGATATTTTGCACACGTCCAGATATCTATTTCACAGTAAGAATGGTTAGTCGATATCAGGCGAATCCTGGTCTCACGCAATAGCAAGTTGTAAAGCATATATTGAGGTATCTTAAAAGAACCAAGGATTATATGCTCGTGTATTCTGGGGAGGACCTTACTCCTATTGGATACATAGACTCAAACTTCCAAACCTATAAAGATTCAAGGAAATCAACATCGGGAAATGTATTCGTTCTAGGCCGTTGAGACATAGTATGGAGAAATGTAAAACAAACTTGCACTGCTGACTCAACAATGGAGGTCGGGTATGAGGCTACTTCTAAGGCAATGAAAGAAGCAATATGGATTCGAAAGTTCTTAACTGAACTTAAAGTTATTCTTGGTATGGAAAAAGTTATAACAATGTATTGTGATAACATTGCTGCAATAGCTACTACCAAGGAAATGAGAACTCACAAGAGGACGAAACACATTGATCGAAAGTATCACTTAATACAAGAGGCAGTAGCCAAAGGAATTGTAGATGTGATAAAAGTAGCATCTGAAAATAACCTTACGAATCTGTTTACTAAGACTCTTGTAACTAGGAGTTTTAACAAACACGTCGAGGATATGAGAATAAGAAACATGACACATTTACTTTACTAGGGCAAGTTGAAGATGATTACAAAATGTGTCCATATTGTAGTAAACATGTAACTATTTTCTATTTATTTGAATGATAAATAAATAAATAAAGTTAATTTCATATTTCACTATTATGTCTTTTGTATTTATGACTTTTATATTTTGCATGCATAGCGAAATAGTGACAAGCAAATATTAGCCCATTGATTGTCTAAAGTTCAAACTGAAGATCAGTGGCATTGTAAAAAATGTTTACATTGCGAGAAAGACAACTTAGTTCAACAGATAATCTAAATGAGTATGTAATCCTGTAAAAGAATCAAAGTGAGAATTTGATTCAAATACTAAAAAGGATCATTATGTTGTCTACAATTCCAATTGGGGAGATGACTAGTCTTGGCTATCGGAGCAGTTGACTCCACGAGTAGAGACATAGATGTATTCATTGGTAGAATGATACATTAGACTAGACCCAAGATAAATTAAATCTAAATTTGTTTATGAATTAATTCACTTGTGACATTTATGGTGTGATTTACCTAAATCCTAAGTTAGTCACTGACCATGCGTATGCAACTCATGTGATTTGATATAAGTGGAGGCTTATGCTCTAAAGATGATCAAGCCCATAGCCGATATATTGGGTACATGACTTATATATGACATGGCTTTACTAGAAATAGTGGAATTCATAGCTCAATTAAAGAGTTAATGATATCCTCTTATTGGCATTGTGTGGATTAATAAATATAGAACGTGACCACGGGTTACTTGTTCTCGAACGAGCAATTTATCACAATCATTTGTTGACAGTGATCATATTAATCATTAAGAAGACACAAAGGTGATAATGAAATAAAATAGGATTGTATTGAGTGAACGAATTTAACTCAAAGGATTCAAGGATATCATATGTGGGTAACACACACATGACGAGGTCATTGGACAAAGCAGTTGGATGAATTGCTTTCGTAAAGAGTATACAATAAGAAGTTTTCAATTATGGTATTTCTTATGGACTGACTCCATGATTAAGTAATTGCAAATTATCAGAACGATACTTCTGGACATAATTGCAATCACTAGAGCCTAATTGTATATGTCCGATTGGTCCCTTTGCTAGCTCAACAAAAGCTCGATCGGGCTGCATTTGAATTAGAAGAAAATTCTACGACTTTGGGAAAAATTTAATTGAATCAATATATTCGATGTGGAATTAAATTAGGTGGTCGTAAGAATTGTTCAACTAGAGAATTTGATCAAAGAATTTTCCTGAAAATTTAATTTGGAAAATCTAAGTGCTTTTTGGAAAAATTAATTTTGATCAAGTAAAATTAAATTAATCAAATAAATTAAAATTAATATGATATTTTTGAAAGTCAATTTTCAAGTCAGAATATTGGCCTAATAGGTAATTGAACTTGAAAATTGGATCTGAGATCGTAAATTGGGTCTGGGAGCCCAAAACCGAGACCTAGAACCAAAAACTAGTCAAATCGAGCTCGGTATGTAAAATCGAGTCAACGATCCAACCGGTGGCTAGACCGGACCGATCGGGTCGTCATTCACCCGAACCGAACCGGCTCGGGGTGCCATAAAGGTGTCACACCTACATTACCGAACACAGCGGTGTCGGTGGTTGCGACGACAGTGTCCCGATGGTCGGCAGTGGTTGGTCATCGGTGGTTGAACAATGGAAAAGTTACACTCCTACTGGGACTCTACCAGGGAATTTGATTTCAGATTAATTATTCCAACAATAATATTATTTTAATAGTTTAATATTATGTAACACCCTTAACCTATATCCGTCGCCGGAACAGGGTTACGGAGCGTTACCGAAACTTTTCAGAACATTTTCAGATAAATCATGTCAATCACTATTCATGAATCGAAATCATTAGTAACATCCCTTAGATGGACTCTCGATGTCAATACGAGCATTAGAATCGATTCGGGACTTAATCGAAAACTCTAAGAACTTTTCGTGACATTTCAAAACATTTTCCAAGGTGCAAGGCTCACACGCCCGTGTGGTCCAAGGGACACGCCCATGTGACCCTTAGACACGTCCGTGCCTCAAGCTGTGTCTGATTTGGGTTGCTCTCTGACTTGCGCCACAAGGCCATACCACACACCCGTGTGCTAGGTCGTGTGTTTATTAAATTCAATTTGAATTAGGTGCAAGTTTCACACGGCCAAGACACACACCCGTGTTCAAGGCCATGTCACCCACACGGCTGAGACACACGCCCGTGTCTCTGCCCATGTGCTCAATTTTGAGCATTCTTTTTTCTCGAATTTAAGGTGTAGGTGACACACGACCTGGCTATACGTCCATGGGGTAGGCCGTGTGGACAAAATAAAGCCATTCCTAGCTTCATTTCTCACCCCAATCTTTGCCATAATCCTACCCCACATCTTGCATTCATAACCCAACAAATCCAAACATTTTGTTCAAGTTAATTCTATCATTCAACATGGTATACCATTATATGCTTACATGTTTATTATCTTATCTTGGTTTAGTCCATATGTTAGACATAGTTTGATCAACTACTTAACACATATGTAATTACCATAGTATGAAATTACAAATATATATCAAAAGAAACCATTACTAGCCATTCTAATGGCTAAATTACAAGCATCATTTACATTTACATGCCAATATGGCCAATATAACCTATACATGCCATTACAACCATAATTGATTTACCATATTGTACCGACATGGGCCGATAGATAGTGTGAGTGATCCTTGATGAGCTTCCAATCCAACGAGCTTCTGATTTACTCGTAAATAGGGGAAAATAAAATGGGGTAAGCATTGTATGCTTAGTAAGTTCGTATAACATGGTACTTAACTTACTATACATCCTATTTGAGGTAACTAAGTAAGTCATATTCAACCACTTTGATCTCAAGCCCTACACATATCCTCATTTCTCTTGTTAGTCATATATTCTGTAGTAATATTAAGACATGTATGGGCTCAACAATAATCAAGTTTCCAAGCACATATGCTTTCCACATCATGTATTCATTAAACATACATAATTCATCTCATTATTTTGAGTATAATTTCATAATAGTTCATTTCGAGTTCAGATCATTTTACATTAGAACTTTACACATATTACTCAGAATATTAGGGTCATGATTAGTACACTCAAGGTGTACAAGTCCACAATCAAGAATGCACATATTCGTCAATAAAGTCAATGTACAAATCTATTCTCATAAATGAACGTATTCATCAAACCATTTCATGTTCATATATAAACATCTCATACTTCCATATTTCATTTCATGTAACATCATTTCTTATTTTTCTGATAGATATATATGTAAAAATCACTTTTCTTTTCATATCAGTATTTTTACCCATTGAATTATTGAAACCATCGATGGATACACTGGTAGTACACTTGAGGTGTACAATTCCATAGTCCGTCAATTCATATCCAGTAGTACCTTTTAGGTACACTCTCGAGCCACATATCATACAGCAGAATTACCAGTCCAAGCTAAATTCTGAATGTAACATATATTCTAAGGGCTTTGTCGGATTACCAGTCTAGGCTAAATCCTTTATATGACAAAGAATTCCCTATAGAGTCCATTCAAGATTACTCGTCCGGGCTAAATCCAATCCACAACATATGCTCGAGTGGACTTATATCAAGATTACCCGTCCGGGCTAAATCCTATCAGAATTGAGGTCGAAGGACTGCTCATCCGAGCTAAATCCTATCTGCTACAAATGCAGGACCTCTTTCGTTTCGTGAAATCACATATCCATTGATTTTCCATTTATTCAACTAGGATTTAAACACTTTTCAAGCATTATCGAGCATTTGATTATTTCATACCTCCGTAACATTTATGTAATTCGAGTGAAACACATTCCACATTCATGTCAAGCATACAAGTAACATTTTATTCATTTACCATTTTATCGGGCATTTTCATTTATCGGGTTATATCGAGTAGGTGATCATTTCACATATTTATGAAATTGATAAAATTCACAAACACAACATTTAAATCAAGCATAAAAACATATACAATTTAGTTACACGAACTTACCTCGACAAAGGTTCATGTACGTAAAATCTATTAATTCGACATTTTCCTCATTCCTCGTTCTAACTTCGAATTTGGTCTATCCGGATCTATACGAGTAAATTTAACATCAATTTATCATACTTTACATTCATGTGGACAAAATTTTCATCCTAGGCAAAATTACTATTTTGCCCCTAACTTTTCCATAAATTCAATTTGTCCCTAGGCTCGAAAAATGAAAGTTGTGCAAATTACTCCCTATTCCAAGCCTAACCAAAGCCCCATTACAATTTTTACAGCACATGTATTCAAAAAATTTTAGAATTTTTCATCAAATTTTACAACTTTTCATTTTAGTCCCTAAATCATGTTTTCATCAAAAATCACTTTGTAAAAGTTGTTTATCTATCAATAATCTTTCATTTTATACCATAAATTTCTAATTTCTAGCATATACATCCATGACTCATTTTCATACTTTGATAACTTTTCAAATTAATCCCCCAAATAGAGAGATTAAGCTATCCTGATTCCAAAAATATCAAAATTACTAAAAACGGGACAAGGAAACTTACCTAATTTGGCCATGAAAGTCTTTTCTCTCTCTCCTAGTGTTTCCATGTTTTATTTTGGAGAAGAAGATGAGAAAATAAGATTATATCTTATTTTCTCATCTTTTTAATTAATTAAAATTTTTACTTTCCAATTTAGTCCTTACCTTTTTTCTATATTTCCATGGATGAGTCGCCAAGAAAAATCTACATACTTTTCTTAATGGTCTAATTACTATATAAGGACCTTAATTTTTGAATTCCATAGCTATTTAATCCTTATAGCTACTAGAATTTTACTTTCACATTTTATGCGATTTAGTCCTTCTCGTAATTAGGCACCAAATCGATAAAATTTTCATGTCAAAATTTTCATATGTCATGTATATTATATTACGGACCATATAATAAAATAAAAATAAATTCTATTTTCGGTTCGGATTTGTGGTCCCGAAACCACTATTCTGATTTCACCGAAATTGGGCTGTTATATATTAAATTTAATTTAATACTTATCTTAATATTATTTTATTAATTTAATATTAAAGTGATTATCTTAATATTAAATTTAATTTAATGGTTATCTTGTAGATAAACATTATATTATTTTAATAATATTTAATATTAAATTAATATAATATTTCAAGATAAATATTATATTAATTTAATATTAAAGTGATTAAGTTTAATAATAGTTGAACTCTCTAAACTCTCCTTATATAAAGAGAGTCTTGGGTCATTATTTACACACACTTGAACTCAAGAGAGAGTTGTAGAGAAAAAATTCTCTGAAGAGATTATTCCAGAAAATTTCTACAGATATTTTTTTGATTTACAACTTGACCCAAAAGTTTAGAGAAATTGCAAAATTACCCCATTGATAATTTTTTTGAAAAAAAATTCTAATTCGAAGCGAGCCCATACTTGATAGACGTAAGCTTGAGGATAGCGGAGAAAACTACTCGGTCAAAGTGCTCATTCTAGACAAATTGAAAATTTACAATTTTGATTAAGCGTTTATTACTTTAGATATCACAACTAAGATCTTGTTTAGAAAAAAAATTTAAAACTCTGGTTTTTACCTAAATTTATTTTTCACTGCTTTTTCCAAACCCATTTTTCCAACATGATTGTGGTTGGCAAGACTAATATCTATTAACATTGTTATTAAATTATTTATTATGTTTATTCGATAAGTTTTATCGTTTTAACTTGTTAACATACTAAGCCTATTAAAGCTTACTCGTGTCATTTTCCTGTTTCCTTATAGATGACGTTTTGCAGAATCGAGCTATTGGATCAACGCGAATATCACACTATCTGTAACATCCTTAAATCGGGGTCTTTGCGTTTTACCTGTTTGCATGTTTATGTTATGGATGTTATGCTAGTTTGGACTGATTTAGGGTCTAGGCTTGAGCTTGGGATAGGCTAGGGCCATAGCAAAATTTTTGTTTTGGGCTTCTAAGAAGGGGAGCTGAGTGAGTGAGGTGTTAAGGGAAATTATTGGAGCTTTTTGACACAAGTATCTCAGTGGTAAAGTGGCAAGGGAGGCGCTACTCAGGTACAAGGGAGATGACGCCACAGGGAGCAAGGAGGACCTTGGTTCGAGCTGCAGAAATCCCTTCCTGCTATTTATTTTTGATGCCACAGGCAAGGAGTGGAGTGCTCAGGATGGACTCTCTTGGATGGATGAGGATTGAGTCAACTTGTTTGAAATGGATGATTATAGGAATTTGACTCATTCAAATTCCATTGAATGAGTGGATGAGAGGAATTCAAGGAGGGGTAAGGGGGACGGCATGTGTTTGAGGGGAGTAGGTTGTGTTTAGCCGAATTTTCGGATGTAGTGTGAGCTTGGGGAAGCAATCGGTTTTGGTGCTTGAGAAGGGGGGGTTGCCGAATGTTCTTAGTAGCCTTGGGAGGGTGCATTTTCGGCTAGTTGGGAGAGTCTCTTCTTTTGCGTTTAGAGTCATAAACTGAAACCCTTTTCTTCTTTTTGTTTTTGGTAGCCGAACCTTCCCACTTCAAAGCCATTCTTTTCTTCCATTGATTTTAGCAAGAACCGAAACCTCATTTGCACCCCTCTCATTCTCTTTTCTCTTTTCGGCATCCTTGGTTCTTGGCCGAATCCATCTTTGTCATTTCTTATTTTCTTATTTTTGCTCAAAGCCGAAAACACCATACCTATCTCCCTTTTCATTTTTGTTTCATCTTTTTCTTGAAACCCTCAAGAGCCGAACCACCTCAAGACCGAATCAAGTCTTCTTCTCTTCTCTTATTCGAAACTATCACCCTCCCCCTTTCTTGCGATTTCTCCTTTTGTCTTCTTTTAGATTCATAAGCCGAAACCTTGCGAGTTCTTCTTCTTCTCTTCTTGCTTGATACTTTGGCCGAATATTAGCCTAGTGAAGATCTTTTTCTGCTATTTCTCCTCGGGTTTGTTGGGTCAATTTCATTTTGAATGAGGTAAGTGTTATGGTCGAATCTCCCTTATCTTCTTTATTCTTTCTTCATCGACTTATGTAAAGTAAAAGCCGACTTTCGGCATTGGGCTGACATGGTTCTCATACATCCAGTAAATCGACATCTTTTGGGTACTCATAAAGTGTTCTTCCGGGTTTTGTGACGACAGATTGTAGAGAGGGTGTTGACGAATACAGTGGATCTTCGGGATTTGGTCGCCAATTTAGGTAAGGGTTCTAACGTTTTAGGATCTGTTTCATATTCTTTTAAAAGCCGAAGGGCTATTTGCTTAACAGTGTTGTGCTTGGCCGAAAGCAGGGGAGTGTAGTGATGCCATCTTGTGTGAACTTTCGGGGTTCATTGGTTGTGAGTTACGCTTAGAGCCTTGGGGTTTCGTCGACTTAGGTAAGGGATCTATTCATTTGGGTTTAATTTCTATTCAATGTTAATTTCTGTGTTAATCCGGTTTAGTGACCGAAGGTGTTATGGACCCTGTTGTCAGCCGAACGTTAGGGGGGGTTGGATCTGAGACCCCAGCCCCTAAGTTCAAGAAGAGGGCAGTGTCGGCTATTCGCGATTGGCCACCTGGGTGTGGGCCGGTATCGAAGCAAAGCAGTAGACCAATAGCGGTAGTGTCGATTAACGATAGTACCGACGTAGAGAGCATAGTCTTACGTGTAATCAGGTGTGTAACGCTTACACACTTTATTAGTATAATATGCCTATTATGTTACTGTTATAGCCAATGAAATCGGTGATTATGCCTTGTGGGCATGAGCTTGGATTCCGGGTAAGTCCCCTGTTATGTGATCTTTGGATATACATCATCATGTTACTGTTAAATGCTGTATTATATGTTGTTTGCATGATTTTGATATTGTGACACGTATGTTATGAGCATGATGATGGGATTGATGAGAGGAGGGGGATGATTTATTTGGACTGTCACCAGTGGTTTTGACCACAAGATGGGTTGGCCCCATCACTTGATTTGTGACTACGGTCACCAGTGGTTTTGAATACTATTATTATTTGTGACTAAGTCCCAGTGGTTTTGACCACCAGTGGTTTTGACCACACTTATGATATTTGTGACTACGGTCACCAGTGGTTTTGACCACATATGGATATTGTGACTCGTCCCAGTGGTTTGGTACCACAGTGGGTTGGCCCCACATGATTATTACGGGATTGTCATCAGTGGTTTTGACCACACGATGGGTTGGCCCCATCACTTGATTTGTGACTACGGTCACCAGTGGTTTTGACCACACCGATATATATTGTGTAACACCCCTAACCTCGAACCATCGTCGGAACTGGGTTACTAGGCATTACCGTACATATCAGACAATTTACAAATATAAATTTTGTTTAATATAAATTTTCGGCAACATTTCTGCTTATTATTATATAAAACCCCCTGTAAATTAAACCATATTCATTTCAATCATAACCAATTCATTCCATATATTTATTTTTTATTCTAAATACCTTCTAATCAAACTCAATCAATATAATATCAACTTAAATTTATCAAAATATTAGTTAGATTAAAATAAATATAATTCATTCATTATAATTCTTAAGCTTGTAATACTAACATTTTTAACCATTTACATTCAAAACATAATAACCTTTATACACAACCTACGTACATGCCACATTATGAAAAGGAAATATACATCACCAAAAGTTTGCTGAAGTCGGGTCTGGCTTCGGATGCTGGTTCAGTATTTGACTTCTACAACCTGCGCACGGAAACAACCGTACGCTGATACATATACTCAGTGGTAGTACCATAATTCAAATTATAAACATAATAATCATATCATTAATTCATATAACTTTAATTTAACTAAACCGATTCAAACATAACTTTCATATAAGTTTGTCCTTCTCAATATATTCATACAATTCAATTTTAGCTATTCAACAATTGAAATAATACACAATCATGTTGAGCCACTATCCATTTATTGAACCAATGGTTCATACTTTCTATTCTCATACTCATATTCCAATCACATTTTTCAGTTCATGTTCTATTTTCGCATTTCTTCCAATGGCTCAATAATTTCATTTTATTCAATTTAACCTTTTCCTTATTTACCCCTATTAACAGACTTGGACTTTAACGGATACACGGATTCCAACCCAAACACACCAGTACGGCACATTGTGCCTAAAACGGTACATAGTACCTGATCAGTATACGACACATAAGTGCCTGAAACGACACACGAGGTGCCTGATACGACACACGAGGTGCCTAAAATACGACACATAAAGTGCCTGATTTACGACACATAAAGTGCCTGATCGGCAAAGCCGATAAATCCCGTACTCTTCCAAATCCTATGGCATGCCAATTATATCCGACTCAACCCGACTAGTTAATAGGGTATTTCAGTTCTCAATTTCATTTTCATTTTCATAACAAATTCAATTTCAATATCAATTACACTTTTCCATTTCAAACCACATACAATGCAATTTCAATACATATTCATCATTCAACTCAATTTCCATTCAATTCAATAAAAACACTTACCTTATAATTTACTTACCATATTCATAAATTAATCTAACATTTAATGAATAAGTAAATAGTTTGAATTATAGTAATACAAACCCGAATTTGCTTGATTATTCCTCGGTAACCTTCTCCTTTCCTTTGTGGGTTGATGTCTCGAGTTCCTTGTTAGCTACGAAAATAATAATAATTTAAATTATTAATTACAACATTAAATTACAATAAATAATTGAATTTTATTCAATTTCTACTCTTCCTCTTCATTCCACATCCTTTATACACAATTCTATTATTTACTTATAAGTTCTTTCAAAGCTGTCTACCTGAATCATTGTCACTAAATTATCTATATCTTGAATTACAGAATTCCAAATTAAGATCCGTAAATTTTATATGAAACTAGACTCTCATATCTTCTTGCCATAAAATTTTCAGAATTTTTGATTTATCCAATAAGTGCAGTTTATTCTTTGAAATCACCCCTATTCTGTTGTCTGACAGCTCCGACCACTCTTTGCTAAAATTTAATTATCTTTTTATACAGAATCCAAATGATGTTCTAGTTTGTTTCTTATAAAAATATACTCATTAAGGAATCTAACCATATAAATTATGTTCCCAAATTATTTTTTTATAATTTTTAATGATTTTTCCAATTCAGAACAGAGGATCTCGAAATCACCCTGAACTAGTTTCACTAAAATTTAAATATCTCATAATACAGAACTTATTTGCTTTCTATGTTTCTTTCATATGAAAATAGACTCAATAAGCTTTAACTTCATATCTCACTCAACTTCTAATTCCACTTATACGATTTTTGGTGAATTTTCAAAGTTGCTCTACTGCTGCTGTCTCCAAACTGTTTTCTTATAACTTATTTTGCAATTAACTCCTAATTAAGTTTACTTATTTCTTAACTTAATTCATGCTTTGATTCTACTTAAATTCCTTCCATATTCAACTTTATTATATAATTTTCATAATAAAACCCTAATTCATAATTTCTTCCAAATTAATCCCTATAGTAGAAAACTTATAGCTTACTTTACAATTTAATCATTTTACTAATTCTAACTTAAATTTCATTCAATTTAGTCTCTAATTCATCTTTTTCTTCAACATCAACTATACTTGAAAACCAATAAACTCTCAAAATATCAACTTAGTTTCATCAAAATCTTGCTTTAAAGCTTCTAAAACATCAAAATTAGGAGAATAGAACTTGATTGACTTACCTAATTAAACTCCAAACTTTAAAACCTCAATTTTCCCTTTTCTTTTTCTTTCTTTCTTTCCTTTCCCCTGTTTCGAAAACTTCTCTGTTCTTTTCTAGTCTTCTTTGTTTCTTTTTATTATTTCATTTACTTTATTTTATAATATAATATTATATTATATAGTTATCTAATATTAATAATATATTTTAATACATAAAAATCTCAGATTTTTATGCATGTATGCCGCCTCAACTTATGCTAAATGGCATATTTGCCATTTTGATCCTTTTTATTTTCTTTTAATCTACAATTAGACTTTTACTCCTTATTCAATTTGATCCTTTTTCCTAATTACTTTAAATTAAGCTAAATTCACTAAATAAAAATCTAATTAAACACACTATTAAACTCATAATTACTCCTAATAATTATTTACTAACTCGGTTTACTAAGACGGAGGCCCGATAACACATTTTTTTTCTGGTGCCTACGGATTTTGGGTCGTTACATATTGTGACTACGGTCACCAGTGGTTTTGACGACCAGTGGTTTTGACCACACGGGGTAGATAAAGGAGATCGGATGGTTAGGTTATGGGGTTGCATGATTTGCATGTTTTGCTGATGATTTGTGTAAGTGCTTGAACTATCGGGTTGGGGATTTATACACTGAGTCTCGGTGACTCACCCATTCCCTCATATTTTGCAGATGAGGCATAGGTCGCGGACATGGAGCCGGGGAGGACTCGAGGTGGCCATGCATCTACATTTTGGGTTTCAACTTTAAACTACAGTTTCGGTTTTATTAATTTTCTTTAAATTTGGTTTTGGGTTTGTAATAAGGCCGCTAAGTAGTATTTTGGGTTTTTTTTTAATTGCCTGCTTTTATTTTGATTATGTTATACATATGTTGGATTCATTGACTTATTTAATAGCCGGTAAAAAGAAATGTTTTCAAAAACCATATCTCTTCGGGTTTTCAAACGTTACCATCGGGTAACAAAGTTCACAAGATAATAAAGGTAACTTGAATGTTTTAAAACTTTAATTTGCAAACCACTTCAAATGCAAATGGTTTTAAACTTCATTATCCTCATCGCACCCCGTTTTTTTACAAGAATCATATGTTTTCTAAGATTTGTAACCACAAGTGGATTTCTAGGTATGAGTTTTTCCTGGTTTCAAAATAACAATAGAATGATTTCAACATCACTTTAAACAGGGATTTCTAAATCTGAGCAATAGAAGAGTTTTCCTTAGAAAATTCATCGACAAGCTTATGTTTTCAAAACGGTTTCACTCCGTAACATGCCAGATTCGGTCGTAACGTTTAGGCCGGGTTTGGGGTGTTACACTATCCAAATTCTTTTTTGTAGATTTTGAAAACGATTAATTTTGGGATATGTGGCATGTAATAAGAGTATCTAGTATATGTTTTAAGTACTTATTACAAGTGGTATGTTCTATACTTGTGTGATGAATATATGTTTTAGTTAATAATGTGCATTTCATGGTTTGGTGTAGAAATCTAGATATGGTGTGCAATTTTTCATGTAATAGGTGAAATTTGTATATGTTTTGATTGTGTGTTATATGTGATATTGGTTAGATTGATAAAATGGTATTTATGTTTTGTAATAGCTTATATGTGAATATATTTTATACCCTGGTATGTTTATGGTCTTGTTGTGCTAATTGATCACTTGATATAAACTTTACGAAGGTGTTTGAATTATGGTACAAATGAATGTGATTGAATGAAAAGAGTAATGGTTAGTTTTTAACATGAGTTAATGTATGGTTTTTGAACTTAAATGCAAACCATTTGGAATATACTGATGACATGAAGGTATAGGCTTGGTTTTGACTTGTTTTGGTATATGAGTTGAAGTGCCAAATGATGGCATATTGGTTAGGTATATGTTGGGTGAGATTGACATGTTTTTGAATGAGATTCAATGTGTTTGAGCATGGCTTTGTAGATGATAATGGTGCGACTTGGTATCTAAGTTTTTGTGGAAAAATTACTTGAAATGCAAGATTTGTTTTAGGTCCACACTGCCTGGGACACTGACTGTCACATGGTCGTGTACCACACATGATCTACTCACACGGTGTATGACTCATTAATTTTAGGTGCAGAATTTAGCACACGGAATTAGTGAGTTACACGGGCTGTGGGCATGGGCGTGTGGATGGTCACACGGGCGTGTGGAATAGCCACATGGCCATGTGTCCCCTGTTTTCAAATATTTTTAAAGTTTTCCATATTTTCCTGTTTTGTTTCAAATTAGTCCCTACTTGTTTTCAAACTATTATTTAAGGTCCCAAAAACTCAATTTAAGGCTCGTAAATGTACGTATGCAATGAATAATACTTAGTTTAAATTTCTTGTATGAATTATATTCGATTTTGATTTAACCTTGCATGTTTTGGATTGATTATCTATTGTAGCATCCTGTAACCCTAATCCAGTGACAGAGACGGATGAGGGGTGTTACAGTTACCAAAAGATAAAATAGAATCATATTGGGAGAAAAAATATTATCCCAAAGAGATCAAGGGTATTCTATGAGGGTAATACACTTATGACAAGGTCATTGGACAAGTACTGAGTAGTTGCTTTCGTAATGGTATGTCGTTGGGGAGAGCTTAGTCATGATAGTATAATGGAATAACTTCGTGACTAAATGATTTTATAATTAATAGGTGAAAAGCCGAAGCCTAATTATAAATCATTTAAGCCTCAACTACATATGTCCAATCAGTCCCTCCACTAGCTCATTACAACCAGAAATGAAATGCATGTTTGGATAGAAATGAACGGAATGAATAGGAAAAGAAAAATTGAAAACATTAAAGAATGATTATGGTTTTCTCCGAAATGGAGAAATGAAATCATTTGAAAATGAATGTAGGTTTCCAAAAATGGAAATGGAAATGATCCATTTGCAATCCTATATGGATTACTTAAAAATGATTGGAAGAATGAGTTTATGTTTTTGAACTGTATTGAAACCATTAGGCTATAGTGAACATGTTGAGTTGTTAAATATTGAACATATTTTCTTGAAATTTTACCAGGGGTAAAATCGTCAAAATTTTGATGGGATAAAATAGGGATGAGAAAATTGTTTTATTTATAAATATTAAAGTTTATTTTAGTAAATATAAAAACTGAATTGGGTTAGATCACATTATAGAGTACTAGGTTAAAAATGCACAAGAAGTACTCGTAATTAGACCTGACGTGAGAGAGACCGAAAAACCCCTCATGGACATGAAGGGGGAGACAACCCTAGTAGGAATACTAGGGTGTGTCGTCCACCCTAGTCCTATTCTAAGTAGGATGTTGTTTTTCTATTTTAAATAAACCATTACGACTTAACAAGAGTTCTACATTCTCTTTCTATAAATAGATGGCACCGGTAGAGCTATTAAAAGAATTTTGAGAGATTGTTATTCTACCGAAAAATAGAGAGAATTTATTCTCAACTATTACATACATTTTTCCGAAATAACAATTCTACCAATTTCTATTAAGAAGAGAGAATTTTCGTTTTTACCCTAAAAGGAGAGAACTTTTTCTAGTTCTGTATTTCGATTCAATTGGTTTGAGTCCACACTCAAAGCAGTTCGTGGTACGAAAATAGCAGAGAAGATCGTTTGATTGAAAGCCAAGAACTCTAAAACACATGTACAAATTCAGTTAAGGTTTATTGCTATAAATATTATAAATCGGGTCAGTCACACCCCAAAATATGGCCTATGAGTTTTAGGTGTATTTTAGGAACTTTGGCCTATATGAGGTCGGAATTTCGTAAGGTTGGTACTCGATAATGCTTGCGACAATAGTTTTCATAAAGTTAAGTCAATTTTTGGAAACAAGTTTTAAATGTCTTTAATTTTAGAAAAGGGAATAATTTTTAGAAGGGTCAAAGCTATGAGTCTTTATGAAGCAATTAAACTAATTTTTCAAAATCAACCTAATAAACCCCTCATTCCTAGTTTTATTTCACGAAAGTTTTTCTTCTCATTTGCTAGTGTCATTTTTTGCTATCCCAAATCCCTCCCACTTGCTTTTGATCTTCAACTCCTAATTCTTTTTGAATCCTATCACCCTTGAGCTTTAAATCTCCATTAAAACCAGGAAATCACCCAAGAATTCCACCATTTTCATCATCTTCTCTAAAACGTGAGTTTTTTGGGTTTGAGTCAAAGTTTGATTTTCTTGCATTCAAGGTAACCTATTGTTTTCCTATTAGATTTAAATGTTATTTGGTTTATTAAACTGAATTTTTTAGCCATTAAAATATATGTTTTAGGTAAAAGCCGAAAATCGAGTCTTTAATGGTGAATTTTCAATTTGTGGATAAAAACCAGGTTTTAAAGTATTTTTCAATTAGCTTTAACCTAATTAGAAGCTTTCTAAAGTAACTTTGAAGTTTCGTCAAGGATTTCTCGGATTTTAATGAATTTTTGTTGTAATGGCCAAAACTTGTCAAAAAATTTTGATACCTTAAAACGCGTAGCTTTGTGCAGTTTAAAGGTTTGGAATTAGTCGTAGATGAATATGTAGATGAACGGAATTCGTTTCATGTGAAAAGATTAAGCATAGACTAAGTTATTCAAATTTTAAGTTTGTTGTGCTAAAGGTTTTGGTTAGAGAAGAATGTAGCTTATGCTTGTTTTTGTGCCTATTTGAGGTGAGTTATTGACTGAATATGTGTGGTTTGTCTTGTTGAAGTGTCGGAGTCGATAGGACCTTCAACAAATAGAGATAACGGGAAAGAGAAGCTTGTCTAAGCTTTCAGTTTTTCGACAAAAGCGGATATTTCGGTGAGTGTTTTGGAATAGCTGCTGGTAAGCGATTCGTTGTGTATTTGGGAATTTAGACGTAGCCTAAACCCCTTCTCTAAATTCTGAGTGTAAGTGTTCTTTTACCTATGCCAAATATGTGATAAATATGTTTGTGAATTATGATAAAAAGGATTTTTAAATATGAGGGTATTGTCGAAACCATTTTTAAATCGGGTTTTGAAAAACGGGAATCGACTTTAAAAATATGGAAATGGAGTCACCACCGATCTTTTATTCGAGGTATGATCGGATCACCTTGAGATGGATTATTTTAATAAAACATTTTTATTAAAACAATAATTTTGGTCTACGAAATCTAAGAAAATGGGTTCGGAAGTCGGTTACGTACAAGGAAGGATTAGCACCCCCGTAACGCCCAAAATTGGTACCGAATTGATTAATTAATGTCTTGACATCGAAAATTTGAAAAGATTTTAAAATACGATCCCTTTTTTAGGGAAAACTTGAAGAAATTAAGCCTGATGCCGAGACCCGCTTATCTCGAAGGAACAAAGTATCGTACCCAGTGAGTTAGGATACAACATTTCGAATCCTCGAAAATATGCTTATCCTTCGACATTCAATACTTGTATATTTTAAAATTAAGAAGGATACTCCATTATTTGGGTCAAATGAAAAATCGAAGCCCAGTAAATTAGGGCACTATTTCTCATAATTCCCGAATACGGAATATTGCCTTTATTGTTTTGAAATTCTCATCTCGAGATGATAAAATATCACACCCAGTAAGTTAGGGCGCAATGTCTCAAATTCCCGAGAATAAGTTTTTATTTGAAATATTGTTCATTTGGATTTAAGAGAAAAAGGGATACTCGGTCGTTAGGTTTTAACGAGGAACAATGGGAACCCAGTAAGTTGGGGCACGATTATCTCAAAACCCCTCAAACACGAGCATCACCTCTTTCTTTTGAAATTCTTATCTCGAGATGATAAAATATCACACCCAGTAAGTTAGGGCGCATTGTCTCAAATTCCCGAGAATAAGTTTTTTACTATTTGAAATATTGTGCATTTAAATTTAAGAGAAAAAAACTTTAAATAATAAAAAATGATCTTTAAAACTAAAGTGACATTAAACACAATAGTTTTCATAATATGCAATGGAGTACTAATATACAAAGTCAATATCACATATTACAATGATGAATCACAAGTAATCTATAAACACAAATTAAAAGAGGTAATACACATGATGGAGCTTGAAATAGGTAAAAAAAAGGATGAAAATAACTATTACATACAATAATGAGATAAGTGGATTTTAAAATGAAATATTATACAAGGAGAAAAATCATAGTGAAATATACAACAAATAATAATATATGTTAATCTACATAAATAAAATATGTGGAATAAAAACCTAATAAATAATTTATATAAACCTAATAAACCTAATAAATAATAATTTATTTTTAAGGCGAAGTAAAAAAGATTTACAAATAAATTATAATAAGATGAATAAAAATACACAAATGGATATATAAAAACAACAAATTAAAACAATGTAAAATTAATAAAATATTTCCAAGTACTATGTTAACAGTATTTATTTTAAAATAAATAAATAAATAAATTATACGGAATAAAAACATAAAATTAAAACAGACTCAATTGAAATAAAAGCAAAAGCAAAATCAAAAGAATTATTTTTAAACCAATAAAAACAGAATCAAGGACTTGAATAAAATGCCATAAATGAGCGAGGATTAAACTAGAAAATATTCCGTAATCAAAACGCAGCACACAGATTGGACTAATTTCAAAAGACGCGGAAATCTTTGGGCAAAATTAAGAAACAAAAGAAATAAAAGGAAGCTTAATCAAATCTTAACTCAAAACAGAGGGACTAAAGGCATAAATTACCCCAAAGTAGCAAAATGCGCGGATCCTTCCCAGATCGGGTCACACGCGCGCGGGTCGCCATTAAAATGGTGTCGTTTTGTATAAAAAAGGGCCTTTGATAAAACGCTGTCGTTTTAATTGCTATAAGAATCAGAATTTTTTTTTAAACTTCATTTTCTCCCTTGCTCTTTCAAAAAAAAAAACTAAAACACTCTTAAAACAGATTAAAAAACGAAATAACTTCACCCCCTTTTCTAAAAACGTTTCAACTCTCCGTCTTCTCAGTCGACCAGTGGTTTCATCGGCGCCTATCGCACCTCCGCCGTCGTCGCGATTTCAAACAGAACCACAAGGGTCCGTCGATCGTTTGAGTCGAGGTTTTGGTTAAATCGACACCCAACAACAGGTATATACCCTTTTTTTGTTTGTTTTCCTTTTATTGAAAACAGAAACAAAATGGAAAAAGAGAAAAAAATCGAAATAGAAGGCAACCTCTCTATTGGCTTGAAAGTATGCTCTTTTTTGTATTAATTTTTTTTTATATTTCCTTGTTAAAATCGTGAAGAAGAAGCCCTTACATTCATTTTGCCTTGGTTTTTATAACCGAATTCAAAGAACTAAAAATAAAAAAAAATCAAAAATACAATTCTTTGCTGGCTGGTTTTGTTGTGGTTCGCAGGTACGACGGTGACATGGCAGTGGTACGAAGGCCGTGCGCTCGGACGTTGCACGCGTGCATGGGATACACGGCGGCTGGAGGCTTGCGGCGCTACGATTCTGCCCTAGGGTTTCTGAGATTAGGCCATTCGGGTGGGCTTAGAATTGGGCTAGTTTAGTTTAGTGATTGGTCTTGGTTTAATTTGTGGGTTTGTAAAAAACTGTAAAGGGGCTGTTTTGGACTTTTATCATTGGTTTTTCTTTTTTTAATTTTGGATTTTGGTTAATGAATGGGCTCGGGCAGATTTGGGCTCCTACAGCTGCCCCTCTTTGCTCATTGTCGTGTAACGGGAATGGAGCAAAGACTTTAAAGAGGGCCAAATTTGCCTGGTCTCGCCGAATCTTGACTTCTTGGCACTTCTTTTCTTCAAGTAGCTTCATTCTATCCCACTGCATCTTCAAGGGCATAGGAACTAGCGCTTTAATCTGCTCCAATGTAATTTCAGGGAGAAGAGATTTGTAGCTTCGATCTACTCCACTGAAACTTCGAGGAGATGAGAATTCAGAGAGAAGAGATTCGTAGCTTCGATCTTCCTACTGAAACTTCTCGAAAATGATTTGATCCTCAATACACTCAGGGAGGAGGGACTTGTAACTTTGACCTGCTCCGCTGGGACTTCGAGGTGATAACAATCTAGAGAGAAGAGATTTGTAGTTTCGATCTTCTCACTGAAACTTCTCGAAAATAAAGGTTGGTCCTCAATACACTCAGGGAGGAGGGATTTGTAGCCTCAACCTACTCCACTGGAACTTCGAGGAGATAGAAATTCAGGGAGAAGAGATTCGTAACCTCAATCTTCTCTGCTGAAACTTCAAAGAAATACGGACTGATCCTCATTGTAAACTCAGGGAGGAGGAATTCGTAGCCTCAACCTACTCCACTGGACTTCGAGGAGATAGAAATTCAGGGAGAAGAGATTTGTAACCTCAATCTTCTCTACTGAAACTTTAAAGAATTACGGACTAATCTTCATTGTAAACTCAGGGAGATAAGATCTGATGTCTTCGATCTGCTCCTGCAACTTCAGGATTGCCAAATTTTCCATCTGCTCCACTGCAAACTCAGGGAGACAAGATCTGATATCTTCAATCTGCTCCTGCAACTTCAGGATTGCCAGATCTACTATCTTCGATCCGCTTCGTTCAAGAAGGCAAGATCTTCGAATTCACCGATGTTGCGACAACGTCCTCTAGGGGACCTGTCCTGTAAAATCAGTTTTGTGTTTATGCTTATGCAAAATAGTTAGGATGCAATGTAGAATGGATCAAATGCTCCTAACTAAAAGTATTATGGACGACATTTGTATGAATGCAGAATGTCATGAGAATGGTCTTTTTACAAAGATTAGGATGCAATGATCGAAATGAATCAAATGCCCCTAAATAGATGTGTCTTATGGATGACATTTGTATGAATGCAGAATGTCATGAGAATGATTTCTTACAATGATTAGGATGCAATGATCGGAATGAATCAAATGCTCCTAATTAAATGTATTATGGGCGACATTTGCATGAATGCGGAATGTCATGAGAATGATTTCCTACAATGATAAGGATGCAATGGTCGAAATGAATCAAATGCTCCTAACTAAATGTGTTTTGCATGAATGCAAAATTTCATGAGAATGATCCCTTTTTAAAAGTTTAAGGGCATCCTTGCTCGCATTATGTTGTCCTTGTTTGGCTGGTATTTTGACCCAAAACCTGAAGGAACAATTATACATTGCTCAACTGATTTGTCTCCATTGTAACTTCAGGGTTCATCTCATTATAACTTAGGGGTACAGGATCTGAATCCTTTCCCATCCATCTCACTGCAACTTCAAAATGTAAAATTTGTTTCTTCTTCAATTTATCCCATTACTTTTCAAAGGTATATGATCTGTATCAGCTTCCATTCATCCGACTGTAACTCAGGGGTATAGGATTTGTAGCCTGTTCCATCAACTGACCACTCCCCGGTGACCCAACCAGATGTGTATGCATGGTTACCTATTTCAAGATTGTATAACCAACTATTTTTAATAGAAAATCCAATGAGATAGCCTCAACTTGGACTCTTCCTTAAACTTGATGAGTTTTAAAACAATAGTCCCATTTCGAGTTCTTGTATTATTCAAAAGTTTCCAGAGGAATATGCGAAACTCATTTTATGAAAATATTATTAGTCCACTAATCATTATTTCAATGCAAAATGCCTAAAAAAGATCATAACCATGGACAAGAAGAAAATTGATTAGGAGCATAGCTCGAAACAGATAAGTTAAGCAAAGATAGTAATTACAATCAAGAAAGAAATTTATTGTGAACATATTTTGAGAAGAATAATATAATCACAAATAACAAATTTAAAATGGGTAAAGTGGACATTAGGTGCCCCAGATATCGCAGCCTAAGCTTCTCTGTTCAAACTTCTTGAGGACCATTTTAAGCTCAATATGTGTTTAGGGGATCCAAAGTACTTTGTCGATGCCCCAAGACGTAACATACTTCTTCATTGTTAAATCAGGAATAGCAAGACTGCCGTATGCCCCATTTGATCAAAATTTGAGCTGCCCTTTTCGGGTTTTCAACTCAAACCCCTTTGGTCTCAAAGCGCTCTTTGTGGGTTTTCACTTTGGCCTCTCCTTTTTCTTTCTTCTTTTTTGCTGAAAATTTCTATTTTTTTCTTTTTTGATTTTTTTTTGAAAGGTGCCCTTTGCAGGTTTTTACCTTGGCTTCTCCTTTTTAAGTGAAATACTTCTTGACTGAATTCACCGGATTGGGCATATCCCTACCATCCATTTGGTCAATGCTTCCAGAACAGACCTTTTTTTTTTACTACATAAAATCTTTTCTAGTTTGGCCTCTATTTTCCTCTGAAATCCTTTTGTATATGAAGGATCTTCTTCAATGTCAGGTCCCCCTTTAGGAATTATCTAGGATGAACCTCTTTGTCGCAAACCCGCGTCATCTAACTATAACTGATAGCTATTAACTTTTCCTTACAAATTTGATTGATCACATCGGGATTGGATCCATTATGCCTTATCCAACTTCAGTTCTGATAGAACTCGGAAAAAGGAATTTCGACTTCAATGGGCAAAACCAATGAGGAATGTGTTGCCCCAGTGACAGTCCTGGTCAATGTTTGATAAGCATAGAGGGTAAATAGTAACTTCTATATGCCAATCTTTACAAGTCTTGATCTTTTTTACGATCTTTTTTTTTGCACTGATGTGGCGCCTAATATTTGAACAGACCGCAAACTTTTGACATTGTACGGTTAAATACGATCTTTTCAGCATTTTTTTGAATTCTCTTTTTTTTTGTTCAGATGACCATCGACTTTGTAATATTGGCGCATGAAACGAATTTTACCATCTTAGTGAAGTAACCGACATCCACGAAAATGAATCGATGTTGGCTAGAAGCTTTTGATGAGACTGGCTTGGTAACATCCATGCCCCACATATAAAAGATCTTATTTCTACATTGAGCTAGGCTTTGATCTTCATCTCCTTCCTTGGTTCGCGACGTAGGATCTGTTTTTCATCCAGTATTAATAAATCAGAAGATATGTTACAATTTCTGTCGTCTTCAAAGTCCTACGATCCCTTAGACCCATATTTCATTCAAAAAGGGGGTCAGTAACAGCATCGCCCATGTCATTGATATCTCGGGACCCATTGTGGGTACGAAAGCAAATTCCAAAGAATAAATGATTCTAAAGATGATTATTTATATGGTATGATTATGAATAAAGAATGAAAGAAATATTTGAATTATAATCCAAAGTACAAAAGAATAGAAAGAATGGAAAAATATTTGCTCAAAAAGATGCATTTTATTGAAATAAGGATTCTGAACACAAGCCTATTTCACAAAATGACTCTTATTACTTCTAGGCTGAAAGTAATAAGCGCGTTTTGAATATTACTCTAGATTAGTCTTGAAAATACATGTCTCTTCCAGAGTCTTATTGTTCAAAACACTCTCAAGTATATAAAGGCCGATGCTTGGAAAACTTTTATTCCTTGGTTCACTCTTTGTATATGCCATTGGTGTTCTAACTTCCCGATTTCTAAGCTTCTGATGACCTCTTTAAGGAATCGCAACTCTCTTGCCCCCTCCTTCAATTATCGCACATTATTGCTTCGTTCGACTCATTGAACTTCAAAACCTCTATTTTAATAAGCCTTTCAACCAATTTCTTAAATGCAATGCAGTTATCAATTGAATGACCTGTTATCCCCGCGTGATACTCGCATTGAGCCTTCGAATCATACCATTTGGGGTATGGGGGTTGTATTGGTTCCATGTAATGAGGAGCCACCTTATGTGCATCAAATAGGCTTTGATACAACTCCCTATATGTCATTGGAATTGGTGTAAACTGGAGTTACTTTGCACTGGATTCTTGTCTTGATGAGCCCTGATAATCAGTAGTCATAGCCCTCGGTTGACCTACAGTGACTAATTTGGGACGCTTGCTCAAGCTGTTCACTTCATTTTCCCTATTTCTCGGGGCTGATCTTTTGGCACTTTCTTCAGCATCTATCTTTCCACTCTTTATGGCATTCTCAATCATTTCTCCAGTCATTACGATGTCTGAGAAGCTCTTTGTAGCGCTCCCTAGCATATGAGTGATAAACGGGGCCTTCAGTATATTAATAAAGAGCATTGTGGTCTCTTTCTCCAGAAGTGGTGGCTGGACTTGGATGGCAACCTCTCTCCACCGCTGCGCATACTGTCTAAAACTTTCGTTCGCCCTTTTCTCCATGTTTTGAAGAGTAATTCTGTCGGGAGTCATGTCCTTCACATGACCGTACTGTTTCATGAATGCTTGGGCTAAATCTCTCCATGAACCAATTCTGGCACGACTCAACTGGTTATACCATCTGGCTGCGGCTCCCACTAGGCTATCCTGGAAGCAATGAATCAACAGTGGGTCATTGTTAATGTATCCCGTCATCCTTCAACAAAACATAGTAATATGGGCCTCTGGGCAACTTGTCCCATTGTATTTCTTGAATTCAGGTATCTTAAACTTGTATGGGAGCACCAAGTCTGGGACTGAGCTTAAATCCTTGGCGTCAATTCCATAACAGCTATCAGCGCTTTCTAAAGCCTTACACTTCTACTCCAACCATTTATATCTGTCTTCTAGTTGTCTTGGCAATTCTGCTTTTGTCCTCTCTCCTTCAGCCATTTCATCCAAATTAGGGACATTAGTCATGATTGGATTATCTCCTGAACCTAAGCCAGTTTGGGGGTTTACTGAAGCATCAGCTTGGAATTGTTGAGGCCTGATCGTGACAGATGGCCTTTGTACAATCACTTCAGGTAGTGCTTGCACTCGTGGTGGAGTAAAATCATGGGGATATTGGCGATGCTCAGTATTCTCCTCAATATTAACCATGGGGCTCTTTCTTTTATCCATAAGCCCCTTCAACAGCTGCGCATCTGAGTCATCATATTTTCTTGAGATTCCCTCATTTTGTCTATCATATCCTGTTGGATCTTAGCAAGCTGCTCTTGCATTTGCAGCTGAAGTTTATCCTGCATCTCCCTTTGGAGTTGTTCAAGCTTCTCTAATCTCTGATCCATATCTTTCGTCATGGTTTGGGTACCGTAAGGATGTTTGGTTTTGCCGGTGTCCAGGTTAATACTGAAATAATTTCAACCAATCAGGGTCCTCTCATAAAATCTAATGCATGTGATGTAATGCTATGTGAATGCATGCAATGCAAAAGGAGCCGATTCTGATTCAATTCCATTTAGGAAACTTTATTTGAAAACAAAGCTCCTTACATAAAGCGGATTACAAATATACGGGCATCCGTATTGTCTTCCGTTTTATCAAGAAAGTCGTTTTCCATGTCGAGCTCCCTAATTTAGCAATCGAACCCGAATCGACACCCTTCTCTAATATGAGAATGCATGCAAAGCAACAAAAATAAAACAAATAGTCAGTACGATAGAAATGAAAAACATGTAAAATATTCAAGCACCTATTGGGTGACCACTAGGGTTTATCACAACTCCATCTGGGGTAGGCTCTTAGGGCCCTTTACATGCAGTTTGAGTTTTAAAGTTGAGGGTACCTAAACCAGCAAATTCCTCAATCCTCACCCATTATAGGCTCATATGGGTCGAGTTCGGTTCAGGGGAATACATTTCCCTATGGCTGCACGGAGATGAAAATCTCACGAAGACATAGGTACGGATGTATCCCGGAAGCGACTCACTATCCTGTACGGAGGTGAAAACCTTACAAAGGAGTAGCTTCTCACTCCCACTTAAAGATGTGACCCAGTGGTCATGCAATATGATGCAAAGTATTTTACAAGACTCAAACCATAACAATCAAATGAGATGATGCAAGCGAATGCAATAAAAGGATCGTAATTTTTCAAATCAAATTCTCAATTTTCGACAAAAGGACAGAAATTAATCAATTTATAGCCTGACTCTCAACCAGTCCCCAGTGGAGTCGCCAAGCTGTCGAAACCATTTTTAAATCGGGTTTTGAAAAAACGGGGATTGACTTTAAAAATATGGAAATGGAGTCGCCACCGATCTTTTATTTGAGGTATGATCGGATCACCTTGAGATGGATTATTTTAATAAAATATTTTTATTAAAACAATAATTTTGGTCTACGAAATCTAAGAAAACGGGTTTGGGAGTCGGTTACGTACGAGGAAGGATTAGCACCCCCGTAACGCCCAAAATTTGTACCGAATTGATTAATTAATGTCTTGACGTCAAAAATTTGAAAAGATTTTAAAATACGATCCCTTTTTTAGGGAAAACTTGAAGAAATTAAGCCTGATGCCGAGACCCGCTTATCTCGGAGGAACAAAGTATCGTACCCAGTGAGTTAGAATACAAAATTTCGAATCCTCGAAAATATGCTTATCCTTCTACATTCAATACTCGTATATTTTAAAATTAAGAAGGATACTCCATTATTTGGGTCAAATGAAAAATCAAAGCCCAGTAAGTTAGGGCACTATTTCTCATAATTCCTGAATACAGAATATTGCATTTATTGTTTTGAAATTCTCATCTCAAGATGATAAAATATCACACCAGTAAGTTAGGGCGCAATGTCTCAAATTCCCGAGAATAAGTTTTTATTTGAAATATTGTTCATTTGGATTTAAGAGAAAAAGGGATACTCGGTCGTTAGGTTTTAACGAGGAACAATCGGAACCCAGTAAGTTAGGGCACGATTATCTCAAAACCCCTCAAACACGAGCATCACCTCATTCTTTTGAAATTCTTATCTCGAGATGATAAAATATCACACCCAGTAAGTTAGGGCGCAATGTCTCAAATTCCCGAGAATAAGTTTTTTACTATTTGAAATATTGTGCATTTAAATTTAAGAGAAAAAAAACTTTAAATAATAAAAAATGATCTTTAAAACTAAAGTGACATTAAACACAATATTTTTCATAATATGCAATGGAGTACTAATATACAAAGTCAATATCACATATTACAATGATGAATCACAAGTAATCTGTAAACACAAATTAAAAGAGGTAATACACATGATAGAGCTTGAAATAGGTAAAAAAAGGATGAAAATAACTATAACATACAATAATGAGATAAGTGGATTTTAAAATGAAATATTATACAAGGAGAAAAATCATAGTGAAATATACAACAAATAATAATGTATGTTAATCTACATAAATAAAATATGTGGAATAAAAACCTAATAAATAATTTATATAAACCTAATAAACCTAATAAATAATAATTTATTTTTAAAGCGAAGTAAAAAAGATTTACAAATAAATTATAATAAGATGAATAAAAATACACAAATGGATATATAAAAACAACAAATTAAAACAATGTAAAGTTAATAAAATATTTCCCAGTACTATGTTAACAGTATTTATTTTAAAATAAATAAATAAATTATAAGGAACAAAAACATAAAATTAAAACAGACTCAATTGAAATAAAAGCAAAATCAAAAGAATGATTTTTAAACCAATAAAAACATAATCAAGGACTTGAATAAAATGCGCATAAATGAGCAAGGATTAAACTAGAAAATATTCCGTAATCAAAACGCAGCACACAGATTGGACTAATTTAAAAAGACGCGGAAATCTTTGGGCAAAATTAAGAAACAAAAGAAATAAAAGGAAGCTTAATCAAATCTTAACTCAAAACAGAGGGACTAAAGGCATAAATTACCCCAAAGTAGCAAAATGCGCGGATCCTTCCCGGATCGGGTCACACGCGCGCGGGTTGCCTTTAAAACAGTGTCGTTTTGTATAAAAAAGGGCCTTTGATAAAACGCTGTCGTTTTAATTGCTATAAGAATCAAAAATATTTTTTAAACTTCATTTTCTCCCTTGCTCTTTCAAAAACAAAACCTAAAACACTCTTAAAACAGATTAAAAAACGAAATAATTTCACCCCCTTTTCTAAAAATGTTTCAACTCTCCGTCTCCTCAGTCGACCCGTGGTTTCATCGGCGCCTAACGCACCTCCGCCGGCGTCGCGATTTCAAACAGAACCACAAGGGTCCGTCGATCGTTTGAGTCGAGGTTTTGGTTAAATCGACACCCAACAACAGGTATATACCCTTTTTTTGTTTGTTTCCCTTTTATTGAAAACAGAAACGAAATGGAAAAAGAGAAAAAAATCGAAATAGAAGGCAACCTCTCTATTGGCTTGAAAGTATGCTCTTTCTTGTATTGATTTATTTTTGTATTTCCTTGTTAAAATCGTGAAGAAGAAGCCCTTACATTCATTTTGCCTCGGTTTTTATAACCGAATTCAAAGAACTAAAAATAAAAAAAATCAAAAATACAATTCTTTGCTGCGCTGGTTTTGTTGTGGTTCGTAGGTACGACGGTGACGTGGCGCTGGTACGAAGGCCGTGCGCTCGGACGTTGCACGCACGCGTGGGATGCACGGCGGCTAGAGGCTTGCGGCGCTACGATTCTGCCCTAGGGTTTCTGAGATTAGGCCATTCGGGTGGGCTTAGAATTGGGCTAGTTTAGTTTAGTGATTGGGCTCGCTTTAATTTGTGGGTTTGTAAAAAACTGTAAAGGCACTGTTTTAGACTTTTATCATTGGTTTTTTTTTTTTAATTTTGGTTTTTAGTTAATGAATGGGCCCGGGCAGATTTGGGCTCCTACAGCTGGCGCCCACCGTGGAAACCATTTTTTTATCGAATTTTGAAAAACGGGAATCGACTTTTAAAATATGGAAATGGAGTCGCCACCAATCTTTTATTCGAGGTGTGATCGGATCACCTTGAGATGGATTATTTTAATAAAACATTTTGATTTAATAAAACAATAATTTTGGTCTGCGAAATCTAAGAAAACAGGTTCGGGAGTCGGTTACGCACGAGGAAGGATTAGCACCCTCGCAATGCCCAAAATTGGTTTCAAATTGATTAATTAATGTCTTCAGGCCGAAAATTTGAAAATATTCTATATTACGATCCATTTATTTAATGTATATATGTATTTGGACAAAAACCGTATTGGATGCCGAAGCTCCCTATTTCGGAGAAATAAAATGCCATACTCAGTAAGTTAGGGCATAACATCTTATATTCTCGAAGTTGGATTTATCCTTCGACATTCAATACTTGTATATTTAAAGAGAAGGATATTCCCTTATTTGAGTTAAATGAAAAATCGCAACCCAGTAAGTTAGGGCAGTAATTCTCAAAATTCCCGAATACAGAATATTGCCTTTGTTCTTTTAAAAATCTTATCTCGAGATAATAAAATATCACACCCAGTAAGTTAGGGCGCAATATCTCAAAAATCCCAAGAATAAGTTTTTTTTATTTGAAATATTATGTATTTTGATTTGAGAGAGAAAAGATACTCGGTTGCTAGGTTTTAAACAAGGAGAATCGGAACTCAGTAAGTTAAAGCATGATTTTCCCGAAACCTATAACCCGAGCATTGCCTTATTTTTAGTTTTGAGTAAAACGATTTTAAAACTTAAATGGTGTTAAGATAAAATGCGATGGCATATTAACATGCAATGCGGAGCAATTATTTACAAATAAAATATAATGCTATTGAATTTCAAGCAACTAATAAATATAAAACGAGAATTAAAACGTACATGATAGCAATAATTATCAAACATTAGATCAATGGTAAGGAAAATTAATTAAGATAGATACAAGTATAACATAGGTAAGTCATATTCTAAATAAACAAAAGCAATTTATATTATGATAACAAATAAAAATTTATGTATATAATAATGCATGCAAAGTGTTTAGAATCTATATAAAATTTCAAAGCAAATAATTTATATGCAGTAAAATATTAATGATTTAAAGAATGAAAAGTACCTTTATAATATACAAAAGAATGCATAAGAGTAAAAAAGGATTTAAAGTATATACCACAAATATATCTATAATAGATTGGTTTTAATATATATATATAGTAATACGTACAAGTAATAATATATATATATATACATAGGAGGATTTGAGATAAACTATAATAAAATAGGATCTTTAAAAGAAAAAAAATTACGTATAATAAATTTAAAATACATATAAAGAAAAAGAAAGAAAAAAAACTATATATATATAATCTTAAAAAGCATAAACAAATTTATATAAAGCTAATAATATATACATGCGCATGAAATAATAAAACATTAACCGGGTTAAATTGAAATAGGACTAAAATTATAAGGCTATTTTAAAAAAAAATTAAACAAATTTAAGGACAGAACTACTATACGCGTAAACAGTTAAGGACCAGAACTACAATATTTGCAAAACTTAAAACGCAGCATTCGATTCGGACTAAATTGAAAAAACACGCTTAAATTACAGAGACTAATTAAGTAATAAAGGCGACGTGTAACGGAACAAATTAAAAACAATATAGAACTAGAAGGGACCAAATGCGCTAATTCCCCATTAATTGCAGGAACACGCGGACCTAAGTTGAAATCGGGTCGGGTCATCTGTTAATGGGCTACACGGTGCTGTTTCGCATATGTTAAATAGGTAAATGAACCCTAACAACTGATCGAAATTTCGGCGCCTCCCTTTTCACTTTCGAGCCTAGAATCCGAACCCCTCTTTGGTTCTCCCCTTTCAGCTGCATCTAAAGGTATCCCACCACCAAAGCACCCTGGAAATCAGCGATTAGTGGCGGATCATGGGCGCCTACGAGATCCCTTTTAAATTGATCCCAAATATTTCATCGTCTCCGACCTCAACGGCCGCCTTTGCTTCAATTTTGACAAAGAAAGCGGTTCGTCGATTCGTTTACGAAGGTAAAAACCTTTCCCTTCTGTTTAGATCTTCACACGAACAAACAAACAACACCAAAAACAGTTCAAAAGCAACAAGGACGAAACAATAGAAAGGTATGGAAAGCCGAAAATCACCTCGAATTTTTATTTCTTTTTAGATTTTCTGTATTCAGTATGAGTAATACAAAAAAAAAAAGAAAAAGGATTCGTTTACAGTGTTTTCCCTTTTCTTATATAGCCGAAAAATAAATCTGTTTTCCCTCTTTTTGCTATACATTTTTGTTGTTTTTCTGCTATTGGGGCCTCTATTTTTGCAGGTACGAACGATGCGAAAGTGGCGTATGGAGGCGCGTGGGGCGTGCGGGAATACGTGTGGTTGCGCGCGTGGAGGCACGCGGTAGTCCAAGAGTCGCGCGTGGGGAGTGGCTGCGGAGAAGGCACCCGAAGATTCTAGAATTCTGTCCTGCTTGGGCCATTTGGGCTCTTTGGATTGGGCTTAAGTTTTGGTTTAGTCTGTTGGGCTATTGGGGTTAATTCGGGTTATTGTGTGTGTAGTTTGGGCACTGGGTTTGTTATTATTAAATTATTAGGCCTTGTAAAAGACTGGTTAATGGACTGTTATTTCTGCTTTATTTATTTTTGGTTTTTTATTATTTTAATGGGTTAAAGGCCCGGGCAAATTTGGGTTTCTACAGGTATGTTATTCATGCATGTGACAATGTGTATAATGTGCTAATGATATGATTATGCAGTGAATAACGGATAATCGGTAAGTAATATTTGATGATATTATGGATATTTTAGCCTTGTGACTTAATGAAACTGTTGGATATAATTGGCATGCCATAGGATTGTGAGTACTCACTTATTTGTGATTGTGATATATGAGGCGCTGAGGCCCAATGACAGTTTTGGAGAGATAAGGGAGTGTGAGCCAAGCTCCATTCACTGGGATATGTATATATGGTGTGTTAGAGAGCGTTAGCTACATGCTTCGCTTATAGGATATGCTTGACTCTACAAGTCTATGTGTGGTGTGTTGGAGATCCCTGTATCCGATGTGTGGTGATAGAGTCCACTTTATGTTTCATAAACTCAAGAGCCAAATTATCATACACTGTGACTAATGTGACTAAATGTAATTATATGTGTTTATATGTGATTGGTATGTGTTAGAAAATTGATATATGTATGCCTAAACGTTTGTATAAATAAGGTGTAAAAGAATGCATGGAATATGACTAAATATGTGAATCATGACATTTAGTTAATGATGTTTTGGGAATATGTTGTATGTTGTTTGGTTGATGCGTGATGACTTGTTTGCGTAGTGATTGTTCTGGGCGTTCACGGAGCTTGTTAAGCTCACCCACTCCATTTTATCTTTTGCAAAGCAGTTGTGTTCCCGGTGTGAGAGGTGTAGCCGTCGAGAGATTGATCCAAGCCATTCTTTACTCATTACAGTAGGTGTTTTGCTTATTCTAGTTCTAGGGAATAAAAAGGCAATGTGGTATACATTTATATTTATTAAGACGTATTGGGGATTATTTGTACATTATGTATGTTTGGGAAGCTTGTGAACTTGGACATGGTGTTTGGTTTATTGTTTAGACATTTTGATGCATATGTAACTAGGTGAATGAAGCATGATGTTTAAGGACTAAGTTTGAATGATTTAAATGCTCTTATATGCTGAATTTTTGTAACCTGAAGCAGAGGTATCGATATTAAGGCTTTTAGAATTATACCTCTGCATTTCCGAAAGTGCAGAGAGTTACAATATCAATTTGGTAGCGATACCTTGGCCCGAGTATCGATACTCGTGGTGTAATTATCGATAAATTGCGAAAGGTACCGATATATTTTCTAATGTTTTGAAATTTGTCAAGAAACAGAATGCTAGTTTGGTATCGATTTTCCAGGTGGTATCGATACCACTTTAAGAAAATATCAATACCATAGAGGCAGTATCGATACCTATGTAACATTTTTGGGAAATTTTGCTAAGTGGTCCCAATGCTTGAAATATGTACATTTTATGCTTGTTTGTCACATGTTAATATGATTAAATGCTAAACTAAGCTTGCATGACTTAATATTCTCATAAATGCTAGAATAACTGAAGTAAAACGAAACTGCATGTATTTCAACCCTGATAATTACAATGAAATCAACGTGAGACAGTGATGTGACATCTCGATATTTGGCCTAGCGTCTAGGCCAGGTATGGGGTGTTACAGTGTTAGTTTTCAAAATTTTAAATGTCCGCTGTGCTAGAAAACCATTTTCAAATCGGGATTTTTCCAACAAAACCTACACCTACAAGTCACCTTAATCGACACACCAAGACAACAATCTTTAAGGCCTTCTCTTTATAAATCCCTCTTCAATAAAAGGGGGACAATTGTTATACCCCTACGCCACAGCATCTCCAAACTCCCTTTGTAAATATCTTACATCCTAATGGTGCAATTGATGCGAACAACATTAGAACACGCTCATAAGAGCTATCACATCAGGTCCATTCTCAATTAATGACCTTAACCCTCCAGGTTTACCAACACCTAAGGTAGTCCCATCCAGCCTACTCCCTACACTAATGGTCAAATCTAACCCTCCTTAAACCAAGCCTACAATTAGTCTCTACACAAAGGTCATCATGAGAAGTGAGCTTGCTCCAGGCCTTTATTCACATATAAAAGTCCTCCCTCCCTCAAGAGAAAGGAAAGATGAGAAGAACCCTAAAAAACTACTAAGATGACAATCTGACATCATTCAACCACCAATACAAGTAGCTCTCCGCACATTCTTAATGTGAAATGCCAATAAACAAGTGGTTCTCTACACTTTCTTAGTGTGAATTTTCATATCAAGCAACTCCTGGTGTCACAAGGCTAGAACTTTTGTCTCGCAATCCATGCAGCCTTAAGTGATTTCTTGGTTTCAAATCCGCCTGAGTCAATCTAACTCTTGCAAAAGTGAGAATTCTCGATAGAAATTCTCTAAGGCACTGAAAATAAAGTGGAAGCAACTCGAAACAAAAAAGCAACAAAAGAACAAAATATGTCACAAGAAAGCAAAGCATGTCAAGTGTTTGAGTAAATACTCTCAAAGTATTCTATTACTCTAGAAAGAATACAAAGAATAAGATGATTACAAATAAAGAGGAATACCACTATTTATAGTTGAGCTCCCCAAAACCAATGGTATAGATTGAGTTACATCAACAGTCGAGATTAAAACCTATCTACAATTGAGATTCTCAAGGGAGTGACTCAATCATTTAAGATTACAAATCTTCTAAGATTACTCTTTATATTTACCAAGGTAGCCCTAATTTTCCATAAGTGCTTCACTGGGCCACCAAGGCTTCAAGTAGACATGCTTCTCCAAATGTTCTACAAATCAAGCCAATTCAAGTGGGTTGAATGAGCCCCATTTAATCGACTGACCTCCATGGGACACTTTTTGTGCATTCGTCACGAGTTTTGATCCGCGGCCCGTGACACTAGTATTTTTTATTATAACATACATATATATATATATATATATATATATCGATTTAATTTTTCATATTTTGAAACTGAATCGATAAACCGACACATATTCACCCTACTTTTGTGCTAAAAGCTTGAATGAATTGCTTGTGTAACATGTTGTAAAAAGTAGTGTTAGGCAAAGAAATTGATAAAATTGAGAAATCAATTCGAACAGATGTATTTGGTTCGGTTTGGGTTTTGCAATGTTCGGTTTGGTTCGGGTTTAGTTATTCCACATGGAATCCTTTTATCAAAATCAAACCGAATGAAAAAAAATCTATATTTAAAGTAATAATCCTAATGGAATAAATAATTGATCGTTTCAATGTCTATATGAACTAATTCATTTAATTATATTATTATTATTATTATTATTATTATTATTATTATTATTATTATTATTATTATTATTATTATTATTAAAAACTAAATATACTCATACAAAAAGTTAAAGCTCTAAAAATATTTCATAAAAAAGTTATGAAAGTGTAGTTTTGTGTTAGAATAAGTGGATCATTTCTTAAATATAATAATTATGATTATAAGAATAATTTCAATTTTAGGAAAATAATTTACTAAATTTTATAATATTTTACATAAGTTGTTATGAATTTAATAAATTATATTGGCATCTTGTAATGGCTCATTTTTTTTAGGTATGTAATGACTCAATTATAACTAATTAAAGTTAGCAACTAATTAAAAGAAATAACACAACAAAACATTAGGTATATAAATGATTTATGTATTAGCTTTCCTTTTAATAACTTTAATTGATTTATAAACTTAATAGCTTAACTTAAAATGATTTTTAAATGATCTTATGGATGATTTTGATATTAATTTAATTATTTAATTCATTTTATAAATGTATAAACGAATCTAAAACATGTATTATGATTGTTATGAAAAAAATTAAGAAATATAATATTATATTTTTTTTGACAAAACCCAAACTTTTTAAAAGTCACTGGGCTAAACCGAACCAAATTGCAATTTTCAATTTTTGATATTTCAATTTTTATTTTATATGATTTCGATTTCAAAAATTAAAAAATAAATAAAGTTATTCGATTCAATTTTCTTTTAAAAAAATCAAACCAAACAGACTATAATCTAATAAAAAGTGATGGAATTGTTGATGGTACTTTTTGGATTTAATTCTAAATGTAACATACAGTTTAAAACTTGGAAGACATAGGGTGATCCAAGTCTCAAAAGGTTGGCCTTGAAAGTACAAATAAAAAGAAAAAGGGTAAACATCATTATTCAACTAACTTCACTTTTCTTATATACAAATTCCCATATCATATCAAATATATTTTTAAAAGTAGTATATATACAATATTTATCGTAATTTAAATAAATATGATATTTTTAATTTAAAATTTAACAAGTGATGTTGAATATAAAAAATTTATATACATTAAATTATGTCATATTTTATGGACTAAATTTTAGTTGGAATGATATTGTGACTCCAATATGTCTTATATTGGAAACCTAAAACATTCTGCGTTAGTTCCTATATATCTATATAAATTCTTTATCTATTGTTGAACATGTTGAATTAATTTATAATTTTTTAATTTAATTATTGTTGAATGAAAAGTTGATATTTTAATCCATTGGACTTTTACGCTCACCAACGTTGACGACGTAGTTGGACGAAACAGTCAACTAAAAATACTTCAGTTTTCTGGCTGTTCAATGTGGAAACAGAGAGTGAAAGTTCATTTATAGAATTAAAAATATAAGCAAAGGGGAAAATAAAACAACTGAAGAAACGATAAGCGAGCTAAGACACCACGCAAAACAACAAGAGCAACAACATACATGCATGCATATGACTTGGTGTATTTTTGGCTCACTGTTTAGTCTTTTCAAACATGGGATTCGGACCCCTCTTCACAAGATGAACTTCTGTTCCTTTTTCTGGGGTTTGCTTTTGCTTTGCCTTAATTCACTCACACCCCAACTCGGTCCCCAATTATCAGCTTTTTCGTAACTATAAAGGACCACGATCCTATATTTTTGCCGCCTTTTATGTACTGAGCTGTATGCATGTAAGTTGTAACGGTATTTGGAATTTGGAAAGGTAGCTAAGCTTAGTGGTTGCTGCTGCTGAATTGATTCAGACCCATGGTTGAGCCAATTGATGGAAATTTAGCTAGTTCCTGGGGTAAAAATGGACGAGCAGACTGATCATTGCCCATGCCAAGGAAATCCCTAGTTAAGCTCTGGTCAATTGAGTTTGAACCAGGGTGCATCTTTAATTGATTTGGGGCATTTTGTCTCACTCCTGTTTGTAAGATGAGCCTTTCAAAGTTGTTGCTTGTTCCGAGACCTGCATTAGCACTCATTGATACACTACTTGACGCCATTAAATTACTCTCTTGTTGCTTCACATTTGGGTATATTTGCAGCTGATCGTTTCTATTTTGAGTCGATCTCAAACTAGCTGACCTTTGAGAAGAAGTTGAGCTCATTACACCAAAACTGTTCCCAAAGAAGGACGTCGGTTTGCTTCTTGTTGAACCCATCTGGGCTGCTTTTTGCAAAAGCGCAGTTGCAGACATTGGTGCAGCAGGCTTGGATTGCTCGTTTTGAGTATCCGAGTAGAGAGGCGACAAGCTTTCCATCAACTTGCCTTTGCTTCCACCTTCTTCTTTTAGACCTTGTGGCAATGGCAATAGAGGAGGATTGGAATCTGTACCAAAATTGTTCAGTGAAGATGAACCAAACAGATTGCCTGAAGCCATTTGGACCATCTCAGGCAGACCTAGCAGTAAGATGAACATGGCCTCGTTTACTAATCATAATATCAAAAGAAAACTGGGATTTAGACACGAAGGGATTATGCAAGTACCTGATACAGTCATCCCACTGACATCTTGTGTAAAACCGGAACCAAACTGAGGAATTCCACCAAATCCAATAGGCAGATTCACAACATCGTTTCTGAAATTTAGATTTGTGGATGCACCTGCAACGGAACTGAATCTTGCACTCTCTTCAGCTAAGGCGTCACAGAAAGCTCTATGTGTGATAAAGCTGTCTTTTCTGTTTGCATTAAAACAACCCCAAATTCATTACACTAACCATTTATGACCTAATCATTAGGAAGTCCTCGCATACATATATATATACACATGATTATGAGCATTTATGTACCTGGAAAACAGTGTTCCACAGTCACACTTGTACTCCCTAGTACCACAAGTTTTGGAGTGAGCTTTCCAGTCGGATTGAACGGCGTATTTCTTCGAACATTTCTCACACTTCCACTTCTTTTCTCCATGTTTTCTGCTGAAATGCTTCTTTATCCCAGTGAGGTCACCGAGTGCTCTCGATGGATCATGGTGGACGCAGGTTTTCTCAGGGCAAATGTATACCTTCTTCTTAACTGGTTCTTTGTTGTTTCTTTGCTTCAGCTTCCATGGAAGATTGTGACCCCTTCGATGAAGCTGCAAGTTTTGGTCTCGTTGGAAACCTTTGTTGCATATTTCACATATGAATCTGTTGGTAGCCATGAGAGTTTTGGGAGATAAAGCAATAACTTCAGCATCTGGATCTGTTACGTGACAAACAAAAGAACATTAATTAATTAATTAATTACTGGACTAAATTGGTTCATCAATAAAAACAAAGAAAAGGGTATCATCAAAAGAGAAAAAAAAAAAAGAATTGATCAAGCAAACTTACCTGGATTTCCTGGAAGATTTCTCTTCTTCTTAACAGGATTGGATTTAGGGTTAGGGTTTGTATTATTTTGTTCTTGATGAACAAACCCCCCTATTGAAACAGGTAAAGAAAACCCATCACCAGACATCTTTTTCCCCCAAAAACTGATAGTTATGAAAATTAGTTATAAGAAAACAACTAGCTTTCAAAACGGCTAAAAAAACGAGTTCAAAACATAAGAGAACAAGGAGTCTCCAAGCACAAACAGATTACTCTTCTTACAAAGATCTGGTTTTTCTTTAATTTGATTTCAAAAGAAAAACAACAAAATCTATGATTACTGAAGAGAATATCTCTCTGTTTCTCTCTTTTATCTTTTTTTTTCTTACACTATTCAACTACGTCCTCCTTTTCTATGTTTACCCATATCTTTAAAGTCGGTCGGTCAGCCATTGATGTAGATAGGCAACACCTTCACCCCTTCCCCCCCCCCCCCCCCCAAACTTTCTTTTTCATACACAAATACACGGTTGTTGAAATTTGCTTTTGTGTGTGCAAGAAAGCGACCAAACTGCTGCTATTGAGAGACCAGCTGCTGCTGAGGTGAAAACATATTGATTTTTGTGTGTATTTTTGCAGTTGTTGTAGCTACCTTTTGAGCTCAAACTACGTAGGCTAGGTGAAAAATATGTAAATATATTAATAGTATTTGTAGTAGTAGCCAAGTAAAAGGCTAAAAGCTACTAGAATAGAGTAATAATAGGTTTAAAAGAAAGAGAAATGGATGGTATTTATTTAGTTTAGTGATAGAAAAGGAAGAACAAAGGTGAAATGAAAGGGATTTGATTTGGGGTGTGTTTGTGTAGTGATGAGAGTGTATGAAAAAGGGCGGGGTGAAGATTGGGTTAAAAGGGAAATGCCTTTACAGCCAGTTTTGAGCAGTTTATTTACGCATGAAATGATTAAACCATAATTAAAAGTAAGAGCAGATTGGATTTAGGGGTAAGAGGAAGAGATAGATAAAGAAAGGGGCCGAGGGGAGGGATTACTGAGAAGTGAAAGGACGGTCCGTGATACTTGTCTGGGAAGAGGGACCCAGATTTGAATTGTGATTCAGATGCTGCACCCTCCTCCAGCATCAGCATCCCTCATCAAGTATTCCACTGCATCTTCCTACTCACACCTACGTTCTCATACTTTGTTTTTCTTCCCCACATCCCATAGTATTCGGCTTACTAACTTCCAAGACGAGTGGTTTGATTTTTAAATGAGAAGTAAATCCTCTCAATGTTTTTTCTTTTTTATCAAATTCAATCCAAAACATCAAATGTTCATCATCATACTCTTTCTTATACAACAAAAGTCTATTATGTATATATGTTGCCACTCATATCAATGTAGTCACCTACTATTATTATTATTATTATTATTATTATTATTATTATTATGTTTTGGCGTAGTTTTTTTCATTTTGCTACTTGAATTTGGTAGCCAAGTTCATTTTAATATTTGAATTTCAATTCCATCAATATTTGATAATGTGATTAATATTTTTGGGATATGATTGGATTGGTCAATCGGGTCGATTGGATCGAAAACTGACTGGTATACTGGTCTAAACAAAAAAATTGAATTTATTGAATCGAAAACTGCTCGAAACTAATAAAAATAGAAAATTGAGATAAAAAAAAAGGTTAGTTGAATCAGATTAATATATTTTTTAAATTTTTATGAATTTTTAATAATTATCTATTTAATTATTATTTTCTAGCAGTTAACCGATCAAACCGATTGAATCGGGAACCAGTGATCTGTTTGATTCAACCACTGGTTCGGTTATTAGAACACTATTTATGATACTTTATTGTACCACATCATCACCTGAAAATTTATATAATTTTTTTCAATTTTCAAGTGATGATTTGACACGTATCAAGGTGTCACACCATTAAACTTTTATATTTTTCAATTTCAGGGACAAAAATGAATCTAATTGTAAAGTTCAAGTACCAAAGTCGATAAGAAAAATATACAAGTACCAAAGTTGACCTAGTTATGATAATAGAAAATTTATTTTATAGACCCTTCCCATCACATCATCAATGGTCCCTTTTCAATTACTTAATTAAGTAATTGATATTTCAACAAATTTTTCCATGTCATTGACACATAATTTTGGTAATTTTTTTATCATGAATCTTGAACCCCGACCCCTGGACCTTGGACCTTGAACATTGAACCATGAACCCTAAATCTTAAACCCTAAGCCCCGAACCATGAATTCTAAACCCTAATCCTAACCCTGGACTTTGAACCATAAACCCAACCTTGGGTTCGGGGTTCAACATTCAAGTTTGAGGTTCAAGGTTTAAGGTTTAGAGTTTTGAGTTTGTGGTTCAAGGTAAAAAAGTTACTAAAATTATGTGTCAATGACATGGAGAAAATTGCTAAAATGTCATTAAATAATTGGAAATGGACCATAGATGATTTGGTGGGAAGCGTCCAAAAAATTAATTTCTCTATAATATGTAATTCATTTATCTAAATAAGTAAATATAAATGTGTGTATGCTATTTGAAATTTATAAACTATTAATAACATATTTTTAGAACTTTCTTGTTTAGTTTGATGGTCAAAGGCGGTTCACCCATAAAACTTATTTGGGTTCAAATTTTTGGGAGAGCAAGTGGTAAGCTTTTATTTAGACAGTTTTCTTTAAACATTGTATAGTGTAAGTATGTCCCTATTGTGTGATTTTTTTTGATTCAGTCAAACAAAGTGGAGCCTTGCTCTCTTTTTTTCCCTAATTTTTGATTCATTCGATTTTGATTTTCAAGACTGTTTTTTTTTTTTTTTTTTTTTTTGCTTCTTCCTTCTTTAATATTTGTTTTTCAAGAGTTTTCTCTCTCAAGTTTTAGGTTTTTACTTTTGTTCAAGGACCCATGAAACAATAAGACTTATAGGTGTTGAAGAAGTTTGTTTCCTTTCTTCTTCTTCTTTTTTTCTTTTTGCCTTATGTTTTGTTGTGCTTAATGATATAAGAGTTTATAGCTCTATCAATCTTGCTCTTGTACAAGTTACACACTAGGCAAGTTTTAGTGACTAAGATCTACAAATGATGAAAAGATGGAGATAGATCATAGCTTTTAACCCTGGCTTCTGATTTTCAAAACTTCAATTTTTATGCATTTTAACTCGAAAGGGTTGAAATCATGTTTGGATGTTTGACTTTTTAGGTTTATGTTTCTTTTATATACTTTTTTTCCCCCTTTAGTTTGCCTATTTTTTAGCATGTTTTATTTACTTACTTGAACTTGTTTGGATCCATCATCTCTTTTATTTCCGGTTTTAGTGTCAGCTTTGGATGAATGAAATTTTTACTTGTGGTTATATATATATATATATATATATGAGTAAAAACATTAAATTTTAAAAGAAATTATTGCTATAGGGTTTGTTTTTTTCCTTTTAACACAATTTTTAATTTAATACTTTCTAGTATCGGATGATATGCTATGTCCAAAAGAAATGGATGATATGAAGTGAAAATTCTCATTTAAGGTTTCATTGATGATATTTGAGAGTGAGCATTAACGAGTTTGACTTTGACATAGTTGGTAATGGTGCAGGCTCTAATTCTTAAGTATTCAGATTCAAGACTCATCATGTATAATTATATGTGTGGGTCTTTGAGTCCCACCATATATAGATTTTAATTTGGTTAGCCTTAGGGTGTGTTTGATAAATTGAAAAGTTAAGTGCTGAAAAATTAAATATTAAATTTTTAGCACTGAATTTTATTATAAGCACTAAATTTATATTATAAAATTGTTTGGTAAATTAGTAAAAATTAAGTATGAAATATACTTATTTTGTAGGATAATAGTAAATCTTAATTTTTGAAAAATCAATTGTTTCATAATTTTAATATTATTAATATAATATAATTTATTTTATTTTAAATAGTCTTGGACAAATTTTGAATATTTTAAATTTTAATAAAATGATGAAATAATTTATTTGAAAAAAAAACTTAATATTTCCGCAGCTATCTACTTATTAGTCATATTCAATGTCTTTTATATTAAGTAAATGTACTTAAAAGAAATAAATGTTGAAAACTTTTTGTTTTATTAAAAATGAGAAGTTTTAATAGTTGATGAAATAGTCTATATAGCTTTAAATTTCAGTCCATTTAATTTTACATTTTGTTTGGGTTGTTGAGATTGGAGGATATTTTCAATTGTAATAAATGTACCAATATTTACTTATCGATTGGAGTTATTTTGAAAATTAATCAAAATTCTTGGATTTCATTTTCAATAAGCATCTAATTCCACATGACCCAGTCCCACAATGCGAGCATCACATGTTGGATGTGCAATTTATGATAACAAATTTTGTAGAATTATACGTCTATAATATGCAGAGTTTTATATTGTAATAATTTAATTATATTTTGTGGTTATTCAGACAATTTATTTGTAATCATTCCAACTTATACTTGTATTTATATTCTACTTGTTACATTTAAAAAAAAAAAAATCATAATTATTCTTGATGAAATCAGACTTCAATTAATTAAATTCCTTTTCATTATTTGTGGTATGTGAAATATAGATGGGATTAACCTCTTCCTCCCTACTATTCAATGAAGCATGCATGGCATGGTGAAAAACGTGGGGGCTATTATTTATTAAATCTTAAAATTGTCATACTCAGTAGACCTACCACTCCATAATTATTATTTTCCCAAGTCATATCAGAAAATGTTATATTGTAATTATGTACAAATTCAATCTCATCCTCCATCTAAAATCTGTTTAAAGCTTAGTTTGGATGGACAGTAGGTTAATGTAAAAACAACAATAATGGTAAGATTAGATATTGTAATATAAGATAAAAAAAAATAAACTAAACACATTACATTGCACTCAACCGTTCATCTAAATTCTACCTAAATCACGTATCCCACCATATATCTATTGGAGGATTCCACAAAAATAATATTTTGTTATCAATTTTCATTTTATTTATAAGTGAGATCAAATTTAAGATTTATGTGTAAAAGATAAATGATATGTGATGAAAATGGATTCAAAGTTCACATCAACGCTAACCTTCAAAATTGTCCATAACCTCTTAAAAACTGATAAAAAAATAATCACCAAATTCTTCGTTTTTATCACTTTGGTCCATTGACAAATATCAAAAGTCAATGACGACATGGCAGGATAGAAAAATATCATGTCTCTTGATGTGAAATAATTCTAAAAAATCTCTTAGAATTCAAAATTTGTACCAAAATGATTAAATTCTTAATTTTCATAAATATTTTCTTTTAAAAACTACAATTGTTGGTAAAAAAACTTAGATAGTTTTCTTTCTTTCTTGTTTTTTTACATTGATATGCTAAGGTTTTCGTGTTATCAAATGAGATTGTTGTTAGTAAACCGTGATCTAGGAGCAGCACCCACATAATCCCAAGAGGATTTAAAATTGTTTCGAGCTTTAGAAAGATTTTTTTTTTTTTTTTAATCTGGAGCCTCTAAATTAATTCCTACGGTTTGGACAGCAAGTAAGGGTGTTTTAAGACCTGAAAACAACAAAGAGAAGATGAGAAACACAAGTAATAACAAGAAGACCAAAATTGATGGAATGTGGCATAGAATGTTGAGCGTTCAATTGAATTTTTCAAGAAAGATTTTCTAATAAACTTAATTAATAGCTTTAACCGACCCTCTAAGAACGAGTTCTTGGCGATTCGAAATTTGAACAACTTTCCCAAAATCTTGAACTAAGATTAAGTAGAAAGAATCAAAACTTGCGAAAACACCTAAAAATCCATGATCATAATTTCACATTTTCTCATTCTTCTTTTGATACTTTGGTTCTCTATCTTTGGATTGAACACTAGAGACTGAAATGGCTTTGTCTTTGTTTGTTGTTCTCTCTTCAACGATTTGAAATATAAGGAAAGAAATGTATTTGGGGATTGTCTAGTTTAATTAGAAACATAATTTTTTCTAAAAAAAAATTGTTCCCCATTCTAATTTACACATTCTTTATTGAATTATATTTTCATGTAAAAAATATGATAAAGTTATGTAATTGTAAATATTGAGGTTAAATTTTAAAAATAAGACTAAATTGACACAATGTGTAAATATTGAGTATTGAATTTGTTATTATGCCAAATTTAGAAGCTGTCACGTTATTTCCCCGCCAACCCTTTAACATTTAGTGATTAGATAATTAAATAAATATTTTTTACTAATAATTGAATGACTATTAATATAATTTACCCTCTTCTTTAGAAATTACTCTTAAAAGAAACAACCCACAAATATAGCTAACTTCTCCCAAAAAAAAACAATAAATACACAAATATACATAGGTTTTGCTTGAATCTATAACAATAAAATTTATCTTTCACTTAAAAAATTAATTGATTTTTTATTAAGAAATATAATTACTATGAAATATTTAAAAACAAACAGTTTGGAAGCGTGATAGGAATATTTAAAAAAGGAAGTGTAGATCAAGGGAGTTGGATTGATAATGCGTTTGTCTTTATCGAAACCGACTTAGAGCGTTGTAAATTACAATTCCATGAATTAATATAATGCAAAATGTTTGACGATTCAACTGCTTTTGGCTCCTTGCTTTCGGATTTTCCTTCGATGCCCTCTCTCCACACACATGCAATTGCAGAGACGCACACCCCATTTCTCATTTGTTGGGTTTTTTCAAATATTATAATCTTTTTACAAATCTAATCACCTATTTTTGTTTTAATTACCTAATATTTAAAAATTTTGATATGTTCATTAATATTATCTAAAGTTACAATCTAATTACTAATGCTTTTAATTTTTTATATTTTAATCATTAAATTGTTACATGCCATTAAAGGTGTAACAACGAGTTAATATGACATATTATACAAAAAAAAATATATATATATATATATATAAAGGGATTAGTTATGCGTTTTAACCTAAATTTTTGTTAAAAATAATAATATAACGTGACTGGTTCATTGACCAAAATGCAACAAATTAATTACATTAATGATCATATAGTAACTTTGATAATACAAGTGACCATGTCATATTTTTTTAAAATTTAATGATCAAGATGTAATTTAAACTATACATAAATGATTAATATACATACACTTTTCAAAAAAAATAAAATATATTTGAAAATTACAAGTCTCATAATATAATATGAAGTAAAAAAAAAAAGGAATGAGTTTTTAAAAATATAAATAATTGTGTCCGACAAGAAACGACATCCTTTTTAATTGTGGATATAGAGAGAGGGGATCTGATCACATTTTTATTTTTATAAGAAATGTTCCATGAAATACGTTGTTTTTGTTTTTGCTTTTGTTTTATTTCAACATCTGGTTTCAATTGCCCTATATTATATGTAATAATTTCCCTTACATAAATTTAACCAATAAGCATGGATGCTTGTGCCCTTGTTTTGCTGTATACATATCCCTCTCGGCCCGACGAGATTTGGGATTTCTCAATATTTTATATTAGATTTGAGGGAAATTAGCCAAATACGTCATTTCTAAACAATATATAGAGAAATACATCGTTTTGAGAAAATAGGTTGATTTTGGGTATAATGGTAAAAATGTTTTATGTCAGCAAAAACCTACTTCAAAATAAAATAGTCATTCCATTCAAACTTAAAAGAAAAATTAGTTGTTGGTTTAAAATTTCAAAAGTAATAATTTTACGAGAATACCAGGATAAAATTTACAGTTTGTCGCGTCTTCTTTGTGACGGAATTTTTTCACAAGAATACGAATATTGGGAGAGAAAAACTTCTTAGAAAAATGCTTCATGTTAGAAGCACTTCTCCTATTTGTGAGTCATGTCCAATTTTTTCCAACACTTTGAAAAGTATTTCATATTTTGTGATAGACTTTTCTATAAAATGAAGATTGATATGGAGATGTTTTCACAGTTAAATTTCGAGCAAAAGATTTGCATGTTGGGGAGAATATTGTTGATGTTAAATAAAGTTGAAAAATCATCCCAACAAAGTAAATTTGTTTTGTCGTAACCATTTTTTGGAAAAAACAGAGGTCGACTTTGTTTTTGAAAAAAAAAAAGGGGAGTCGCCACGGATCTTTTTGTTGGGGTGTGATCGGGTCACCTCGCAAAACGGTTATTTTTAATAAACAATTTGATTCATCAAAACAACGATTTCGGTCAACTAAATTTAGAAAACGGGTTCGGGAGTCGGTTACGCACAAGGAAGGGTTAGCACCCTCGATATGCCCAAAATTGGTACCTAATTGATTATCCAATGTCTTAATGTTGAAAATTCGAAAAGATTTGAAAATACGATCCTCTTTTATTTTTAAAAAAATTGAACAAATCAAAATGAATGATAAGACCCTCTTATTTCGAAGAGATAAAATGTCATACCAGTAAGTTAGGGCACGACACTTTGGGTTCCCGAAACTGAGCTTGTCTTTTGACTTTAAAACTCAGATTTAAGTTTGAAGAGGATATTTCGTTATTTGTCAAATGAGAAACCGAGACTCGGTAAGTTAGGGCTCAATTTCTCAAAATTCCAAATATTGAATATTGCCTTTATTTTTAAAAAACTTATCTCGGGGTATCTAGATGTCATGGCCAGTAAGTTAGGGCACAACACCTCGAATTTTCGAGAACAAGTATTTTATTCAAAACTTGTATTGCGATTTAAAAGGGATGTTTCGTTATTCAGATTAAATGAGAAAAATCAGAACCCAGTAAGTTAAGGCTCAATTTCCTCGAATCTTTAATACGAAATATCAGTCATTTTAAAAATCTGATGCATCGAGAAAAATTAGTGTGACAAGTAATAATGTGAAAATACGATCTTACGCGCGTGGAAATAATGATGATAAAATAATGATGATAATAATAGTAATAAAAATAATATTAATAATGGTAACAAATATAATGGTAATGTCAATAATAAATAATAAATATAATAAGAAAAACAAATACAATGTAGTAATAATTTTAGAAATAAAATAAATAATAATAGTGAATAAAATAATAATAATAACAAAATAAACACGATAACTAATAGATTAGCAAAAAAATAATATTAAAAATAGCATTTAAAACAATTATTAAATACAATAATAATCATTAAAATAATAATACAAATTAATATTAACATCAACAATAATAATAATAGTAATAATATAAATAATAATACATATAATAATAATAGAAGGAATAATAATAGAAATAGAAGTAATTGCAACAATAACAATAATAATAGAATAGTAATAGAAATAAAAATAAAAATGATAGAATAAAAAATAATAATAACAAAGTAATAGTAACGATGATGCTAAAAAGTAATATAATAATAGTAACAATAATGGCCATTAATAAATGAAATAACAATAATATATATATATATATAAATAATAATGTACTGATAGTAATAATAACCATAATATAATGATAAAAATAAAAATTACAAAATCACTAAAAAAGGACGAAATTGAATTCAAAACGAAAGTTTGGGGCTGATTTAAAATAAAATAAAAAGGGAAATGACCTAATCTAAGCGCACAGATAACATGGGGGACTAAAATGGGCAATAGCCCTTTCCCTCCCAAAACGCGCAGCATAAGTAAGGATCCAATCGCAAACCAAATAGACTTTCGGGGCAAAATTAAAAAAAATGAAAACTTGATTGCAAAATTCTGAAAAAGCGGAGGGACTACGCGCATAAATTCCCCATTTTTTGAAAAACATGCGGATCCTGAGGTTGGAGCGGGTCGGGTCGCGCGGGTCAGCAAAAAACGACGTCGTTTTGGGGCTTATGGACTCCGACAAAAACGGTGTCGTTTTGTGTTGTTTATATAAGTGAAAAAAACCAAAAACATTTCATTTTCAGTTGCCTGTTTTAAAAAAACTTGACCCTTTTTCTTTTCTCTCTGCAGGGACGTCCTCCGGCGTCGCTCCGATCGTCCTCCGCCGTGGGCTCCGTCGCCGGCGCAGCCGTGCACGGCGGTCGGAGCCTCAAAAAGGTAAAATTTTCATTTTTTTTTAATTTTCATGTTGTTTAAAACTATAGGTATGTATGCATATGTTAAAAAAAAAAAAGAAAAAGAAAAGGGATTTTCGAAAGTGATAAAGAAATATCACCTCTTGTGGCTTCTGTTCTTGATTTTTTTTGTGGTTTCTTAGTGTTTTTTTTTATTCTTGTTAATCTCTGATTTGTTCTCCTGTGTGAATCTCTGTATTTTATTGATAAAAAAAAGAAGCCCTTTCACAATGGTTTAAAATCGGCTTTTATAGCCGTTTCCTACAAACTTTCTACCATTTCTGTTTTAATTCCTGCAGGTGCTCTTGGGCGGTGCTAGTGGAGGCGGTGGCAGGCTCTGACAGTGGCAGAGGACGGTGGCCAGAGGGCAGAAGGCCCTAGGTGCGGCGCACCTAGGGTTTTGTTTCTTTTTTGGTTTTTTCTAATTTGGGTTTGTAATGGGCTTAAGGTAGTTTGTTTATTGGGCTGTTGTTTTGGGCTCTTTATTTTGGTTTGTAAAATGGGCTTGTAAGCCCGGGTGAAATTAGGCTATGACAGCTGCCCCTCTTTGCTCGTTGTCATGTAACGGGAATGGAGAAAAGACTTTTAAGAAAGACCAATTTTGCCCGGTCTTGCAGAGTCTTGACTTCATTGGTGCTTCACTTCTATCAAGTAGCTTTATTCTAGTCCACTGCACCTTGTTGCTTTGATCCACTCCACCGCCACTTCAACGAAATAGGACCTGTAGCTTCAATTCGCTCCCGCTGCAACTTCGAGGGGATGAAATCGGTTTATTTTTAACTTACTCCACTATGATTTCAGGGAGAAGAGATTTGTAGCCTCGACCTTCTCCGCTGGAACTTCAAGGAGATGAGAATTGGTAATTTCAACCTATTCTGCTTCGATCTTTGTTCCACTACTGTTTAGGGTGACAAGATCTAATCTTCGACCTATTCCACTGCTGGTCAGGGAGATAGGATAGTGGCTTAAATCATGTTCCACTATTGTTTAGGGAGATAAAATTTGCCTTCGATCTTTGTCCCACTACTGTTTAGGGCGGTAAGATCAACAATCTTCAACCTATTCCACTACTAGTCAGGGATATAGGATGGTGGCTTAAATCATGTTCCCTACTGTTTAGGGAGCCAAAATTTGCCTTCGACCTTGTCCTACTACTGTTTAGGGCGACAAGATCTACAATCTTCAACCTATTCCACTGCTGCTCAGGGATATAGGACTGTGGGTTAAATCATGTTCCCTACTGTTTAGGGAGACAATATTTGCCTTCGACCTTATCCTACTACTGTTCAGAGCGGCAAGATCTACAATCTTCAACCTATCCCACTGCTGGTCTGGGAAATAGGATGTTGGCTTAAATTATGTCCCACTATTGTTTAGGGAGACAAGATTTGCCTTTGACCTTGTCCCACTACTGTTTAGGGCGACAAGATCTACAATCTTCAACCTATTCCACTGTTGGTTAGGGATATAGGACGGTGGCTTAAATCATGTTCCCTACTATTTAGGGAGCCAAAATTTGCCTTCGACCTTATCCTACTACTGTTTAGGGTGGCAAGATCTACAATCTTCAACCTATCCCACTGCTGGTCAGGGAAATAGGATGTTGGCTTAAATCATGTGCCACTACTGTTTAGGGGGACAAGATTTGCCTTCGATCTTGCCTCACTATTGTTTAGGGTGACAAGATCTACAATCTTCAACCTATTCCACTGCTGGTCAGAGATATAGGACGGTGGCTCAAATCGTGTTCCCTACTGTTTAGGGAGACAAGATTTGCCTCCGATCTTGTCCCACTACTGTTTAGGGTGACAAGATTTACAATCTTCAACCTATCCCATTGCTGGTCAGTGAAATAGGATGTTGGCTTATATCATGTCCCACTACTGTTTAGGGAGACAAGATTTTCCTTCGATCTTGTCCCACTACTGTTTAGGGCGACAAGATCTACAGTCTTCAACCTATCCTACTGCTGGTCAGGGAAATAGGATGTTGGCTTAAATTATGTCCCACTACTGTTTAGGGAGACAATATTTGCCTTCGATCTTGCCTCATTACTATTTAGGGTGACAAGATCTACAATCTTCAACCTATTCCACTGCTGGTTAGGAATATAATATGGTGGCTCAAATCGTGTTCCCTACTGTTTAGGGAGACAAGATTTGCCTTCGATCTTGTCCCACTACTGTTTAGGGCGACAAGATCTACAATCTTCAACCTACCCCACTGCTAGTCAGGGAAATAGGATGTTGGCTTAAATCATGTCCCACTACTGTTTAGGGAGACAAGATTTACAATCTTCAACCTATTCCACTGCTGGTCAGGGAAATAGGATGGTGAATTCACCGATGCTGCTACACCGTCCTCTAGGGGACATATCCTGTAAACTCAGTTTAATATGCTTATGTTTATGCCAAATGGTTAGGATGCTATGATCAAAATAAATCAAATGCTCCTAAATGAATGTATTATGGACGACATTTGCATGAATGTAGAATGTCATGAGAACGATTCCTTTTTTTACAATGATTAGGATGCAATGATCGGAATGAATCAAATGATCCTAACTAAATGATATCATGAATGACATTTGCACGAATGTAGAATGTCATGAGAATGATCCCCCTTTTTTTTGCTTGGGTTGACATTGCTCGTTATTCTTCCAGGTCGTATCACTTGACGTAATATCCTGTCTTCTTGCTTGGATGTTATTCTTGACAGAAAACCTAAAGAAATAATCATATTCTGCTCAGCAAGCTTGCCCCGCTGTAATTTCAAAGTCCCTTCTACTGTACCTTCTGGGACATAAAGTTTGTACCTCTTACTGCAACTTCAGGACAACAACATTTGGTTTCTTCCATCCATCCTGCTGCAACTCCGAGGTATAGGATCAATTTGATCTGTTACACCATTCGCTGGGTGTGATGATCAGATGTATATGCCTGATATTTGCATGAATGCAAAGTATCATTTTTTTTCCGAGAATGATCCCCTTATACACCTGGGTTGACATTACTCGTTATTTGTTGAGGTTGTATCACCAACGAAATGTCTTGTCTTTTGTTCAACCAATAAAAAAGTCTAAAGAGATAATCATCTTTCTCCAATATTTCCAAACCTTAAGCTTGGTGAGTTCTAAACAACAGTCCTGTTTCAGATCCTTGTATTATGATCGCTGAAATCAAAGTTTTAAAATTTATAAAACTAATGACCAAACCTGGAAACTAACTCTGACAACGATTAAAGGCAAGTGTACCTATCGAACAGTAATATAGCTTAGGCAAGACCGGATTGTCGAACCCAAAGGAACTAAAAGTACTAATACTAATTTTCTTTTTATTATTTAACCTAAAATAAAGTGAAGTTGCTTTAATCTAAATTAACGACTACTAAGCTAAAGATGCAAAGACCAAAAAAGAATGAATTGGGAAATAACTTGACGAAAAACTCAGTTGATCACGACGATACCCTCAGGAAGAATCCACCTAGACTTCACTTGTTATCTAACACTGAACCATACGATTTATTCACTTAGTTTGATCCGTAGGACTCCCTAACGTATATTAAACCCTCTCTCGAGGCGAATAACATCTAACCCTAGGTTAATTAGTGGAACTCTTGTTCTCTTATAATAACCCACTAGAATAGCAGTAAATCGATCTATGGCTATCCCATATTAGGTTTCACCCTAATCCGGCAAAATCTCGTAACCCTATCTCTAGGCGTACGATCAACTCCGCTTAATTATGCTAGATCTACTCTTAAGCAAGGTCTATTGCTCCTCCACATAAGCACATCAGATTTGGATTAAGCATTCATAATTAAGAACAAACTAAGTATTTATCATATAATTCAAAAAACGATAACAAAATTCATCTAAGTTTCATCCCCTTCAGGTATCTGAGGGGTTTAGTTCATAACAAATAAAGAAAACATCTCAAGAGAAAGGATAAAACAAAACATAAGAAATCCCTAAAACTCCCTGAAGAATTGAAGGAGAAATCTGTCGTCTTGAGTAGAATTTTGGCTTCTTGGGATGGATCAACTGGCTAACTTCGAGTAATTCCCTTAATTCTGACCTTTCCGGCTTGGCTTCTTGGCCTAGCTCGACGCCCTTTCAAATGTGGTACTTAAGGGGTATTTATAGGCTCTTGGAATGCGATTCTTTCTCCCTAAGTATCCTTTTTCGACTGAAATTGTCTAAAGCCATGACAGGGGCACGGCCATGTCACACGCCCGCGTGACTTGTCTTCAGGCCGTGTTCGGATTTCTAAGTTGAGTCACGGCCGTGTAAATCAGGGTTGAGGCCGTGTTCTAGATGCTTGTCAAGGCACGGCCATGTGGACTTTGGGCCAAGCCGTGTCGACTTCATGATATGGCCCATTTACTCCATTTTAGGCCCGTTTTGCATTCTTTTCATCCTCGGTTGCTTTCCTGGTTATAAGGCATGAAAAGAAAGGATTAAGAGCACCTTTTTACATAAATTGAGGGATAAATCATCCAAAAACATATTAAACGTGGGTCTAAAATATGTTATAATTACGGTTTATCATATTATTTAGAAGCTTCCAAAGTAATATGCAAAACTCCTTTTATGAAAGTATTATTAGTCCACTAATCATTATTTCAATGCGAAATGCTTGCAAGAGGTCATAATAATGGACCGGAAGGAACTTAATTGAGAGCATAGCTCGAAACAAATAAGCTAATCAAGGATAGCAAATGTAATTAAGAAGGAAATGTATTTTGAAAAGAATAAGTTAATCAAAGATAGCAAATTCAAAATGGGTAAAATAGAAAGTTAGGTGCCCCAGATATCACAGCCTGAGCTTCTCTGTACGAACCTCTTGAGGACTATTTTTGAGCTTAACATGTGTTTAGAGGATCTATAGTACTCTGTTGATACCCCAAGACGTAACATACTTCTTCATTATTAATTCAAGCATAGCAAGACTACCGTATGCCCACTTTTGATAAAATTTGAGCTACCCTTTTCGGGTTTTCAACTCAAATCCCCTTTGGTCTCAATGCGCCCTTTGCGGGTTTTCGCCTTGGCCTCTTCTTTTTCTTTCTCTTTTTTTTTGTTTTTTATGTTTTTTTTTTCTTTGGGAAACTTTTTATTGAATCTGAATTCACCGGATTGGGCAAGTCCTTGCGATCCATCTCGATCAATATCCATACTTTCCTAGAACAGGCCTTCTCTGCTGCATAAGGTCCTTCCCAGTTTGGCATCCACTTTCCTTTGAAGTCATTTTGTATGGGACGGATCTTTTCCAAAACTAGGCCTCCTTCATGGAATTCTATAGGGCGAACTTTCTTGTTATAGGCCCGTATCATGTTCTTTTCGTACATTTGACCATGAGGATGGCCTTTAGCCTCTCTTCTTCGATCAAGTTCAGCTAATTATATTGGGATTTGATCCATTCTGCTTCATCCGACTTCAACTTTGATAAAACTTAGATAGAAAGAATCTCGACTTCCATGGGCAAAATTATCTCTATTCCATAAATCAATGAGAAATGTGTTACCCCGGTGAGGATCCTGGCCAACGTTCAAGAAGCATAGAGGGTAAATTGTAACTTCTCTATGCCAACCTTTACAAATCTCAGTTATTTTTCAAAGAATTTGAATGGTTTTTGGCTGCCTTTGCTGCATTGATATGGTGTCTGATCTTTGAACAAACTGTAAATCTTTGACATTGTGCAATTATGCATTGTTAAACATGATCCTTTCTGGCATTCTTTGTTGGCATCTGATTTTTAGCTTTTTTTTTCTTTTTTTTTGGCATTAAGAGTGGGATTTGATAACTATCGACTTTGTAAGGTTAGCGTAGGAGGCGACCTTCACCCTTTTGGTGAAGTAACCAATGACCATGAAAATGAATCGATGTTGGCTAAAAGCCTTTGAGGAGGTTGGCTTGATAACGTCCATGCCCCACATTTAGGGAATCTGTGAGGAAATAAAGGAGGCGCATAAGCCCTGTATTCATCCATTTAGTATTTACAACATAACTGATGCAATTCCCCTTTCTCGGTAAACCAGTAGCCCGAACCTCTTGATTAGCTTGGCCATTGTAGAACCATTGACATGGGTTCTTTAAACACCAATCTTAACAGCATACCCACGTTTCAGTAGCCTGGTGTGCCTTGATATGATTGTGCGAAAACATTATTGAAAACAGCTCAATGATGTATTGCTTTATTTCTGTGATGAATTAGGCTTCGATCTTTGCCCCTTTCCTAAGCTCACAACGCCTACTGACCCTTTGCAAGGTAGAGTCTATTCTCATCTTGTTTTGCCATCCTTAACAAATCAAAAGATAAGCTACAATCTCTGTCATCTTCAAAATCCTTAGATCCTTTTAGACCCATATCTTACTCAAAAGGGAGTCAGTAACAGCGTCGCTCATGTCTTAATATCTGGGTACCTATTGTAGGTACGAAGGCAAATTCCAAAGAATAAATGACTCTAAGGATGATTATTTATGGTATGATTATGAATGAAGAATGAAAAAATATTTGAATGGAAGAATCTATAAATAGAAGGAATTAAAGAATACTTGCCCAAAAAGATGCATTTTATTAAAATAAAGATTATGGACACAAGCCTGTTTCACAAAAAGATTCTTATTGCCTCTAGGCTTAAAGAAACAAGCATGTTTTAAATATTACTCTAGATTAGCTAAAAATACAGGGTTCCCTTCCACAGTCCCATTGTTCAAAATTTTCCCATATATGTAAGGGCTTGGAAATTTTTATTCTGCAATTCCCTCTTCAGATATGTTATTAGTGTTCTGATTTCCCGATTTCTAGGCTTCTGAGGACTTCTTCATGGAAACGCACTCTCCTGCCTCATCCCAGTTTCAATTATCACATTTTACTGCCTCGTCAGAATGATCAGGTTCTGAAAAATCATCAAACTTCACAATTCCCATTTTAATGAACCTTTCGACTAATTTCTTAAATGCAATGCAGTTATCGATTGAGTGACCCGTTATTCCAGCATGGTACTCGCATTGAGTGTTCGAATCATACCATTTGAGGTACGGGGGTTGCATTGGTTTCAAGTAATGAGGAGCTACAGCATGCATATCAAATAAGCTCTGGTATAACTCCCTATACGTCGTTGGAATAGGTGTGAACTGGGGTTTCTCTGAGTTTGGTCTTGAATTGGGTTCTTGCCTTGGGGAGACCTGACAGCTGGTAGTTATCGTCCTTGGCTGGTTTTTTGTAATCGGCTCTGAATGGCCCTTGTTATACCTTCTCGTACTATTCGCTTTATTTTCCTTTTTCTTCGGGGCTTTTAAAGTCCACTCTCCTTTTCTTTTTGTTTTTGCCAATACCACCGGTTTGGCTCGATCTTCCTCCGGGTTAAAGCCTGAACCCATCGGGAAGTTTAACAGTGCCAAGGTATCAATCTGACATTGGGGTTTGATAATGACAGGCGCCCCTTACGGAGGCACGTCTGGTTGGGCCGAGACGCCTATTGGAGTAAAACTTGGAGGATAAATGAAGACTTCATTATCATCCTCATTGTTGACCACCGGGCCTTTCATTTTTTCGAGCCCTCTGACTAGTAATTGGGTTAACTAGCACATCATATTCATTTGATCTCGCATATCCTGTTGAATTTTGGCCAACTGCTCTTGCATCAGTATTTTGCCTTTGCTTTAATCTCTCCAACCTTTGTTCCATGTCTTCTAGGTTAACTGAAATAATTTCACCTAATTAGGGTCTTTCTACAAATTTTAATGCATGTGATATGATGAAATACAAATGCATGATATGCAATGCAAATGCATGGAATGAATGCAAAAAGAAAGAGAGGCGTTGATTATAAATTCAATTTCATTAGAAGAAATTTTCTAGAAAATAAATTTCTTTACATAAAACGGATTGCATATACGGCTTTGTCCTCATAGTCCATGTGAAAACACCAATCCTTTTCTTCGTATCCGGATGTTATGGTCGTGTCCCGTGAACTTTCTCAATAGATGCCTCTTCTAGCTCCTTGTTTCTTGGTTCAGGCCATACCTCTTATCCTCCGTGATGTTCATAAGCTTCTTTAAGAAAATTAAGACATGATGACTCTCGAATAATCCTTGTCGGCTTGATTCCTCGGGTAAAGTCTTGTATTCTTCTGCGGACTATCAGCCCTCTCTCATTGTTTACATGGACTATGTTTGAACGACCTTATTATAATCCACTTTATCAAGTAACCCATTTCCTTATGACAAACTCTTCTATTTAGCAATCGAATATGAATCAACACCTCATTTCTAAGATGATGCGGTGCGATGCAATGCAATGCAATCATAAACAAAACAAGACATGTTAGCACAGGAGAAGTAAACAAAATAGAGTATCTATCCGGGTGACCACTAAGGTTTGGTACAATTCTACCTAGGGTAGGCTCTTAGGGCTCACTGTATGTGGTTCGGTTCTAAGGTAAAGGTACCCGAACCGGCAGATTACTCGATCCTCACCCATTATAGGATCATATGGACCGAGTTCAATTCAGGGGAATACATTTCCCTATGACCATGTGGAGATGAAAATCTCACAAAGCACATAGGTACGGATGTATCCCGAAAGCAATCCACTAGCCTATGCGGAGGTGAAAACCTCATGAAAGCATAGTTTCTTACTCCCACTTAAGAGGGTAAAAATCTAACGATTATGTAATATAATGCGCGAAAGTGAACTAAGTGTGACGAAAATGCCATTCGATCAAAATAAAACAAAACAAGTCAGTATTTCACACACAGCTTAAAGTAAGCAAGAAATAAAGCACTTACTCTGGTAACCACTAGGGTTTGGCGTGGCTCTACCTAAGGTGGGCTCTTAGGCTTGCTATATGAGGTTCGGTTCTAAAGTAAAGGTATCCAAACCAACAGATTCATCGACCCTCACCCATTATAGGCTCATACGGACCGGGTTCGATTCAGGGGAATACATTTCCCTATGGCCATGCGGAAGTGAAAACTTCACGAAGACGTAAGTACAGATGTATCCCGGAAGCAATCCACTAGCCCATGTGGAGGTGAAAACATCACGAAGGCATAGCTTCTCGCTCCCACTTAAAGGTGCGACCACAACGGTCATGCAATGCAATGTGCCCAAGAAAACCACAAACAAATGCAACAAAAGGATTGTAATTTTCAAATCAAATTTTCAAATTTTCGACATAGGACAGAAAATAATCAATTTACGGCCTGACTCTCTTTATATCCCCAGTAGAGTCGCCAAGCTGTCGTAACCATTTTTTAGAAAAAACGGAGGTCAACTTTGTTTTTGAAAATAAAAAAAAAACGGGAGTCACCACCGATCTTTTTGTTGGGGTGTGATCGGGTCACCTCGCAAAACGATTATTTTTAGTAAACAATTTGATTTCTCAAAACAACGATTTTGGTCTACAAAATTTAGAAAACGAGTTCGGGAGTCGGTTACGCACGAGGAAGGGTTAGCACCCTCGATACGCCCAAAATTGGTACCTAATTGATTATCCAATGTCTTAATGTCGAAAATTCGAAAAGATTTGAAAATACGATCCTCTTTTATTTTTAAAAATTTGAGCAAATCAAAATGGATGATAAGACCCTCTTATTTCGAAGAGATAAAATGTCATACCAGTAAGTTAGTGCATGACACTTTGGGATCCCGAAACTGAGCTTGTCTTTTGACTTTAAAACTCAGATTTAAGTTTGAAGAGTATATTCTGTTATTTGTCAAATGAGAAATCGGAACTCAGTAAGTTAGGGCTCAATTTCTTGAAATTCAAAATACAGAATATTGCCTTTATTTTTAAAAAACTTATCTCGGGGTATCTAGATGTCATGGCCAGTAAGTTAGGGCACAACATCTCGAATTTCTGAGAACAAGTATTTTATTCAAAACTTGTATTGCGATTCAAAAGGGATGTTCTGTTATTCAGATTAAATGAGAAAAACCGAAACCCAGTAAGTTAGGGCTCGATTTCCTTGAATCTTCAATACGAAATATCGATCATTTTAAAAACCTGATGCATCGAGAAAGATTAGTGTGACAAGTAATAATGTGAAAATACGATCTTACGCGCGTGGAAAGAATGATGATAAAATAATGATGATAATAATAGTAATAAAATAATATTAATAATGGTAACAGATATAATGGTAATGACAATAATAAATAATAAATATAATAAGAAAAACAAATACAATGTAGTAATAATTTCAGAAATAAAATAAATAATAATAGTGAATAAAATAATAATAATAACAAAATAAACACGATAACTAATAGATTAGCAAAAAATAATATTAAGAATAACATTTAAAACAATTATTAAATACAATAATAATCATTAAAATAATACAAATTAATATTAACATCAACAATAATAAATATAATAGTAATAATATAAATAATAATACATATAATAATAATAGAAGGAATAATAATAGAAATTGAAGTAATTGCAACAATAATAAAAATAATAGAATAGAAATAGAAATAAAAATGATAGAATAAGAAATAATAATAACAAAGTAATAATAACGATGATGCTAAAAAATAATATAATAATAGTAACAATAATGGCCATTAATAAACGAAATAACAATAATATATATAAATAATAATGTACTAATAGTAATAATAACCATAATATAATGATAAAAATAAAAATTACAAAATGACTAAAAAAGGACGAAATTGAATTCAAAACGGAAGTTTGGGGCTGATTTGAAATAAAATAAAAAGGGAAATGACCTATTCTAAGCGCACGGATAACATGAGGGACTAAAATGGGCAATAGCCCTTTCCCTCCCAAAACGCACAACATAAGCAAGGATCCAATCGCAAACCAAATAGACTTTTGGGGCAAAATTAAAAAAATGAAAACTTGATTGCAAAATTCTGAAAAAGCGAAAGGACTGCGCGCATAAATTCCCCATTTTTGAAAAACACACGGATCCTGAGGTTGGAGCGAGTCGGGTCGCGCCGGTCAGCACAGAACGACGTTGTTTTGGGGCTTATGGACTCCGACCAAAACGGCGTCGTTTTGTGTTGTTTATATAAGTGAAAAAAACCAAAAACATTTCATTTTCAGCTGCTTGTTTTAAAAAAAACCTGACCCTTTTTCTTTTCTCTCTGCAGGGACGTCCTCCGGCGTCGCTCCGATCGTCCTCCGCCGCGGGCTCCGTCACCAGCGCCGCCGTGCACGGCGGTCGGAGCCCTAAAAAGGTAAAGTTTTCATTTTTTATTTTTCATGTTGTTTAAAACTATAGGTGTGTATGCATATGTTAAAAAAAAAAAGAAAAAGAAAAGGGATTTTCGAAAGTGATAAAGAAATATCACTTCTTGTTGCTTCTGTTCTTGATTTTTTTTGGTGGTTTCTTAGTGTTTTTTTTAATTCTTGTTAATCTCTAATTTGTTCTCCTGTGTGAATCTCTGTATTTTATTGATAAAATAAAAAGAAGTCCTTTTACAATGGTTTAAAATCGGCTTTTATAGCCGTTTCCTACAAACTTTCTGTCATTTTTGTTTTAATTCTTGCAGGTGCTCTTGGGCGGTGCTAATGGAGGCGGTGGCAGGATCTGACAGTGGCAGAGGGCGGTGGCCAGAAGGCAAAAGGCCCTAGGTGCTGCGCACCTAGGGTTTTGTTTCTTTTTTGGTTTTCTCTGATTTGGGTTTGTAATGGGCTTAGGGTAGTTTGTTTATTGGGCTGTTGTTTTAGGCTCTTGATTTTGGTTTGTAAAATGGGCCTGTAAGCCCGGGTGAAATTGGGCTATGACATGTTCAAGTAAGTAAATTTGGTGTCGTTGTTTGAATTTGATTAATGAGTATTTATTTTTGTGTATAATGTTTTTGTTTTAATTTTATATTAAACATGTGAATGAGTTTTTTTGGCGACAATGAGTGAACAAATTAGAGCCATTATTTATTACAACGATCAAATTTGTGACATCGAAATTGGAGCTGTTTTTGTATCAGCCCAAACTACAGAATTGACTTTCAACTGGAAAATCAAATTGAATGAGTTTCTATCAAGAATTAGAAAGAAAGTCTTGACTTCAAGCCGAAGGAGAATTTCGAGCTTGAAATATAGATATCTAACGTCAATGAACCTTGTTAGAAATAATACATTTGAGCTTAAAGGCAACACAAATATCAAGTTAATGCTTGATTCGCATTGCTCAACTAGAATGCTATACTAGAGTTATATGCCCAATTTGTCAATATAGAGGAAGGTGGTCCGAGTTTGAAAACTTTTCTAGTTAACTTGTTTTAGGAACAAGAAGCAAAAAAGTTCAATCACTCGGTTGCTTAGTGGTTTCACTATGTTGTTGCAAAGCTCATATCAGGGAATGCTAGAATCATCAATAGGAAGATATTCCTTCTTGTTTCACCCTTTACTTTCAACTTTGGCATACAATCAGGGCTAGTTGGTAACCTGAATGTGGAGACCCCAACATGACATTTTTGTCAGTGCCTTTGATTTCAACTTTTAAACGTCGATGTCCTATACTGGAAACACTTATACGAGGTGTGCCATCAAGTTATATAGGTAGGCAATCTGGAAGTAATATTGATTTTAACATAAGGTCGATGAGAACGAATGATGTTCTCCCTACAACCTGCACTAGCGAAAGGACATTCAATCCGATACATGAAACCATAATTAGGGTTGATAACAAAGAGGAAGTTGAAACCAATAATGATCAAATCTAGGAGTCCGGCCCCGATGGTTCTGAAATTGCATTATTTTCTGAACCAGAGGTTGTTCCTACTGAACTAGAGGGTAGTGATTCGGACAATGAAGGTCCAGACGATGCTGGAGGAACCAAACCAGATTTTATGGTGTATGAACCTCCACCCAACATGCTTAATATCGACATTGATGCTCAAGATGGGTTAGAATTTTCAGAACTTCCTCCTAAGATGTTGCTGCAGTGAAGTGATATAGCATAAAGCATGGGGTCAATTTCCATATTACAAAATCGCGAGCAAAAAAATATGAAGTGAAGTGTGCAATGCATGGCAGTAGATGTCCCTAGAAAATCATGGTATTAGTGAGAAAGAAGATTGGATTCTAGACGACAATGAAATATGATGTTCCACATACTTGTATTGTTGCAGATATGTCACAACATCATCTGAAATTGGATTCTGACATTACCTCTGACATTGTCTTACTGACCACCTATAAACGACTTATTGTTTATAGAATAAATATCACACTAAAATATTAGAATTAAAAACGACGGTGTCCACAAGTGAACAAGTCAAATTGTAATATAGATTGTACAACGAAATACTTGGAAGTATTCTGAGGATTGTACCTAAAGGAGGATAAAACAAATAATGAAAATACTTTTTACAATACCAAGTCTAAGAGTAATAGTTAATTACTATATTACAATGAATCATAAAATAGATTTAGAGGAATAAGAATAAATCAAATAAAGAAAGAAAAATAAACAAATGAATTAAACTGATAAACTACTCAAGAAGATTAACTCGCTTTAGGGTTTGAAACTAACTTTAGATTAGGGGTCTAGAGTGGATTATCTCCCAACTCTAATTGACTTAATCGATTGGTTGATACTCGTTTATCTTTCGACATTACTTTCTTAACTAGGATAAATTACGATTTACTCAGTTTGACTTATCTTCTGATTTAGTCTAGCATATGATCACTTATTATGGTTGTCAAGCCTAATAGTTTAAGAACACATAATTTATACCAACTAATCTATCCCGAGAAATCTCAAATCCTTCGTTAGTCACATTCCCATCCACTCATTAATCTCCCCTAAGGGATTTTGTAACACCCCTATCCCGTGTCTGTCGCCGGATTAAGGTTAGGAGCGTTACCAGATAGATCGGAAACATTCACAGGCAAAATCATACATTCAATCATCATTCTCAAACATAATGTCCTTTAAACGGGTCCTCGAGACCTGACTCATACTTAGAAGTCGAGTCGGGACTAAATTGAAACACATAGAGAATTCTCGGAAAATTTAAAACTTCACTAAACTACAGGGGAGGCACGCCCGTGGGAGGAGACCGTGTGCCCTCCACGGCTTCTAGACACCCCCATGTATCCATCCGTGTCTATATACTGACTATACCAACACGGTCATTTGGCACGCCCGTGTGCCATGGCCGTGTACTACAAGGTCATATACTGACCTCCCCACCACGGCCACCAAGCACGCCCGTGTATTTGGTCGTGTACTTTTTAGCTAGCTACTGACTTGCACACCACGGCCAGATGACACGCCCGTGTTGAGGCCGTGTGATACTAAACTACATCCTACAACTTACCCACGGTCGTTAGGCACGCCCGTGTGCCACAACCGTGTGACATTATAGGCCATTTACAAGGCCAAAATGCTACCCATAAGGGTCAAACCTACAAGCCATAATTAACAAGATATCTCATGCACATATAACCATCAAAACATACCAAAATAATCAACCAATTCATGCATATTTGTCAACTAAAGGAATCACACTACAATCCATTCAATATTCATTCAATCTAACTATTCAAACCAATTCCAAACATACCAATTTGCATAACTAAATCTAAATTATACCAAGCTCCTTTCATCCATATATATTTACCATCTCATAACCATTTCATGTAACAACTAAGCATGCCAAAACAACTTCACATATCACATTCATTAAGGCATATTATCAAAACATAATTAGCCAAATCACATGGCTAAGTTCATTATACAACTCATACCAAAACTAGCCTATACATGCCATATTGAGCTATATACATTTTCAAAGTGTACCAAAATAAGTTTTAGTAGTGTGATAACGATCCGTGACGGTCCCGAGCCTATCAGTAGCTTTGACAACCTACAGAACAAAGAAAACACATCCAGAGAGTAAGCTTTCCAAAAGCTTAGTAAGTCAATACACAAACAAACTTGATATGTAAAGCATGTAAGCATATAACCACATTGGCATATTTCTTCTACAAGGTAAATTTCTCACATTTATACTTTGATTCATATTCTTGGCCAAATTACCACATTTACCAATTCAAGAATCACAAACACATAGTTTTTCATATATGTTTTCATGTAACATATTTCCAATCCATCATAGTAAAACACTTAGTCACTTACCTTATATACACATTTGGTGTATAATCAACGTACCTGAATCGAACATTCATTTACTTAATCTATCAAAGCTCGGATTTGTCATTCGTATTTCATACTTGCTCGTTGAACCATAAGGAGTCCAATAGGATACTTTAAAAGCTCGGAATAGTAGTACAATGCCATCGTCCCAGACGAGGTCTTACGTGCACTCAGATATAGATGCCACTGTCTCGGACAGGGTCTTACACAAATCAGAATGATGCCAATGTCCCAGACATGGTCTTACACGTAAAGATCATAATGATGCTAACGTCCCAGACGTGGTCTTATACGTAAAGCTTATATTGATGCCAACGTCCTAGACGTGGTCTTACACATAATCAGATATCGATGCCACTGTCCCAGACAGGGTCTTACACAAATCTCAAATCAACGCCAACGTCCCAGACGTGGTCTTACATGATAAAACAGAACAGTTACCTATGTCATGACATAGCTAATCCTATTTATTCCTAGGTTCGTACGGGACTTATCGGACTTAATCACTATATCGAACTTATCTCGGAATTCATTTTCATAACTTCTCATAAACCTTCATAGTCAACATTAATCATATGAACACGTATAATATCAAACAAGTACGTTTATTTGCATAGTGACTTACCTCGGACTCGGTTTATCGGAATAGAAACGGCTACTCGTTTACTTTTGCTTTCCCGCGATCTAAGTCCGTTTTCCTCGATTCTTGATCTAAACATATTCAGAATTAACCCTTTTATTCACTAATTCATACAATTCAATCCATGGACACACATTTAGGGCTATTTGCAATTCAACCCTCAAATTTGCACACTTTATCAATTTAGTCCATTTTTCACAAAATACCAAATTCACAAAATCCACCCATGCTCATGCTTAGCCGAATATCCCTAGGGACTATACAAGTCCAAATATTTCATCAAATTCACAAATTAGTCCTCCAAAACCATATTTTCTCAATTTAACCCTATTTAGCTAAATTCAACAAAACTTCAAGAACAAAACATGTTCATCAAGCTTAGATATTTCATTTAACACCATAAAACATCACAAAACTCAACATATCAACAATGGCATAACTCAGAAACATTATTAATTCACAAAATTGAGACATGGGTTTAATAGTAGAAGAAACAGCGATTATAAAAACGTAGAAATTATCGAAAACGGATCAAAAACTTACCTTGAATTTAGCTCTCAAATGGCCGAAAATTTGAAAGCTTATAACCTTTCTTTTTATTTGTATTTTCGGTAAGAAGAAGATGGAAAATATGGCCACTTTTTCATGTTTCTTTTATTATAATGCATTAATATAAAATATAAATATAATGCATGTACATTTAATATAACATTTTACATAAACACATGTAAACATAATATGTTTACACATAGCCATCCACTACCTATCACTAAAAATTGGCTTAATTGCCACATAAGGCCATAAATTTTAAAAGCCACAAGACATAGGTGCTTTAACAAATAACATGCAACTTACGGAAATTTACTACATGCTTATTCACATATTAACGGCACAGAAAAATAACATTAAAATATTATACGGACTCGGATTTATGGTCCCAAAAATACTGTTCCGACTAGGGTATAAACCGGACTGTTACAGATTTAGTCACTCATGTTATTCATAATCTCAACTTTGATTGAACAAACCATGTGAGAAGACATTCGAATAATTGTGGATTGAGTATCTAATGAGAAAAGGAGTAGCAAATCTCTAGATTGGAATAACTAAAAAAAAATGCAAAGAAAAATAAAAATAGAATACGTTAATTAAATAAACAAGTCCTTGAATCAAAACTGATTCAAGAAGAAGAACAAGAAAATATTTATAAATCAAAAAGAAAAAAAAAACGAAAACTAATTCTAAAATACGAGGGTTTTTAAAGGCGCCTAAGATAACTTGATTACATTTAACCCCTAATGTCTTATTTATAGAGGTGTTTGTAACAAGCCAAACCCAACCGAGTAGGTTCGACCCGAATTTGGCGAGCTACATTAGCCACCGAAGTGGCTCTCTGTTAATTCCCAACCTAACCTCTAACACACCACGTTTTTTTAACATAAAAAGTGCTAACTTATGACATAACAGCGGAACACTGTCATACATAGAATGTAAACATGCGAACTATAAAACAAAATAGAGGAAGTGTAATGCCCTCAACTTGATCTGATTAACCGGATCCGGATCTTAGGTATTACCACACAAATACAGACACTAGCTTAACCTACTTATACAATTTACAGATAATTACTACTTAAGTACAAATTTCAAACTAAAATACATAAGTAAGCACATTAAGTAAATACAGATACAACACGAGGTAATTAAACTAAAATGATATCCAAATCAAAGCTCTAATTTATTACAAATACCCCAAGTGAATTTCTAAGGAGGATTTTAGTCTTTGAACACGCCGCCATACTTGTTCTGTATGCATAACAGCTTGATATGTCACTCCTTATGATAAGGAATGAGGCGGATGAATGCAAAAGCGAATCGTAAAGTTTTTCAAAGTTGCAGATGTGACTTAAGGCTCTAGACGTTCAAGAAGAAACTTGGATTCTAACACAACCTGAAACTCAAACAAATCCAAATCAGATAAAAATAAAGAAAAAAATTAAAAATAAATAATTAAGATGAATAAAATAGAATAAGGAAATCTAATATTAGAATTAATAAAGAAGAAAATAAATAAGATAGATGGAAAGATAAAACGTGGTATGTAAAAGTCCTAAGAAGCCTTGGAAACACGGAGAATCCACAACTCCCTTTAAGCGGCTTTAATTTCCCCTCCAAGAAAGAAAACTTGGCAAGAAAAAGTTTGAAGATGATCCCCACAATCTGAAAAAATTGTTAAAACTCTTCTAAAAGAAACTCAAGATAAGTTAAGTGGCGAAAAGGAATAAGGCAACCTTAGGACTTGCGAAAACCTTAATGAAGTAACCGCCAAAAGGAATAAGGCAAAGTCTAATGACACACTTAGGACTTGCGAAGCATTTATTATGCTTGGATGTGACAAATTAGGTATTTAAGGTTTAACTCACTAAGTTCCTATGAGCTTACAAAAGTTATTTCATGTTTCAGGTTGCAAAGAAGTATGCACTAGGAGGGATGACGCCAGGGGTAAGCCAAAAAGAAGTGGCGCAATGGGTTGTTATGCATACAGAGGAAGTTAAGTGGCATGCTTAAGTCTGAGCATAAGTTTATTAAGTAGCTTTCCAATATGTATATTGTAGGCCGAGAGATAAAACAGAAATCGATGAAATTTTTTTATCATGAATTATATATGTAATCCATATAATGTACGCCCACAAGAGACTTAGTCATATTCATAGATAGAATTTTTACATAGGCAAAAATTTTAAGTTACATCTATTATAGGATGTAACACCCAATATTCAGATTCGGTTCATCAAGTCAGATGGAGGGTGTTACATTTTCATTTTATTCACTTTAGTCCTCTATTTTAGCAATTTTTATTCAACTCAATCCAATAGTTCAATTTATCACTATATACTCACCTTGTCATTTCCATATGTAGATAACATGAAAATGAAATCAATTAAAATGACCTTAAATCATAAATGTACAAATCAACATTTTGCGCGTCACTCGTCAACAATTTTCGCCTTTCCTTTCCCTCTCGACCATTCGATGGGGTTATTAGCTATGAATAATCATAAAAATATCATATTAGCAAAGTCCAGTCAAATCAACATTAAATATCAAATTTTACATATTTTTTAATTTATTCAATTTAGTCTCTAAAATTGGGACGAGCATAACTTTCAATTTAAGGCCTCGGTTTAAAATCTGGTTTCACTGAAACTCATTAGGGACCCTCTATTTTCTATCCCTACCAATAAATCATAAAAATTTTCCATTTTATTCAATTTGGTCCCTAATGTAGAAAACTAACAATTAAGCTTTACAATTTAGTCCTTTCCATATACTAAGCTTATTTTTTTTAACAATTTCACACCAATGTCATTCAATTTTCAACAATGGAAACTTTCAAAACTTTAATAGTTTTACAAATTAGTGCATGGGTTAATGTTGTGCAAGAATCATATCCGAAATTAAAACCACTTCTCGAGCATCTCAAATTCACATTTTCGGAGAATGATGAGACTATTGCCGACTTAAAAGGGATTAACCCCTTGGAGGAAAATATGAAACCAATGAAAAAGGCGCAAAGATGATTAAACCCAAATATGGTGGATGTGATAAAAAATGAGAATTTCCAAGCTCACACGATTAAAAAGATTTATTTTGAGCCACCGTAGAACCATTTAAGTCGTCGAGCTAATGATGTTAAACAAGCGCTTGTTGGGAGGCAACCCAATCTTTATTTTATTTTATTTTGTTTTATTTATTTTTATTTTCATTTTTATTATTATTTCTTATTTCTTATTTTCCTTTCTTTTCTTTTTTATTTTATTTAAATATTAATAAATTTCTCTTCTTCCATCTAGGTAAAACGGAGTGAAAATACTAAGAAAAGGCAGACAAGTCCAAACCAAACAGCTCTACCAAACAGCCTCTATTCCAGATACTATTCCAGCCCAAAATGACATATCACTGTAGCCAAACTACCCTATTCCTGCACCCAACCATTCTTATCCCTGCACCCAAACATCCCCTTTCAGCCAAATAAAACCCCCAAAACCTAAATTTTTTCCCAAATTTCCTTCCCTAACTCCATTACTGCCGAAAATTCACCCCTCTCCACCAACCACCATTGTTCACCGTTCGTAATGGTGCGAACCAGAAGCCGCGCCGCCGTCGAGCCTCCTTTCTCCATCAACTCGCTCCGTCGCCGCCTTTCTGCACCCCAAGCCGTCAACTTGACCGGCGCTTCCTCTCCTTCCACTTCCTCACCGCCGCAAATCTCCTCTCCAACACCAACTACCTCTCCTTCGAATTCCCTCGCCTCCTTTTCCTCCATGACCGCCGCACAAGCCGTTGGGCCCACCACATCGTCCCCCTCACGCGCAAGTCCTTCGTAATCAACAACAGCTACACGGGGAATTTCTCTAAATTTTTCTACCTATTTATTTCTTTTGCGTCCACATTGAGGACAATGTGTTTTAAGTAGGGGGAGGTACTCTTCGTATTACTGTTGTCTTCTGTTGTGATTTGTGTTTGCTGCTTGAGGCTCCATTTTGTCCATATATATTTTTTTAAGAATATTCTGTCGCTTTTCATGCCCAAGAATTTGACCACGACTTGCCAATGTTTGACCTACATGCATGATTCTTGGCTACTGAGTTAGTTATGATTTTGCCTGTTTGATTTTATCTCCACTATTTTATTTTTATTAGGCTAAAAATAATTATGATTAATAAGTTAACTCTATCTTGCTTTTCGTAAAATTGATCAAGTTTAATATCAAGTGGACACTTAATAAATTTGCATGCCTAAATTATGTTCATGTCTATTAAGGTGGTTACTAAAACTTATTTTCGACACTTGAGTATTTCTCTTAGGTCCTCTTAAAATTAAAATTTCGTGTAAATTTTGTTTAATAAATGTTTCCAAGGTTATGAGTGTAGCTTAGAACGTGACTGACTAAGTAACCGGGGTAGGGCGCTTGGGTTGTCATTCTACTTCGCGTCGAAAGGTTGTGTGACGTGATAGGTAAAACTCCGCTAACCAAGGTTATGAGTACGGCTAAGAACGTGACTGATTGAGTAACTGGGGTAGGGTGCTTGAGTTGTCATTCTACTTCGCGTCAAAAGGTTGTGTGACGTGATGGGTAAAACTCCGCTAACTGGAAATAAATAATTTTTAGGAGTATGTTGGGCTGAGTAACCGGGGTGGGGTGCTTGGGTTGTCATCTATCTTCGCGTCAAAAGGTTCAATATATTCCTAAGTAAATAAATAATTATAAAAAAAAAGAAAAATAAAAGAAAAAAATAGTACTAATAAAATTGCAGTTGGGGACTAAAGAGGAAATAAGTAGAGTGTCTTGGTAGGTTTGGTAATTTACCTAAATAGCATGAAATAATTTAAGACGATTTTAATTTTTGTGTGTGTTAATTAGAAAACTTTTTCTGTTTTACTTAAAGCAAGCTTAGAAGTTCTCTTTAGTTTTTCATATGCATTTTTGACTAATCTTTATAAAACTTTGGAGTAGAATTTCTTTCAGGATCTAATTTTCACAGTGAACAGGAACCATACTTGAGGGCAAGCATGGGCTAAGTAGGGGGAGTTTGATAATACTCTAGAATGACATATTTTTATGCATTAATTATGTGTTTATTCTGAGTATGATCTTGCTAATTTGAGCTATTTATGCTATTTTATCTCATAGGGACTAAATTAGAGGCAAAAGCGAAATTAAGGGCCAAAAGCGTAAATTTAGAGATAAAATGGGCCAATGCGCGACACAGGGAAAAATTGGTGCCAAAAGTCCAAGTATGGAGGACACAAGGGTTGAAATGCAAAAAGAAGAGACTTTATTCTATTAGACTCTATTTTGATTATATTAGGATAATTAATATTAAGATAATTATTAAGGATTATTTAATTTAAGGTTTATTTTATTATCTTTGATTATTGTAATTTAAGTAGGACTAGTCTATCTATGTTAGCACTATAAATAGGGGATGAAGTGACTCAGTTTGGTTGTTCATCTTTTTCTGAAAACTCTCTCCCCAAAAATCTTTGTTCTTTCCATATTTTCCTTTAATAAAATTTCCTTTTCTATTTTATAATTATTTTCTTTTACATCCCATCCATGAGCCACTAAAATCCATATAGCCAAAGGTTGCCGAAAATCCCCAAAAAGGGTTCTTGAGGTTTAGAATCTGTACTTAGCCTTCTCAACAGGGTATTCATCGTTTCTCCGCATTACGGGGCTGACGCTTCCGTCCATGTCCCTTAAGAAGTGATCTTTTCAACGTGTGCAAGGAACGACCGCTTTGTATATTTTGAGAAGGTTGCACAGTCGGTTCGTTAGCTTACTGCGTCAGAGGTTGGCGAGCCCAAGAGACAAAATGGCATGGGATTCACCATTGAGAAACGTTGATCTAGCATAGATGATCCCACAAGAGCGATTGTTGGCTAGAGTCAGGTTCCACTAAATTGAAGTCTAAATCCTTGGAGCTGGTGGTCGTAGGCGTCCTCTTCCACTATAACTGGCTTATTCGGTTTGAGAAGGATCATCTAAAAGCCAAGGATTGAGCCCAAGGCGGATCGAGGCAACCGGAGGCTGGAATCTCCCCATAAGAATTTCTTTATCTCAACTCTACTTTCTATTTTTAATTTTCACAATTTCATTTCGACTTCTCAATTTTCTTTTTTTTTATTTTATTTACGTTTCTAGATCCAAACTTTTAATTCTGTTATTTTTATTTTTTTAGGAATGCAGGCTTTCTTGGGCACGATTCTGTCCAGGATTTCGAGAAACAAGCATTTGTATAATCCGGTCCCTGAGGATTCGACCTTACTTCCCCTTTACTGTTACTTTCATTATTTTGCAGGGAATAGGATATTTTTGGTGCTTTCAACTATGCATCACTAAATCAAGCTCCCATGACCTCAAATCTATAAAAATTAATGAAAATGACTAGGGACTTACTTGAAATTAAGGGTCGAATGTTAAAAACCAAGATTCCCAAACCCTTCAATGGTGGAAGGTGGTGAAAGATAAAGAAGAAGGTGTTTTCATATTTTTTTTTCAACTATCACTTTATATATATACTAAGTTTGATCCTTAATTAAGCTTAATTAATTTAAGTTAATCATGTTTAATTAAACATAAACCTTTACTTAAGTAATTTAATGACATGTTACATCATCATCCATTAACATCCATTTTAATTTGGTCTATTTTTCATTTTAATCCTTTGGATAATAGCTATTTAAGTCCCCAAGCATTAATCTAATTAAAAATCTATAGCGATTGAACTTTTACAATTTAGTCCTTGAGGTATAATTTCTCACAATTTCAGTTAAATCAATTAACCAAATTTCAAATTATCAATACAATAACTCTGTAAATATATCTATTAAATAGTTACAGACTCAGTTTATGAAAAAAGAGTCTCAAAATCATATTTTCTGACACCACTAAAAACTGGATCATAACAAAATTTTATCAAGAAAAATCTTATTCAATGACGAAAGGGGTGGGTGGCTAAGCCAATTTAAAGGCTGAAAATATAAGTAATTAAAGTAGAAAATAACTTATAAATAATAATCTAACTTATATGGTGAGTAAATATGTTAATAGCACTTAAAAACTAATAAAAAGAAATTACTTATGACATATTCCAACAAATGAGGTTGAAGATAAAGAATTGAATTAGGTCATAATTGTGATTTAAAATAGATTAAATAGTGAATAAAACAACAATCTTGGTTAGTTATAATGAGATGGATTTCTATGGGGAGAGAATAAAAGAAAATTTGTTACATATTTTAGGCCCTTATTCATTTACAGTTACGTATTTTCTATGTAAATCTTATTTAGTTTTAAGTATTTTAGTTGATTTTACAACTTGTTGTAAATTGTATTTTTAGTATCTTTTGATATGCTTTTTTATTTAACAAGTTTTTATTTTTGGAGAGACGCGTACTCTCGACTAGGATTATAATAGACATGAATTATTAATTGTCATTAACTAGAGGTGATCCTGAATCACTACACTTGAGGTTCAATAATGTTCTATTTACTTTAGTCGCACTCTTTATATTTATTTGTTTTATTGTCTTTTAATTTATATTAGTGAATTAGTTAGGGTGTGCTTGATAAGTCATTCAAAATTTTCAACATTTATTTTTGTTTAATTGTGCTAGATAACCATTTTAACATTTTACTTAATGAAACACTTTCAACAAAAAAAAACAAAAATTTGAATAGGGTAAATAAGTAGATAGCTATGTATTACTTAACGGGAAAATATTAAATTGATTTTATTCTTCAAAATCTTATTTTTGAAATAAAGTATTCCCTCATTTGATTAAGATATTCAAATTTTATCTTTCACTTTTATTCAAAACTATTCAAAATAAAATAAACAATACCGTATTAATAAGTTGAAATTTATGAAATAATAAATTTTCAAAAATCAAGTTTTATTATTATAAAACAAAATAGTTAAATTTAGTACTTAATTTTTACTAGCAAGTGAAATAATTTTATAATAAAAATTCAATGCTACTTAATTTTTTTTAATTTATTAAACACACAATTAAGTACCCAGCCAAGTGAATTAGTGGAAATTAGCTACACACTTTCTTATTGGTTCGGTTCTCGAAATATTTCCTAATATATTTATTTTGTTATAATTATTACTTGATGCACTTATAATTATCCGTCAACTTTAATGAATATATATATATATATATTTTTAGAGTGAAATTTCATGTGTGACCGGTCATGCTTGAGTACTCGAATCCTTTCCGCTCAAACGCTACCATTTGGTCCTTTTAATCACCTACCCATTGGCTTGCAAAACTTAAAATTTCATCACACGACCTTATCCTATAACTAATAAATATTTATTACAAAGATGTAAAAATGAAAACTTCATAAAAAAATTTGAGTACAAAATTCTGAAAACACAAAATTTGACAATTCACATAATATTTTCTACCAAACTTTAGATTTTTTTTTTTATTTTTTATAGAATTTTTCAGTTAGTTAATTTTGACATCTATACACGGAAGGCCATTCATTGTGACAAGCATCTTCCTTTTTCTTTTTTCTTTTTGCCATTTCAATTCAATTTTCATCCTTCTATTAAACTCAAATTTAACATTTAACCGTTCTGATTAATTTTTTGTCTTTAAAAAAATTACTATTCAATCAAAAAATTATTCTGGCATAATGAATTGGAATAAGCGTTATTAAAAAAATTCACATCATCTATTAAAAATATTAAGGTGGTAATTATTTGGACTAACTAATGACAAAACTCTTTTTTATTTTTTTAATCATTATAAGACAATGATAAATTTGTAGTTCCGATCTCTTTGTTATGCTCACATTTGAGATTTAGTCTTTATTTTAATTTGACATAATTTGATCCTCTACTTTTATAATGTCATTAGTTAGCCCAAATAATTAACATCCTTAGCTATATTGATTAAAATAATTATGTGAATTTCTCTTAAAAACACCTTTCTAACATAATATAAATAAATAAATATATATATATAGTTATACATGAAGTTGAAATGGGTAGGGGTGAGTAATCGGTCGAGTCGAGTCAAAAAATTTTGAATTAGTCGAATTGATGAATCCTATTTTAGCAACCGAATTCAATTTGAATTTTTTTTCAAATTGAATCGGGTCGAGTCAAAAAAAGTCGAGTCAAATCGAGTCGGTTTAACAAATCCTATTATTTATACTCAATGTTATGTTTACATGGATCGATTATTTAACTAGTAGACAAAGTACAAGGTTATTTAACTACATAAACAATATAATAGTTTTGCCTTTTAACTTAATGGGTAAACAATTATCAAAACAACATAGTTGTGCCTTATAACTTAATGGTTTTGACTCTTTAACTTTAGAAAAAGTAAACATTTATCAAAATGACATGATTTTGCCTTTTCTTATTCAGATTTTCGGATAACTCGAATTGTGTAATTCATATTCGAGTTAAGCCGAAAATTTTGATTTTTTTTTTTTATTTGGGTTGATCTGAATAACTCAATTAACTCAAATGAATCGAACTATTTAATTCAAAATTTGAATTTTTTATTGAGTTTTTCGAATCGAATCGAATTTTGCTTACCCCTAGGAATGGGTATGTTTAAGAAAAGAAATCAACCTCAGCATTTTGATCAAAATAATTAAGGGTATCAACTATTTTAAGTAACTAATGATATTATGTAGAGGAAATTTAATTCTTCTATTTTTCAGATTTTAAAACTCAGGTTCAGTTGCCAATGTTGTTAATTTTTTTGTTAAATTTGTTTATGTGACATTTTGAAATATAAAAAAATACTCACTTGATAATAATATAACTAAAAAGAATGACTTTTTTCCTATAATTTTTAATGTTATTAATTAATCCACTTGACACGTTTTGTTTGGAGGTTTGCCTTTATTTATTTATTTATTTTATTATAAGATAATGAAATTTGACTACTATATAATGTTAAAATCTAATATTTCATTTATATATTTTTATTTTTTATTTAATTTGATTATTATACTTTTATAATTTGATTCAACATTATTTTTATTGTTACATGACTATCAAGTGAATATTTTTTCTTTTTAAATGTCATACCAGTGAATTTAGTAGAAGAATTTTAATGGTGATGGCTACTACACCTGAATTTTTAAATTCAGAAAGTAGAGAGACTAAATTCTTGAATAAAGTAAGGGACTAAAATTTAAATGTACAACTTGAGCATATATCTTCAAATTTTTAATAAAAAAAATTAATTAATGCAGCACAAGACGTGAAAACCATACTAATATTGGTTATTTCTTATAATGAACTGAAGAGGATATTTTTTTTAAAATGTCGAAAATTTGTAACCAAAGTACAATATAATCAACATGCCAAAGTGGTCATCATGTATGTATGTATGTATGTATATTGTTTTAATTTAGTACAAATAGGAGAGGAGGGGGTTTTCAAATACTAAGATTCAAAGCCAGCAAGTCTAAAATTGATTTATCTCAAGTTTTATATATGTAAACTTGATAGTTCAAGTATTTGTATTGAGCTTCTACTTTTACATGTATATACGGCCAGGGGCGAAGTCAGAACAATTTTTTAGGGGGGCCGGATAAAATTTTAATTTTTTATAGTTTATATCTTTATAATTTGTAAAGGATTAAATTGAATTTTTATAATTTTAGGGTGGGCCAAAGTGCAATTTTACCTCTACTAATTTAAAATTTTTAAAAAATTCTAAGGGCCTAAATAAAAATATTACATTTTAGGGAGGCCGGGCCCATGCCAACCCCTGGCTTCGCCCTACATACGGCAATTTATTTTATATAAAATTTATAGGGTTTGAAAATACGATAAATATCTATTTGTTTTTATTATATCCTATAAGATACATGTTATATTTTCAATCCGTTGGTGTATGAAATAATTTATTTATAATATTAATTGGGAAAAGTTTTACCCCATTCCTAGGAGTAAACGTTGATCTCGCCCATGGAGGATGAAATTAGAAGGGAAAGGTAAGGTCGATGTGAACGAGGATTTATTTTTGTCTTATTCATACACAATTTATTAACTATATATTTATTATCGCAAGAATAGATGAGGATGAAGATGATATTATTTGAAGTTTTGAATAATATTAAATAATGAAATTAAGCAAAATTTTGTTTATAAATTAATGTTCTTACTTTTGTATTTGCCGATTGAATGGAGAAGGGATGGGCATTGCATGGCCTTGAATTGACGTTGAAAGAGACATGCTGAGGACAAAAACAGGTAGATTCCAAGCATAAAAAATACATGCAATCCAATCACTGCTATCACCTTTGGGCCTTTTATGTTCTGTTTCTTGGAGTTTTGCACACATAAAAATCCCATACATATATGCTTCTTTTATAGGAATTGTACCTTTGATTCTTCTAGACGAGGTTTTGTACGTTTACACAGATTGGAGTTTGAGAATACCTAACAATATATTTCTAAATATTAATTTAAAATTTTATCAACACGTATATACATGTGAAAATTATATATCTATAAAAGTATAAAAAGATAAAAGTGTCGTAATAATAATATTAGTACTAATTAGAGTTAATTGCACCAAATTTCTCTAATCCATAACCCTCATTTTAAATTGATCCCTAAACTTCCAAACATTCTAATTACATCTTTATATTGTCGATGTTATATCAATTTGGTCATTTTGTTTCTAAAATCGTTAATTTAACTATTAAACATGTCGTATCTTATGTGACATAATTTAAAATGAAAAATTTAAGAAATATAAATATTGTAAAAATAGATGTTTTAAAAATCTTAATTTTAAGGTTTTCAAAGCTTTTGTAAAAGTTTTATCGTTCACTATTTTTTTCAAATTTACTTTGTTTTTATTTTTAAAAGTTATGGAACTACGCCTTATTTATTCATATTAAATTTAGCTACATACAATTTGACGTGTCATTTATCAATTAAATTAGCGGTTTTAATAATGAAAAGGCCTAATTGATATAACATTGATAGTTTGGGGATGTAATTAGAACATTTTGAAGTTTGGAACTAATTTAGAATGATGATCATAGTTTGGGGATGTCTAATGCAATTAACTCTATTAATTATAATTTAAAAGAAGAGGTATTTTTGTAATTTCATAATTGAGTTGGTGACCCAATTATGGGTGACACATAATACTAGATATTTGAGTTTTAAATTTGGTAAATAACGCTTTGTAATAATAGCATGAATAAATTTTGTTGAGGCAGTTTATGAGCAGTGTCCACTGGTGTTTGGCATTGTTTAAGCTCATAACTTGTCTTATTTGTTGGCAGGTTATGACCCGGCCAAGACGTTATGGCGGAATCTGAAAATGTTACAAAAAAGGATTTTGAAACAAAACTTTCATGTTAAAATTTCTCGTATTAATTGTTACTAAAAGAGTTCACATTTTCGGAAAAACTTATTATACTCTTTAATGAAACTGTCATTTATTGCCCTTTTAAGTAAAACATAAATTTGCAGCGGAAGTTTGTAAATCGTTATAGTTGAAAACTGAGCTTGTATTTTCAAAAACATTTATTTGCGTAAAATTGTTGTTTGCCAAACGTCGCAGTTTAAAAATCAAAATGCATCCAAAACCAAAATTATAAACAACAGTCCAGAGAGTCTCAAAATTACAAAACTCTAAAAGAAAATCTCGAAAATTAAATAATTTAATAATTAAAAATAATTTTCCAGTCTAGTGGTCACCGCTGAACCTTCGTCGCACCGACCGCCTATGCCTGAGGATTACCTGAATAGAACAGACAAACAAATGTGAATTTTTAAAAACTCAGTGTGTAAATAAACAGAGTCATGCATGCACATAAATTCAGATTTCTCAGAATATCAAAACAGAAGCGGACATAAGTCCTTAATAGAATCAGATCATATTAAAATTGGATTATCAGAAACATACAGATATGCAAAGTCCTACGCCCATCCTCTACACACCATCTCTGACCATCCCAACACACCATGTGAGGTATAAAACACCCACCCATCCCTACACACCATATAGTGTCCTCACGACACTTATTAGAAATGTTTGAAACCAAGTTGCCAGTATACCGGTGAAATGTCGCCTCACAGAATACTTTCTCCACATATACAAATCTCACCCCATATACAGATAATGAATACAGATATACAGATATAACAGAGTTAACATGTCCCGCATGCTCATATACAGATAACATACATGCTATTACGAACCAGTCAAATCATACATATCAATTTCTAAATGCTCAACTCAATCTATCAAAATAGCAGATATCATGCATTAGGGTTTGTTTTGCCCTTATCGACCATACAAAAGGCTCACAGTAGATTAGAACGACGTATGTGACCCTAGGGAAAATTTTAGAATTTTGAGCCCACACGCCTATGTGGCTCACACGCCTGAATTGGCCTTGCCCGTGTTGCCCACACGGTCACACACACTCCTGTCACATGGCTTACCACACGGTCGGGCACACGCCCATGTGGCTTTTGTCGAACCTCATTTTCTCGTGTTTCCGTCACACACCTGGTTCATTTTTTAGGCGAAAGCAATCCCGAGAACTCCGAAACCTAAAAACAGTATACCAAACACCGTTTTAACAATTAATTTATGAATTTAAACTAGAATTTGATCTCGACTTAAGGCCTCTCAAAACCGAACTACTCGCTAAACACCTACCACTAACTAGCAGAAGCCACTTAATACTCAAATCTCTAGAGGAGCAACAGTCGCTTCTTGTCTTTCCCCTAATCGAGAAATAACGAACACTATCAATGGATTTCGCTAAACATAATCAAATCCCCCCACAATGCAAAACAGAAAAAGAAAACCACTCGATAGCTTACCTATTCGGAACGAATCGAAGAACCCCAAAAGTACAACACAGCACGTACGACAACCAAAACTGAAGAAGAAAAAGAAGAGACGGAAAAGAAGAGAAAGAAAAACAAAAAGTGATATTAGAGAAAAGAAAGAAAAGGAATTTTAGGAAAACAAAAGAATTAAAATTAAAATTAATTCTACCAAAATCCCAACTCCCCACAACCTCACTAACTACCAATCCCACTAAATCTGACCACTAACCTTATCCAACTACCTCAGAATTCCAACTCCACCGAAACTCTATCACATAACCGAGCAAAAATTATCATCCACACTCATGCAGAGGCTCAAACACGAGTCCTTAAGCAATCTAACACCTTCCACTCGAACCAGCAGACTTATTTTGATATGATTTGACTAACAATAGAATATAAGCCAAACTGCCCAAGGATAGGCTAGGATCAAAATAGCAAAAATTTCCAAAAGTGGGACTTGAACCCAAGACCTCAAATACACACCCAAATCACTTAACCACTAAAGCCAATACTTAATTATGAAAGAATTCAAAGAAAAAAAGTTAAATTAGTCAAGGCGTTACATATTTGTGTGGATTTTGTACAATCAATCTCGTGACTATATTTGGAAAAAAGATTGGATCAAGTAAGGTTATGTTTCAAATATTCTTATTTACTTTACTTAACTTATATATAAGATATGGGTTGACTTTATGACCTTTTGTATCCCTATATATAAGGTAATTATTTTTACAAGATTTGGACAAATCATGGTGGATTGAAGTTTTCTTAGTGGAGCTAGATTTGTTCTCTAAATATGGAAGGCTTGTTCAACCTTAATAAAGATTTTATTATTGAGGTAGTTATGAGAGGAATGCCTAGAGCAGTGCCATGATCAGTGCCCACTGTGTCTGGCACTGCTCAAGGCATTGCTCAACCTCATAACTTGCCTTATAGAGTCGACATTTTTTTGTTAACAAATCTTTGGGTTGTGATCTTTGCTCATTATGTGGATGTGTATAAGCCTATGGATAATATTCAAACCTACTATACGAACATATCTTGAAATTTGGTGTAACACTTGATTACTTTAATCGACCTAAAATTTGGAAAAGTTAGGATTAAATTGAAAGGACTAGTAAATTGTTGGACTCCATTGGGAAATCAGGGAATTTTAGTGGCTAAATTTTGAATAGTTGGATCTCAACCCTACTTCAGTTAGATTGGGACTGATTAGTTCCAAAGTGGGAGATAAAATGGTAAAGGATTGATTGTGAAGATGGCCAGTGAGGATCGTGCCTAAGGAGTGTATATATAAGGCTTGAGGGGTGGCAAGATTTTTTGAATTTTGTTGATAAATGTTCTCCTCTCCATAACATCATCTTCTTTAGCCGTCTTGAAAAAGACGAGGGATACGGGTGAAGGAAGCTCTGCATGCAATAGCAGAGGTGTGAGTTTAAAGCAGACAATGGAAATATGGAGGAACTGGTAAGTCTCTTTATCTCCCTCTAAGTTTGGGTGCTAAAGAAAGAAGTAAATTAAGACCCTTAAAGCTTTTGTATAATTTAAGGTTTTGGGTTACTAAGAGTTTACCACCATTGGTTTAACCAAAATATGGTTGTCATGCTTAGCCGCCAGGACAAAGGAGGCTCTGGCGTTTGGACTAACTAAGCTGTCAAGTATAAGAAAACCAAGTGAGTATATGCAGTCTGCCTTCTAGTTGCTAAATGTTGTAATGTGAAAAATTGTCATGCTAATTGTTGATTGTAATAGTAAACGATTGTTGAATAGCTATCTGGCGTAATGAATTGCATAATGATGTGTTGTATTGTATGCATGTTATGAAAGGGAAACTACCAAGGGGTTAGACAGAGTTAAAAATGGAAAAAAGGGGAATTCTGTTAGATATCGTCGTACGGTGTTGCTATGTGCACCCGTGATATGTGAAGCTCTGAGCCTTGTAGAGGGGACACTACGATGTTCGAGTATCAAGGCATAGGAATGGTGAATTGGAGGAATGAGAGGATTGCGGTTGGATAAGTGGGAAAAAAATCATGGCGGGGCAATGAGTCTGATCGGAGGCTATACACCTAAAATGAGTAAGACCATAGCTGAAAGATGTTATAACATCATAATAAAAATGAGTAAGATCATAGTTGGAAGATGATATGTCTTCATACGAAAGCACGCCTAAATGGTAAATAGGAATAAGACCATAGTTGAAAGATGCTATGGCATCCGTTGTTGGTCCGCTGAGACGGTAAATACGGGGTTACATTGTGTAAAACCGTAGCTAAAAGATGTTATGGCATCATGATAGAAATTAGTAAGACCATAGCTGGAAAATTCTATGACATCATAGATGGTCTACCGGGACAATAAACATGGGATAGTTCGCCGGGACAGTAAACACAGGATAGCCCGCCGAGAAAATAAACATGGGGTAGTCCGCCAGGTCTGTAAACACAGGAAATCCACTAGAAAGCTAGACATGGAGATCATACTCAGAAAATCTGTAGTTCATGAAGGATGTCAAGGGTGAAAATAGAGTTCGCGGTGTTAATGGAATGACAAGTCACAAGAAGAAATGAGTTGGTGCGCCTAAGGAACATAGGCCACCGGATTAATGAGGGGTGTCAAGGCTATGTCTCAATCCCAGATAGAGTGAAAAGGTAAAGGAAACTCCTCTGGTAATGATGTAAACATGGTACACGCAAATACTAGTCTACCAAAAAAGTTGTGGCTTCCACACGATTTAAACAGCAGCAAATTGATCCACAATGAGACGTAATCATATTTTGTAAGTTGATAAAAAGTCAATCAAAGAATTTAATAGGCTGATCAGGGTTTTCAAGGGAGGGAACATATGGCCAGCCAAGTTCGCCAAAGGATAGTAGAAAGCAAAGGTCAGACATAACTATGGAGAATGGCAGAGATCTTATTGAGCTTCCAAAAGTAGGAACTGCATGTCCTAAGAAGCTTCCCTTAGAAATAGATCAATAGAGTAAGGGTTTTGGTGCTGTTAGTGAGCCCTAGTACTCCAAGGCAGTGAAGACATTGAAATCTGAGAAAGACACAAATGTAGAAATCACTGGGGCAGTCGCCAAGCGTCACCCGCTAGAAATATTGAATGCGATTATCAGGGAGTTAAAATCTGATCTAACGCCTCAATATTTCTTCTTAATTTCTATATACGGATCTCACTAAGTTTGCTCGAACTTATAAGTTTTCTGCTCAAATGCAGGTCAGTTAAAGATTCAAAAATTGAGAGGGACCAAGTCAGACTTCACTGGGAGCTAGGCAAAATGCAACAACTGTGCATGTGTATAGAGAGGGTACCTATAGAGGCCTCGCCTCAGGGTTTAAGTTGTCTATATATATATATATATATATATATATATATGTTATCGAACCTCTATCCAAAATTTGTAAACGTTCGTTAGATTCAAAGTCTTAAGAGATTTATTTCCAGTTGATACGAGTTGTAACTTCAGTTAGAATTTCAAATTCAAGTTGTTTAAGTTTGTAATTAAATTGAAACGGAAAATTTGTCAAGTCATTCTAGTTAGTGTAGCATCCGATATCCGGACTTAATAATTGGGTCGGGTAGCGGATGCTACATTTGGTTTGGACTGGATCAAACAAATCAAGTTCCCTGTTTTAAGAAGACTGGATCGGGTAACTTGGTAACATATCCTAAAGATCTGAAGACTTATCATGCTCATATTGAAGATATTATCTTTACTGATTCTCTTGATATTTTGATGGGAAGATTGATTGTAATTAATCATTATCTTAACAAGCATTAAACTCTTATATATTAAAAGGCTTGCGTAGGTAAAAAGTGTGGAGAATTTTAGCACTTATTTTGTAATTTAGAACTTATTTTTCAAAGTGCATTTTGTAAGTAATAAAGTGAGTCACTTGGTTTTTGTTCTAATTTTTCAGGGGAAAACTTAAAGCAGAGAAATCTAGATCTTAGGTACCAAATTGAGGTTGTTAATCTAGTGGTTGTCAATGCTTGTAATCACTTGTTGTATGAGGTGTTAAATAATGGATTATCTCTCTATGCAAGGCCTTATAGATATAGGGAAACTGGACTGTGGAAACACATCAAGTGTATATTGTTTTTCTACTTTATTCTTCACCAATGCTTGAAGTAGTGGGCACTGCTCGTAGCACTGCTTCTGACACTAGTCAATTTCTACTTGCAATTATTGATTTTAGACCTAACAAATTTAATTAAATTTTGATACATAATTCTGAAAACTTTTCATGTTTGGACTCAAATTTGGTTGGATTCACTCATTTTCACTACTTGCATTATAAAATATTTTAAAATTATGTTAACATTAATAATGTTAATAAAAAATAATTTTTTTCTTCAAAATATATCTTTACTCACAATTTAAATTATTTAAATTCAAATCAAATTAAACTAAATTAAAATTAAAAAAATAAAATTATTTCAATGAACCATTCGAGATAGAAACAAGTATAGACGGAAGTGGATGGTAGAGCCAAAGTATATAATTGGATCAAGCGTAGGACAAATTATGTATGAAATTAGAAAGATGAAGATGAAGCACAATCAAAATAAGATATTGCATAATTGGCCATTTGCATACCAAGTAGGTTTAGCTATAAATTGTTTATGGTCGACAGTCATTCTTGGTCATGCTGGCCATGTCATAACGACACTTCTTCAACAATTTTCCCTTTAGATAAACAACTTATCATCAAAATATTTTTATTTAACAAGACAACTTATTTAAGGTCCAATCACTTTTTCTTTTTTCTTTTTAAAGTTTAAGGTCCAATCACTCTTGTTCTTCATATGTAGCAATAATAAATGCAAAAATCTTTTTGCCAGTCCATTTCACAAATGCTCTTTTGTCCATATATAACACTCAATTTTTGGAATTAGTATTCCTTCCGGTCACCTCGATTTTTGGAATTATTATTATTTCTCTGTAGCCTCTTGATTGGCAAATGCTTATGGGGTTAAGCGAAAAAAATATTGGGGCAAAATCAAATTATAAATTTGATAATCATAATTTTATTATTCTTAGACAATCAAAGTATAAACTTAACTTAAATTTGTAAGATTTTAAAGGTGGCCCCTAAATTGTTTAAGCTAATCAAGACAAGTGTCACAAAAACATGATCGAAATGAGGTAAGTATCCTTTGTAAGTTCATTAGTCTCATGTCTCGTAAAATAAGCCAATACATTGGCACTTAGCATTAGCAGACAATTTCAAAAGGGGGGGGGGGGGGGGGGGGCTCCAAAACACTGGGGGCCTTAGGTTCCAACCCTAATATATATACATGACTGACTGCTGAAATCAGTTGTAGATTTGGCCTAGTTATGGTATGATGACGTGAAATACTTGGAACCGGTTTGGCATACACTTTGTGACAAAACATGTCTATCCAAGAATTTTTGTTCCAAACAGGGTTCAAATATATATGGACAAATCCGTAGCTTTGCAATCTCTTTCCATGAAATTTTACAATTAGGTTTTTTTAGCCAATTTTTTTTATTAATAGCCTTAAACAACGTCCACATCTGCATAGAGATATATGTAGAGGAACCACCCTATATAATCTTTGCACGGTACTCTTCCTATATTTACAACTATTTCCAATCGATAGTATCGGTGGAGAGATCATTAATCCCTAGGGTTCTTTTTCTTTTCTTTTTTCTTTTTTTTTTCTTTTTAATTTTTCATCCATTATTTGATCACCATCTCCAACTCCAAGAATAATAGAAATAATAATGTTGGGTGGCTCTTCAATGGAGGAAATACCAGCTGCTGGTAATAACTCATCAGAGATCCAGCTTCCTCCTGGTTTTAGATTCCACCCTTCTGATGAAGAGCTCATAGTTCATTACTTGAAAAACAAAGTGACGTCCAACCCTCTTCCAGCTTCTATTATAGCTGAGATTGATTTATACAAATATAATCCATGGGAGCTTCCAAGTATGTATATGCATATGTTTACTAATTAGAAAGGGTTCTTGTAAACTGTACTGATTAGTTCTATCTGGTTTGTTTATTTGTGATCTATCTATCCATCTATCTATATATATAGTTAAAGCTTTGTTTGGAGAAGATGAATGGTTTTTTTTCTCTCCAAGAGACCGGAAGTATCCGAACGGGGCGAGGCCTAATAGAGCGGCAGCTTCGGGGTATTGGAAGGCGACGGGGACGGATAGACCGATCCTAACGTCGTGTGGAACCAAGAGCATTGGAGTGAAGAAAGCTCTGGTATTCTACAAAGGACGTCCACCTAAAGGGACCAAGACAGAGTGGATCATGCACGAGTATAGGCTGCTTGAAACCATGATTTGGACTCCCAAACGAAAAGGGTCTATGAGGGTAACAACTAAGACCGTGTGGACTGTATAGCTAATTTATGTGATGAATTATGAATGATGATAATCGATTTTTTTTTCTTTTTTTTTTTTATGTTAACAGTTAGATGATTGGGTGCTTTGTCGAGTGAGGCAAAAAGCCAGCATACGAAGGAACAGTTGGGAAGATAGAAATATTAGCAGTCATGAACCAGCTGATAGCTTTTATGTCCCCAATTCCATTGAGCCATGGCCTTCCAACACAAACCACAACGTTGAAATGGGCAAAACCTACCTATTCAATGACTGTCCTATGTTGCCTTACATTTTTGCATCTCAAGACCTTCCTTGCATCGACACAACCTCCAGCATTAGCTTCCAAAGCAGTGACAAATCTTGCACATCCCTCCAGGAAGCCAATTCTGGCAACAACAACATGCAGATTTCATTTTCGTCCCTACAAAACCTGTTTAACCCTTTGAAAAGAGAGTCCGTGGAGGAAGGTAGTTTTGTCCCAACCAGCTGTAAGAAGCTCAAGAATACTGAGAAAGATTGCAGTGAAATGAACTTTTATAGATCAAACCATTTGGAAAACAGTGATTCTAGTCCACATCAATGGAATCCAATGATGCAGTATGATCAACAACTTAATCTCCCGGATTTTACTGAAACTGACTAAAGAAAGCATGAGATTATACATATGGGGTAAAAAAAGGTGTACATAAAATTATCAATGGTTTCTATAGTTTGTTGAGGTGAAGGTGTGCAGTTAGATATACAGTAATTTCTACTTACGACCGGGGTGGAGATGATACATTTGTACGTAAATTATTAGGGTGATTTCGAGATCTTCATTTATGTTTATTTATTAAAAATTTCAGATTGTAATTTGTATCAATGTACATACATAGTATTACAAGTACATATGGTAAAACAATAAATGCCATACTGGCTACACCAGAGCTCAGACTAAAGCTCATGTAATTTCTATCATTGTACACACGTAGTATTACAACTACATGGTCTTATTGTATCAATGTACTTCTGTTTTTTTTTTTTTTTTACAAAAATTTAAACATTGTTACCTAAACTCCAAAAAAATAAAAAATAAAAATTCACCATTTGGAACTCCAATGCATTTGATTCCAAGGTTTTCTGGAACTGCATCTTATTTTCAGCATCATTGTCTGTTTTTATGCCCAAAAAAGAAAACTACAACATTGAACCACAAATGTAGGGCTCCCTAAATGACACCAAAAATTCCCTTTGTTTCTAGAGAAGTTATTTTTTCTTAAAATATTTTAAAAACTTTTTTTTTCAAAAAATTATACTCTCTATTTCAATAAAAAATCAACTTTTTAAAATATTTTAATTAATTAAATTTTACAAAAGAAAACATATTTAAAAACTTCATCAAAAGTTTTTAAATATTTTATTCATAACAAATTTTAAAGGATAAGAGATCAAAGACGGAAACCTTTTAACCATCGATTGGGAGTACCTTTTGCCCTTTTAACTTCTTATTTATTGCTTTAGATCAGCTTGTATTTATCCTTTTCACTTTGTTTCCTGTTTCTATTGAAAAATGTCTTCCCTTTATTGAATGATAAGGTTATTTCAGGAAATTTGAAATTAAATTATCGTTGACAAAGGGTTAATGTATATTTGATACTTAATTGCTACATAAACTTGAAAACTGTTAGCTAAAATCATACTCCTTTTTTAGATATGTGATTAACACTATTTATTTTTATCAATCCAACCAATCATTGCATGCCACGTGGATTAAAAATAAGAAAGAAAAATAATTTTAAATTTTATTTTAATATTATTAATTAAAATACTTTAAAATTTTAAAAAATTTCAAGTTTAACTTATTTTTTAATATCCCGAACCCCCCCACCCCCTCTACCTCTCACCTTATCCTTCTTCTTCTTCCCAATCCCTCACCTTTCTCAATTTTTTTTCCATTTCGTCCCTAAACTTCACGAGTTCATGGACTCATATCTTTGCTTTAAAAAAAAGAGAAAAGTCATTTTGTAATTTTTCTGGAAGTGAGAAAGATTAAGGAAATAAATGATCTATTTTTAGCCTTTTCGGATTAGAGCTCTCTGGTTTATCCCCAAAAAATGGCTTCCTTTTGCTTACTACGATTGATTTTGATTTTCGTTTTCCCTTCTTTTGTTTTTCTCTGAGTTCCATAGTTGAAGAAGGTCGTCAAAGGGTCTTATTTTCTATTATCCTTTTGTTTCCTTGTTTGAATTAGTTTTGGAAAACGATGATGATAGAGGCATGTAACGATGCTAGGTCGAGGCTTGAGTGGCAACGACTTGAACAGATTTTAGCGATGGTGTTGGAGAAGAAACAATAGATGAAGAAGCAAAGAGAGAAGAGACGGTGATGGGATGGAAAATTAATTATTTAATTAATAAAAAGTGAAAATAAATTAAATATGTAATATAATTGGTCCTTTAATTCACGTGCCATAATTTGATTGATGATATTAAAATTTTAATGGTATTAGTATTAGTCATGTACTTAAAATGGGTATGATTTTCTAGTTTAAATACCGAGTAGAAAAAAAAAATGTTAAGGGCTGAAAATCCATTTTCGGATTGACCAAAGCGGTTTTCGGCAAACGTGGAAAAATACGAAAATTGTTTTCCTGAAGGTAAAAAAAAAAAACCTAAGAGTGGACCAGAAATCATGCCGTACGAAGGCCGATCAAATATAAGAAATCAGCAGAAAAAGGGATATACTACTACAGCATAAATGATAAAACCATGAAGCTAGAAAAAACCTTGAATTCGACTTTACTTACTCACTCCAGCTACTGAGCAAGTCAAAGTTAAATATCTTTTTACTTTATTCCACTAACATGCTAGCTTAATCAAGCTTTTCTTTCTTTTTTCCCTTTTGGAACAAAGCTTTTTGTTTTCTAATTATGAAAATTTTCAACATAAAAAAGAATCTACCTTGAAATTGAGTATGAAAATTGAGATTTAACTAAAAAAGTAGCCTAATCGAGCTTAGTCAAGCACTAGCTTGAGATAAAGTTCGATTACACCCCCTTAAGCATATCTAACACTAAATTACCTAGGAAATCTAGCAACTACGTTTATTTCCTATTCAGCTGTATAGTACTGCCACTTTAAATATGCTACTAGTTTTTTCTACTTTTTTTTTTTTTTTTTTTACTTACCTCCATCTCCATCTCCATTCCGAAATGGTTTCCGAGGCATGCACCGCAGAGGGTTCAAAGCATTTGTGTATCTGTCTAGGCAACACAACTTTTGTCTTAACCTGAAATTGTCTGCTTATGTGGTAACGATTGATTTGTTAGCTATGTATTGTAAAGAAGAGCCATGAAGGCAGAAGTACCTCCTTTTAAACAAATATGGTCAAACCTTTACAAACTCCATGATATACAAACATTTTACGGTTGTCTTGAATTTGTAGAGATAGATAAACTCAAGTTTTCCCAGAGCAAACAATGATTCCCACTAATGAAACAAATCAAATACAAGATCAAGCACGAGAACAAGCCCCTCCAAATGAAAGACATTACCAGAAAAAGACGATAACATACAAGGGAAACTCATAGATTTATCCTTTTATCATTTCACTTCTTCAGAACACTGCAAATGAAGAACAATTAGGGGAGACTTCTCAATGATAAAAACAACAGAAATAGGAGAACAAGTCAGTTAATCCATTAACAGCATTTCCACATAAAATCATTACTAAGAAAAATCCAACATCTATCACCAACCAAAGGTAACTGAAGCACACAGTATAGCAAGTTCCACTACAGTAAACTGTAAGAATATCGAGAATACAGGACACAGTTTGTGGTTAGTATTGAAAGAAAGCTTTTTTAAATGAAGGCATGAGATAGAATCTTACTTGTACAAATAGGCAGCTATTCCCAGAACTATGCACAGCAATACGATATCAATACAGAAATTTCGGCTGGACCTCAACTGGAACAAACCAATAACTTATGTTACATCCAGCAAATAAGTGAATAAAGATGAAATGCATGGGAATCTACACTTAATGAAGTTATAATTGATCACCTGTGTGACAGTATCTTTAAGTCTAACATTGGTATTCTTAAGGTCAGCAGCTGCCTTGTCCACCTGCAAATGTGTATAGAAACAGAATATATATACTGCAATTTTGTAATCTTTAAGCAGCTTCTACGATGTACAACAAGACGATGGTTATAATGTTCACCTTGGTGTCAATTTCATCCATCAAAGGAACTTGCCTATCTAGTTCCTGCAGATACCATAGCATACAATTAAGTAAATGGCATGAATGTCACAATTACTCAAAAAAAATACTTCATAACAAATATTTGTAATTATAAATGACACTCGGGTCAGCTTTACCTCATTCATATCATGAGCCATGTTCTTTAAAGTATCCAAACCTTCTGAAATCATATCCAAACCTTGGTCCTGCATGGATGTCAAAAGCAATAAAAGGTAAATCATAGCTAAAGAAATGTGGTGTATACAGGTAAAAGTCAACCGAGATTCCTTCCAATAGAGAAAAATGTTCATAAAGAATAGCTCCCAAACAAGTTTGACATGCCTGCTTCATTTTCCTCATTTCATACTCCTGCCTGAACTGACTTGACTGCTCAGATTCTTGAAAGTATTCGTTGTCAAATCGCTCATCTATGACCAATATGAATATGTAAGTACAACGGAAAAAATAAGATCTTCCAGACATAAAAGTTCCACAGATCATAAAGGAATTACTGATAAGCCATGCATTATAAACTATAAAATTGAGAATTTCTTGCTGCAAGCAGTCTGATGGTAACAAAGAATGAACAACAGTCTTGCAGATATGAGCATAAGCTAAGCAACCTCCTCGCTTTATTATTTTTGAAGCTATAAAATATGAATTACAATAGTTTTTAATATATTAGAGAAAGCACTCAAATGCTCACTCTCGCCACCTTTTAGTTGGGTTCCTACTCTTATTTCTATTTCTCCATCTTGATTTCCAAATTTTTCTCTCGTATCTTTGAATCAAATCTTGTTCTTGATCCATTTTTTTCCCAACTTTCCCTCTCATGTTTGCATCAGCTAATTGAAAGACAAAGCAATGTTCTTCAATCATTATGGAAGGTTCTACCAAATAAAAACAAACAATTCCACCCTACCCAACAACAAAATGCAAATGGAAAAAATGATGATAACACATACGGTGTGCATTTTTAGTCAAAATGGTAGAAATAAAGATTTAAATCTAGACAATGGCAAGTTTAACAGGTCAGGAAACAGCTAAACATGAAGTCTCCATCCATACAATCTCAATAAATTTAACAAGAAATTTCAATGGAGTTAAGGATCACCTGAATCAAACTTAATTGCAGTATGAGAAGCTGAAGGTGCTGAAGACATCCAGCCTCCAGTTTGTTTAGTAGCAGCAGTTCCATCAGGTATAGCTTGAATCCTGTCCGGCAATGCAAGGACCAGATCATTACGAGCAGCCATCTCTTCAGTTGAAATCCCTTTAACCTGTAAATGAATCCAAACTCTATCACAATGGAAGTCCAAACTAGTCAATTGTCCAAGTCCAAAATAGCATATTCCAAATACCTCTAAATATGTAAAAAAAAAAATACATTATAGTAAAAAAAAATGTCAATCTGTTTGCTTGAACAACATTATGAATGTATGAATAGTTAAACGAGCTCACATTTACAATAAATTGTTAAACAATCTGGGAAATTGTAAAAGAGAAGGAAAAAAAGTTAACCTTCTTAACAGCCAATCTCTGCAGCTTCGGGACCTCCTCAAGCAATCGAGCCTTGGTTCGACGAATCTCAGCATTGACTGCAACAGCAGATGCCTTACTTTTCTCCTTGGAAGCAAGTTCCACTTTCTAAATAAAATAAAATAAAAAACTCAAATCGAAGGCAATAAAACCCTAATTATTACTGAACAACTATCAATTAAGCAGAGGAAGACTGACACTCTAAATCTCAAACAACCTAATCATAAGGCAAGCTTAAACCTAACAATCTCAACCAAGAGAAGATGAAAGAAATAGATTAGATCGGAGCTACCTCAAGAGCGGATTCAATGTCGGCTTCGACTGCGGCGTAAGCGCGAGCAAAAGCATCGTCGCCGGAGACATTTTGGTCACGCTGCTTTTCGACGTCGTATTTATCGTACCTCTTGCAGATCACATCTACTCTTGTCAATATATCGATTACACTCATTTTATTTTTATTTTGAGTTTAAAATTCAATCAATGTAGCTGTTTGGATGTGGGAAAAAATTGAGAGAAAAAAGAGTTGGAATTTCTTCGTTTCTGTTTGTTTCCCCTGTAAACGTCGTTCACCGAACTAACTCCAGATTCAAAGAATAAACAGTATCAATAATTAAACATTAGGAGTCAACCCGCTTTTCATTTTTCACGACAAAGTTTTTTTTAAAAATCCTGATATTATGTAAATTTAGGGTGAAATCATAGGGTAAAAGTATCCTGAGAGGTCAGATTATTTTATGCTTGATTATTTCATTAAAATTTTTATTTATTTTTTCAGTTAAAAACGGTATATGAATTTTAATTTGAGGTATTGGTATATCTGATAGAAATAATTAATTTATTCTTTAATCTAATATATAATTATTAATTTATCTATTTTTTAAATAGAGTGAGCAAAATATAATTTAACTCTTAGTACAATACTTCTATAGCACTTTTATTAAATCAAGATTTCTTTTCATTTCAATAATAATAATTTCAAACTAATACAACCAACTTTTTTTATAACAATCTTGTTTATTTGTCAACATTTTGTTTGTTATAAAGAGATGGTTATACACCTAAGCTAATACAGTCGATCCTTTCTATAATTGTCTCATTTATCTATTATAAACCTATATCCTTTTGCACTAGTAATAATACTGATGCTAACTAAATTAGTACTTAATTGACTTATTTTATTTTATTTTACCTTACAAAATTCTATGATTAACAAATTATATTTTTAATACTATATTTTTATATCGTTAATGTTACATTATTGATATTCTCAGTTTAAAACCCACAACAATAGGCTAGTAGTAGCATAGAGCCTATTTCATTCCACAGTCGCACGCGCTCAATTATTTCACATTTTTTTCCATGGTTAAGGAAAAAGAAAGCATATTCCACTACTTATCAAGTCCATAAATAAATTATTTTATTTTCCAATAAAATAAATTAAAAGAATAAAAATAAAGATTCCACTTAAACTTAAAAGGTCACACATTCAGCCACTGTCAAGTGTAACAGGCTAGAATTTAAGTTTCGTAAATCACGCGGCCTTAAGCAGAAACTTAACTTCGAATTCGTTTAAGCCAATCTAACTTTCAAAAGATGAAAATTCGCAACGGAAATTCTCGAAAGATGAGAATAAGGCACCGAAATAAAGTGGAAACAAACTCTCAAGCGAAGAAGCAAAAAGCAAGCAAAAAAGCCACACACACAAAAAAAAAACACTAAGCATACCAAGTGTTTTTATTACTTTGAAGAATTACAACTGAGTGATTACAAATGAGGGGGAAGACCTCTATTTATAGTTGAACTCCCCCAAATCCAACAGTACAGTTTAAATTACATTGACGGTCGAAATCAAAGCCTATCTACAATAAGAGAATCCTAAGGGATTTAAACTCTATATAATCTTATCCCTTAGGATTATAAATATTAATCACGATAACTCTAGTTTTACTATGTCTCTGTCATCATCTAACTCAAACTATTTCCCTTTTTTTGTACATCTCCGACTGTAAAAGGCTATTGCCCTCTTACTTGCATCCATTGTGACTTGTCTCGATTAGGATCCCTTTGATCCTCACAAATAGGATTTGAAACACCCATATTGAACATCAGGTTAACCTTGATTTTTGCCGCCAACTCTAGTTTGTAAGCCCCTCGGTTTAGCTACTTTCGAACTCTAAAAGAGCCCTTGTGTTTTTGCCAAGCCAATGATAAGTCATAATTAAAAACACTAGAAAATTGTTTGAGATGTACCTCGATCATAGCATTTTTCTCATTTTGACTGCCCAGTTTGCATCACCACTTTACCCACAAAGTTTGATGCACAACCCACCACTCTCTTAAGAGGTAGCCCCATTGATAACCAAACAGGCTTCACATCGGTTTGCCACACCTCTAGCATTTCCAAAGGGGTCCCCTTAGCACTCTAATTTACCAAGTCAACATTCTCACCACTCATGTCTTGGCTAGCTAGATTGCTAACAATATCTTGGTTTCACCCTTAATGTCTCGACTCAGCGGTACAACACATTATTGTTGTAAAATATCCAAGATGCATATGCAATCAACAAAAAGAACCGAAAGAGCATTAATCTTGTCAAAAAAATTCAAGCCAAGAATAAAGTCGTAATCATCTAAGTGAATTACCTAAAAGTCTTCCTTGCCTTTCCACTGACCAATCTATAGCTCAACACTTTGTACTACTTCCACAGTCAGTACCTCTTTAGAATTAACAGTATTAATTCTCTTATTCATTTTACTAACTGAGAGACTAAGTTCATCCTCGATTCTTTTCGACATGAACAAATTAGATACCCCTGTATCAACAAGAGCACTCCTCATTTGACCTGCGATGTTGATGTCAACAAATATCAACCCTTTTTGCTTATGATCTCTCTTTGATTTTACAGAATTAAGTATCATTGATCCAAGTCTTAACATCATTTCCTCATCAAGCTCCACTTTATCTTCTTTAATGATCACTGACAGCTTAGATCGCTCTGGACAATCTCACATATTATGCGGAACACAATATAAGAAGCACTTCACTAGCTCCTTCGATTTGTTGTTGGGCTTCAACTTCCTATTATGTGGTTTCCCATTATAACACATTGTCATTTTTACCCTATCCTTCTTCACCTCCCCTATCATTTCCCTTATCGTTAGGCTTGGAAGACTCAAACTTGTCTTTCCTCAGAACAACCTCATTTAAGGACTCCATTACGACCATCGCTTTGGAAAGTTCAGTGGTACCTTGTTGGCGCAACTCATGTTTTTGCCCACGGATTCATACCATCTTCAAACCAGTAAAATGCTCTTTTTCTCACTCAAGCAAAATATTTGGAGCATCAATTCACTAAATTCTTTCACATACTCCCAAATAGTACCTTGTTATGTAAGCCAGCGCAACTTAGCCTAAGCCTCCTTATCAGTATATTGTGGGTAAAACTATTTTTTCAACTCCTTTTGGAACTCTTCTCAAGTTTCAATTGCGGTTCCACCCCGCTTCTCATCTGTGGACCTACGATGTCACCATAAGAGAGCAACACCAGTAAAATAAATTGAAGCAGTATTTGCCTTAGTGGCATCACCCTCAATGCCTATTGCAAGGAAGTATTATTCCACCCCTTAAAGGAAGTTATCCACATCCTTCACAGACCTTGTCCCTCTAAGCTTTTTCAACTTAGGAACATCTTTTTGCGCCGCTTAGAAGTCAAAGCTAACATCCCACTACCTAAAGCAACCTTATAGATAGTGAGCTCCCCCGTGAGCTCCACAATCTATTCTTTCAAAGTCATTACAAAAGCTTCAATAACATCATTCTTCTCTATCTGATTATCCACTACGGTATTGAGGGCCCCTTTCATCGCATCTAAATTGGAACTGAGAGCCTTTGCTGCATATTCTTTGAGCTGCTCTTTCACTAAGTCCAGCTCATCGATTCCTCGAGTGTTTCCCTCACACCACTCATTGATTCCTAGAGATTGACCACTCAACTTTCCAAAGCCGACAACATATCCCTTGATCAATTAGCTTTCCTGCCCCAACGGGTCTTTTTAGTCTCAATATGCTCGTTTACTCCTTTCGTCATCTCAATCGGGCACCTTACTAAACACTAACTTGGATACCAATTATCACAAGGCTAAAATAGCTTGGATACCAATTATCACCAGGCTAAAACTTAAGTCTCGCAAACCACTGACCTTAGGTAAAAATTTAGCTTCAAATCTGCCTAAGTCAACCTAACTCTTAAAAGATGAGAATTCACAATAGAAATTCTCCAAGGCACAGAAATAAAGTGGAAGCAAACTTTTAAGCAAAAAAGCAAAAAAAAGAACACAAAAGCCCCAAGAAAACTGAGCACACCAAGTGTTTGTGTAAATGCTCTCAAAGTGTTTTCATTATTTTGAAGCATTACAACTGAGTGATTACAAATGAGGGAAAGATCTATAAATAGAGATCCCCCAAATCCAACGGTATAGTTTAAATTACATCGACGGTTGAGATCAAAGCCTATTTACAAGAAGAGAATCCTAAGGGATTTAAACTCTATACAATATTATCCCTTAGGATTACAAATATTAACCATGGTAACTCTATTCTTACTAGAGTGTTCCACTGGGCCACCGAGACTTCAAGTAGATGGGTTTCTCCATATGTTCCACGAATCGGGCCAATTCAAATGAGTTAAATGAGCATAATTTAATCAGTTAACCTCTATAAGACGTTCTATGTGCACTCATCATGGGTTTTAATCCACAATCCTTGACACAAGTCTATGATTAACACATTAACAAGGGCGATTATTATTTTATTAATTGATTTAGTAAACAATTTATAACATTTTTATTAGATCTTTTATATTTATCACACATCCCGTCTTGGTGAGCAAAAAACCAAAACCCAAATTCATTTATTTTATTTTATTTTATTTTTTTGTTGGTAATTTTATATTTCTCTTATTATATGCACAAACCAAACAAGCACATCCAACTGCTTTATTTTTCCTTTCTCTTTTTTCCTTTTCCCAAAAACAATATTTCATCATTTTTTCTAATTTTTTATTATAATTCTTATAATTTTCTTTCAAATTTTCATCCATATCCAGGTACATTTTCCTTTTCCTCTAGTTCTTTTTTATATTTTTTTGGTTAATAATTTTGTTAGTTAATTTTTTTGATCAACTTTATTATGGAAAGTTTTGTTTATCTGAAGTCTGATTGTTGTTTATTTCTTTAGTTTGGATTTATTAATGTTTAATCTTGGTTTTACATGATAATTTGTATTGGTTTCAGCTTGTGTTATTGTTTTCCTATTAAAATTATGTATTTGTTAGAGATATTAAAAAAATAATTAAAATTGGTTTTTGAGTTGTGATCATGATCATGATCAACATAAGATTTTTGGTTGTTTATCATTCGATTATTGGACTTCACTTAAAATATGATCAATGATCTTGATCTCAATGTGGTTATTGTAGCTAAAAATAAGAGAGTTTGTTGGTTTTCTATGTTTAAACTTTGTTTAATTCAATGTTCTATTTTCATAGAACTAATTGATTTCTTCTCATCATTGTTTTTTAACTCACGATTAAAAGGGTTTTAAAATTAATACAATAGTTCATATTATAGTTTTCAAATGTGAATGCTTCTACATATTAAATAGTTAGTATATAATTGAGTTTATTTTTTTTAATGTCCTTTATTGGGTTACAAAATGGACATTGTGGCACATTATATCCTATATACTACATTAATTTCTTTCTTGATTTTAGTCCCAGCTTTTTCATATAAATATCACTTACTATTGTGTAGTTTGATTGATAAGGTTAATGTTTCATCTTCTTTGTCTAGCATGTTGATGCTGCAAGTGATTGCTTAAAGATTTAATTTTTAAAGGAAATAAAAAATGAATACCATAAAGCGCTCCTTCCTTTAGATTGCTATAAATCTGACTTTCATATTTTATTGTGGTTCAAATGCCAGTTCTTAGTTGAATTTCTTGTAGTTTCTATTTTATCTTGATTGTCATAGCAACAACTAAGTTTAGATGTTTTTATTTATGCAAGTTAGGGACTTGGTGTTTCATTTTTGCCTCACATTTTGAGTTTGACCTTGAACACTCTAATTATTATGCCAGTTTTTGAACAATATATTCTTTGTATTTGAAGGTATGAGGTTTTCTTATTATCCTCTTTCTCAAAGAATTTTTTTTTTAAAAGTAGTTATAGAAGTTAAACATTGATACTTGGTATAACAGTTAGCATTTGAGTGAAAATTGTTAACATCTTTCAGCGAGTATTATTTTGTATATTATTCTCTTTCCATCATCCTATTCCTTATCATGTATTGTAGGGTGTGACACATTCATCTTAACTTAAGTTTCCTATCTTAATTCCCCAAGCTTTTATTATTTGTTGGCTTATGTGCAAATGGTTTTGATGTATATTAAGCATTCCTTTAAACAAGAGTTGGTAAATAGTTTAGTTGTGTCCTTTCTAGATTTCTATTTTCTAAATTGCAAATGGTGTTACAGGAGTTTTAGGAAATGGAAATATGGGATTGAAATTAAGGAATTGAAAATAGTATCTGTTTTCGTATCTCGTGGGTTTCAGTTCTAAGAAGATCTAATGACCTAAGTGTAACACCCTAAACCCGGCCTGATTGTCCAGCCCGAGTTTAGAAAGTTACCTCATCGATTATCAAATGTTACACAAGCAACACAATAAAGTTAAACCATGCTTCACACCACATTCATCACAAAACTAATTAAGTGTATAATCTTCCAAAATCCTACTGTTATAGTTTACCAAAATTTCTAATATACTACTTAAGAAAGATAAATGCTTGACCGAGCATCCGCTGCGCCAACCCGTTCAAGATTGGGAACCACCTAAAATCCAATCAAAACAAAATGAGTTGTGAATTCAATGCGTACAAGAAGTTTATTCAATTAATGTTCACTTATAGGGTAGTTCCAAATTCATAGATTTGGTTTGATACATAATTAATTACAGTTCAGATTCATATCAGATCAGTTATATATATATATACAAGTTCAGTTCATACACATTGCAGATCAGATTCATATGCAGATATTCCTAAAGCCATCTGCTACACACCATCTTCGGCCATCCCAACACACTGATAAGGGCATGCAATGCCCATCCAACCCTACACACCACACAGTGTCGATTTGATATGTTTACAGTAACACAGCTTAGCTGTTGGATCATAATGTGACGAAGCGCCAGAATCGAAACTATACACATGGTGGCTTAACCATTGATTCAGAGTAGATTACTTCATTCTTCATAGCATCCCAACCCATGCAAATGCAGAATACAATTATCTACAATACACATACTATTATAATATTCCTACGTTGTTACAGAGTATCAGAGAGTTCTTATTCAGTCAAATTCAAATCATTTATACAATAGGGAAGTCAACATCAGTCATAAACAACATTTACGACCTTAACACTGGTTTTGGGCCTCTTTTACAATGTAACACGACCTGGACACACGCCCATGTCATTACCCGTGTGGCTCACACGGCCTGGGCACACGTCCATGTCATTGCCCGTGTGGCTCACACGGCCTGGGCACACGTCCATGTCCTTACCCGTGTGGCTCACACGGCCTAGGCACATGCCCATGTCCTTGCCTGTGTGGCTCACATGGCCTAGGCACACGCCTATGTCCTTGTCTGTGTGAGTTACACAGCTTGGACACACGGTCATGTCCTTGCTCCTGTGGTTCTAAAACGTAAACAGAGAGTTACACGGCTTGGACACATGGTCATGTCCTTGCCCGTGTGACTCACACGGCCTAGGCACATGCCCGTGTGCTTACCCGTGTGGTTACCCGTGTGGTCCTAAGTCACAAACAGTGAGTTACATGACCTAGACACATGCCCGTGTCCTATGCCCATGTGAACCATGCACTAACATGGCCATACACGGCCTAGAAACACACCCGTGTGTCTACTTGTGTGGCTCTAAATCAATGAACAGTGAGTTACACGGCCACCCACACGCCTGCCACATGTCCGTGTACCTGGCCGTGTGGCATCGTCAACCATCATTTTCGGCGATCGAAACTTGCAAAAACTAAGGTTTCTGATACGCACCTAGAAAAGTTTCAAAGAGAAAACAACTTAGAATATCCCCGAGGCCTAAAACAAGCATTCAATAACACAATTTAGCCATTTACTCTACAGAATTTCCCAATTACTCACTTAATGCCTATGTCGAAAGTTTCAACACGAAACCTTCAACCGACCTAAACTTACCAAAACTTCAGCAACAATCACAGAGATTGTCTTATTGCTATTCCTTATTGTTAATAGCCTCGCCTACTAGGCAAGTACGCAACCATTAATAAGAGATTCTCGTAACTCACACAAATACCCTGTTCCAAGCAATTTACGAGGTGAAAAAAAAGTTGTGGAGATGTTCGTATTGACAGTTACTTACCCGACAGTCTTCTGACCAGTGATTAACAATAGAGTTTCCGTTAATCCCATATTTCCCCACTACTCCGATTAACAAAATAATCGAAAACGAAAAAGAAGAAAAGAAGATAGAAAATGACCAAAAAGAATTAAATAAAAAAATAAAGAAGAAGAAACTATTGTTAATTAATTTCCTAACTTCCAGTCAGATTTCTGGCATTTGACAAAAATATTTTCCACATACGATGGGATTCGAACTCGGGACCAGATAGAATACAGACAAATGTTTAACCAGTGAACCAGTAGGTTCATTCTTGACACAATTTCACACTGAATTGAACTTAATAGGGTAACACGTGCTTATGGGTTGATTTCAAAACAATAAAACTTTTAATATGACACAATTTCACACTGGATTGAACTTAATAGGGTAACACGTGCGTATGGGTTGATTTCAAAACAACAAAACTTTTCATGAGGCGACACGAGCTCTAGACCCTAAACACAAAAGCCGAGCACAAACTAGCATATACAAAAATTAACAACTACAGATTCTTACAATTAAATTCTTAAAATTTTGGGGTGTTACAACTCTCTCCCCCTAAAAGAAATTTCGGCCTCGAAATTTTACCTGAGTCGAACAGATACGGATATAGCCGTCGAATTGATCTTCCAGTTCCCACGTGGCTTCCTTAGTACCGTGGTTCTGCCAAAGAACTTTCACTAGATGAATGGTTTTCTTCCTGAGCATCTTAACATCCCATTCCAATATCTAGACAGGCTCCTTTTCGAAGGTTAAATCCGGTCGCAATTCAATCTCGTTGTTAGTAAGAACATGTGATGGATCTGACCGATACCGTCTCAGCATCGAGACATAAAATACATAATGAATTCATTCTAATTGCAACGGTAACTCTAACTGATACATAACAGGTCCGACACGCTTCGGAATACGGTAAGGTCCAATGAACCTCGGGCTCAGCTTACCATTGCGCTCAAATCGGAGAACCTTCTTCCAAGGTGATACTTTTAGAAACACTTGGTCACCTACCGAAAACTCAATATCCTTTCTTTTTAAATCCACATAAGACTTCTGTCGACCAGAGGCTGCTTTCAGACGATCACGAATCACTTTCACAGTGCTCTCAGTTTTAGAAACCAGTTTAGGACCCAATATCTGGCGTTCATTTAGTTCAGTCCAACATAGCGGAGTACGACACTTACGACCATATAAGGCATCATAGGGTGCCATCTGAATACTAGACTGAAAGCTGTTGTTGTATGCAAATTCCTCCAACGATAAGTACTCTCCCAACTACCATTGAAGTCTATCACACAACCCCGAAGCATATCTTCTAGGATCTGAATAGCTCACTCCGACTATCTATCAGTCTGGGGGTGATATGCAGTGCTGAAATTAAGTCGGGTGCCTAAGGCCTCATGAAGTTTCTTCCAAAATCGGGACGCAAATCGTGGATCTCTGTCAGAGATGATCGAGACCGGAATTTCGTGTAGCCTCACAATTTTGGCGATATATAGTTTCGCTAACTTTTGCAAAGAGTAGTCCGTTCGGATAGGAATGAAGTGAGTCGATTTGGTCAACCGATCAACGATGACCCAAACTGAATCCTTTTTTGCAGAAGTTAAAGGCAACCCTGTAACAAAATCCATTGTTACCCGTTCCCATTTCCACTGTTGAATTTTAGTTGGCTGAAGCAGTCAAGAGGGCAACTGATGTTCGACCTTAACATTTTGACACGTCAGACAGTGAGACACAAAAGTGACTACCTCCCGTTTCATTCCGGGCCACCAATAAAGTTCTCAGAGATCCGGTACATTTTATTCCCACCAGGGTGCATAGCATAAGGACTATTATACGCCTCTTGTAGGATAGAATACCTTAATTCCTTATCGTTAGGTACACAAATCTGACCCTTGAAGTATAACACATTATCGCTATTCAAGCTAAAATCAGAATTCTCATTTGAACCAACACGTTGCAAACGCTACACTAAGGACTCATCACTCAATTGTGTAGCTCGAATCTGTTCCACCCAAATCGGTTTAACCTGCAATTCTGCCAACAGTCCTCCATCCTCAACCAGACTCAGACGAGCTAACATTACTCTCAGATCAGTCATTGCTCTACGGCTAAGGGAGTCAGCTATCACATTAGCCTTACCCAGATGGTACTCTATCGTGCAATCATAATCTTTGAGTAATTCAACCCATCGACGCTGCCGAAGATTTAAATCTTTTTGGGTTAACAAATATATGAGACTCTTGTGATCGGTGTAAATAACACACATTTCACCATACAAATAATGTTTCTAGATTTTCAGAGCAAACATAACCGCAACTAATTCAAGATCGTGCCTAGGGTACTTACCCTCGTGTGTCTTAAGCAGCCGCGATGCGTAAGCTACCACCTTACCATCTTGCATAAGCACACATCCTAACTCAATATGTGAAGCATCACTATATACTACAAACTCCCGACCTGATTTCGGTTGAACTAATACAGGAGCTTGTGTCAGAACGGACTTGAGTTTATCGAAACTAGACTATTATGCCTCATACTACACGAATGAAGCATTCTTACGCAGTAGCTTCGTTAGAGGTGACGCAATCAAAGAGAATCCCTCGATGAACCTTCGGTAGTAACCGGCTAAACCCAGAAAGCTACGAAGCTCAAATACATTTTTTGGCTGTTGCCACTCAACAATAGCTTCTATTTTCTTGGGATCAACTCGGATCCCCTCCGCAGTCACTACATGACCCAAAAAAACGACTTCCTGCAACCAAAACTTGCACTTACTGAACTTGGCATACAACTGTTTCTCTTGGAGTATCTAAAGTACAATGCGAAGATGATCATCATGCTCAGTTTCAGTTTTAGAATAGATCAAGATATCATCGATAAAAAACACTACAAATTGATCCAAGTACGGTTGGAACATCCGATTCATTAAATCCATAAATGTCATCGGTGCATTCGTTAAACCAAAAGGCATTACCAGGAACTCGTAGTGTTCGTAACGAGTCATAAAGGCAATTTTGTACACACTAGTCTCTTTGAGGCCTTAGGGGCCTAATGAGATCTAAAGGTGAACTAACGTACTTAGTGAGTGTGCAGGAGACCATTCGGGGGCATACAAACTTAATACTGATCGCTGTGTTACAACACTAGAAGTTTGATGTCGCAACATAGGGAGCAAAATGCAAGAATCTCGAGATTGCCTTTGGTGTTGCGAAACAACTATGGGATGTCACGACACACCTTTAAAGCTACCCTAAACCTGAGCATACTGCCTTCGATGTTGCAACATAGGCACTAGGGTGTCGCAACATCGGCCTTATATGGGAAATACTTACAAGCCAAGGGCGTTTTGGTCCACACAATTAAAAGTTAAATACGAGAGTATTAGCTAACCTAGGGCTGAGGATGACGACAACCCTAACTCGATAATAGGCTCCTAAACACTTGTTAAATGACAGTTTTTATATTCTTATGTTTTCTTTGCAATTCTAGTTTTAGTTTTTCCTTTGTTTTAGGTTTTAGGTTTATTTTAGTTCTTCGTATTCATGTTATTTGGAAAAGTTTCTTTGTAGACTCGAAACAAATCTTGTGGATTCTGCACTTACAATCAATTAAATACAATTCAGGATTCTCTAAACATTTCTCTTGATTTATTCTTTATGCATATCTTATTTGTCAAGATTATTGTTTTCATGAGATCTATGAGGAACTAACCCTCTTATGGGGGATTAGCGAGTGGAGGTGTGATTAAATGATTACTATGTAGGGTTTTCTTAACGGATCAACTATTTGGGAGAGGAAGAATTTAAACCCTAGGCTTGACGATCGTAGGAAGTCATTTAGGTGAGAATTAACCTAAAATTGGTATGGTCTATCCGTGAACACCTTATCCCCAAACTAGTTTGGACTGTAAGGTCGAGAGATAAGTAGTTCTTGCCGACTCATTAGTTTAGTACAAGACTGAGAGATCCTACTATGTTAATGAGTAGTTGATTGAATAGAAACCCAAAATAGGAATTAGTTATGACCACTAAAGCAAGCTAATCACCCATACCTAGATTTGATGTAGTTTACAAATTAGTTTTCCAAAGTTTTTTTATTTATGCTATTTTAGTTATTAAATTATAAAAAAACCCAAAAATCTCTCATTTATATTTTATCATACCATGATTTATTTAAAATACTAATTAGATCTATTTGTGTTTAGGTTAAAATTAATTTAGTGTTCATCTCCCTTGGGTACGATCCTTGGAGTACTTACCTACTTCGTTGTAACTATATTACAACTTGACCTGTATACTTGCAGACACCGTTTTATTTCATATATTTTGTGTAATACTCTCATTTTTTACATTAATACATCCAGAGACAATCACCTATCACTCTCTTATGTGCAACCATATAAACATGTTATTTGTGGAGACTTGTTTGGTGGTGCTAACATGTCATATGGCCTTTTACAGTGAAAAAATTGGATGTGTCGATGACCATATCCAATTAGTTGGGATTCTTTTCTAGCATATTGATAAACCGTAAAAGTAACATATTTTAATCCCACATTCAGCATACTTCTGGATGATTTATTCCTTGATTCATGTAAAAAGGTGCTCTTAATCTTTTCTTTTCATGTCTTATACTCAGGAAAGCACCCAAGGATGGGAAGAACGAGAAACAGGCCTAAAACGAACCAAATTGGGCCAAAGAGGAAATCGACACGGCCTGGACTTAAGCCCACACGGCCGTGCCTCATTGAGCAACTAGAACACGGCCTAATCCCGATTTACATGGCCGTGCCTCATTAAAGAAATCCGAACATGGCTTAAAGACCGTTCACACGGGCGTGTGCCATGCCCGTGTCCCTGTCGTGGTAAAGAGCAATTTCAATCGGAAAAGGATACTTAGGGCCAAAGAAACGCATTCCAAGAGCCTATATAAACCCCCTAAAGTGCAACCAGAAAGGGGGCGGTGAGCTAGGCTAATGAGCCAAGCCGAAAAGGTCAGATTTTTGGGAATCACTCGAAGATAGCCAGTTGATCCATCTCAAGAAGCCGGAATTCTACTCAAGACGGCGGATTTCTCCTTCAATTCCTTCAGGGGGTTTAAGGGATTTCTTATGTTTTGTTTTATCTTTCTTCTGAGATGTTTTCTTTTATTATTATGAACTAAACCCTTCAGATACCTGAAGGGGATGAAACCTAAGACGGATCTTATTATTGTTTTCTGAACTATATGATAAATACTTGATTTGTTCTTAATTATGTGTGCTTAATTCTTGTGTTAATATTTCCGGGATATTGATTCAAGTTGGATGTGCTTAGGTAGAGGATCAAAAGTCCCTGCTTAAGAGTAGATCTAGCATAATTAAGCGGAGTTGATCGAGTGCCTAGAGATAGGGTGACGAGATTTTGCCGGATTAGGGTGAAACCTAATATGGGAATCCATAGATCGAGTTAATGCGATTCTAGGGGTTTTAATTAGAAAGAGATTTCAATTAATCAACCTAGGGTTAGACATTATTCGCCTCGAGAGGGGGTTTAATATAACTTAGGGAATCTTACGAATCAAGTCAAGTGAATAAATCGTCTGGTTCAGTGTAAGATAACAAGTGAAGTCTAGGTGGATTCTTCCTAGGGTATCGTCGTAATCAACTGAGTTTTCCCAACAGTATTTCCCCAATTCGTTCTTTTTGTCTTGAGTCTTTAGCTTAGGAGTTAGTTAAATTTAGATTAGATAACAACTTCACTTATTTTAGGCTAGATAATAAAAAGAAAATTAGTATTAGTACTTTTAGTTCCTTTGGGTTCGACAATCCGGTCTTTCCTAAGCTATACTACTGTTCGATAGGTGCACTTGCCTCAATCATTGGCAGAGTTAGTTTCCAGGTTCGATCATTCTCATTCATATAAATTTAAAACTCTGAAATCTAACGATCAAGTTTTTGGCGCCGTTGCCGGGGAACTAAAATATTAAGAACGCTTAATTTTTATTACTTTAGCCATTTTTTATTGCAATTTATTTTCATTTTTTTTTATTTATTTATTTTTACTTTGCTAAATTTTCTTTTATTTGATTTTGGCAGATAGAGGAGATGGCACTAAATAACTATCAGTGGCAAGTTATGAGGACAAAGCCAACAAAAGCAGCCGATATCTACAACCTCGACCCAGTAGCCATGCTATCAAATCAGTTAGGGCTTTTAAGTAAGAAAATTGACATTTTATGTGGTTCCTCGCAGGTATATCCAGTTATGCAGTGGGAAACAAACGGAGGCGTGGCGAATCCTGAGCACCCACCCTACGGACATGTCATGGAAAGCGAACAAGTCAACTATATGGGTAACTATGCTAGACCTCAAAATAATTTTTATGATAACACTTATAATGCAGGTTGGAGGTACCATCCCAATTTCTCGTGGGATGATCAAAGTAGCCGAAGACAGGAACTTCATCCAAATTTTCAACAACCACCTCACCAACAGGAGGATAAGTCGAACCTTGAAGAGATGCTGGCAAAATTCATAGCAAACACAGAAACACACCATCGAAATATAGAAATGAAATAAGAAGCATCGATTCAAAGGATCGAGGATCAGTTAGGTCAGCTCGCTAAGCCGATCTTAGAACAACCACAAGAAAGCTTGCCAAGCAACACTGAAACTAACCCAAAATAGCAAATTCAAGTCGTAACAGCTCATGACGATGAAAGGTTAGTGGAATCTGACCCGAAGCAAGAACCTGTGGTAAGTGAAGGTAAGGTTGAGGTAAGCCAGGATTTACCAAACCCGGTAATTATAGAGTACCAAGCTCTTGTGCCATACCCTAATACGATAAAGAAAGACCACACAGAGGAACAATTCGGTAAGTCTCTTAAACTTCCAAAGAAATTTCATATTAACTTGTCGTTTCTTGAAGCTCTTTCGCAGATGCCAGATCCTAGACCTCGTGGCGATAAAGAAGAAATTTATGAGGAACGAAGGCTGTGGATCGATGAACTAGACGAATGGAAGACACACTTCAAAGAGAAACTAAAAACACACAAAGAAAAAACGAGACGACTGCACGACGAACTTAATGATGGGACAAGTCAGCTTAAGATAGGAGATCAGGTACTCAAAATCTCCCCAGATGGAACAGTCGAGGTAACTAGTCCCAAAATCAGCACCTTTAAGGTAAACATTACTCGACTTAAATTTTATATCAATAACCGAATTGATCGCATGAGAAAAGATTTTCACCTCCTCAAACCACCATGACCATACGAATGAGAGGTAAAGTCTAGCTTAAGACTATAAACGAGCGCTTCTCGGGAGGCAACCCGAGTACTAACCCCATTAATTTTTACATTTTTTATTTTTTACTTTTATTTTTCCTTTTAGCACCTAACCATAAACTAACCAAAGTATAGATTTCCATACCACACGACCTTTGCACACGGCCGTGGCCGTGGCCGTGTGGTCACCACAGGAAGATACAAGGGCGGGACCAACTACCAGATCCATAATTTCTATTTAACCCCCTTCTTCCCTTCCTTTTCTCGTTATCTTTCTTCTTTCATTTTCCATTATTTACTTTTACTTTTATTTTTATTTTTATTTTTATTTTATTTTATTTTCTTTTTATTATTCGTACCATTTAGATTTAGCTTAGGATACAATAAAATCAGGACGGCTGCTTTGAGGACTCAATTTCAAATGGTTCGAGACGCTTCCCCACGTTCACCTCAAATCCTATCCGGTTTCTTTTCATTGACTTCATCCAAAATTCAGGAAGTTTCACTTCTCTACCCATCTTATGATTTTATGATTATTTTGATATTATCTATCTTTGTACATTGAGGGCAATGTACATCTTAAGTGTGGGGGGGTTAACTATAGTATTATTTGAAAATCCCTGAATTATGCCTTGTTCGAAAAGTAAGTTTCTCATATTACGATTAGAATGAAATTTACTTTGATTTATGATTTTTATTGATATGTTTTGAATTAAGTCATTGATAATTGTGCATTGATGATTAAATTAGAAGAATACTAGAGAATCAAGCATGATAAGTCTATTTTTCAGAATAAATTTTTTTGAATAGGTTGTCTACCTGAATCTGAATGTTAGCTTGAAATTTAAAATTTACGAGGTTGATGTCAAAAACACCCATAATTTTTATGAGATTTTGAGCCTTATAGAGCATATATTCTTTTTTATGCTCACTTTATTGATTATGAGTGTGTCAACATTGAACTGTTATTCTAGAACTTGCCTCGATTATACATGTTGAGACCACACCTATGATTTGATATACCGAGATGATAAAAGCACCTAGGTTTTAACCCACTTACTCCACTAAAAGCCTACCTTTATAATTAACCCCTAGTGAACCCCATTGATCTTAACAAACCCTTTTTATTAACTCACCCACTAATATTAACCCAAAACCCTTTGTATTTGTTATCACCATCCTTCTTGACTCCCTTTTTGTCGAGATTTGATTTTGAACAGTTGCCTAATTATGTTTTATATTTTAGTTGTAAAAGTTCTTTCCTATTATTTGACTTGTTCTAAAAAAAACGAAGTATATTCATTATTAGCTTTGTGATTAGGTGAGCTTATGCATTAAATTCCAATTATTGAAGAAGAGGCTCGTATTAGAGTATTATCAATAGTAGTATTATTAGTTTCCAATTGATGTAATTATTTAGTATTATCAATAGTAGTATTATTAGTTAGGTAAATTGCCAGGTCAATCTCGATTCTAACCTTCTAATTCAGCCTTTATCCACACCTTTAACCCAAGCCCCATTACAACTCTGTTAAAGACCTTTTGATTTGTGTATCATCTCATTTTGTAGTGGTGGAGATTTGATTTTCGTGCAAGCTTATGGGATTAACTCTTCATGTTCGACTTTTGAGTTCTCTTTTCCTGAACCTTAAACACTTCGAGTGATTTGAGTGAATCTTTTGTGAGGATGTCAGTCCTTGTAGGTTTTGAACTAAGGGTAATTATTCAGGTAAGGGGAAACACCTACGTTTTCGTGAATACAAATGTATGACTTATATTGTTTGAATCTTTAGGACTCTTCGAGTTAGATCATCCATGTATAAATTATCTATGAATTATGATGAGACATTGTTGATAGGAATTATGAATCATGGAAAGTTCGTTTTAATTGTGAGTTGAGAATTTTGCTTGAGGACAAGCAAAAGCTTAAGTGTGGGGGTATGTAATAAACCGTAAAAGTAACATATTTTAATCCCACATTCAGCATACTTCCAGATGATTTATTCCTTGATTCATGTAAAAAGGTGCTTTTAATCCTTTCTTTTCATGTCTCATACTCAGGAAAGCACTCAAGGATAGAAAGAACGAGAAACGGGCCTAAAACTAACCAAATTGGGCCAAAGAGGAAATCGACACGGCCTGGACTTAAGCCCACACGGCCGTGCCTCATTGAGCAACTAGAACACGACCTGATCCCGATTCACACGGCCGTGCCTTATTAAAGAAATCCGAACACGACTTAAAGATCATTCACACCGGCGTGTGCCATGCCCGTGTCCCTGTCGTGGCAAAGAGCAATTTCAATCGGAAAAGGATACTTAGGGCCAAAGAAACGCATTCCAAGAGCCTATATAAACCCCCTAAAGTGCAACCAGAAAGGGGGCGGTGAGCTAGGCTAATGAGCCAAGCCGAAAAGGTCAGATTTGTGGGAATCACTCGAAGATAGCCAATTGATCCATCTTAAGAAGCCGGAATTCTACTCAAGACGGCGGATTTCTCCTTCAATTCCTTCAGGGGGTTTAAGGGATTTCTTATGTTTTGTTTTATCTTCTTCTAAGATGTTTTCTTTTATTATTATGAACTAAACCCTTCAGATACCTGAAGACGATAAACCTAAGATGGATCTTGTTATTGTTTTCTGAACTATATGATAAATACTTGATTTGTTCTTAATTATGTGTGCTTAATTCTTGTGTTAATATTTTCGGGATATTGATTCAAGTTGGATTTGCTTAGGTGGAGGAGCAAAAGTCCCTTCTTAAGAGTAGATCTAGCATAATTAAGCGGAGTTGATCGAGTGCCTAGAGATAGGGTGACGAGATTTTGCCGGATTAGGGTGAAACCTAATATGGGAATCCATAGATCGAGTTAATGTGATTCTAGGGGTTTTAATTAGAAAGAGATTTCAATTAATCAACCTAGGGTTAGACGTTATTCGCCTCGAGAGAGGGTTTAATATAACTTAGGGAATCTTACGGATCAAGTCAAGTGAATAAATCGTCTGGTTCAGTGTTAAATAACAAGTGAAGTCTAGGTGGATTCTTTCTAGGGTATCGTCGTAATCAACTGAGTTTTCCCAATAGTATTTTCCTCAATTCGTTCTTTTTATCTTGAGTCTTTAGCTTAGTAGTTAGTTAAATTTAGATTAGATAATAACTTCACTTATTTTAGGCTAGATAATAAAAAGAAAGTTAGTATTAGTACTTTTAGTTTCTTTGGGCTCGACAATCCGGTCTTGCCTAAGCTATACTACTGTTCGATAGGTGCACTTGCCTCAATCATTGACAGAGTTAGTTTCCAGGTTCGATCATTCTCATTCATATAAATTTAAAACTCTGAAATCTAACGACCACATATGGTGTTGACAAATCTAGGCACTAAAATTATGCTCTAAATGTTTGTAAAGAGGGATGACTATGCCAACGTTATAGGGATATTAGTGAATGTAGAAGGGCCTGATAGTTTCAAATTATACTATTTTATCGAAGTGGAGGCTCAATATGTACTTGGATGTAATGATTTAATTAATCAATACTCATTATGATTGTTGTTGTCAAGATGCAAGGTAGTGAACTCTTAACAAGGCGCTAAATGTTTATTAAGTTTTAATTAAACCAATTGTAGCCAATATGGTTTTTCTGACTGTTTGTTAGCCTTCCTTCCTAATACTATGATCTCTTGACAATGAGTGTTTTATTTACACTTTTCTTAAGCTTTTGTATTTGGATGGTGAAATCATCTTGATTTGTAATACTAAAGCTCATGATTAAGCATTCCACAATTGTGAAACATTTATTTAAACTGATAACAGGTTTCTTGTAAGTAACCAATCTTATGGCAAATTGAGGCTTGTATTTTAAGTAAGACGTATAGCTTACACATTTTATGTCCATACTCACATAATATTTTTATTATTATTACTACTAATTTCTTTACTAAGTGAAAGACATTATTCTTTTGCTGTTATTTTCACTTTACGAACTTTTTAGCCACGCTTAGTTTAGTGGTGACCATTCCCATATTCCATCTGATATGATTATAAATCAATCCCAACTGATGTCCTGACGAGTAATCTTGCTTCTAGTGCTTCTTCTATGAGTTTGAACCTAAGGTACTACTATATTCGGGTTTAAGGTTTAGTATTGGCATCCAATTTAATGCTTGTATTTAATTTCTAATCCAGTGTTCCTTATGTTGCCTTCATTTTTTCCTTATTTGTTTCTTTCTCACAAATAAGAAAGATGCTCCATTTCTTTCTCCAATTTTATAAAGAGAGACAATATATTTGCAACATATAAAAGCAAGAGGGTGTACCATGGCTAGCATGCCAATTTTTAAGAAAACCATAGTTGTGTAACTGCGCATTTAGGGTTGTTGACTTCTATTTGTAAAAGCCTATTAAGAAGTACCTTAGGCATTACATACTTTTTCATCTATGTTATTTTTTCCTATTCTTAAGAATCAACTCACATACGATTTTGTTGACCTTTGTTACTTAATATTGATTAAGTGTGCTAGAATGTCTACGTTAATTTATTGGGGAGCTTACAACAATAGTTCTATTGTTATTGGTACTTGTAACCTCACATCTTCTTCTTTTTTTTTTTTTTTGAGGTTTTTTGTAGCTTGTCAAAATAGTATTTTCTTTTATAAGAATGAGCATATGGTGTCAGGAGAAAAAGGGTCGTTTAATACGCAATATATTTATACACAATGGTGACTAATTTATGACAACCAACAAAAATAATTCTTAGAGATACAACTAAGCTTTATTGTATTTGAGTTAGAATTGTCAATTTCTACAGAACTCTTGAAATTCTTTATAAGAAATTAAATCCAAAGTTAGTGTATGTTTGCTTAGATAAATAACATATGGATGTTGAATGCATGCCTTTTTCTTTTCTTTTTGTCTTATTAAACAATAATTATTTTTACGAATTATTTTTTACTAACTTTATTCTCTTCTAAATATTGGATTTTTTCTCCTTTTTGTAGGTTGACCATTCTTCTAGAACATAACTTATTTTGAACTTTTAAGGGTCTTGGTTATGGGGCATAGACATGTATTTGACACCTCCTAAATGTTTGAAAGTGAAAATGAGCAGGGATGGAACCATATGCATTTAGACCAACCTTATGCAAATCTAGGTATTATTTCAATGCCTTCAAATTTGCATTTTTTAAGGGGATAATTATTTACTATATGATGAAACTTATTCGAAAAGTGGGTTGAATTGAACTTATCAAATTATACTACCTAGAAAGGTGGGCCTAGGTTTTGGCTTTTGTGCTATGCTGCCTTTTTCGTCATACAAGATCCTTTATTGTTCTAATACCTATTATTTTCTTTATGTTTTGCATGACAGTGAGCGCAAGCACTATAGAACATGGCTCCTTCTTCTATCTTGTAGAAAATATGTTTTTTAATATAGCGTATATTTTTATTGATGCAATGCATATTTCTTCTCATTGGAATCTTGTCCCTAGATCAATTGGTTATGCTACCTCAAGCCACAATGTTAAAGCTCTATATTATCAACTCGATGTTTCAAGTCCATTTCATAATCTTATTCTACATCCATCAGCGTTTGGAGTATTTGGTGCAACCCTTGAAAACTATATACATTATGCTTTTTCTTCCAATTATGATACACAGAGTATCCATCGAATTGGGGGTGGTTTTTTTATCTCACAATGAGTGGTAGAAAAGGACCTCACAAGTGAAAAGGCCCTAGATTCCCTTCTGTCTATGAAGGGGTGGTTCTAGCAGATATGTTGGAGCTGGATGTTCATCTAATCTTCCTCTCTCTTCTAACTTATGCCAAGAGAAACCTAATATAAATCCTCAACACATGCACTAAGATCATCTTGTCATGCCCCCAAGTTATAGAGGTAATAGCATCTCAATTAGGGGTAAGGGTTTTACTAGGAATGTTAGAAGTCGTCCAACACTTGATCTTCAATCCAACCTAGCTAGAACGCATTTACCAAGCAATCCTTTACACACTTCCTATTCTACAAGCCACCCAATTGATTATTCTAGATCGGTAGACCTCTCAGGTCAAAGCTCTAATACTTTGTCCAGTGAGTGGGAGTGGGGCCACTTGAGAATGTCCCCTATTCATGGAAGGATTCAAGCTTCAAGTAACTTAGTTAAACATTTCTATATGTTTTAATTCTCCAATTATTTTTTAGTCTGTTACCTGTAAATTTCATATCCAGGTGTTCTTAATCATGAGACAAACCACTTTCTAAAAAGTAATGGTGTTACAAATGCTTCTATAGAGTTCGAGGGACTTCAGCATGATTTAATTTCGACTAGAAATCAAATTCTTCCTTAGAGTTTCCATGGAAGCTCAACATATTCTATGAAGGGTGTTCGCACAAACTACTCCTATATAGTTTCCATGAAAGCTCGGCACATTCTATGAAGGGTGTTTGCACAAACTACTCTTATTGATCTAGCCCAGCTTTTAGGGCTTCTTCCAACAATGTGTGATTCGGATATGTAGGACCCTCAGAAGAGGGGATACAGATTGTTGCTGAGAATTATTCCTCTGGACATCCTGGCCATTATCAGTTATAACATGGCGTAATAATGGTTCGTGTTTGGAGGTCAAGGACATTTAATGAAAGATATCGATCTCCAGCTGATGATGCAAAATTTTCCATGACCGATTTATATATGAGGTGTTTTCCACTTATGTGGGACAAATGGTTTTGCTTAAGAAACTTGGGTAGACTTATTACATGCCCTCTAGTAAGAGTCTGAAAGCATATTTGATATAGTGTTCAGTATGTTGGATCTCTTCTGAGAGTGTTGTACTGCTTCCTAGTAGTGCATTTTTTTAACTTATTTGTCTAAAGTACCATTCTTTGTCAATTAATAGTGGCTTGCTCTGTTGACGACTAGACCATCACTAGTCATTACATTTTATGATTCTAATCTAGTCAAATGTTTTAGATAAAGTGTTTGGCCATGAGATAAATTTTAGCTTGCCAACTAACTTCCTTGATTTCGTGACTTACAACACATTAGTTGAATGTTACAATGTGTTCTCAATATGTCCTGATTGTAGACCGCTCAGCCTTTTCTGAATCAAGATATATGTTCAATCAGCATGGAGAGATGAGGTTGGACATAGACAACATGAATTATGAGGTGTGTACATATATTTCCTTTCTCAATTAAAGTGTGATTTCATTCTTATTTGTATTGTGTTATAAGTGAAGTTCGATTGTAACACCCCTCGCCCGACTCGTTCGTCGGGTCCAAGTTATGGGATGCTACAATCGTTGTCGAAGCAACTACAAACAAATTCATAGTAAAATCTTCATTTCACAGAATCATTCCTGCAATCAACATCAACATAACATTGAATATCATGAACATTCTTTCTCAGGTCTTATACGAGCATACAAATGCTTTAAAGTCAACCCGAGATCAAGTAGGGACCTTTTTGCAATATTTTTAAAATTTCAAATCAAGTACTTGTTGGGGAATGTGCCCATATTGTAGTAAACATGTAACTGTTTTCTATTTATTTGAACAATGAATAAATAAATAAAGTTAATTTCACATTTCACTATTATGTCTTTTGTATTTATATCTTTTATATTTTGCATGCATAGCGAAACTATGACAAGCAAATATTAGCTCATTTATTGTCTAAAGTTCAAACTGAAGATAAGTGACACTGTAAAAAACGTTTACATTATGAGAAAAACAAATTACTTCAGTAGATAATCTAAATGAGTCCGTAATCCCGTAAAAGAATCAAAGTGAGCATTTGATTCAAATACTGAGAAGGATTATTATGCCGTATACAGTTCCAATTAAGGAGATAGGTAGTCTTAGCTATCGGAGTAGTTGACTCCATGAGTAGAGACATAGATGTATTCATTGGTAGAATGATACATTGGACTGGACCCAAGATGAATTAATTCTGAATTCATTTATGAATTAATTCACTTGTGACGTTCATGGTATGATTTACCTAAATCCTGAGTTAATCATTACCCATGTGTACGCAACTCATGTGATTTGATATAAGTGGAGGCTTATGCTCTAAAGATGACCGAGCCCATAGCCGGTATGTTGGGTACATAACTTGTGTATGGTATGGCTTTACTAGCAATAGTGGAATTCATAGCTCAATTAAAGAGTTAATGATATCCTCTTATTGGCATTGTGTAAATTGATAAATATGGAATGTGGCCACGGGTTGCTTGTTCCCGAACGAGCAATTTATCACAGTCATTTGTTGGCAGTGATCATATTAATCATTAAGAAGACACAATGGTGACAATAAGATAAAATAGGATTGTATTGAGTGAACGAATTTAACTCAAAGGAATTGTAACACCCCTAACCTGTGTCCGTCGCCAGACCAGGATTACGGAGTATTACCGGAACATTCAGAATATTTTCAGATAAATCGTGTCAACCACTATTCATTAACCGAGATCATTCGTAAAGTCCCTTAGATGGACCCTCGAGGTCCAATACGAGCATTAGAATCGATTCGGGACTTAATCGAAAACTCTAAGAATTTTCCGTGACATTTCAAAAATTTTCCAATGTTCAAGGCTCACAGGCCCGTGTGGTCCAAGGGACACGCCCGTGTGACCCTTACACACTCCCGTGCCTCATGCCGTGTTTGATTTAAGTTGCTCTCTGACATGTGCCTCACGGCCATACCACACGCCCGTGTGCTAGGCCGTGTGGTTAATTAATTCAATTCGAATTAAGTGCAGGTTTCACATGGCCAAGACACACGACCGTGTTCAAGGCCGTGTCACCCACACGACTGAGACACACGTCCGTGTCTTTGGTCGTATGCTCAATTCTAAGCATTCTATTTTCTCGAATTTAAGGTGCAGGGGACACACGGCCTGGTTACACGCCCATGGGGTAAGCCGTGTGTCACACATGGTCTAGACACATGCCCGTGTGTCTTCCCGTGTGGACAAGATAAAGCCATTTCCTAGCCTCATTTGTCACCCAAATTTTCCATTTTCCTGCACCAAAACATATCAAGTACAATCCAACAATTCCAAGTATTCAAATAGCAAATTTCATCATTCAACATGGCCTATCGTTGAATGCATACATGTTTAATATCTTACCTTGGTTCAATTCATGTTTGAAATATGATTTGATCAACTACTTAACATATACATATGGTTACCATAGCATAACCTTACAAGTATATCAAAACAACTATTACTAGCCATTCCAATGGCTAGATTACAAGCATCATTTATATTTGCATGCCAATATGGCCAACATATCCTATACATGCCATTACAACCGTAACTAATTTACCATATTGTACCGACATTGGCTGAGGGATAATGTGAGTGATCTCCGCCAAGCTTCCAATCCAACGAGCTTCCGATTTACTCTAAAACAGGGAAAATAAAATGGGGTAAGCATTGTATGCTTAGTAAGTTCGTATAACATGGTACTTATGTAACGACCTAATTTTCAGTGGTGTCAGAAATGGTGATATGAGATCACTAAATCCGACAGGTAAGATTGAATAAGATAGTAATTTAATATTTATGAGCCAAGTGAGAATTTAGAATAATTTGTGGATTGATGAATTTGGTGAATTAAAAGAATTTATTAGGTCAAATGGGTCAAAAACGAGGTATCGAGACCTCGAATTTGAAAACTGAGCCATATATGTTTTTAGAAATATTTATGGAGTGTTATTAAGTTAGTATTAAAGTTTGGTTGAGAAATTTAAATGTTTGGGTAGTCAATTAAATAAAAAGGACTAAATTGTAACAAATGCAAAATTGCTACTAGAATTAAATTGCTCAAGTGTTAAAAGAAAAAGGATTTAAAGGGCAATTAAACCTAAAGGTGAAAAGGTTAGACGGCAAGGGGAAGAAAATCAACAGAAAGATAAGGGAAATAAGGGCAAAATTGGAAATTTAATAATTTTAACATGTATAATAAAGACAAAATTGAAAAACCTAGAGATATCTTCACATTATCTCAGCCAAAACACCATAGGAGTTCTGGAGAAAGCTGGTTATTCATATTTTTACATCATGTGAGTTTGATTCTTGCTTTTTCTTGATAATTTTATGTTTTTATGACTTTTACAACTTGATCCACTTATAGAATTCATTAGTTTTTGATTTGGTGGGTAAAATTAAAAGTTACCCTTGCTGATAAATGGAAGTTTATGATGAATTATTATGAAATTTAAATTCTAATTTCATATTAAGGTGGTTTTATTAAGTGATTTAATAGAAATGGTATTTAGGACCTAATTGTGAAAAAGTTGTGAATTAGAGGTTGGTGTTGAAATTAAGAATATCAAAGGTTGTGAAATAGTTTTTAATGATATAATAAAGTGTTGATTGAGAAAAATTAGTTCAATTGATGGCTGAATTGAGCAGGGACTAAATTGTAAAAACTGTAAATTTTGGGGTAAAAGTGCAATTTCGAAAATGGGACAGCATAAATTATGAAGTGAAATAGAAATGAAATAAATGCTAATGAGTGAAAATATTTTACATTATAGATCAAGAATCCAAAGAAGAACGAGGAAAAGAAAAAGTTGCAGAATAGTCCCTAAATTTCCATATCTGCTACAAATCAGCTGGGTAAGTTCATATGGTTGAATTTATATGTTATTTGTGAATGATATAATGTGTTATTAAATCTGAATTTGCTGTGGAATTATGAAAATTATGATAAAATGAAAGAATAAAGGCGGTAACTCAAATTAGGAAAAACGCAGAATTGAGTACGTTCGTATTGTGACATGTGATGAATTGAAGGATAAGACCATGGTTAATTCATGGCAAAGTGTGAAACGTAGGTATGGTATTAACCATACTGAGTTATGAAACGTAGGTATGGTATCATCCATACTGAGTTGTGAAATGTAGGTATGGTATCAACCATACTGAGTTAAGAAATGTAGGTATGGTATCGTCCATACTGAGTTATGAAAAGTAGGTATGGTATCGTCCATACCGAGTTGTGAAATGTAGGTATGGTATCATCCATACTGAGTTGTGAAACGTGGCACTGAGCAACGACGTACTCAAATTCGTAAGACGTTTCCTAATTTGATATTAAGTAAAATAAAAGAAGTGAATTAAATGAAAGAGATTGAGTAGTTGTTAATGTTGAGCTCAACTATGTGAAGTATTTTAACAATGATTGTGAATGGTAGGGAACTTTAATAAATGTTTTGTTGTTGTTTGGAAATATCATGTGTGGTAAGCATTACTTTTAAATCTATGAACTTACTAAGCTTCATTAAGCTTACTTGCGTGTGTTTGATATTTTTATGTAGATTGAATTAAAGAGAAGTTGGTAGATCGGATCATCACAGCAAAGCTCCTATCCAGATCAATTCCGGTAGCTTTTGTTTTATGTTTAAAGATTTATATGGCATGTATAGAGTTTAAATGGGATGGAGTAAAGATGTTATAAACTAGTTAACAATATTTTGCAATGAAACAGTTTTTGAATTACAGTAGTGATGTGATTGTGAAAAATCACCAAAAATAGAATAAATGGAATTAGGAAGTGAATAAGATATATAATTGAAGATTATTGAGTCTATGTTCACATAAAAGAAACATAACAAACAAATTATTCTTATGTTTGGAGATATTTGAATTTTTGTGAGACTAGTTCAGAATGATTACGTGATCCCCTGTTCTGTCTTTGAAAAATCATTAGAAATTGTATAAAAATAATTGTGGGACATAGTTTATATGCATGGAATCTTGAATGAGTCTATTTTCTAATTAAATAAATAAGAAGGTCATATGAATTCTGTAAGAAGAGTAATTTGATTCGTAGTGAAGAGAGGTCAGAAAAGTCGAACAGTAAAACAGGGGAAACTTTAATGAATAAACTGTACTAATTGGCCACATGAAAAATTCTGGAAAAATTATAGTAAAAAGATATATGAGTCTAGTTTTAGGGAAAATTAACGGATCTTAATTTGGAGTTCCGTAGCTCCAGATATAAATAATTTAGTGACTATGATGCAGATGGACAGTTTTAAATTTTATGTTGAATTAGTAGTTAAGTCTAGTAATGCCTCGTGCTCGACTCCGGCAATGGTCTCGGGTAAGGGGTGTTACATTTATTGGTATCAGAGCTTTGGTTTAGATGATTCTCGGAACGAATGTGATGTATAAAATGTCTAGAAATACATGCCATATAAATCTGTGTTAGTGGGATGTGAATGATCCGATCTAACTATTAATTTTTGTTATAGATTGTAAAGATGTCTGATAGACCCGAGGGTGCTGATCATGAAGAGGAAGTTAATAGTAGAGTACAGACTTCTGAGCAGGGAACAAGTAATAATGTTTCGATTTCTTTGATGAGAGAGGAAGAACTTAAAAATTTGATTTACGGGGTAATGAATCAGTGGTTTAGTGAAACAATACAAGGAAGAAGTCAAGCACAACAACCTCCTCCTCCCCCTACTGTACCACCAGTTACAACCCCAGTTGCTCCTCCTTTAATAGATGAATCTAACAAAAGAACACCGATTGAGAAACTCAGAAAGTTCGGAGCTGAAGAATTTAGAGGAAGATCGGACGATGATCCAGTTAAAGCAGAGTATTGGTTAAAAAGCTTGGAAAGAGTTTTTAAACAGATGATGTGTTGTCCGGAGGACTATTTGAGGTGTGCGATTTCATTACTGAAAGAAGAAGCGTATAATTGGTGGGAAACCATTGAGGCAGTGGTACCTGCAGATAAACTTACCTGGGAATTCTTCCAAAATGAGTTTAGAAAAAAGTATGTGGGAAGGAGATATTTAGATAAAAAGAAGAGGGAATTCCTTGATCTTCGACAAGGGAATAAAACAGTGGCTGAATATGAAAGAGAATTTGTGTATCTCAGTAGGTATGCTCGGGATGTTGTACCGACAGAGGAAGAAATGTGCATTAGATTTGAAGAAGGGCTTAATGATGAAATCAGAATGATGATAGGAGGCACAGAGATTCGAGAATTTGTGGTTTTGTCTGATCGAGCTCAAAAGATGGAAGAAGTGTATAACAGAAAGATGCAAAGAGAAAGAAAAGGCAAAGAAGTATATAAAAGAAGTTTCTCTAGACCAACTTCGACTTTTCCAGCTAAAAAGTTCAGAGATGATTTTAGTCGATCTGTTACAATTCCGGAACGATCGAATAAAAGTAAAACAACTCAAAGAGATGTTGGAGTGACTAATAAACCAGCAGCTAGTACTGGTAGTGTGCAAAATATTCCGAGACCTAGATGCAAAAATTGTGGTAGATTTCATATTGGTGAATGTTGGGGAAGAACCGGAGCTTGCTATAGATGTGGTGGAACTGATCATTTTATTCGGGACTGTCCTCAGTCATTAAAAGAAAATAAAGAACAAGGCGAGAAACAAACAAATACTCCTCAGAAAAGTAGACGTTCGGGTCAAAATAGTGCTGCTGAGACTGCTCGTTTGGGAATGAGAGATACTGTAGCCCGATCAGAAACCAGGGCACCTGCACGTACATATGCTACTCGGGCAAGAGAGGAAGCTTCTGCTCCAGATGTAATAGCTGGTATTTTCCATCTTTTTAATGATTCTGTGTATACTTTAATTGATCCTGGATCTACGCATTCATATATTTGCACTGCGTTAGTGTCAGAAAAGAAAATGACTGTTGAGTCCACTGACTTTGATATGGAAGTCACTAATCCGTTAGGGCAAAGTGTGTTAGTTAATTTAGTATGTCGGAAGTGTCCACTGAAAATACAAGGCTGTGAATTCTCTGCTGATTTAATGCTGTTACCTTTTCGAGAATTTGATGTTATTCTTAGAATGGATTGGTTGATTAAACACGATGCCATAGTGAATTGTAGAGAAAAACGGGTTGATTTAAAATGTCAGACAGGGGAAATAGTTTCAGCTGAGTTTGGAGATAAAAAGAATGATGTCAGAACTATTTCAGCCATTACGGCTCAGAAATTGATTCGGAAGGGTAATGAAGCATTTTTAGCTTATATTCTTGATACTCGGGGTTCTGAATTGAAGATGGAACAATTGCCAGTTGTTAATGAGTTTACTGATGTGTTTCCTGAGGAATTACCTGGTTTACCCCCAGATCGTGAGGTTGAATTCGTAATTGATGTAATTCCGGGTACAGCTCCGATATCAATAGCACCATATAGAATGGCACCAGCTGAGTTAAAAGAGTTGAAGATGCAATTGCAAGAGTTATTGGATAAGGGGTTCATCAGACCGAGTACATCACCTTGGGGCGCACCTGTTTTATTTGTGAAAAAGAAAGATGGCTCGTTGCGATTGTGTATTGATTACAGACAGCTGAACAAGGTAACAATTAAAAATAAATATCCATTACCTCGTATCGATGATTTATTTGATCAATTGAAAGGTGCTGCAGTGTTTTCAAAGATAGACCTTAGATCTGGATATTATCAACTGAAGGTTAAAGAGTGTGATGTGCCAAAGACTGCTTTTCGAACTCGGTATGGTCACTATGAATTTCTGGTAATGCCTTTTGGTTTAACAAATGCCCCTGCTGTATTTATGGATTTAATGAATCGGATTTTTCAGCCTTATTTGGATAGATTTGTGGTGGTATTTATTGATGACATATTGGTCTATTCAAAGACAGAATCCGATCATGCACAACACTTGAGAATTGTATTACAGACTTTGAGAGAAAAGCAGTTATATGCAAAATTTAGTAAATGTGAGTTTTGGCTTCATGAAGTTGGATTTCTGGGTCACGTTGTATCAGCTGAAGGAATTCGTGTGGATCCAAGTAAAGTTTCAGCAGTGGTGAATTGGAAAACACCGAAGAATGTAACTGAAGTGCGAAGTTTTCTGGGACTAGCAGGGTATTATCGCCGTTTTGTAAAGAATTTTTCCATGATTGCTTCACCAATGACTCGTTTATTACAAAAGAATGTTGAGTTTGTATGGTCTGATGAATGTCAACAGAGCTTTGACCAATTGAAGAAAATGTTAACAGAAGCTCCAGTTTTGACTCAACCAGAATCAGGTATACCGTTTGTTGTGTACAGTGATGCATCTTTGAATGGGTTGGGTTGTGTGTTAATGCAGTTAGGAAAGGTGGTGGCTTATGCTTCACGGCAATTAAAACCACATGAAAAGAATTACCCTACACATGATCTTGAATTAGCTGCAATTGTTTTTGCTTTAAAAATTTGGAGACACTATTTATATGGTGAGAAGTGTTATATTTATACGGATCACAAAAGTCTGAAATACTTAATGACTCAGAAGGAACTGAACTTAAGACAGAGACGGTGGTTAGAGTTGCTGAAAGATTATGATTTGGTTATTGACTATCATCCAGGGAAAGCTAATGTACTTGCTGATGCACTTAGTCGAAAATCATCTTTGTTTGTACTTCGGACAATGAATGCTCAATTGGCTCTTAATGAAGAAGGTGCTGTATTAGTAGAATTGAAAGTGAAACCCATGTTTCTTCAGCAAATTCAAAATCTGCAGGATGAAGACCCGAAATTGGTATCTAAACGACAGATGGTTCGAGATAATTTAGATTCAGAGTTCAGCATTGATGATGAAGGTATGTTGCGTTATCATAACAGAATTTGTGTTCCAAACAATTCTGATTTAAAGAATAATATTCTTTCTGAAGCACATAATAGTATGTATTCTATTCATCCGGGCAGTACAAAAATGTACGGTGATTTGAAAAAGATATATTGGTAGCCTGGTATGAAAAGAGAAATTTCAGAATTTGTTGCAAAATGTTTGATTTGTCAGCAAGTTAAAACAGAGCATCAAGTGCCAACGGGTTTATTACAACCAATTATGATTCCTGAATGGAAGTGGGAGCGTGTTACAATGGATTTTGTGTCAGGATTGCCTATGACTCCAAGAAAGAAAGATTCGATATGGGTGATTGTTGATAGATTGACAAAGTCAGCACACTTTATTCCAGTCAGAACAGATTTTTCACTTGAGAAGTTAGCAGAATTGTATGTGTCAGAGATTGTGAGACTACATGGAGTTCCAGTATCTATCATTTCAGACCGGGATCCGAGGTTTACTTCGAGATTTTGGAACAAACTGCAAGAAGCTTTAGGTACCAGATTAAATTTTAGTACAGCATTTCATCCTCAAACAGATGGACAGTCAGAGCGAGTGATTCAAATTCTAGAAGATATGTTAAGATGTTGTATACTCGAGTTTGGTGACAGTTGGGAAAGATATTTACCTTTGGCTGAGTTTGCTTACAATAATAGTTATCAGTCTAGTATAAAAATGGCACCGTTTGAGGCTCTTTATGGTAGGAAATGCAAGACTCCATTGTGTTGGTCTGAATTGAGTGAATCAAAAATAGTTGGGGTTGATTTGATTTGGGAAACTGAAGAGAAAGTCCGGGTTATTTGAAATAGTCTAAAAGCTGCTTCAGACAGTTAGAAGTCATATGCGGATTTGAAACGAAGAGACATAGAATATGCAGTGGGTGATCGAGTATTTTTAAAAGTTTCACCGTGGAAGAAGGTGTTACGGTTTGGTAGAAAAGGAAAATTGAGTCCGAGATTTATAGGGCCATATGAAATTGTGGAAAGGGTTGGTCCTGTAGCTTATCGGTTGGCTTTACCTCCGAAACTTGAGAAGATCCACAATGTGTTTCATGTGTCTATGTTAAGACGGTATAGGTCAGATCCTTCACACGTAATTCCTCATACTGAAATTGAGCTTCAACCAGATATGACTTATTCAGAAGAACCAATGAAGATTTTGGCTCGTGAAGTTAAAGAATTGCGGAACAAAAAAATACCATTGGTTAAAGTATTATGGCACCGACATGGTATGGAGGAGGCAACCTGGGAAACAGAGGAGTCAATGAGATCACAGTATCCAAATCTATTTTCAGGTAACAAATTTCGAGGACGAAATTTTAAAAGGGGGGGAGAGTTGTAACGGCCTAATTTTCAGTGGTGTCGGAAATGGTGATATGAGATCACTAAATCCGACAGGTAAGATTGAATAAGATAGTAATTTAATATTTATGAGCCAAGTGAGAATTTAGAATAATTTGTGGATTGATGAATTTGGTGAATTAAAAGAATTTATTAGGTCAAATGGGTCAAAAACGAGGTATCGAGACCTCGAATTTGAAAACTGAGCCATAAATGTTTTTAAAAATATTTATGGAGTGTTATTAAGTTAGTATTAAAGTTTGGTTGAGAAATTTAAATGTTTGGGTAGTCAATTAAATAAAAAGGACTAACTTGTAACAAATGCAAAATTGCTACTAGAATTAAATAGCTCAAGTGTTAAAAGAAAAAGGATTTAAAGGGCAATTAAACCTAAAGGTGAAAAGGTTGGACGGCAAGGGGAAGAAAATCAACAGAAAGATAAGGGAAATAAGGGCAAAATTGGAAATTTAATAATTTTAACATGTATAATAAAGACAAAATTAAAAAACCTAGAGATATCTTCACATTATCTCAGCCAAAACACCATAGGAGTTCTGGAGAAAGCTGGTTATTCATATTTTTACATCATGTGAGTTTGATTCTTGCTTTTTCTTGATAATTTTATGTTTTTATGACTTTTACAACTAGATCCACTTATAGAATTCATTAGTTTTTGATTTGGTGGGTAAAATTAAAAGTTATCCTTGCTGATAAATGGAAGTTTATGATGAATTATTATGAAATTTAAATTCTAATTTCATATTAAGGTGATTTTATTAAGTGATTTTGATAGAAATGGTATTTAGGACCTAATTGTGAAAAAGTTGTGAATTAGAGGTTGGTGATTAAGAATATCAAAGGTTGTGAAATAGTTTTTAATGATATAATAAAGTGTTGATTGAGAAAAATTAGTTCAATTGATGGCTGAATTGAGCAGGGACTAAATTGTAAAAACTGTAAATTTTGGGGTAAAAGTACAATTTCAAAAATGGAAGAGCATAAATTATGAAGTGAAATAGAAATGAAATAAATGCTAATGAGTGAAAATATTTTACATTATAGATCAAGAATCCAAAGAAGAACGAGGAAAAGAAAAAGTTGCAGAATAGTCCCTAAATTTCCATATTTGCTACAAATCAGCCGGGTAAGTTCATATGGTTGAATTTTTATGTTATTTGTGAATGATATAATGTGTTATTAAATCTGAATTTGCTGTGGAATTATGAAAATTATGATAAAATGAAAGAATAAAGGCGGTAACTCAAATTAGGAAAAACGCAGAATTGAGTACGTTCGTATTGTGACATGTGATGAATTGAAGGATAAGACCATGGTTAATTCATGGCAAAGTGTGAAACGTAGGTATGGTATTAACCATAATGAGTTATGAAACGTAGGTATGGTATCATCCATACTGAGTTGTGAAATGTAGGTATGGTATCAACCATACTGAGTTAAGAAATGTAGGTATGGTATCGTCCATACTGAGTTATGAAAAGTAGGTATGGTATCGTCCATACCGAGTTGTGAAATGTAGGTATGGTATCATCCATACTGAGTTGTGAAACGTGGCACTGAGCAACGACGTACTCAAATTCGTAAGACGTTTCCTAATTTGATATTAAGTAAAATAAAAGAAGTGAATTAAATGAAAGAGATTGAGTAGTTGTTAATGTTGAGCTCAACTATGTGAAGTATTTTAACAATGATTGTGAATGGCAGGGAACTTTAATAAATGTTTTGTTGTTGTTTGGAAATATTATGTGTGGTAAGCATTACTTTTAAATCTATGAACTTACTAAGCTTCATTAAGCTTACTTGCGTGTGTTTGATATTTTTATGTAGATTGAATTAAAGAGAAGTTGGTAGATCGGATCATCACAGCAAAGCTCACTATCCAGATCAATTCCGGTAGCTTTTGTTTTATGTTTAAAGATTTATATGGCATGTATAGAGTTTAAATGGGATGGAGTAAAGATGTTATAAACTAGTTAACAATATTTTGCAATGAAACAGTTTTTGAATTACAGCAGTGACGTGATTGTGAAAAATCACCAAAAATAGAATAAATGGAATTAGGAAGTGAATAAGATATATAATTGAATCTTATTGAGTCTATTTTCACATAAAAGAAACATAACAAACACATTATTCTTATGTTTGGAGATATTTGAATTTTTGTGAGACTAGTTCAGAATGATTATGTGATCCCCTGTTCTGTCTTTGAAAAATCATTATAAATTGTATAAAAATAATTGTGGGATATAGTTTATATGCATGGAATCCTGAATGAGTCTATTTTCAAATGAAATAAATAAGAAGGTCATATGAATTCTGTACGAAGAGTAATTTGATTCGTAGTGAAGAGAGGTCAGAACAGTCGAACAGTAAAACAAGGGAAATTTTAATGAATAAACTGTACTAATTGGCCACATGAAAAATTCTGGAAAATTATAGTAAAAATATATATGAGTCTAGTTTCAGGGAAAATTAACAGATCTTAATTTGGAGTTCCGTAGCTCCAGATATAAATAATTTAGTGACTATGACGCAGATGGACAATTTTAAATTTTATGTTGAATTAGTAGTTAAGTCTAGTAATGCCTCGTGCTCGACTCCGGCAACGGTCTCGGGTAAGGGGTGTTACAACTTAACTTACCATTCATTCTATTTTGAGGTACTATGTATGGCACATTCATTCAATTTGACTTCAAGCCCTACACAAATCCTCATTGCCCTTGTTAGTCATATATTCCATAATAACCTCAAAACATGTTTGGGCTCAACAACAATCAAGTTTCCATGCACATTTGCATTCCATAACATTTATTCATTTAACATGCATAAATCATCTCTTTCTATTACAAGTATAATTTCATAATAGTTCATCTCAAGTTCAGATTATTTCATATCAGAACTTTATTCATATTTCTCGAAAAATCAATGTCACACGAGTTGTAGTCCACTCAAAGTATACAAGTCTATAATCAAGGATGACATATTCATCAAATGAATTTCATGTACAATTATCATCATCGCATGTTGTTAGAATTAAGTGACCCAAATTCTTATTTAAATAAAATATAATGGTAAAATAAAATAGAAGAAGAATCCCTATAGAATTACACTTCTTTTACTTTACTTTGAATAAGGTTTTTAAACCTTATTAAACTCCATCTATTTGATATTGATTAGAATAAGGAGTTTCAATCTTACTACTCCTATTAGAATATGGCTTTATAAGCCTATAAATAGACATGGTCTATTCCTCTTGTAATTGATTCAAATTCGACATAGTAAATTTTCTTCTCCTCTGCCCGTGGTTTTTCCCAAAAGGGTTTCCACGTAAAATCTGTGTGTTCTTTATTTTTATTTCTATTTATTTTTTTGTGATATATTGTCATTACCGACGTTATATTTTTCACAAATTGGTATCCGAGCTTCCGGTTTTTTTTTTCATCTCGATCACGGTAATGGCGTCTTTAAAGTATGAAATTCCGCTGTTGGATCGCAACACCAGATTTGCGTTGTGGCAGATAAAGATGCAGGCAGTTCTTGCACAGATGGATTTAGAGGAAGCCCTGCTAGGGGTAGATAAAATGCATTCGACATTAACGGAGGAAGATAAGAAGCGCAAGGATCGAAAGGCGTTAACACAGTTACATCTACATTTATCTAACGAAATTTTGCAGGATGTGATGAAGGAGAAGACTGCCGCAGCATTACGGAAGAGGCTAGAACAAATATGTATGTCGAAAACTCTAACTAGCAAGTTGCATATGAAGCAACGTCTTTATGCTCATCGTTTGGATGAAGGTGCGTCTGTGCACGAACACTTAACAGTGTTTAAAGAAATTCTCTCAAACTTGGAGGCCATGGAGGTTCAGTATGATAAGGAAGATCTAGGGTTGATTCTACTTTGTTCGTTGCCCCCGTCTTATTCAACCTTTAGAGACACGATTTTATATAGCCGCGAGTCTCTCACAGTTGACGAGGTTTATGATTCTTTGACCTCGTATGATAAGATGAAGCATCTTGTGGTTAAACCCGACTCCCAGGGAGAGGGTCTCATTGTTCGTGGGAGACAAGATCGGAATGCTGATGATGATCATGGAAGGACACAGGATCGGAGTCCTCGCGGTAAATCTAAGGGTAGATCGAAGTCTTCAAACAGAGGTAAAACTTGTAACTTCTGCAAGAAGAAAGGGCACATTAAATCTGAGTGCTATAAGCTACAGAATAATATTAAAAGGGAGGCTGCGAATCAAAAGGGAAAACAACCAGAAAATTCCGGTGAAGCTGATATTGTAGAAGACTACAGTGATGGTGAACTTCTAGTCGCTTCTGTCATCAATTCTAAAGAGAGCGAGGAGTGGATACTTGATTCAGGCTACACCTTCCACATTAGTCCCAATCGGGATTGGTTTACAAATTACGAAACGGTGTCTGAAGGTGTTGTTTTAATGGGAAATAATGCTTCATGTAAAATCGCAGGTGTTGGAACAATTGAAGTTAAGATGTTTGATGGAGTTGCCAGAACACTTAGTGACGTACAGCATGTTCCAGAATTGAAAAGAAATTTAATTTTGTTGAGTACTCTTGATTCAAAAGGGTACAAATACACAGCTGAAAGTGGGATTTTGAAGATTTCCAAAGGTTCCCTCATTGTGATGAAAGGGCAGAGAAAAACTGCCAAGTTATATGTTTTGCAAAGTTTTACTGTTATTGGTGATGCAGCTGTCGCTTCCTCTTCTTTGTCAGATGATGATATTACTAACCTTTGGCATATGCGCCTAGGGCATATGAGTGAGAATGGCATGGCAGAATTGAGCAAAAGAGGACTTCTTGATGGGCAAAGAATTTGCAAACTGAAGTTCTGTGAGCACTGTGTTTTTGGGAAACAAAAGAGAGTTCGATTCACCAGAGGAATCCATAACACGAAGGGAACGTTGGAGTATATTCATTCTGATCTGTGGGGGCCATCAAGAGTGCCTTCGAGAGGTGGAGCTAATTATATGCTAACTTTTATTGATGATTTTTCTAGAAAAGTTTGGGCATTCTTCTTGAAGCAGAAAAGTGATGTGTTTTCCGCATTTAAGTCTTGGAAAGCTATGATTGAAAACCAGACAGGAAAACAAATAAAATACCTCCGCACAGACAATGGCTTAGAGTTTTGTTCTGATGAGTTTAATAAACTGTGCAAGTCAGAAGGGATCGTGAGACACTTGACAGTTCGTCATACTCCACAACAAAACGGTGTTGCAGAACGAATGAACAGAACGATCATAGAGAAGGTTCGATGCATGTTGTCAAATGCCAACTTACCAAAGTCGTTTTGGGCCGAAGCAGCCTCTACTGCATGTTTTTTGATCAACCGATCTCCATCCATTGCTATTGAGAAAAAGATTCCACAAGAGGTATGGTATGGTAATCCTGCTAATTATTTTGATTTAAAGATCTTTGGGTGTCCTGCGTATGCTCATGTTAATAATGGAAAATTGGAACCAAGATCCATTAAATGTGTTTTTCTTGGTTATAAAGCTGATGTAAAAGGGTATAAGTTATGGTGTCCTGAAAATAGAAAAGTTGTGATTAGCAGAGATGTTGTTTTTGATGAAACTGCTATGCTACCTAACTTATCTCTTAAAGACTCTTCCAATAAAGAAAATCAAAAGCAGGTGGAGCATCAGATTAATACAGAGTCAACTCCTCAAGCCAGTACAAAAATTGAGAATAGAGTTCCTTCTTCACCACAATACTCTATCGCCAAAAACAGAACTAGAAGAGAAATTAAACCTCCAAAGAAGTATGCTGAGGCTGACCTAGTTGCTTATGCTTTAAATGTGGCTGAAGATATAGATGCAAACCAAGAGCAGTCAAATTATTCTGAGGCGGTTAGCTGTGAAGACTCAGAAAAGTGGATGTTTGCTATGCAAAAGGAAATAGAATCACTCCACAAAAACAAAACATGGGATCTTGTGAAACTTCCTAAAGGTAAAAAGGTTGTTCGCTGTAAATGGGTGTTTAAAAAGAAAGAAGGGACTCCAGGAGTTGAAGAACCCAGATATAAAGCAAGGCTTGTTGTAAAGGGTTACAGTCAAATTCCAAGAGTGGACTTTACAGATGTATTCTCCCCAGTTGTGAAGCATAGTTCGATTCGAGCTTTGCTTGGTATTGTGGCCATGCAAGATTTGGAGCTTGAGCAGTTAGATGTAAAAACTGCATTTTTGCATGGAGAGCTTGAGGAAGATATTTACATGCAACAACCAGAGGGTTTTACAGTCTCAGAAAAAGAGGACTATGTTTGCTTGCTGAAAAAGTCTCTTTACAGTTTGAAACAGTCACCAAGACAGTGGTACAAGAGGTTTGATTCATTTATGACATCTCATAATTTTAAAAGAAGTAGTTTTGATAGCTGTGTTTACTTTAAGAAAAACAGTGATGGTTCTTTTGTGTATCTACTTCTTTATGTTGATGACATGTTGATAGCAGCAAAAGATAAAGGAGAGATAAGAAAGGTTAAAGCCGAGCTAAGTGAAGAATTTGAGATGAAAGATTTGGGACCAGCAAAGAAGATACTTGGTATAGAGATTCTCAGAGATAGAAAAGCAAGTAAATTGTACCTAAGTCAGAAGGGGTACATTAAGAAAGTTCTTTGCAGGTTCAATATGCAGAGTGCTAAGCCTGTTAGTACTCCTTTAGCAGCCCATTTCAGACTTTCATTGGCTTTGTCTCCACAATCAGATGATGAGATTGAGTACATGTCACATGTTCCATACTCTAGTGCAGTGGGATCTCTCATGTATGCTATGGTTTGTTCACGTCCAGATTTATCATATGCAGTCAGTGCAGTTAGCAGATACATGGCGAATCCCGGTAAAGAACATTAGAAAGCAGTTCAGTGGATTTTAAGATACTTACGAGGTACTACTGATGTTTGCTTACAGTTTGGAAGAACTAGAGATGGAGTCATTGGGTATGTTGATGCTGATTTTGCTGGAGACCTTGATAGAAGAAGATCTCTCACTAGTTATGTCTTTACAATTGGAGGTTGTGCAATCAGTTGGAAAGCTACTTTGCAAACTACAGTCGCTTTGTCTACCACTGAAGCTGAGTACATGGCGATTACTGAGGCTTGTAAAGAAGCTATTTGGTTGAAGGGACTCTTTAGTGAGCTCAATGAAGACCTTCAAATCAGCACAGTATTTTGTGACAGTCAGAGTGCCATCTTCCTTACAAAAGATCAAATGTTTCATGAGAGAACAAAACACATTGATGTTCGGTATCATTTTGTTCGTGATATTATTGCTCGTGGTGATATTGTTGTGAGCAAAATTAGTACTCATGAAAATCCTGCAGATATGATGACTAAGTCACTTCCTATAACCAAGTTTGAGCATTGCTTAGACTTGGTTGGTGTTCATTGTTGAAGTTAAACCCTTAAGGGGTTTTATGGAAGAGGTGGAGAACTTGTTCGTTGAAAGTTCGCGATGAAAAACTTGTTTATTGAGAATTCGTGTCAAGGTGGAGATTGTTAGAATTAAGTGACCCAAATTCTTATTTAAATAAAATACAATGGTAAAATAAAATAGAAGAAGAATCCCTATAGAATTACACTTCTTTTATTTTATTTTGAATAAGGTTTTTAAACCTTATTAAACTCCATCTATTTGATATTGATTAGAATAAGGAGTTTCAATCTTACTACTCCTATTAGAATATGGCTTTATAAGCCTAAAAATAGACATGGTCTATTCCTCTTGTAATTGATTCGAATTCGACATAGTAAATTTTCTTCTCCTCTGCCCGTGGTTTTTCCCGAAATGGTTTCCACATAAAATCTGTGTGTTCTTTATTTTTATTTTTATTTCTTTTTTTTTTTGCGATATATTGTCATTACCGACGTTATATTTTTCACATCATCGCATGTTTTCTTATATCAATCGTCACGTATCATCATTTTCATGTGTTTCAGAAATATACGTGTAATAACTCATTTCTTATTCATATTCATCTCATGTCAAGAGTTTTACCCGTTGAATTTATTTGGAATATCGATGGATACACCGGTAGTACACTAGAGGTGTACAAATAAGAATCTGTCAATTCATACTCAGTAGTACCTTGTAGGTACACTCTCGAGCCATGTATCATACATTAGAATTACCAGTCCAGGCTAAATTCTATTTGTAACATATACTCTAAGGGCTTTGTCGGATTACCAGTCCAAGCTAAATCCTTTATATGACAAAGAATTCCCTATAGAGTCCGATCTGGATTACCAGTCCAAGCTAAATCCAGTCAATTAGGATTACCAGTCCAGGCTAAATCCTAATTGAAACATATACTTGAGAGACTCATTTCGGTTTACCCGTCTGGGCTAAATCCATTCTGCAACACATGCAGTTTTATCAAGAAAACCACATTTATCCATCGACTTCCATTTATTCAAATGGAATTTAACATTTATCAGGAAATTGTCGGGTGTGTGATCATTTCATACATCTTTAACACCACATAATTCATATGATAATATTCTGCATCCATTCCGGGCATGAAAGCAACATTTCCATCGTTTACCTTTTTAACATCTATTGGGCATTATCAATTAATTAGAACAATTTTATTTATCGGGCTTGATCGAATATGTAATCCTTTCATGTATATATGACATTTATACAATTTACATAATCATAATCAAAATAAACATATAAATAAACATAATTTAGTTACACGAACTTACCTCGACATAGGTTCGTGTACAAACATCTACTAATCCGACATTTTCCTCTTTTTCCTCGTTCTAACTCCGAATTTGGTCTATCCGGATCTATACGAGTAAATTTTATATCAATTTCACATATCTCATATTTATTTGGACTCAATTTACATTCTAGGAAAAATTACCATTTTACCCTAACTTTTCCATAAATTCCATTTTCGTCCCTAGGCTCAAAAAATGAAACTTGTGCAAATTACTCCCTATTCCAAGCTAACCAAAGCCCCATTACAAATTTTATAGCACATATTCATAAAATTTTAGAATTTTTCTTCAAATTTTACAACTTTTCAATTTAGTCCCTAAATCATGTTTTCATCAAAAATCATTTTGTAAAAGCTATTTATCCATCAATAATCTTTCATTTTCTACCATAAATTTCTAATTTCCAGCATATACATCCATGACTCATTTTCATGCTTTGATAAATTTTCAAATTAATCCCCCAAATAGAGAGATTAAGCTATCCTGATTCCAAAAATATCAAAATTACTAAAACGGGACAAGGAAACCCAATTTGGCCATGAAAGTCTATTCTCTCTCTCTTAGGGTTTCCATGTTTATTTTGGGGAAGAATACATAAAATAAGATGATATCTATTTTATCATTTTTTAATTAATTACAATTTTCACTTTTCAATTTAGTCACTAGCCTTTTTCTCATTTTCCAAGGATGAGTCACCAAGAAAAATCCACATACTTTTCTTAATGGTCTAATTACCATATAAGAACCTTCAGTTTTGAATTCCATAGCTATTTAATCCTTATAGCTACTAGAATTCAACTTCACATTTTATACGATTCAATCCTTCTCGTAATTAGGCAACAAATCGATAAAATTTTCATGTCAAGATTTTCACATGTCACATCTATTATATTACAGACCATATAATAAAATAAAAATAAATTTTATTTTCGGCTCAGATTTGTGGTCTCGAAACCACTGTTCCGATTTCACCGAAATTGGGCTGTTACAGGAATCAAGAATATCATATAAGGGTAACACACACGTGACGAGGTCATTAGACAGAGCAGTTAGATGCCTTGCTTTCGTAAAGAGTATACAATAAGGATTTTCAATCATGGTAAGTCTTCTGGACCGACTTTATGATTAAGTAATTGCAAATTATCAGAATGATGCTTCTGGACATAATTGCAATCACTAAAGCCTAATTATATATGACCGATTGGTCCCTCCGCTAAACAAAAGCTTGACTGGACTGCATTTGAATCAGAAGAAAACTCTACGACTTTGAGAATAATTTAATTGAGCCAATTTATTCGATGTGGAATTAAATGAGGTGGTCGTAAGAATTGTTCAACTGGAGAATTTGATTAAAGAATTTTCTTGAAAAATTAATTTGGAAAAGCTAAGTGATTTTTAGAAAAATTAATTTTGATCAAGTAAAATTAAATTAATCAAATCAATTGAAATTAATATGATATTTTTGGAAGTTAATTTTCAAGTCAGACAATTGGCCCAATGGGTAATTTAAAGTTGAAAATTGGACCCTAGATAGTAAATTGGTCCCGAGAGCCCATAATCGAGACCAAGCCCAAAAACTAGTTGAATCGGGCTCGATATGTGAAATGGACTGATGGTCCAACTGATAGCTAGATTGGACTGGTCAGGTTGTCATTTACCTAGACCGAATCGGCTCGGGGTGCAGTAAGGGTGTCACACCTGCATCATCGAACACGGCGATGCCAGTGACTGTGATAGCGACATCCTTATGGCCAGCGGCGGTTGGTCGTCGGTGGTTGAGCAGTGGAAGAGTTACACTTCTACTGGGACTCTACCAGAGAATTTGGTTTCAAATTAATTATTCCAAAAATAATATTATTTTAATAGTTTAATATTAAATTAAATTTAATACTTATATTGATAGTATTTTATTAATTTAATATTAAATTGATATCTTAATATTAAATTTCATTTAATGCTTATCTTGTAGATAAACATTTTATTATTTTAATATTAATTTAATATTAAAGTGATTAAATTTAATTATAGTTGAACTCTCTAAACGCTCCCTATATAAAGAGAGCATTGGGTCATTATTTACACACACTTGAATTCAAGAGAAAGTTGTAGAGAGAAAATTTTCTGAAGAGATTATTCTAGAAAATTTCTAAAGATATTTTTTGATTTACAACTTGACCCAAAAGCTCAAAGAAATTGCGAAATTACCCCACTGGTAATTTTTGTAAAAAAGTTTTCTAATTCAAAGCGAGCCCACACTCGGTAGACGTGAGCTTGAGGATAACGGAGAAGACTACTTGGTCGAAGCGCTCATCCTAGATGAATAAAAAAGGTATAATTTTGTTTAAGTGTTTATTACTTTAGATATCACAACCAAGATATTGTTTTGGAAAATTTTTAAAACTCTAGTTTTTCCCTAAATTTATTTTCCGTTGCGATTCCCAAACCCGTTTTTTTCCAACAGTACTCTATGAATAAATCATTCAAACGCTCCATTATATCATCAACACCTTTACTTGGTGACATTCAATTAAATCTGAGCCTTAATCGAGTTTACAAAGGCTTTGCTATTTCAGACATGAAACATGACAAAATTGTAAAAGTTTCAAAAAAGTTTTAAACATAGGTTTTGATACCCTTTGTAACACCTTAAACCCAGCCTAGACGTTATATGTAATGGCCTGAATTTTCAGTGGTGTCGGAACGGTGATTCAAGATCACTAAATCCGACAAGTGAGTAGAAAATATTATTAATTTAGTGAGTATAAGTTAAATGTGAAGTTAGGAAATTTTTTGAAATAGTGAATAATGTACTAGAAATAAATATTAAAATAATTAGAATCGAAAACGAGGTATCAAGACCTCAGAGATTTTTAACTGAGCCATAAATATTTTATAAATATTTATGGAGTGTTAATAAGTTAGTATTAAAGTTTCGTCAAGAAATTTTAAAGTTTCGATAGTTAATTGAACAAAAAGGACTAAATTGTAACAAATACAAAATTATGGGAAATGATTAAATAGCTTAAATGATAAAAGAAAGAGGGCTTAAAGGGAAAATAGACCCAAGGTCTATTTGGGCTAGACGGCAGAGGCATGAAATCAACAAGAAAATAAGGAGAATTAAGGGCAAAATTGGAATATTGCAAAATTTACTTAATAAAGCTAGGATTAAAGTGGAATTATCTAGATTTCTCTTTATTTTTCTGCATTCTCATCTGCAAAAACACCATAGAAGGGTTTCCTTAAGCTGGTTTTTCATATTTTTACTGCAAGTAAGTTCAATTCTTAATTATTTCTTGAAATTTTTGTGTTTCTGTGACTTTTACAACTAGGTCCACTTGTTGAATTCATTAGTTTTTGATTCTATGAAAGAAATTGAAAGTTTCTATGAATATGTGCTGGAATTATATGATGATTTAGCATGGAATTAGATCTTTAAATTGTTTATATGTCGATTTTATTGAAAGAATTTAATAGAAAGTGAATGCTTGGGACCTAATTGTAAAAGAGTTTGAAGTTAGGGTTTTATGTGAAAATCATGAATTTCAATAGTTGTGAAATAACTTATAATGTCTAGGTAAAGTATTAATTGAGAAAAAATAGCTTAATTGAGGGGTTAATTGAGCAAGGACTTAATTGTATGAACTGCGAAATTTGGGGCAAAATGGAAATCAACATTTTGCACTAAAACAGTTTTGGACAGTAGCAGTAGTCTAATTTTGAAAAATGACCAAAATTGTTGGAATCAAATTAGAGAATGAATAAAATATGAAATTAAAGCTTATTGAGTCTAGTTTCTCGTAGAAGAAACGGTGTAAGGAATGGGATTTTAAATCATGAGATATCATAAATTTTATGAGACAATGTCAGAATGATTTCGGGTTCCCCTGTTCTGAATTTGGAATATCATCAAAATTGGATAAAATTAATTAGGGGCTTAAATTTATATGTTTAAAATTCTGAATGAGTTTATTTTCAAGAGAAACAAACGGGAACATCATCCGAATCCTATACGAGGAGATAATTAATTTTTAGTGAATAAGGGTCGGAACTGTCACACAACAGAACAGGGGTGACTTTAAAGAATAAACTGTACTTATTGGCTAAACAAAAAATTGTGAAAATTTTATGGTAAGAAGATATGTGAGTCTAATTTTAGGGAAAATTAGCGGATCCTAATTTGGAGTTTTGTACTCAAGATAAAAATAATTTAGTGATTATGACACGGATGGATAGCATTGAATATACATAAGTTAATAGTGAAATTATAGATAATGTTACTTATAAGCGGGTTATAAACATTAAGGATGTGAAATAGAGTGAAGGTGAAGTCAATGCTGATAAGTGAATAATTTTACAATGATAGATCGAGAACCCGAAGCAAGTTGAGGAAAAGAAAAAGTAGCTGATTAGTCTCTGAACTTTCACAAATTTTGCAAATCGACCCAGGTAAGTTCATATAGCTGAAATTTAATGATTAAATGTTAATTTCATGAATTATATAATGTATGATGAGATATATTTGTTGATGAATTGAGAATAAAATAACAATGCAAAAACTGAATAAACGATCAAATTGAGCGGAACGTCGGATTTGAGTACTTCTGATCAGTGACAAGTGATAAGTAGTAGCTTCAGCTACACTTATCTGATCAGTGAAAAGTGATAAGTGATAAATGGCAACTTTAGTTACACTTATCTGATCAGTGACAAGTGACAAGTGATAAGTGGTAACTTTAGTTACACTTATCTGATCAGTGACAAGTGATAAGTGATAAGTGGTAGCTTTAGCTACACTTATCTAATCAATGACAAGTGACAAGTGATAAATGTGATCTGTGTAAGACCGTGGCAAGGTTATGGCTTCGGAAAGTGATAAGTGATCATACACAAGACCATAGTTATACTATGGCAAAGTGGAAGTGAAGTACTCAATTTTTCGTAACTGTTCCTTAATTTGATTAGGGATGGTAAGTGACAAATAGGCCCAAAAGAGTTAAAGAAAATCGATAAGTGGTAGTGAGTTTATACAAGAGCACTCACCAATGATTGTGGTTAACAGGTGAACTTAGTAATTGTGTATAATGCATAATGTATGAATGTTTGGTAAGATTTATGTTTTATGCCTATGAACTTACTAAGTTTCTATAAGCTTACTTGAGTGTATTCAATGTCTCTTGTAGATTGACGTGAAAATATACAGAGGATCAGATAAACACTGAGGATCACACTATCCAGATTATCTCCGGTAGCTTTTGTAAATTTCATTTTTGATTTATATGGCATGTACATGGTTTGATGATTATATAAACGCCAAAACGTGTTTAATGAATATGTATTAAAGTAAAGAGTGATGAATATGCTAAACAGTATAATTATAATAGAAGTATGATAGGTATCAAATTGATTGAAATGGATTGGATTGGTCTCGGTTTTAAAATTGCAGGGAAGGTTGGATATTTATAAAGAGATTATATTGAGTTCATAAAAAAAATATTTGGGATTTTGCGAAAAATTTCCTACGGTTTCAATTTAATCTCGGTTTGGTCCCAAAGTATGTTTTGGGCTTTGGAAGCCCATCTAAAGGACGTCATGTCATGTTTCGGTAAATGAATAGTAATTAACTCGTAATAACGGAAAATTAATTCGGTAAACTCTACTATTTCCTCGTACCCTATTCCGGCGACGAATACGAGTAGGGGGTGTTATATTATAGCCGAATCCAGAGATGTCACAAAGAATAGGTTTTGAAAACGGAGTCGTCTCGTTGAATCATTTCAGTTAATTAACTCATCTTCCTTTATAGCCATTTTCGAAAACGTTAATTAATTGGTTTATTAGCCAAAACAAATTTTACAGCGAAAGTCTAATAAAAACCACTATATTTTTGAAATCTGATTTGTATTTTTAGAAAAACTTTTGTTTGCGTAAAACCATCATTTTCATAAAACATTTTGTTAAAGCATGCAAAAATTATTGAACATTCAAAACCAAAATCAACAGTTCAAAAACCATACAGTCCAGAGAGTTCCTGTAACGTCCCGATTTTCCATTAATTTTAGCTTTTGTAATTTCAAGACATAAATACCTATCTGCTTTAGTGGTGGAGTGATTTGGGTGTGTTTGGGTGTCTCTGAGAGGTCCCAAGTTCAAGTCTCAACTTGGGTAAATTTTGGTATTTTTGTGAATGAAGCCCAAACTCTGGCGAATAGGCTTATAAATTAAAGTGTGTGAATAATTAACAGAATGGGCCTGCTGGTCTAGTGGCTAAGTGGAGTGTTAATATGTGGGTGGTCCTAAGTTCGAATCCCCACGCGAGCGAGGGAAATTATTTTGCTGCTCGTGGTGTGTAAGAGTTTGAGTTGGTTTCAAAGTGTGAGTAGTGGAGAGAATTAAGGGGAGAGATTAGATGTTTAGCAGATTTCTCTTTTTGAATTTTTGGCTGACACCCGGCTTTCCCCAAAAATTTCCTCCTTTTCTTTTTGTTGTTTGCTGCCAAATCCCCTGTCAAAATTCCTTGGTTTTCCCCTCTTCATCGGTTTTTCTCGATTTTGTTCCTCCCTATGAAACAGTGGTGTGTTTTGGGTAAGTCTAGGTGTTTGTTTGTTTCGTTTGGATGTATTAATAGGGTATTGAGTGGTTATTTTCTGATTAGGGGATAATTAAGGAGCTGTGAGTTGCTTTTCGGCTTTTTAGCAGCAAGAAATTAGCGTGGCTCGTTAAGGTAAGGCTGTTGGTAAGTTTTCAGGAATTTCCTGTTCATGATAATTCGGATTAAGTGACTGAAATTGGGCTTGCAATTTTTGAATATAGGTTTCGGAGTGCTCGGGAGTGGTTACGCGCCGAAATCGAAATAGGTGTGTACCCAAAAACGCAGAAAACGAGGTTTCAATAAAAGCCGAAAACCATTTTGTCGACGCCACATGGGCGTGTGGTTGCCCGTGTGGTAGGCCGTGTGCAAGACTGTTAGTCACTACAAGGCCGTGTGATCAACGAGCCAATCCATGCGCGAGCGGTACGGCCGTGTGACGGTTGGGCAAGGCCGTGTGCGACACACAGGCTCGACCAATTGGGCCGTGTGGGCCACACGGGTGAACCACATGGGCGTGTGGGATTCTGGGCCAGACCGTGTGATCGACACGGCCAAGGCTAATTTGGGCCGTATGGGCCACACGGGCAGGTCACATGGGCGTGTGTAACACCTCTTACCCGTATTCTAAGCCGGAATCGGATATGAGGCATTACCAGACTTCGTCTCCTTAACCACACGACTTTAATCAATAGCTTTCAGTACCAACTAGACATATCTCTATGGCCATCATAACAACCTCATTGAGGGCCTACGAGGCCTTAAACATTCATACGAGGGGTTTTGGAACCTTACCGGAAACCTTTGTGATCTTAAAATTTTTCACCTAAATAGGGGACACACAACCGTGTTAAAACGGGGCACGCCCGTGCGGAAAAGCCGTGTGGTCACACACGCCCATGTCCCTACCGCGTGTGGGATTTATTTTCATTACGAACCTACAGGGGTTTTCACACAGCCTAGGTACGCCCGTGTCCCGCCCGTGTGTAAAAACCTTGGTATTCTATTTGTGACGTCAACAGCCTTATAAGGGTTACACGGCCTAGGCACACGCCCGTGTGGCTAGCCTGTAGTCGACACTGACTTGCAACACCAATATGCAGGGGACACACAGCCAAGTCACACACCTATGAGGCTGACCATGTGTCACACACGGCCTAGACACACGCCCGTGTGCCTACCCGTGTGGACAAGAACAAGGTTATTTGCCAAGCTCTTTTTATCCCCCTAACTCCCACAATATGGGTCCATTCAACATATCATATTTTGTAAAATAAACTTCCATGAATGACTACATCTTTTCATATATAAAGGTGAGCCATCAACCATGGCAATATACAAAGCAGTTTGTCTAAAAAGAAGGGCCAACACACTTTTGGCCAAAATAGCAAAACAATCTAATTAGTTTAGCCCCTATACATGTCATACACAATATCACTAAGTCTAGATATACCGAGATGAGCTGATAGTGTGGGCAATCTTCTGGTTATCTGCTTATCCCGGCTCGGCTTTTAAACTCTATAAAACAAGGGAAAAGAAAAGGGGAGTAAGCTTTAAGCTTAGTAAGTTTACATGTAAACAAATAGAATTATACACTAAACAAGAACAATCCATATTCATAATCATGCTTACTCATTTCCTTCCTTACCACTTTCTAACCACATCACAAGCTTAGTATTCACATTCATTAAGATACATCCCTGCATTTAGCACTACGAGGTCACAAAATACTACACATCATATTTTCTCAATAAACCATTCATACTACCTGTCACTCGGTGGTTTCTCACTTAGCCCACCATCAATCTCTAATAGGGTGGTATCGCACAAAGCCTACTAAAAAGGATAGTTACGGTGGTATCGCACTTAGCCCTCCAAAAGGATAGTTTCGCATTTACATATCTATTTCATAATTTATACGATAATTATTCAATAACTACCAAATTCAATTCTCCTAAACCATACATGTTCTCAATCATGCCATGCACTAATTAGCAACAACAATATGTATATAAAAATGCATCGTTTACACATAAACTTACCTCGTTTAAAACGTTTCGATTTGCGGTTTAATCTGTAACCTTGCCTTTTCCCCGGTCAAGGTTAATTTCACGCTCTTCTTGATCTATAACAATAAAATTCACTCATTTAGATCATTCTATAATCATAATGCACCAATTTCTACACTTAGGCAAAAATGACCATTTTGCCCTTACACTATGGCAAATTACAATTTTTCCCCTAGGCTCGTAAATCATTTTTCAACACATTTTATCAATAAACAAGCCCAGCTGAACATTTATTTCTCTTACAACTACCCACAATTCCAACTATTTCATGCATTTATGACACAAATCCAATATTTGCATTCAAGTCCTAATTAGGTATTTTTATGCTAACACCTTTCACAAGAGTTGTTTCTCACCTCCCTAACATTCATTTTCTTCCATAAAAACTCAGCTAACAACTAACTACTCTCATGGAAAGTCCCTAGACTTTCAACTATATCTCAAATTAGTCCTCTCATTAGCTAGTTTAAGCTTTGGGGACTCCAAAAACACAAAAATCATCAATTAAAACCACCTAAATCGCTTACTTGTATTAGAATTGAGTGGCTGAAAGTTTGAACCCCCCAAAAGCTCTATTTTCTCTTCAATTTTCGGTGGAAAGAGATGAGTGAATAGCGATAGATGATAGTTTTTCTTTTTACCATATTTTATTCATCTTTTCTCACCTAATTTCACCCAATTTTGACCAAAAATTAAATGCTCTTGTCCCTCCTATGCACATGGCCGGCCAACACATTCTAATTGGCCTAATTGCATTTTAAAAACCTCTAAATTACATTTTATAGCTATTAGGTAACCCTACCTTATAAAATAGAACTTTCACACCTTATGCGATTTAGGCCTTTTTCACAATTAAGCATGCTATCATTAAAATTAAAGAACCAAAATTTTCACATAGCCATATATTAATGCCATAACACATAAAATAACATAAAAATAATTTTCCCTAACCTCGATTTAGTGGTCTCGAAACCACTGTTCTGACTAGCCCCAAACTCGGGCTGTTACAGTGTGAGCCCATTTTTTTGGAAAACTCTGTAAGGTTACACGGGTTGCCCAAGTCGAATGTGGACCTACCGTAGGGTCGGTAAGTAATGCTTAGACCTCTAAATTAATGATCTGACTGTTTGATTTCTGTACTAAGCATGTATATTGATCTGAATGTATGAACTATTATCTGCACATTGGCATGACATTTATGTATGTTGCATTGCATCGGGGTGGGATTGATGATATTCAGAGGAAGTATCTGAAAGGCTTTTAAGCCTATTATCTGGCAGCTCAACTGTAAATATTATGATTATGTGCCACATTTGGTACAACATAGTGTGTAGGGCTGGGTGGGTTGATTTTATACCTACATGGTGTGTAGGGTTGGATGGAGTTGGTGTGTAGAAGCTGGTGGGTAGGACTCTGTTTTCTGCATATTTTGTCTGAAATGGGCTAAGGCCCTGAAATATGTCTGAAGCTGTATTTGAGTGGGCTTAGGTCCATACCGTTTCTGTAATAGGCTCAGACCTGAATTGTGAATTGATGTCTGTTATCTGATATTTTTGTGTGTGTATGTTTTCTGTGGGGATTACACACTGAGTTTGCGAAAACTCACCCCTTCTCTGTTTAATCTGTTTAGGTAACCCCCAGCAGTAGACGGATCGATGCGGCGAAGGACTCGACGGTGACCACAGTTCTGGACATTTTAATTATTGTTTTATTTTTCCATTATGGTTTGATTAAATTTGGGTAATTTTTATGTAATAAGGCCTTTACGTATTTTGTTTTAAATTTGGAATTTATGACGTAATGGTACTGCGGTTAGAAATAGGAAAACTCAAGTTTTCAAAGTAAAACAAAGGTTTTATTAAAATACATACGAATTCGCAAATTATTTTTAAAAGCTTCCGCAAATGTATAAGGTTTTGAAATTGGATAATAAATAAATAAACGACACGTTTTGACGATAGCCTAAAATACCTAAAACTAGTTTTAACGTAGTTACGTTTTCTAAAGCACTATCATGTGATGCCGCCAGATTCGGCCATAACGTCCAGGCCGGGTTTGGGGTGTTACAGTTCCAGAAATCACAAACTCCCAAATGAATCCAAAATGTTAAATAAACCATAATTAATAATTTTAAACCGTTTACAGTTGAGTGGTCACCACTGAGTCTCCGTCGCACCTGTCCTCCTAAGTCTGTGGATTGCCTAAACAGAACAGACAAATAGAAGTGAATTTACGTAAACTCAGTGTGTAACCCAACAGAATTACTCATGTAATGCACACAGTATTCTCATATACAGTCAGATACATATTTGGACTTAAGTCATTTTCAAGATATAGATATCAGAAGCAGATATGCATAACGGACATACAGTATCCTACCCCTATCTTCTACACACCAACTCCGACCATCCCATCACACCATGTGGGGTTAAAAACACCCACCCATCCCTACACACCATATCATGCCATTACAACACATGTCAAATAATGTGTAGCCAAGCTGCTAGAATATAGGCAAAGGTCGCCTTTCAGAACACTTCCTCCATATATAAAAATCCCACCCCAAAAATAGATGCAGAAATCAGATACAGAAATAATAGATTAAACATGCTCAACATGCTTATATATAGATAATTGACATACCTAAACAGCACGGCCAGACATACATTTAGTATCCAACTCATCAGTCTATCAAAATATCATAGCATACAATATAGGGTTTGGTTAGCCCTTATCGACCCTCCGGTAGGACCACAGTCGATCAGAATGACCCGTGCGACTCTAGCGAAAATTTCAAAATATGGGCCCACACACCTGTGTGGCCTACACGACTTGGCCCAGAATCCACAGCCCATGTGTGGACCGACACATCCAACCTGGCCTAGTCCGTGTGGCCTACACGACCACACTCATGCCACCACACGACTGTGTCTCGCACACAGCCAACCACACATTTGACCATACGCCTGTGTGAAGTCGACAAAACAATTTTTTAGCTTTTGCTGAAGTTTGATTTTCTGCGTTTCGGGTACACACTTGGTACGGTTTCGATGCGAAAACACTCCAGAGCCACACAGCACATAAAATCGACACAACAAACTCCCAAAATCAGTTTTAAACCTCAATTAAACTGAAACAAGGAAACCGACAACTGTGAACTCGAGTGTTCAACACTTACCCAAAAACACTGAACGACTTTGACTACGACTCCGCGAGAGGAGAATCTCATTCTTCACGATTTGTTGTTGACAAAACAGAAAATAAAGTTCCAAACTGTATTTTGAAAATTGAAACTACAAAGCACTAGAATCCCGCTTACTAACAACCGAGGGAAAACGAAGAAGCATATTACAGATATTTGACAATTGATTGAAACAAAATAGAGGGAAGTAGCAAGAGAAAAGAAAATACGAAGGAGCAAAGGGAGGCCAAACCAAAATTGATGTCAGTTTTCTTTTCTAGAAAGAGAGTAAAATTTTAAGAGAAAGAATAAAAAAAATAAAAGATAACTCCCTAATCCCTCAGATTACTCCCCTCTATCCCACTAACAACAATTAACTTAGAATTCCAACTCCATCAAAACACTTTCATGCAACTGAGCAAAAATAAAATCCACACTCGCGCAAAGATTCAAACATAGAACCTCTCACACTCCAATTCCCTTAACACTCGAACCAGTAGGCTCATTCTGCTATGAATTGAAAGAAAATTTTATATAAGTCCACCCCACCAGGGTAAGGCTTGGATAAAAAATAACAGAATTATCAAAGATGGGACTTGAACCCAAGACCTCAAACACACACCCAGAACACTTAACCACTGAAATAGATACACATTTATGTTGGTTATATACAGAAACAAAAATAAATTTATTAGGGTGTTACACCTTTACTAGGTACTAATACCATTTCATGCTTCGATGTTTCATAAAATCAATTTAAATCAAGAGGTGTCGATACTAGACTTATAGTATCGATACTTTCCTCACAATATCGATACTTTGTTGTGATATCGATACCGTTTTGGCATTCTATTTTAAAAACTTGAGTTAAAAATTGCCAAGTACCAATACCCATTTTTATGGTATCAATACCTTGATGCCAAGAGTGAACATCTTCCATTTAGTCCATTTTCATGCACCAAACATTATACAACCTTAATTTGTGCTTATAAGTACATTACCAACCTGCAAATACCAAATCAAAGCATATCAAACACCACAATTTTCAATCAACCAAGCAATTATATATTAATAAAATCCTTAATTAGATCATTTCAATTTATAACTATTCAAAACTTCCCCTAATGCACATTCCATCAATTTCACCATTACAACCCTACCAATTATCTTCCACATTTGTCATTTATAAGTTCCACATGCAATATAACATATTATGAATAATACACACATTTATACATGCCCATTAACAAATCCAAAGTCAATCATCCATCAAGATTCAAACCAAGATCACCATCCAAAATGACACATATATTAGTCCTATATACATGCTACAAAACTAAGAATAAAACGAGCCGAAAGAATACCGAAATGATGGTGGGATAATATGATCTTCAAGTTGATCCAAATGACATGTTCTGCAAGCCTATAATCTACAAAAGAGGGAAAAACAACTAGGTAAGCATTTCAAATGCTTAGTAAGTTCATATGAAAATAACTTAACATACCTTGACATTTCAACTATTTTAAGTAATTGAAACACAATTGTACAGAACATGGTATTCCTTTGATATCCTTATGCGTACATATGCACTTCAGAAAATCACCAATAGGTTAGTACATTAATGTAACAAGATCATAACACTCAATTTATATACAAGTACAACCACGCCATTTTATATCATGCTATTCAACTTTGCTCATTTTGTAAACATATCAATCTAATAACTTGATACTTAAACCTAACATAGCATTTTTACAATAATAAAGTGAGTTCAATGCATAACAAAGTAAAATGCTATTCAGTATATTACCATACATATAAATTCCACAATTCAATACGATTTGAGCATGAGACTCCTATCATTTCACTATCATTTCTCTTTTCCATTAATCCAATAGTCTGATGAACTATAATTAATAGATTTAGATACATGGGTAACTACACCACACCAGATTGCTCATAAAAGCTCAAACTACATCACACTATGGCACTGTAGTACAAAGCTTGTAGGCATCATATAATCAGTATCAATACATCCCTCCACCACACCAGTATAACTCAATAATCCGCAACAAATGTTGGATTTTGGTATGATTAGTAATATCTCTGTATCATCACATATATCTCGTATAGCGTGCAAGAAACCCTATTGACATGCCAATTTATCCTATCCTTTAGTACGTTCACTCAGGCATTTTTACCGTATATAATTCATTATAATCCCTATAGCCATATTCACACTTTTCACATTTCAAATAGCAATCCAATTACAATTTAAACTTTGTAACATCATCATAAACATACTATTCAATCATATAATAATGTCACATCCATTCGATATAATGTATTTATTCATATTTTTACGATTTAGTCCATCGATGCCAAAAGACATTATTTTTACATAACAATACAAACTAAAAGTAAAACAATATAATTCAAAAAATATTATGAATTAATAAAGCAAGTCCCATATGAACTTACCTGGACAAAACATCAACAAGCAAGGTGCTAGAAACTAATCTGCAATTTTTTCTCTTACGCAATTATCCTCCGATTAATTCAATTCTCAATCTATAATAATTTATTTCAATTTATTAATTCAAAATATCTTATAATCGCTTATTATAAACATATATCAAATCAATTTTATTTTTTAGATGACTACTAAAGTTTTACATTTTATTCAATTTAGTCTCTAAAACCAAAATAGTTATAATTTTCAAATTTGAGCCTCGATTTCAAAATTGATCTCAAGTACATCCTTCTACAGCCTTTTATTATCTATAATTATAGAAATTTCATGCCAATTTCTAATATTTACACTTTAGTCCCTATGTTCAAAATTAATAATTTTCACTTTACAATTTGTAAAAAAAACAATTTTCACTTTACAAATTAGTCATTTTTCATATCTAAGCTTAAAATTTAATTATTTTACACTAAAACTTCAAGCATTCATCAATGGCATTATTTATAAATTTTAACAGCTTCGAAAATTAACACACAGGTTAACTAAATCGAATTACCACGATTTCAAAAACATAAAAATTATAAGAAACAGACTAAATTAAACTGACCAATCGAAGGACATAAACTAAAAATTTAGGGGATGTTTGGTTCAATGTAATGGCTATGCCATTACAAGTTTATTCTGTAGGCCCACACAAACAGGTGTTTGGTTCAATGGAATACCCTATTACGGATGTATTCCATTCCAAGCTTATGCAGGGAAATTTTGTGATTTCTATTCCCTCCCCTTTCTACCGATTACTAATTCAATGCTTGAAGAACCTTATCTTACCCTCACCAAATTCTCACATCAAAAACACTCAAATGATAATCATTCCTTGCTTCTTTCGACTCTGGCACTCCTCCCCTTTATCCAACGTCCTTTCGACTCCAGCATGCCTCCCTTTCATCTAGCATCCTACAAGTAAACATTTCTCCCTTCCGTTGTTCCTTTCACTTTCCCCTCTGCCATTTTTTCTTACCCACAAAATTTTTCTACCTCTTTTTGTTACTGCTTCCTTCACCATTTCAGTCCATGTTGTTAGTCTTCTTCCCTTCTTGGATCTGAATTTTTATCCTACCAGGCTTTCGATGGGTTTACCCTTTTTACCTCTCCTTTGATCTTGTTTTTCATGTAAATCAAAACCCCATTTTGTTTATCTACCTTAAAATTCATTTTGTATTAAATTTTGGATTTTTTTGAATTTTGGGTTTTGATTATGGGTGGGTGTTTTCCTTGTTTTGGACCATCAAACAAGGAAGGCAGTAATGGTGGGGGCAATGTGAAAAAACTAGTAAAAAGGATTCAACTAAAGACAACTCAGTTGGGCAGCCTCATCATGTTAACAGAGTTAATTCAGGTAAAATGTTTTTCTTTTTCTTACCCAAATTTCACTTTGTTTTATGCATCAACTGGAGAATGTTGAAATCTCTGTTTTTTATGAGTTTGTTTTCAAGTTTTTGATGACATTTAGCTGTTAGAACATGATGCTGGTTTGATCATTGTTTTAGGGTGTTTAATCGATTTAGATGGTTTATCAATATATCTTTAAGTGTTTTGTAACACCCCAAACCCGGCCTAGACGTTATGGTAGAATCCGGAGGTGTCACATGAATGGGTTGGAAAATTGTTATCATTTAGTTCAAATCTTTCCAGTTCATTAGCCTTTATCGCTCTTTTCATTTTCAAAGCTCTTTTTCATTTGGTCATTTAGAGGTAAAACATGTTTCTAGCGGAAACTTACAAAATCATTAAGTTTAGGAAAAATCGTTCGATATTTTTAGAAATCATATTTTTAGATAAAAACCGTCATAGGGGAAAGTAAGTTAAATCTAAAAGCCCAAACATGGCCAAACAGTTTAAAAGAGTTCAGAGTCCCAGAAAATACAATCTCAATGCCAAAACTTAATAACCATAAAGCAAAATAACATCGTAAAAATAAGTGGTCACCGTCGAGTACTCCGCTGCACCGATCCGCCTAAGACTATGGGTTACCTGTACAAACAAATAAAGAAGGGTGAGTTTACGTAAACTCAGTGTGTAACCCAATAGAATTTAGCATGTACACATACAACATATCACAAATTAGACAGATTCATATTCGGGCCTGGGCCCATATCAGATACAGATGCAGAATCGGGCTTGAGCCCATCTCAGATACAGATATGAAAATCAGATAACAGAGTCCTACCCCCATCCTCTACACACCATCTCCGACCATCCCTACACACCATGTGGGGTTTGAAACACCCACCCGGCCCTACACACCACGCTGTACCGATGCGACACATATTAGATATAATGCAGCTGTGCTGTCAGATATTAGGCATAATCTGTCTTTTAGAACATTTCCTCCAATATATAAATATCACCCCACCCCAATCAAAGTAATAGAACATGCATACAGAGTTAATAGAGAAATCATGCTTAACATGCTTTCATTACAGATAACAGATATACATGGCATAGACATGCTCAGAACAATACTACAGTCTAACAAATCACATAGTTATAGGGTTTAGTAAACCTTTACCAACCCTACAGTAGGCCCACAGTCGATTAGGATGACCCGTGCGATCCTACGAAAAATTTCAGTATAATGGGCCCACACGCCCGTGTGGCCCACATGTTCAGATTGGCCTAGCCCGTGTGAATCACACGGCCTGACCCAATTATCACAAGCTCGTGTTGGCGTGCCCGTGTGGGCCCACACGCCTGTGTGGCCCACATGGCCACACTTCAGCCATCAAACGGCCGTGTATTGCTCACGGCTTGGCCTTCGTCGATCACACAGCCATGTCATCACACAAGGCCTACCACTCGGCCGTGTGGTGTCGACAGTGGGGTTTTTGACTTTCGTTGAACCTCATTTTTCTGCGTTTCGGGTACACACTTGTTTCAATTTTGATGCAAAAGCACTCTTGAAGCCTTCAAAACCTACAAAAGGGCATCCAAATGCCCAATTAGCAATCAATTTACGACTCGATACCAAAACCTGAAATAACGTTCAAGACTTACCAACGCCGAAAATTGCCGCTAACATAGTTCAAGAAAAAGGAGTGATACTCACTGTTCACAACCCTCTCCTACACCAGAATAATTGTAGAAAAAATCAAACCTCACGATTACTCCTACAGAAACTAACTCATAACACAACGAAACCTTTACCGATTCAGCAGCACGGAGGACGACACGACCACGACACGCAATTTGAAAGGGAAATTTCAATAGGAATTAGAAAAGGAAGAAGTCTAAAATTTGGAAGTGGAAAACAGAGAGAAGAAAAAACTAAAATGTCAGAGAAAATGATTTTTGGGAAAAATAGACAAAAGGAACTGGTAGCATATCACTACTTTCTCTCCACCAATCCACTAACAACCCACTTACTCAGAATTCATGTTTGACCGAAACTCTCTCGGTCCAAAGAGCAAAAATAAATTCCCAGGCTTGCACAGGGATTCGAACACAGGACCTCCACACAACACACAGACTCCCTTACCACTTGAACCAATAGGCTCATTTTGATATGATTTTACAAATAATTTAATATAAGCCCACTGATCAGAGATAGGGCTTAACTCCAAAAATAACAAAATTTTCCAAAGCTAAGGTTTGAACTTGGAACCTCACACACACACCTAGAACACTTAACCATTGAAGGAGATACACAATTGTGTTAAAATTTTGTGGAAGCAGACAAAAGAATTTTGGGGCGTTACATGTTTTAGGGTGGTCTGTCTATCTTCATTCGAAGGTATTTGCTAAATCTGGTGACATATGTAATTGATAGTTTTCTGTGTCTTTTATGCTCTGTTTGGAGGATTTTCATCTACTTCTATTATTCTTGAACGTTATTGGGTCTAGTTGGTGCACTTTGATGATCTAGTCTGATGAATGAGCTTCAATCTGTTCATTTTTGCTACTTCTAATTTCAATACATTAACTCCATTAATCTTAGTTTGAGGTGATAAAAATGTGGTTAGTTATTTCTTTGCTACTCGTGGATTAGTAAAATAATTTGATCTGTTAATTATTGATGCTCTTGAGTAAATTCAGTTTGGTAAATGGATTCGATCTGCTGTGGAATCTACTGGCTTGGATCAGAGTAACTCTTGAATTATTTTCTGTTGCTCTCTATGTGCTCGATAGTTTGTTTCTTTGAAGCCTATTGTTACTCAAGGTACCAAGATTGCTTTAGAAGGACTCACATGCATTATGTGTTTGAGATCTCAATGGATGATCTTCAAGGAGAATGTGTTTATTAGGATCCACTACTTCATACTTCATGTGGTGCTACATTGCATAATCATGTTTCATCATCTAATTAATGTCACAAGTTCAAATATGTAAGGTGGATCAATTTCTGGACCATCTTATATATGGTATGGTCAATGAAAGCAAAAATGCTAATGCTATCGAGGCGTTTTTACTAGATTTAGTTGGTATTGCTCTGTGTGAAAAGCTAGTATTCTAACAGTCTAACTTCTATGTTTTTTGTTCTAACTCTAACGAATTTAGCCATGTTGGATTGACTTTCTATTAGGAGTAGGCTTTGCTCCTTGGGTTTTCAAAATTTTAATGATTGCATTTTGTGTGTAGAAACTTTGGAAACTAGAGCTCATCTTTTCATTATTGCTTTCTCTTCCAAGCTATTATGGGATGATATATTGAATGCATGTGGTTTCATTGATGTTCATTGTACTTGGCATAATAGAATTCAATGGTTAATGGTAAATGCAAAGGTAAAGCTTTAAAGCCACCATCCTTAGGTGGTTTGGAAAGAAAGAAATGGAAGAATTCATGTAATAATATTAAAAAACATATTTGAAACCATGACAGTATTAAGATTCCAAGGATGAGCCAAATTAATTTCATTTGATTTAAAGAGACAATTGAAATGATTAAATTTATTTACATAATTAAAATACTTAAACCCAAGCCCATATCCAAGCATTTTACTTTTTAAGTCCAAACATGAAATAAACCCAAATAACTATTTAAATGTTCTTTCAAAAAATAAATTAAACTCACCAATTTAAATCTAAATAGGGCATATCTGAAGGATTTTTAATTTGATTTATTTTTATATAAATTAGATTGTAACACCCCAAACCAGGTCTATGCGTTAAGACAAGATTTGGTATGTCACGTCGATCAAAATTTATTCAACGCTTTCATGTTTAAAGAAAAAAAATAATACTTCGAAAACCTTTTGAAAATAAAGGTTTAACAAAAGTTTAGAACAATGATTTAAAATTTATGAATTAAGAAAATACTTGTTAAAAATCTTATTTGAAATATAAGTGTCAAAACCTTAAAATAGTTTTAAAAGAATTCGAAAGAATTTAAAATACTAAAGTGTCCAGATTTTTATAAAACTTAATATTTTAAGAAAACCATATAGATTTAAACATAAGCCCATATTAAAAGTCTTAAAACAAAAATTAAATCCATCCACACATAAAATCCATAAAATATAAATAGAGGCCTTATTACATCAAACCCAAAATAGTAATTAAAATAAATAAAGTTCATAATTTATAAAACCCATGCTCGTAGTATGGCCTCCACCAAGTCATTCCCGACCCAAGTCCACATCAACTGCCATTACCTGAGATGGATAATAAAATAAGGTGAGTTACTAAGAACTCAGTGTGCAACTCACTTACCACCATTGTTGGGCCAGATCATCAAGATATTAAGTTGGGCTTGAGCCCAATTGCAGTTTTCACAATATAGAATAAAGTAGAATAAAATAAAATGCATGTAAAAATGAATTTCCCAACCAAGCCTAATATCCATCCGCTACACACCCCCGTACCAACCAACACACCTGTGGGGATCAAGTCAACCCACCCCGCCAAACACACCAATCATAGGCATTAAGCCTTTAAATAATATTGTAGTGCACTACCGAACTAGATTGTGACATTGTCACCGAACTAGAGGCATTAAGCCAAAATTTGTGGCAGAGCCACCGAACTAGATTCATGGCCACAGGCCTTACTTCTCTCCATCATATATCCCATCCCATGCAATCATGTATGCATACAAACTATGGCCATACAATAAATTATCAATTATTCCATAATACAAATGGGTCTATAATTAAACTTTTCATTTGGGCCAAGAAAACAGAATAATATTTAGCCCATATATCGAACTAGAAGATTTTTTTGGCCCATTTAGTGATCTAGCAGTCTTTTGGCCCAATTTAACAATCTAGCAGATTTTCGGCCCAATTTAACAATCTAGCAGTTTTTCGGCCCAATTTAACAATCTAGCAGATTTTCGGCCCAATTTAACAATCTAGCTGTTTTTCGTATATTTCTCGGTTTTAACCATTTTCATGTATTTACACAAAAGTATTAATTTCTACAAAATTTCTGACTTTGCCATTTTCACGATTTTATCACAGTACTTACGATTTGGTATCTAACCCGAAAAATGAGTGTGAAGTTACACACCTGGTTATAGTGAGGACTAAACTTTCCCGCTCGTCGATACCTAATCATATCACGATAAATTAAAACACTATATTTTATTAACGAAGCCAAACTTAGAAATAACGGTCTAAACTTTTACCCTCGGAATTTCGAACTTCTTCTACTTGTGGTTTCTCCCCGATTGATGATTCGTTAACTGATGCAAATCCACGAACAAATAATGGTTCGGGAGTACGAACGACTTCAAACAATTGGTTCTCCTCGGATGAACGTCCACAACCCGGTGGAAAATCTCGGATTCCCGAAATAGCCCTTTGCTTATACTTAGGGGAATTAACGGAACCTCCCTTCTTTCGAACACTAAACACCGCCCTTTTCTTCCCTATTTTGATTGTCTTCAATGACAAAAGAACATTAATCCAATCTAATATTATATCAAAATATGACTAAGGTTTTAAGAGTGTGATTTTCCTTACCACAAATATCCTTGCACCACAATATGAGAATCGACCAAAACGTTCCCTTAACACCTTAAATCAATTCCAACATTCACGAACACTTGAGTTTCGATCTTCCGTTATCGCACTAAAGTAAACAAATAAAAACTTTAATAGAACGAACGTTTATTTTGATCTAAGAAAGCCTTCATACCACCATTAAGATTCGGCCATGACAACTATAACTAAAAAGAATTCTTACCTATTCTCCACGGTTGGAAAGAAACGATTGAGAAAGATGCTTATGAATAGAGAAAGATTCGGCTATGATTAATTAAAGAAAAAGAAAAATGGTTCGGCTATAGCTCACTAACATTCGGCCATGAGAGAATTGATGGAGAAAATATTAGTGAAGAGAAATAAAAGATGGAAGAAGAGATGATGATGAGGATTCGGTTTTCAAAGAGAAGAAAAGAGAAAGAAAAAGATGTGTTTTGGAACAAAGTACATTCGGCAAAGGAGAAAGAAGAGAAAAAGAAAGGAATAGCCCTTTATGGTACTAGAAATTTCGGCACTAAGAAGAGGCACAAAAAGAATACTAAAGTGATGAGCAAAAATGACCAAATGGTCAAAAGATTTAGGCTTACCAATTGATCAAATTCGGCCAAAGGAAAAGAGGTTGAAAAGAGAATTGCAAACTTTGCACCAAATGCTAAGAATGACCCAAAACAAACTCCTAAACCTTGCCAAACTACTAGCATATTCGGCCAACCTCCCCTATGCCCACATTGCCGTCCAAATTCATGGTCAAATGGCCATGAATTTGTTTCCAAAACATTTCCTTGATACTAGCCTTATGTCCCCTTATCTTGCCAAATTTTCTTGATTCCCTACCATAAGTTAAAAATTACCTTATTCCTTCAATCTACTTACCAAAAATAAAAAGTCCACTCTTACCATATCCATAGCTTGGCCGACACTTACCATGCTAGAGCAAAATAAAAGTTGTCTAAATGCCATTTAAGGGATTCGAATCTCTCCCCTCATGCTAATACCCATGCGCCAACACCACCTTGCCATTTACTCAACTTGTGTCACCTTTTGTCACTTAAATTAACTTAAGTGTCAATGTCACATGATCCACTTCATTAAATTCTCAAAACTAAAAATTATTCCTTACCCAAATTATGCTATACTCTTCTTCAAGGCTATAATAAACACGAAAAAAGAAGTAAGAAAATTTTTCCTTCATAATCTAAACACCAAAACATGCAATATATCAAGACTCAGATTTTTAGGGTGTTACATAGATTAAGCATTTAAATTATATTAAATAGATTAGATTAAGAAGTCAACATTGTATAAATATATTTTATCATTTAGCTTAGTTGTTAGATAAAAAACTGAATAGCACGAATAACTAAAATTATTGCTCATCAAACAAAATAAAAAAAAATTAAAGCTAAAATTATAAATTTTCCATTTGACACATTAATCAAAGAAACTTTTGCCACCATCCTTTTATGGTGATTATAAATTATAAATTAGCTTCGAATCCCACCATCCTTAAGCACCTAGGTTTGAATCCCACCATATGTGGCTACCATGTATATATTTAGTTAATAACAATGTGATGATGAATACAAGCTTTTTAAAAGGTAAATTAAAGATCAAATTTTAAAAAAATTCATATAATATATATATATATATATTTGTAAAATTGGAAATTATGTAATTGGATGCGGATGTATTTCAAGTTTAGATGTTCATCATTAATTTTTCTTTTAAAACAATTTTAATTTTTGTTCAAGACATTATTATTTGCTAAACAAAGAGTCGATTTTGTTGAATGAAATTTGACAAAGAACTGAATTTCAAGTTTTTTACTTGCAAAGATAGTTGTAATTTCTATTTTGTGCTTTGCAAAGATTCTTAACATTTATTGTTCATTTTTCATTGACAGTGTGTTATTACTTCATCTTCTTCTTTGGCTTGCTTGATTGCTTCCTCCACCCACAGTTGAGCTTCTTGTATTCACTAAATCACTGTAAGTTCTTTGGCAATTAAATTCTTTAATTTTGTCTTATTGTTATTAAAATTAGTATTGAAGAAATGTGACCCTTTTACTATGATTTGAAGATATGTAACACTTTAGTATCTTGCAGTAATGGCTCGTCTGCCTTTAATAGTACAAAGTGAGAGGCGTAAAAGAATTGGTCTTGCACTAACAGTTTCGTTGCAAATGTGTATAGTTGCGAGTTGGCTCTTAGGCTCTTAGTTACATTGGGTGTCATCCATAGCCTATATACTTATAGACCAAGGATTAGATAATATATTTTAGAATTTTATGCAAAACGAGATTATGTGAAAAAACTTGTATATGCTAGTGACAAGACCTATATTGAACAAGTTAGGATGAATAGAATTACCTTTTTTAAACTATATGAGATGTTCCAATGGACGTAGTCAACGCGAGCTGATGAATAGAATTACCTTTTTTAAACTTATGAGATGTTACAAACTTTAGGGGAATTGAAGTCATTAAGGAACATGCTTGTTGATGAGCAAGTGACAATGTTTTTACATAAAATTTCTCATCACCTTAAAAATCGAGTTATTAAGCATCACTTTAATAGGTCCGGGAAAACAGTTAGCAGATCATTTCACAATGTTTTAAATGTTGTGATACGCTTACAAGATGTGTTATTTAAAAAGGCAGAGCCAATTACAGCTAATTCTACAAACCCAATATGGAAATGGTTCAAGGTATTGGAGTAAGTTCCATATATAGCTCGTACATAATATAGTTATTTAGATTTAAATATAGTATCCTAACCCGAGATTTTATAAATGTGATGTAGAATTGCTTAGGTACTTTATGTGGAACCCACATTAAGATTAGGGTTCGAACAGTTGATAAACCTAGATATCGAACGCGAAAAGGTGACATAGCAACAAATATGTTAGGTGTTTGTACACTTCATATGCATTTTATTTATGTTCTTCCTGATTGGGAAGGTTCTGTTGCTGATGGATGGGTTCTTCGAGATGCCACTAGTATGAGACATGGACTAAAAGTTCCTCATGGTAAAGTGTAAAATTGTAACACCCCAAACCCGGTCTATGCGTTAAGGCCAGATTTGACATGTCACACAAAATAAATGTACATCTAGACCTTTAAAGATTTAAGTAAAACATATTTTCAAAACTTTGACATGGAGTTTATTGAAAACTAAGGTTGATTAATGAATCAAACAATTTGGGACGTAAGAGTTTATAAATCGAAACTTTAGGAAATTTATTTATTATTTTGAGAATATTTAAAAGAGAAAATTTTCTGAGTAAAATGTTTATGAAAGTTATTACGAAATCCCTTTTTGCAATGCCATTTGAGAAAACGTTTATTTATGTTTTTAGAAAAATCACACTTTGAAGTACTTAAAGCAAGTTCTAAAATCCATCAAACATAAAACCATATAAAATTTATCCAGAGGCCTTATTACAACTTAACTTAAAATAATTTAAGAAATTAAAAGTACTTAAAAAGAAATCTAAATTTCAAATAAACCAATATTCGTAGTATGGCCCCCACCGAGTCATCCACAGCCCAAGTCTCCATCACTGATCATTACCTGAAAAAGGTAAGGAAAACAGGGTGAGTTACTGGAACTCAGTGTGTAACCCACTTACCATTGTCCACTGGGCCAAAATCCAATTAAGCATTTATTCGGGCCAAAGCCCATTTACAATAAAAAATAAATATCATTTATAATATGCATGTGATATGCAATTCCCAACCCAAACCTAATTTTCCATCCGCTACACACCACCCGTACCAACCAGCACACCTGTGGGGAGCTTTAGTCACCCACCCCGCCAACACACCAAAAGTAGGCACTAAGCCATTTATATCAAATTTGTGGACAAGTCACCAGATTAACAGAATTTACATGGCATTGTCATTTTTCATATTTGTGGCAGAGCCACCAGAATTATGTAGCAAAGCTACCAGAACTTCTCTTCATCATTTATCCTATCCCATGCAAATCATGTATATAGTGCATAACCATTTACAACAATTTATTCAAATATTCCTTACAAACATTATGGCCCATTATAACAATTTATCAAGTTGGCCATTTAAGCAAAATATCATCTTGGCCTATTTCGCAATTTATTACAAATTGGCCCATATAGAAATATCAAACGGCCGTTATAGCAAATATCTCAATTTTGGCCCATATAGCAAATATATCAATTTTGGCCCATATAGCAAATATTTCAATTGGCCCATATAACAAATATCTCAATTTGGCCCATATAACAAATATTTCAATTTGGCCCATATAGCAAATATTTCAGTTGGCCCATATAACAAATATCTCAATTTGGCCCATATAACAAATATTTCAATTTGGCCCATATAGCAACATTTATCGATTTGGCCTATTAGGGGTATTTTCGTAATTTTCACAGTTTTAATACCGATTTCATAATTTTTACCAAAATAGTGATAACTATACCATTTTACCCGATTTTATCAAGATGTGATTAAATCAAACGATTTATCACTAACACGATTTAAACATCTAACCCATGAATTACTGTGTGAGATTACACACCTGATTACGGTAAGCACTACGCTCTCTCGATCGTCGACGCCTAAAAATATTTTAACGCTCGATTAGACAATGTACACTATTTAATAAATCTACTCTAAAACAAACGATCTAAGATTTTACCCTCGGGATCGCGAACAACTACGATTTGCCGGTTTTCCCCGGTTGACGGTCCACAACCCGGTGGAAAGTCCCTAATTGCCGAGACAGCCCTTCACTTAAACTTTGGAGTAAGGATCGCTAATCCGCTCCTTTTAAGATCTCCAATCACTACACACTTTTGATTCGATAATGTTGCCTCCATTGAAAACAAATAATAGTCCAAACTAATATTACGTTATTATGAACGATTGATCTTAGAAGTAAGGTCGGCTTACCGCAAAATTCGTATGATCACAAGATAATAACTCGAGCGATTACGTACCTAAAACATATAGTCGATAAATTATCCTTCAATCCGATTAATACAATAACCAAGGGAGTTATTGAAAAAGATTATGAGAGAGCTTCCTTACCTTGAACAATGAAATTCCCGTTTCTCACGATCTTCCTATGGCTAAGGTCGATTAAGCGATGTTGTAGTAATTGGCACTCCACTATACCACTACAAAGAAGAGAATGATTTTATTTGAGAGAGTATAATAATATGATGGTTTTGGTTCATATGATCCTCCCAAATCAAAACTTATATTCGGCACTAAGAGAAAGAAAACAAGATAAAATGTTGGAAGAACGCTTATCGATTGATCAAAGATTGAATGTAAGTACGGATGAGAAGAAAGGTAGAAAAGAAATGAGAGTTCGGTTTATAAAGAAAATATAAATTAATATTCAGCTATATGAAATGATCAAACAAAAGTTTGTGATTAAAAGATGGTGTCAGTTTTGAGAAGATAAAGAATTAAAGGAATGGTTAAAAGAAAAAGAAGATGGGAGGTTGGATGATTGATAGGTGATTCGGCTATCAAGAGGGAGATAAACAGGAGATGAAAACCTTGATCAAACAAAAGAGTAAGAAGATGCACAAATGTGCTAGGATAATTCGACCAAAGTAAAAAGAAAGAAGAAAAAATATGGTCACCAAGGCTAGCAATTTCGGCACAAAGCAAAAGAAAGAATTGGGAGAAAAACACCAAATTGAAAAAGTGATTTTTGGCCTAACAACACCAAAAATCCTACCAAAAGACTAAGCAAATTTCGACTACCACACTATAGCCCCCAAAACCGTCCACATACATGCTCTAAAAGTCAAAAACTTTGCCAACCATCCCTTTCCATAACATTTCCCTTGAAATATGCCATGCCATTTTCTTTTGATTCCTTTCCCTAACTTCAATCTTTCCTTAATCTCTTTAGCCATCTTACCATAAAAATAAAAGTCCACCTTGCCATAATTATAAGCTTGGCCGACACTTGATGGAAGAATGCAAAAATAAAAGTCAAAATTGCACACAAAGGGATTTGAACCTCTTCCCTCAGGGTACTACATGTGGCGCCATAACCTCTTTACCATATGCTCATTTATGCTAACCATTTACTCATTTATTTCCATATGCTATAAGATTACTTACTCCATCTCCTTAAAGTACTAAATGCCATAAGTTTTTACTAAATCCAATTAAACCCCGAGCCTTCTCATGACTACCTAAACACACACAATTGATAGTCTAACTAGCTTAGCACCACAAATAATGTAACGCTAAAAATTCAAATTCTAGGATGTTACAAAAATTAAAGGAATTAGAATTAATTTTTAAAATCATACTTTTTTGATAAATTAACCATGATAAATAGTTTTTTTTATAGGTTGTTATTATCTAGTTGATGTTGGATACACAAACTGTAAGGGATTTCTTGCGCCTTTTAGAGGACAAAGATATCATTTGAATGAGTGGCATCAAGGTTACCAACCAAGTACTCCGAAAAATTTTTTCAAAATGAAACATACTTCAACGCATAATGTTATTGAAAGATGCTTTGGGTTATGAAAACTTAAATGGAGAATACTTAGGAGTCCATCATTCTATCCTGTGAGGGTGCTCAATAGAATCATTATTGCATGTTGTTTGCTCTATAATTTTATTCGAACCTATATGAGTCTTGATCCTATTGAAGTAGAGTTGGGAGAAGGATTACCTAGTAATGTGATAGATGAGATGAACCGAACATCGTAAATATCCATTCATCGGATGCATGGGCTACTTGGAGGATGGAACTAGCCAATCAAATGTTCGATGAATGGCAAGCATCTAGAAATTAGTTAGGTTTAGGGTAAGAATAATAAATTTCATGTATCTAGTTTATGAAAATTTGGTGGTGTTTGAATTGTTTTTTGTATTGTACTAGACTTGTTGAATTATAATTTATTTTCATTTGATTCATCATGTGTTATAATTTTATAAAGTGTCAACCTTTTAATTCATAATATTGAACTTAATTTTAATTTGTATTTTTTCTTAATATAGTTACGTCAGGTTTTTCACAATCAAGTGTTTTTTCTCAAAATTCTCGAGGAACCAAAAGGAAATGAGTTTCAGAAGAAGATGCTGCGTTGGTTGCTTGTATAGTCAACTTGCACAATGTTGGAACCTTTAATGCAGATATGAGATTCAAAGCAGGTTATTTAAATGAGCTAGAAAAAAATGTTAGAAAAAGTTTTACCCCATGCTATGTTGAAGACTAAACCTAATCTTGAATCGAGGATTAAGACATTGAAAAGGGATTGGGCAATCATTTTTATGACATGTGTAGTGGAAAAAATAATAGCAGCTTTGGTTGGGACGAGCATAAGCAACTTGTTGTTGCTAAAGATGCTGTATGGAACTCGTATATAACTATAAGAATTATTTGAAGTCTTTATTATCTTATTGACCAAACTTATATCTAATATGGATTCCTCTTTTTTTATAGAATCATAAAGAAGCCTGTAACACCCTGAATTTTAGGGTTAGAAGTTTTTGGGTTTTGGGGGTTACGATCAGTGAGAAGGTTGCGCTATTGTGTTTAGTGGCGGGTGCAAGTGTCAGAATGGGCCTGCTAGTCTGGTGGTAGATTGTGTGTTAGTGTATCTCAAGATTCTGGGTTCGAGTCTTTGGGTGCGCTTTTTTGAGAGCCTTTTTATTTTGTTTTATTTTTTTTCTTAGTTAGTAATAATAATTATTTAATATTTTTTATCAAATTAATTTGGGAATTTTTATTTTTCATTCTCCTGAACATTCTTCTTCTCTTTTTCTCTCTGTTTCTTTCCTTTTTCGTTCTTCTTGTTTTTTCTTTTGAACTGGTTGCTTGGGGAAAACAGGTTTTTGCTGCGTAGATATCGAAGAACTTCTCTTTTCCGCCATTGAGTCAGGTGTGGGTTTCATGTCTTCTTCTATTTTATTTGTGAATTCTTTTTCGACTTTATGAAAAGTCGACATCATGTGTGTGAGTGTTTGCAAACCTGTTAAATTCGATGTTGTATCGCTGTCTAGTGCTTAGAATTTTCATGATTTGGCATATTTTTGAACTATCGAGGGCTAGAAAGTGCTTCGTGGTTGAAAGCACGTTTTCGGGGATATTTTTAGGGTGGTTTCGTGACCACACGAGTGGTCACACAGGCATGTGTCGATGCACATGGTCGTGTGCTTTCGGGAATTAGGGTTTCTGGGCTGCTTTGGGCACTACACGGCCTGGCCACACAACCATGTGGCCAATTTGGGGATTTTTGTCGATTTTTACACGGCTGTGTCCCCTGAGCACACGGGCGTGTGAGTTTCAAAATTAGGGTTTGAGTGACTTGGTGCCACACGGCCTGACCACATGGTCGTGTGGCTAATTTGGGGATTTAGGGATCCCACACGGGCGTGTGTTTTGGACACACGACAGTGTCTGGTGGGCACACAGGGGTGTGAGACCCTCATACAGCCGTGTCAGCCTTGTACTCTATTTTAGTACAAATGAACAGAGAGTTACACGGCCTGTTCCCACGGCCAGGTCCCTGGTCCACACGGGCGTGTACATCATCCACACGGCCGTATGCCTCTCTTCACACGGACTTTTGACCTCCCACACGGTCTAGGCTTTTCCACACGGCCAGAGCACACGTGCGTGTGGTCTTAAGGCACTTGTTTTGGTTTTGTGTGTGTTTTTTATATGAAGATGTGTCTGTGTGTTTCAACCGTTGGCTAAGCCTTAGAAAGGGTAATTAAGACTTTGATTTGGGCTGCGGCTTGTGTGATATTTGTAATTGTTGTGTGAGATGTCTGACTCTGAACCCGGTTAATTAGGTGTGTGTGCATATCTATTTCTGTTTGACTCTCTGTGGATATGCTCTTTGTTTTCTGTGTTAATGTATACACATACACTTGCATAAGCTTTGGGTGGGATTGCGAAGAGAAGGGAGACTGATTCTGATCTGATCTGGCAGTTCAACTGCAAGCTTATTTGTACAGCGGTTTACTGCACTATACGGCACGTACGTCAGCTTTGCTGCATACCATTATATGATTTGGCAGTGTAACTATATGTTGATAAGCTACCGTTGTCGGGCAACCAGGGGTGGCAGGTCATTATTGCCGGGTAACTCGGAATGACTTTACATGGTGTGTAGGGTTAGATGGGCCTTTTGAGGTCCTATGTGGTGTGTTTTGGTTTGATGAGCTTAATCAGCTCTTATGGGGTGTGATCAGGGGACGGAGAGGTGTGTTGGCTAGATTGGTGGGTTTTATTGCTTGACTACTTTTCATATACATCTGTTTGAGCTTTCTGGGTGCTTGACTATCTAACTGTATTCTGTCTGACTAAAAACACATATGACTAAGTGTTCTGGGTGTGATGTGGTGTGTGTTTGAAACGTTACGTTCCATTGGGATGTTGATCTCGAAATTACCTTCTGGTTCAGTATATATCTGTAGTTGATTGATATTGAATTGGGTATTGTATTTCTGTTCTTTGTCTTGATTCGAACTCACACTGATCTCGTGTAGCTCACCCCCTCTTAGTGTTTCCTTTTCAGGTACCTCTTCTGAATTCTGACACTGGGCTCGGTATGGGGAGGTCTCGGACAGTCTCGGAGAAGAACAAATTATCAGTTTGTTTCTATTTGTTATCTGGTTTTTGGACTGTAAAATTTTATTAAAACTGTGGTACAGACTCCGTTTTAAATCTTCATTCGATCATTTAATTCAAGTTTTAGTATAAACTTAACTGTATTTTTACTGAATAAATTTAAGCGATTAAATGATTCAGTTTGTTGGGATAACTTATTTTGTAAAAATTTACCTACGATCACTTCGGTGATTAATGTAACATCCGGGATTCGGTCTAAACTCCTAGGCTGGGTTTAGGGTGTTACAAAGCCGGTCAATTCAAACATCGTAGTTTCCCTTATTATGACCAACTTACTGCCATTTACACAAAAGATCGAGCCACTAGGAAAGATGCTCAAACAGCCGCTGATATTAATGAAGAAATAGATGCTAAGGATGTAGCTACTACAAATACATATGAAGAAAGAAACGATTTCCATGGATGCGAAGCTGATGTTTCTTTGGATGACATGGATCTTTCAGTTACACAACCGCAACCACCTAGAAACCAAGGTGATTCCACATTTTCAAAGAAGAAAAAAAAATTCTGATGCAAGTGATCATATTTCTTCTACTTCATTTACTGAAGCTACCACTTTATTGGAGGAAAACATCTGGGCCATTGGCCTTGAAATCAGTAGGTATATTGCCTCCGAAGTGCTAATTCAACAAAAGTCAGAAATGACCATTCAAGAAAGTGCTCTAAAATTATATTCAACCTTATGTGAAGTAGAAGGTTTAACTGAGGATGAGCGCTATTGCGTGTTGAGCAAAATTCCAGACCATCCAACGCAAATGCTCATTTTCTTTAGTTTACCTTCCTTTGTGCGATTGGAATAGGTCAGAAGATTTCTTACTGACCATTAAAAATCATGGTTGTGTTTATGATATTTTGGTAACTTTTTGTGTTTGTAATATTTGGATGGTATAATGACATGATAGAATGTCATTACAATGTTGTAACTTTTTTATGTCGTAAAATTTAACATATGGATTATGACATATAAGCTAATGAAATTATGTTTGAATATATGAATATTATGTTTGGATGTGAAATATAATTCTCAAACTATTTATTACTTCTAATATTTTATTTTTTATTGTAGAATAATTAAATTATTTGTTTCATTAATAATATTTTAGTACATTAAATATGTATTGCAATTTAAAAATAATAAAGTAGGTTATATATTATTTTATAATATTATATTATGATTTTTTAATTCATATAATATATTAAGGATGTTATTAAAATTATATTATTTTATTAAATTGTATTTAATAATAATTATGTTAAAATATGATTAAATTATTTATTATTTTTAAAATATATTTAACAATAATTTTATTAAAATTTAATAGCAATAACAATAATCATGTACCTAAAAAAAATTCTATTAAGGGTACTTTGGTCATTTAAGCTTTTTTCCTTATATAATACAACACCTATTCCATTCAACCAAACACAAGAATGCTATTATAGCTCTATTCCATTCCATTCAACCAAACAATGAAATTACTGATTACAGCTTTATTTCATTACAACTCTATTCAATTACAGCCCTATTCCATTACAGTGAACCAAACTTACCCTTAATAATTGGTTCTACTTTCCTCATCAATGGAGTTTTCGATGCTTGAAGATGACATGGAAAAATTTTTTTCTCTTTCCTACTACTTTGTTCTTTTATTTTATGTTTTACCATTAAAGGTTTTAATTATAATTTTAATAAATTTCATACTATATTTTATTTTTTTCTTTAATCAACCATCCATTACAATTCCATATGTTCTAAATGTAATTTACAACCTTGATTAATTATTATTTTAGTCCTTTAGTAATTAAAATTTATAGCAATTAACTTTTATCACTTTTACAATTTAGTCCTTGTACCTTCATTAGTCACTAATTTGACAAAATTACCTATCCAAAATTTAATTCACCTATCTAATAACTCCGCAAATATTTAATAAAAATATTTGCAGGCTTAGTTTACGAAAACAAGATCTCGATACCTCATTTTGCAACACAACTGACTTTAGGGTTGATACACTTATACCTTAACTAACTATTCAATTAATAAATTCGTCATATCAAAATTCAATATAATATTATAATTGACTCATTAATATTAATTAATAACATTTATGGGCTCGATCATTGAAAAATGAAATTTTGAAACTACTGTTTCCGACATCACTGGCTTTTGAATTATTACATGGATGATTTGGTCAGTTAAGAACTACTTGCTCTGGGGGAATGGATTGGGAGCATTAACACAGGCTTGTCTAAAGACTCAATATATAAGTGCTTGACCATAACCATTTTTTTAAAGACAGGACAATCATCGAACAATAATTACGGGATGATAGAGGGTGATGCAAGCGGTGAGATTGCCGCACCAACATGAACTATAAAAAAAACATGTCATTTTCGTAGATTTTATACTTGAATCATTTTCGTAAATAATCAATTTATTTAAGTTAATTTAAAAAAAAAAAGCCAAGGTCAAATTTTAAGGGATAAGAGTCAAATAAAGTTAAGAGACCTAAAAGATAAAATGCAATTCCTTTTAGATAGAGGAAAAGGAATGTATCCCTTGCTTACACGTTAATAGCTTTTGTAAAGGATTTTGGAAAATGAAGTTATAGCTTGCAGTTTCATCCAACATGGGAATTCATCAATTCAATTAACTGTCGAGACACACCATACTTGGGGACTTGACCCATCACAAGCATTTTTGTTACCACACTAATTTGTTGGCATCTTTTGGCTTAAATCAACTTATTTAATTTTAATTCTATTTAAAATATTTTTAGTATATTGATAAGTGATAATTTCATTACTTTTCATAATTAAGTAATAAAAAATGAAATTTATTAATAATTGAGTGAGTAATAGTATAATTATACGATCAATTATATATTTTTTAGTTTGGCATTTCTAATTAATTTATATTTTATGTTTGTATAAAATAATATTTTGAATGATTCTTTTCAAATTAATTTATAAAGATAATAATCGTTTTAATTAGTTTTTGTTACTTAATTATTTAAAATTAGTTTTATAAGTGATAAAGTAACGTCATGATAAGTTGATAAACGACGTCATGACGTGACAACATGTTCCCTACTAAATCAAGTTTCTTATCCTAGTTAAATTCTGCTATATTTTTCCAATCAAACTCTAATAATTCTAAGGATATTTTAATTAGATTAGCCCGCGAATTTCAATCTATAAATGCAGCCCTAGAGAAATTGATTTAATAACATAATTAAGAGAGAGTTTTGTGGGAATTTCGGGAGAATTTTGTATTTTGAGTTCTGGTTTGTTTTTTTTGTTTCTCCATCTTGTACTCCTCTTTTGGAAATTTGTCATCTTTAGTGAAGGCTTTTTTTCCTGTGATTTTTTATCCTATTTAGAGGAGTTTTTCCCCTTAAAATATTTATGTCTAATTTTCTTTATTCGTTCTTGTTCATTGTTTAATTCGGGTTTATCCCTAACATTTATTAAATAAAATCTCAAATATAGCTTGGAATGTAGTTCCAAATCATAGAATGATCATAAGCAATAGACATTTTGGCAAGCATATGTGCTGCCTCATTACTAGACCGACTAACCCATTGAACTTTTATGTCACTCCTATTCCGAAGAATCTCCTTGCAATCAGCTGCAATAGTGCCATATTCGGACCAATCAGAGGAGTAGATAGCATAACATAAAGCCTATGCATCTGTAAATATAACCCCCTTCATTCGACTAGTAGAAGACCATTGCAAAGCAAAGCTCAACGCCAAAGCCTCAGCCACTCGGTGTGAAAAGCCCCTGTTAGAATTAAGTGACCCAAATTCTTGTTTAAATAAAATACAATGGTAAAATAAAATAAAAGAAGAATCCCTATAGAATTACACTTCTTTTATTTTATTTTAAATAAGGTTTTTTAAACCTTATTAAACTCCATCTATTTGATATTGATTAGAACAAGGAGTTTCAATCTTACTACACTCCTATTAGAATATGGCTTTATAAGCCTATAAATAGACATGGTCTATTCCTCTTGTAATTGATTCGAATTCGACATAGTGAATTTTCTTCTCCTCTGCCTGTGGTTTTTCCCGAAAGAGTTTCCACGTAAAATCTATGTGTTCTTTATTTTTATTTCTATTTCTTTTTTTTCTTTGCGATATATTGTCATTACCGACGTTATATTTTTCACAAAGTGGTATCCGAGCTTCCGGATTTTTTTTCATCTCGATCACGGTAATGGCGTCTTTAAAGTATGAAATTCCACTGTTGGATCGCAACACCAGATTTGCGTTGTGGCAGATAAAGATGCAGGCAGTTCTTGCACAGATAGATTTAGAGGAAGCCCTGCTAGGGGTAGATAAGATGCCTTCGACATTGACGGAGAAAGATAAGAAGTGCAAGGATCGAAAGGCGTTAACACAGTTACATCTGCATTTGTCTAACGAAATTTTGCAGGATGTGATGAAGGAGAAGACTACCGCAGCATTATGGAAGAGGCTAGAACAAATATGTATGTCGAAAACTCTAACTAGCAAGTTGCATATGAAGCAACATCTTTATGCTCATCGTTTAGAGGAATGTGCGTCTGTGCACGAACACTTAACAGTGTTTAAAGAAATTCTCTCAAACTTGGAGGCCATAGAGGTTCAGTATGATAAGGAAGATCTAGGGTTGATTCTACTTTGTTCGTTGCCCCCATCTTATTCAACCTTTAGAGACACGATTTTATATAGCCGCGAGTCTCTCACAGTTGATGAGGTTTATGATTCTTTGACCTCGTATGATAAGATGAAGTATCTTGTGGTTAAACCCGACTCCCAGTGAGAGGGTCTTATTGTTCGTGGGAGACAAGATCGGAATGCTGATGATGATCGTGGAAAAACACAAGATCGGAATCCTCGCGGTAAATCTAAGGGTAGATCAAAGTCTTCAAACAGAGGTAAAACTTGTAACTTCTACAAGAAGAAATGGCACATTAAATCTGAGTGCTATAAGCTACAGAACAAGATTAAAAGGGAGGCTGCGAATCAAAAGGGAAAACAACCAAAAAATTCCGGTGAAGCTGATATTGTAGAAGACTACAGTGATGGTGAACTTCTAGTCGCTTCTGTCAATAATTCTAAAGAGAGCGAGGAGTGGATACTTGATTCAGGCTGCACCTTCCACATGAGTCCCAATCGGGATTGGTTTACAAATTACGAAACGGTGTCTGAAGGTGTTGTTTTGATGGGAAATAATGCTTCGTGCAAAATCGCAGGTGTTGGAACAATTAAAGTTAAGATGTTTGATGGAGTTGTCAAAACACTTAGTGATGTACGGCATGTTCCAGAATTGAAGAGAAATTTAATTTCGTTGAGTACTCTTGATTCAAAAGGGTACAAATACACAGCTGAAAGTGGAATTTTGAAGATTTTCAAAGGTTCCCTCATTGTGATGAAAGGGCAGAGAAAGACTGCCAAGTTATATGTTTTGCAAGGTTTTACTGTTATTGGTGATGCAGCTGTCGCTTCCTCTTCTTTGTCAGATGATGATATTACTAAACTTTGGCATATGCGGCTAGGGCATATGAGTGAGAATGGCATGGCAGAATTGAGCAAAAGAGGACTTCTTGATGGGCAAGGAATTTGCAAACTGAATTTCTGTGAGCACTGCGTTTTTGGGAAGCAAAAGAGAGTTTGATTCGCCAGAGGAATCCATAACACGAAGGGAACATTGGAGTATATTCATTCTGATCTGTGGGGGCCATCAAGAGTGCCTTCGAGAGGTGGAGCTAATTATATGCTAACTTTTATTGATGATTTTTCCAGAAAAGTTTGGGCATTCTTCCTGAAGCAGAAAAGCGATGTGTTTTCCGCATTTAAGTCTTGGAAAACTATGATTTAAAAACAGACGGGAAAACAAATAAAATACCTCTGCACAGACAATGGCTTAGAGTTTTGTTGTGATGAGTTTAATAAACTGTGCAAGTCAGAAGGGATCGTGAGACACTTAACAGTTCGTCATACTCCACAACAAAACGGCGTTGTAGAACGAATGAACAGAACGATCATGGAAAAGGTTCGATGTATGTTGCCAAATGCTAACTTACCAAAGTCGTTTTGGGCCAAAGTAGCCTCTACTGCATGTTTTTTGATCAACCGATCTCCATCCGTTGCCATTGAGAAAAAGACTCCACAAGAGGTATGGTCTGGTAATCCTGCTAATTATTTTGATTTAAAGATCTTTGGGTGTCCTGCATATGCTCATGTTAATAATGGAAAATTGGAACCAAGATCCATTAAATGTGTTTTTCTTGGTTATAAAGCTGGTGTAAAAGGGTATAAGTTATGGTATCCTGAAAATAGAAAAGTTATGATTAGCAGAGATGTTGTTTTTGATGAAATTGCTATGCTACCTAACTTATCTCTTAAAGACTCTTCCAATAAAGAAAATCAAAAGCAGGTGGAGCATCAGATTAATACAGAGTCAACTCCTCAAGCCAGTACAAAAATTGAGAATAGAGTTTCTTCTTCACCACAATACTCTATCGCCAAAAATAGAACTAGAAGAGAAATTAAACCTCCAAAGAAGTATGCTTAGGCTGACCTAGTCGCTTATGCTTTAAATGTGGCTGAAGATATAGATGCAAACCAAAAGCTGTCTAATTATTCTGAGGCGGTTAGCTGTGAAGACTTAGAAAAGTGAATGTTTGCTATGCAAGAGGAAATAGAATCACTCCACAAAAACAGAACATGGGATCTTATGAAACTTCCTAAAGGTAAAAAGGTTGTTTGCTGTAAATGGGTGTTTAAAAAGAAAGAAGGGACTCCAGGAGTTGAAGAACCCAGATATAAAGCAAGGCTTGTTGCAAAGGGTTACAGTCAAATTCCAAGAGTGGACTTCACAGATGTGTTTCTCCCCAGTTGTGAAGCATAGTTTGATTCGAGCTTTGCTTGGTATTGTGGCCATACATGATTTGGAGCTTGAGCAGTTAGATGTAAAAACTGCATTTTTGCATGGAGAACTTGAGGAAGATATTTACATGCAACAACCAGAGGGTTTTACAGTCTCAGAAAAAGAGGACTATGTTTGCTTGCTAAAAAAGTCTCTTTACGATTTGAAACAGTCACCAAGACAGTGGTACAAGAGGTTTGATTCCTTTATGACTTCTCATGATTTTAAAAGAAGTAGTTTTGACAGCTGTGTTTACTTTAAGAAAAACAGTGATGGTTCTTTTGTGTATCTACTTCTTTATGTTGATGACATGTTGATAGCAGCAAAAGATAAAGGAGAGATAAGAAAGGTCAAAGCCCAACTAAGTGAAGAATTTAAGATGAAAGATTTGGGACCAGCAAAGAAGATACTTGGTATGGAGATTCTCAGAGATAGAAAAGAAAGTAAATTGTACCTAAGTCAGAAGGGGTACATTGAGAAAGTTCTTTGCAAGTTCAATATGCAGAGTGCTAAGCCTGTTAGTACTCCTTTAGCAGCCCATTTCAGACTTTCATCGGCTTTGTCTCCACAATCAGATGATGAGATTGAGTACATGTCACATGTTCCATACTCTAGTGCAGTGGGATCTCTCATGTATGCTATGGTTTGTTCACGTCCAGATTTATCATATGCAGTCAGTGCAGTTAGCAGATACATGGCAAATCCCGGTAAAGAACATTGGAAAGCAGTTCAGTGGATTTTAAGATACTTACGAGGTACTACTGATGTTTGCTTATAGTTTGGAAGAACTAGAGATGGAGTCATTGGGTATGTTGATGCTGATTTTGCTGGAGACCTTGATAAAAGAAGATCTCTTACTGGTTATGTCTTTACAATAGGAGGTTGTGCAATCAGTTGGAAAGCTACTTTGCAAACTACAGTCGCTTTGTCTACCATTGAAGTTGAGTACATGGCGATTACCGAGGCTTGTAAAGAAGCTATTTGGTTGAAGGGACTCTTTAGTGAGCTCAATGAAGACCTTCAAATCAGCACAGTACTTTGTGACAGTCAGAGTGCCATCTTCCTTACAAAAGATCAAATGTTTCATGAGAGAACAAAACATATTGATGTTTGGTATCATTTTGTTCGTGATATTATTGCTCGTGGTGATATTATTGTGAGCAAAATTAGTACTCATGAAAATCCTGCAGATATGATGACTAAGTCACTTCCTATAACCAAGTTTGAGCACTGCTTAGACTTGCTTGGTGTTCATTGTTGAAGTTAAACCCTTAAGGGGTTTTATGGAAGAGGTGGAGAACTTGTTCGTTGAGAGTTCGCGATGAAGAACTTGTTCATTGAGAATTCGTGTCAAGGTGGAGATAGTTAGAATTAAGTGACCCAAATTCTTATTTAAATAAAATACAATGGTAAAATAAAATAAAAGAAGAATCCCTATAGAATTACACTTCTTTTATTTTATTTTAAATAAGGTTTTTTAAACCTTATTAAACTCCATCTATTTGATATTGATTAGAATAAAGAGTTCCAATCTTCCTACACTCCTATTAGAATATGGCTTTATAAGCCTATAAATAGACATGGTCTATTCCTTTTGTAATTAATTTTCGAATTCGACATAGTGAATTTTCTTCTCCTCTGCCCGTGGTTTTTCCCGAAAGGGTTTCCACGTAAAATCTGTGTTTCTTTATTTTTATTTCTATTTCTTTTTTTTCTTTGCGATATATTGTCATTACCGACGTTATATTTTTCACAGCCCCTGCATAAGCGTCGTGCCAGCATTCAAAAAAGCACCAGTGTTGCTGAAAGCCATTAGTCCAACACCACACTTTCCTTCATTCTCGAAAATAGCCACGTCCACCCAGCTGCTCTAGTCAAGTCGGGCACTAGGTTGTCTCTCGGTCGCATTGGCATATGCATTGGTCATCATTCGCATACCACCCAAAGAGGCTCTCACTTCTTGCCATTCATTTAATGAGCCATAAGCTTGAGACAAGATCAAAGGAGGAGGTATGTCCTTATTGCTCCATATTAGTTGGTTCCTCGCCCACCATATACACCAACATATAATGCAAAACTCCTCTAACAAAATGTTTGACCCTTGAGTGACAAGAGCTTTAAAACAATCAACAAAGTTCATATTGGAGAAATCTCCCAGCTTACCCCATAACTTTAGAACAATGGAGCAAAGCATGAGATAAATCCTCTTAAAAACCACAACTCGTGCAATTCACATCAATGCTGACCCTCTTGTCTCTCAACCGAATCTTAGACGGAGCTATATTCTTCAAAGCGCCCCAGTTAAACTCCTTGGCTTTTGGTAGGATATGAAGCTTCCAAAGAGATTTCCAATTCACCAAATTCGAGCCAACCTCATTCTCCTTATTCAAGAAGTTTCCTACATGATACCCCAATCTAATCCGAATACAGTGATGATGTAGATGAATTTTAATTTTATAACAAATATTTCGATTGAAATGGTAAAATTCAAATAGTGATGTCTATTGGGTTTTGGGTTCAAACCATCACAATATATTTGTTATTTTATCAAATGATTAGGTATTTGATAGTTTCTTAAGATTTAATTGATGAATGACACCAACTCGATAAATCATTATATTATAATAAGTTACTATGTTTGTAAGTATTGCATCCATCCCAACAAAAATTAGAATATATCTTATAAATTCACTTTTTTACATTGTTAGTGAGTTTTACATATTTGATTCTTGACCTTAGCTCACTAAAATTTTTAACCAAAATTGATACAAATAAAAATAGGTGAAGATAATGGATTTAGTTGGTTGGGTTAATAAATTTATTAAATATATATATAAAGTAAAAAATAATTATTAATTTAAAATATATAATAATAATATAAATTTAGATTGGATTGAGTAAAAAGTTCTACTTAAGCTTAGCTCGAATAAAAAGTAAGTCTTATTTTTTATTCAAGTTAATTTTTCGAGTCTTATAATATTGTTTAAATCTTTTCCTATTTTGAGTGAAGCTTCATACTTAAATGAGTAATCTAATTTTATGAAATATAAAGTTATTTGGTTTCACATTATTTGCTATTATTTTAATAACTTGAAATTTGCTATTAACTTATTGGGAATAAATTATATTAGGATTGTCGAAACCATTTTTTTATTGAGTTTGAAAAACGGGAATCGACATTAAAAAAAAAGGAGTCGCCACCAATCCTTTTTGTTTAGGTGTGATCGGGTCACCTATAAATAAATTTTGGTCTACGAATTTCAAGAAAACAGGTTCGGGAGTCAGTTGCGTGCGAGGAAGGATTAGCACCCTCGCAATGCCCAAAATTGGTACCAAATTGATTAATTGATGTCCTAATGTTGAAAAGCTTGAAATGATTTTGAAATTCTATTTTTTTTTATAATTTTAAATAACTTGATTGAATATTGAGATTCTCTTATTCCGAAGGAATAGAGTATCACATCCAGCACGATTGGATACGACAATCTGAGTCCTCGAATTCAAGATCATCCCCAAAATTCTCCAAGCACATATATTGAAATTTTGAAAGGGTATTTGGTTATTTGGACAAACAAAAAACCACACCCAGCACGATTTCTTCGAATTTCCAAACGCACAAATATTACATTATTTTGAAAATATGGACAAAATTGGAAAGGATATTCGTTTATTTGGTCAAACAAAAACCACACCCAGCACGATTGGGCACGATTTCTTCGAATTTCCAAACGCACAAATATTACCTTTTTTTTGAAAATATGGACAAAATTTGAAAGGATATTCGCTTATTTGGTCAAACAAAAAACCACACCCAGCACGATTGGGCACGATTTCTTCGAATTTTCAAACGCACAAATATTACCCTATTTTGAAAATATGGACAAAATTTGAAAGGATATTCGTTTATTTGGTCAAACAAAAAACCACATCCAACACGATTGGGCACGATTTCTTCGAATTTCCAAACGCACAAATATACAATAATGACAACTACATGGTTAGAAAATATATTAACAATCAAAGATTAATAAGGTACAAAATATAATAATTCTACAAGATTTACGGTGGTTAACTAACATAAAACAAAATTTTGAATGCTAATAAATGGATTAAAAATAAATAAAGAAAGTGAAGTTTAAAATCAACAATTTATGAAAATATAATAGTTTATAAATGAATTTATGAAATATGAATAAAAATTTTAAAATGAATCATACAAAACAAAAACATAATAGGTTAATTTAAACATATATAAAAACATATATAAGGAATAATATATAAAACTATCAGAAAATATACAATAAAAATATGATCTAAATTTAAGATAGAAATATATATATATATATATATATATATATAAAAGTAATTTCAAAAGAAACTAAATTTATATATAAATAGATTTAAAAGGGCATATATATATATGTATATATAATAAGGTAAAAATCAATAATATGTACAAAAAAATCTTATCATTATATATGTATGTATGTACAAAATAATAACATATAAAAAAATTATGTAAGTCATCAAAGAAATACATAATATATGATTTTGAAATTAAATATTTATACAATAAATATGAACAAAATACATATAAATGGAAAATGAAACAAATTAGAACATTATGGAATCGATTTCAAAACAATTTTATTAAGATAGTTTGAATAATAAATAAATTTAATACTGTAAAAAGTTACAAGAATTATAAACAAAAATTAAAACTTAATCGAAATAAAAACGAAATTAGAAGGCTATTTTATAACAAATAAAATTATTTAAACCAAAATCGAAGATCAGATTAAAATCCGTATAAATATTGAGGGATTAAACTAGCAAATATCCTGATATTCAAAATGTAGCACATTGACAGGATTAGATTGAAAAGACGCACAAAATTATAGAGGTCAATTTAAAAAAAATCAAAGGAAATATGCCAAGTATCTAATTGAAACAATGGCGCCAAGAAAAGGACTAAACGCGCAAATATCCCTTCAGGGGAAAACACGCGGGTCACGCAGGTGGTCGGGTTGGGTTGAAACGGGTCCCCTATACGGCACCGTTTTAGAGCCACTGAAACAGGCCCTAAACGGTGCCGTTTCGTGCATCATAAAAAAAACGTAAAAGAACCTAAATCCCTAATCCTTCACCCTGCCGATTTCTCTCTAAAACATACTTCAAAGCCTCCTTCCCCGAATTTTCAACCTCTCTGCCCTCTCCGTCTTCTCAATCAACCCATGGGTTTCCTCGGCGCACAGTGCACCTCCACCACCGTCGTGGTTTCAACCAGATCCACAAGGATCCTTCAATCGTTTGGACCGAGATTTGGCTAAATCGACACTAGAAACAGATAAGAAAACTCTTATTTTTCTTTCGTAAACTTATTTTACTCGATTAAGAACAAAAACGAAGCGAAAACAAATCACCAGATATAAAGCAACCTTTTTTTAATCCCTTGTTTCTGTGTATATGCAATGTATTTTTTGAAATGAAAATAGACTGAAAATGGGAATCTATCTTTTTTGTATTCCAAAATGTCCTCCGTTACAATGGTTTGTTTCGGTTTCTTATAGCCGAAATCGAAAAAATCCAAATGGAAAATACAATTGTTCTTTTTTATTTTCTTGTTTCTCTCTACTGTTGGCGTCGTCTGATTTGCAGGTACGAAGGAGGCGTACGGAGGCGTGGACGTGACGCGTACGGAGGCTATGTGCCGGAGGCTGCGGGGTGCGCGTGGGGACACGCGCGACGGAAGCTGTTGCGGCGCTAGAACCCTCTGGAAGCTCTCCTAGGGTTTTCCACAACCTTCAAAATTTTGGGCCATTTGGCATTGGGCTTGCTCTGTTATTGGGCCATTTGGGCCACTAATTGGGTCTGCTGTAATTTGTATTTGGGCCTATAAAAACGGACTGTTTAAAAGACTTTGTTTTTGGTTTTATTTATTTGTTATTTGTTTGGTTAATAGGCCGGGCAAATTTTGGGCCCTATAAGGATAATACTAAAATATATAGTTTTTAGACACCAATAATATAATATCACATCATCAACTTTTAAAATTATAACAATTTTATTATACACTCATCCATATTTAATATATTCTCTAACTTGATTTAGCTTTAATTAAATTACATAAAAAATTAAAAATTTTAATAAATAAACAAATTTCCTTCTTTTATAATTTTTAAATCATTTTAGTTCTTTTTAAATTTAATGGTTTTTTTTTATTTTATTTCCTTTCAAATCGTGTTTTATATTTAATCAAGTAATTCTTTTAATTTTTAGGCAGGTATTTTTTTTTTCTTTTTTAATTTTAATTTTTTTCTATTTTTTAAATTTTTAATCAGATTTCAGAATTTGATAATACTACCCATGGTAGTTATAATTTTTCAAATTTTGATTTTTTACTATTTGTTTTCTAAATTTTTAATGGTTGATTTTAGTTTTTTTTTTTAATTTGTGTTTATGATTTTTATGAGTTTTTTTCATTTTTAATTATTGATTTAAGCATTTTAAAACTTTATTTATTTTTTGTTATATTTTTTCCGTTATATAGTTTCAATGTTTTCCCCTAAAATTTTAAATTATTTTAATGAAATTTAAATTAAATTAGAGATATTATAAACGATTGAGTATAGAATAATATTTGTATGTCTTCAAAAATTGATAATGTGGCATTAATTTATTTGTGTCTAGAAATTATATATTTTTAAAATTATCCTAATACAAGCTATCTTTGAGTTCTTTTAAATTTTTTTAAAAATAAATATGATATAAATGTTTTTTTTTGTTGCACTACATATTTTATCTTAATCATTTATTTATTTTATTTTAAAATATTTATATTCTTTTAAAAGACCGGGACCATTATAATTAATTATTATGTAATAAATATCCGTATGTATTTTATTTACTTTCAAATCCTATCATATAATTAAAATATTAAAAAAAGCTTTGATGCAATGTCGGTGGATAAATTTCATACAGCATCGGTGAATAATAATAAAACACATCATTATTAAATAAAATAAAAGTAATAAATTTATAAATAAATTCTAATAACTTCATTTAAATATAATTAAATAATAAATAATTATAAATAAATGCTAAAATTTTATACTCTAAACTTTTAAACCTAATATCCTAAATTCGAAAGTCATTAATATCTATTTATAATAATTAAAATTAATATTTAATTATGTTTAAGTGCATCAAATATTATTCTTTAAAAAATAAAGTATCCATTATAATAAGTAAATAATTGAAGAAGAATAATGAAATATGTATAATTGGAACTAAAAAATTGGTTAGTGGAGTTGGATGAGGAGGTGTATGAGGAAACGAGAAGATTCGAGAATGAATTAGCACGTTGCGTAGGCCAATCTTAGAAACACCACCGTATGGCTAACGTAACTGCACGCCGACTCATCTGACCGCAATTTTCTCGTTTCCTCCTGACCTTCCAACCTAAGAAAATCCACACCCTCTCTTCTATATAAACATCGCCTCACCCCTCTCTCTCTCCATCCAGCGCAAACCGATTCAAGCTCTTCTCCAATCTTTTTTCAATCAACTCTCTCCAAAGATGCAGATCTTCGTCAAAACCCTTACCGGCAAGACCATCACCCTCGAGGTTGAGAGTTCTGACACCATCGATAACGTAAAGTCTAAAATTCAAGACAAGGAAGGCATCCCACCAGACCAGCAGCGTCTCATCTTCGCCGGCAAACAGCTCGAGGACGGCCGTACCTTGGCCGATTATAACATCCAGAAGGAATCTACCCTCCACCTTGTCCTCCGTCTTCGTGGGGGTATGCAGATCTTCGTCAAAACCTTAACCGGCAAGACCATCACCCTCGAAGTCGAGAGCTCCGACACCATCGATAACGTAAAGTCTAAAATTCAAGACAAGGAAGGCATCCCACCAGACCAGCAGCGTCTTATCTTCGCCGGAAAACAGCTCGAGGACGGCCGTACCTTGGCCGATTACAACATCCAGAAGGAATCCACCCTCCACCTTGTACTCCGTCTTCGTGGGGGTATGCAGATCTTCGTCAAAACCTTAACCGGCAAGACCATCACCCTCGAAGTCGAGAGCTCCGACACCATCGATAATGTGAAATCTAAAATTCAAGACAAGGAAGGCATCCCACCAGACCAGCAGCGTCTTATCTTCGCCGGAAAACAGCTCGAGGACGGCCGTACCTTGGCCGATTACAACATCCAGAAGGAATCCACCCTCCACCTTGTCCTACGTCTTCGTGGGGGTATGCAGATCTTCGTCAAAACTTTAACCGGCAAGACCATCACCCTCGAAGTCGAGAGCTCCGACACCATCGATAATGTAAAGTCTAAAATCCAAGACAAGGAAGGCATCCCACCAGACCAGCAGCGTCTCATCTTCGCCGGCAAACAGCTCGAGGACGGCCGTACCTTGGCCGATTACAACATCCAGAAGGAATCCACCCTCCACCTCGTCCTCCGTCTTCGCGGGGGCATGCAGATCTTTGTCAAAACCTTAACTGGCAAGACCATCACCTTGGAGGTGGAGAGTTCGGACACCATCGACAATGTAAAGGCGAAGATTCAAGACAAGGAAGGGATCCCACCAGACCAACAACGTTTGATCTTTGCAGGGAAGCAGCTTGAGGATGGGAGGACCTTGGCTGATTATAACATCCAGAAGGAATCGACCCTTCACCTTGTTTTGAGGCTTCGTGGAGGCATGCAGATCTTCGTTAAGACATTGACTGGGAAAACAATCACATTGGAGGTGGAAAGTTCGGATACAATCGACAATGTGAAGGCAAAGATTCAGGACAAGGAAGGTATCCCCCCAGATCAGCAAAGGCTCATCTTTGCTGGCAAGCAATTGGAGGATGGGAGGACTTTAGCTGATTATAACATTCAGAAAGAGTCCACCCTTCACCTTGTTCTTCGTCTCCGTGGTGGGCAGTGAGAAGTTAATTCTTCTTCTGTCTTTGTTCTAGCTTAAGATGGTCACAAATAAGCCTTTAGGAAAGTGCCTATTTTCTTATCTCTTAATGTAACATGTTAATCTAAGTAAACCTTCTGTTTGGAATAAAAGTTTGGTGATTTCGTATCTGCTAATTTGTTGCTGAATCAAATCTTTTCAATGCAATGATCACTGTTGAAATGGGTAATTTGTGATGCTTAATGTATTGTAAAGTAGAAAAAAAATCAGTGTTGACACAGCAAAGAACCACATGATTGGGCTGCCAGCATTGGATGAAATGTTACTTGATAGTTCTTTATGTCTTGCAAAGCATAAAAAAGGATCACAGCAATGAAGATTTAGAAACAAAAGTAAAACTTATCATCTCATATTTAAGTAGCTCTTAAGCATATTTGCTACTTGTTTTATCAACTTTGGTCTTGAAAAATCTGTACATAAGCTCTGCAACAAAGACACAGGCAGGTTCCCTGAAAAATCAAAACACAATTTTTATTATGTTGTACAGATGGAGTTGGAGAAATGAGAAGTTCTATTGTGTTGCCAATGCAGCTGATTAAGTTTCAATATGGAAAGACTAAAGTACTTTTGTGGTGTCTATTTTAGGCTAATATTTCTACCCATATCAACTTTGTTTCATTGGAAATGCCTACTACTCTAGACACACACACACAGCATACATGTTTTTCTTTTCTGAGACTACCCATTAACCTTTCTCTCATTGAAGGATAGATTTCTCACCTACAAAATTCTCAATTTCAAATCTTAAGTCCTATCCAACATATTGATTTAAAATCCAATTTCTTGACTTTATGGGTATCATGAAAACTATTGATAAATAATTGATCATTTTATATTTTCAAGGAAAATTAAATGGGAAGCAAAAAGAAAAAGCTACTAATTAGGAAAGTCAATGAGTCCATGAAAACCCATAGGCCTAAAGCGCACTATCATTTTGGGCTAACTTCCAAGATACAGTAGAAATTGCTTACTCTAAACGGCCATAAATTCCAAAATCTTGAGAAAACGTAAAGGAAAAGGGGCATTCCGAGAATTGAACTCGGGACCTCTCGCACCCTAAGCGAGAATCATACCACTAGACCAAATGCCCTGGCTGGCCATTTACTCCTGATAAATATTTATTGAAATATTAAACTTTAGGGAAAGGTTTCTTTTGTTTTGGTTAAATCTCAAAATCATACATGACATTTTGATTGTAGTTCAAATATATACATGAAGTTTTAATTTTGATTCAATTAAAATACATTTAAAGAAATAAACACATAAATTTATTTTTATATTAGATAAATATAATTATTTGTGTATGTAATATATAAAGAACTCGTTTTTTTTTTTTGTATTATATCGCTTTGACTCATTTTCCATTTATTCTATTCTATCATATTTATATTATTCTAATTATTCTAATTCTATGTATTTCTTTTTTCTTTTAATAAATTATTAATTTTTTTATAAAATTATTCATTATTATGATTATGAATTTTCATTTACCTATGTCTAAACGGAGTAAAAAATATATTCTATTTATCTAGTTAGCTAGAAATGTTTTTTTTAATTGAAAATTTCCAATAATAATAATTCTTATTAGAATTAGGGGCAAGTTTCATGTCAATGGCAAAATACCTTATTTGTTGCAACACTCCTTTAAACAATAAATAAGAAAACCTAAGAAAGGGAAGGAAGAAAGCGAGTCGGTGTGATAATTCCTCATCTTCAATTTAATCCTTCCCATGGATTATTGTCCCAACGAATAATTAATTGTAATTTGTAGAGGTGAAATCTTGATAGAATTCGTAAAAGCGAGGACCAAGTCCCAAGCCATAAAATAAGAAAAAAAATACAAAATTATCATGTTAACATAAAATGATGTTATATTAATAATTGTGTTAATGATTTATAAGAATTGAATTAAATCAAAATTTCATATATAAAATTACACAAAATTAAAGTTTATATATAAAGTTACGTATTAAATCAATATTCAAATAAATTGCGTTTATTTGTGTGTACAGAAGATATAATCTTCAAGCTAACATAAAGCGGATATTGTAATGTTTAAAGAGACGTCTGTGAGTCATGAGTTATGAGTTGCTGGATGATTTCGGTTCACCTGATTGGAGCTTCAATTAGAAAGCAGAGATTATATTTGACAATGGGCGATTACGAGAGTTGATACCACCTGCTTGTCCCGGGTTGGTTTAGAGTCCCCCTTGGTGGTCCACTATTATGACATACAGAATCAACATGACTGCAACAAATAGTATCCACATCATGTATATGGGTCTCTTGTGAAAAGATGTGGAGTTGGATGAATCCATGGCCATCACCACATCTTCCACTGCCCAAAGGTTCCACCACTTCTATATTCCAATGCTTTTCCTTATTCTTTCAACACCATACAACCCCCACACTGATGCTGATAAATAACCCTCTCTCCCTCTATGTATCCCCCCCCCCTCCCCCTTTTTTCTCAATGGCTAATAGCCTCTCTTTATGTCTCGTAGGAGCCATGGATCGTCTCTGGTTTCAACAGATTATTCTTTTCCCAGACCCCTTTTCACCATATTTCCCCCTTGAACCAAAGCAGCCCCTCTCAGAATCTACCACTACAAGCTCATCATCGTCAAGCCTCTCTTTATCATCTGTTGCAGACCAAGAAAAACCAGCGCTGGTAAACAGTAATAATAATAATAAAAAGAATGAAAAAGAACTATGCTCATCAAGTTCAACACTCTTGAAATATGTTTCTTATTTTTTGTTTCATTTTTGCTGTTGTTTTTCATGGTGATCAAATTCTTAGGATGATCCTAAAAGAGAGGAAAAACAATTGAAGAAAAGACCAAGACGAGGGAATCTTAGTCGTTCACATTCTCCATCACAATTGACTCATAAACATCAGAGGATTAACCATCAATGCAAACTGCAAAAATCCACGAGTTGTAGGAGCTTGAAAGACTTGGAACTGGAAGAAGTAAAAGGGTTCATGGATCTTGGATTTGTATTCACAAAAGAGCACTTGAACGCCAGGATGATTAGTGTTATCCCCGGCTTGCTCAGACTTGGATTTTCCAGAACTAAACGGATCCATAATGAAGTCAATGTTGATGCTGACCAACTATCTAAAGACGATGATATTGGACAAGAAGAGAAGAGAGGTGTCATAAGACCATATTTATCAGAATCTTGGCTGATTAAAAGACCCGATTCTCCTTTGCTGAATCTAAGATTACCAGGGGTCTCTGCTGCTGCTGATATGAAGAAACATCTCAAGTTTTGGGCTAGAACTGTTGCATATGTAGTTCAACAAGATTCATAAAATAAGAGAGCAGATCCCAACTTCGAACCTAAATCCACCAAACAACTAGGTCTATAGCTAGCTGCAACTGTAAAAAGAGGAGTTTGTAATAAAAAAGTCATAAAAGATAGTGTACTCTAAATAAAATATGAGCCAAAAGCTCTTTTTGTCACCATTTTTAACTCCTAGTAGTGGTTAGGATAAATGGAAAAAACTTTAAAAAGTATCTTTTTCATTTGTTATATTAAGTCATCCAAATTGCTGAAAAGATAAGGCAAACCAAAAAAGGAAGATGATCATGATGGTCCTACCATGTTCCGGGTTGAGAAAGAATCAAAAACAGTAATAATAGGAAACATGGCTTTTAACATCCGCCAAGAGCTAGCTCCATTTCTACTGTTCTATCCCAAGTTTTGTCTGCATTTGATGTTGAGAGAGTCCTTCATGCCCATGCATATATGGCCATGGTATTCCTGTGAGGTTTAACATATCAAATCATGGGGGGAATGGTTTCTTCTTTCATAATTATTATTTGTCCGGCATTCTTAAATCTTACTTTGCCATGTTCTTCATTATCATTTTATACTTTTGCTCCACCAGCTTTAAACATGTAGCCCCATCCCATCCCATGCTACCTAAGAAAACAATTTCAGCACCCTATTGACTGCAAATCATGGTATGGGGATGTTTTTGTATTGGGGAAGAGGAAGATGAAGTGCTGCAGATTGAGAGGATTTTAAAGGATCAAAAGTCAGTGTATGATCTATGTTTGGTTGGTTGTTTTGTTACTACAAGTGTTGCGCATTTTCCTGCTATGTGCAACACCCTAGAGAATCTATGACACCTATTAGGAGGCATTGAGATCTCAGATCTGGGTGAAAAACGATTCCTATTTAGATTTTTTTTCACCGAGTTGACATTAAAAGAGTTATTACGGGAGCACCTTGGACTTTTAACAATCATTTCTTAGTGTTTCATCAATTAGGGGAGAATAAGGATCCTTTGAATGTGCCATTGATTTATACGTACTTTTGGGTTCAGATTCATGGGTTGCCACCAGGGTTTTTATTTGAAACTGTTACGAAACAATTGGGGAATTTTATTGGTTTTTTTTTTTTTTGAAGAATAGACTCCAAACAGGTTAGTGGGGGTTTTATTCAATTTATGCAGATTAGGGTGAGAGTGGATATAAGATCTCTGTTGAAACGCAAAAAGAAAATCAAAGTATCATCTTAGAATAACATATATGTTTGGTTTCAATATTAGAAGCTTACACTATTTTGCTTTCTATGTGGTTGACTGGGTCATAGTGATAGCTTTTGCCCAATCAAGCTACGAAGGGAAGTAGATGAATTGGAAACAGGATGGGATATCTTGTTATGTGCGTTGGGGAGAAGAGTTGTCCTAATGGAAAGTATTTGGTTACATAAGGGGAACGAGGGGGTTTCTAGAGAGAATCTTCTAACAATTGACGGGGGGAAAGGAACGTCAAAGACTTCTTGCTAGCGACACCTATGAGGCGGGTTAATCCAGTGTTGGGAATAAATCTGAAAAGGCTTGGTACGGGGGGAAAAGGGGATCAATTGGGTTTTTTTACTGGTATGAAGCAGGATCCAATGATTCACGATTTGTAAGATGGCCCAATTGAGGATTTTGAGGGGAAGAAAAGGCAAAGAATTAGGGGTTTCTGAAGTTTCAAATTTTGCAGAGAAATGTGATGAGCGATTATTGGCTTATCAGAATGAGTTATCAACGACCGCTAAGGGGTAGGTTAGTCGGTAGCAATGAAGATCATGTGTTAGAATATTCGTGGGTTGGGGAGCTCACGGACTATGAGGAGACTTTAGTATATGCTTAAAATTTACAATCCCCAAATTGTCTTCTTTATGGAGATTAAATTAGATTCAAATAGAATGGAAAATGGGTGCACATGAATGGTGGATTTATTCATGGTATTGAGGTGGCAGCAGAAGGTACTAGGGTAGGGTTTAGTTTGGGTTGGAAATCTGAGCTTGATATAAAATTGAGAAGTTTTTCGAAAAATCATATTGATGTTGAAATTCGAGGGGAATGTTGATGGGGATAAATGGAGGATGATAGGGTTTTATGGTTGTCCTGATATGTGGTTCCATTTAGAGACGTGGGATCTTCTATGGAGTTTAGGTCGGGATAATACTTTGCGTTAGTTAGTGTGCAGAGATTTTAATGAGATCCTTTATTCTTTTAAAAAGAAAGGGAGAGCTCTTTGGGATGAGGGTCTTGTAGAAGATTTCTGAAATATGTTACATGATTTCTAATTAGAGGATTTGGGGTACAAAGGACCTTGGTTTACTTGGGAACGTGAGAATTTTGTATAGGATAATATTAGAGAACGGTTGGATAGGGGGTTGCGAATGCATCTTGTTAGAAGCGATTCTTTACTTTTTCTTTGAAACATTTGCCTCACTTGTTCTCTGATTATTGCCAGTTATTGATAGATACGGTGTAGTGGATGGAAAGGTAAAAGGTGGAGAGGTTTCGCTTTGTGAGCTATTGGTTGTTAGAGGACCTGTTCAAAGCGAAGATTAATCGCTTATGGAAAAATAAGGTAAGGAGTGTTCCTTAGCAATTAGCATCCCTGTGTAGGTGTCTAAATAAGTGGGCAGTTCAATTGAAATTACGAAAGGGGGAGGATGAGGGGGTTGTGAAATCGACTAGTGGATCCTAATGAGGGTGATAGAGATGAGGAGAATCTCTTTGATCTTTTAGGCATTAAATTGGAAATAAACTTGGAAATAGACAAGGAAGAACTATATTGAAAGCAGAGAGCACGAGTGAATTGGTTGAAGCTGGAGGACAAGAATATGGGGTTTTTTTTCACAGATTTACGTCGTAGAAAAGGATAACAAATAAAATTAGGGGCTTAATAGGGGTTGATGGGCAAACTGTTTCGGATAGAGATGATTTGTTTGCCATTGCAAATGACTATTTCATGTAGTTGTTTTCCTTGCAATGAAGGGGGAATTCGAATCATATTTTAGAGGAGGTGGAAACATGCATTATTAATGAGAAAAATGTTTTCTTAGATGCTAGTTATGAGAGAAAGGAAGTCTTTATTACTTTGCGAACTATGGCGCCAACAAAAATGTCGGTACCAGATGGCTTACCAGATTTGTTTTATCATAATTACCGACACATTATGGGATAACATGTTGGGGATTATTGCCTTAAGGTTCTAAATAGAGGTCAATTATTTGTTGACATTAATAAAGCAAATATAATCCTTATTCCCAAAATTGCTAATCCATCATGAATGCAACAGTTTCGTCCCATTAGTTTATGTTTCTTGGATAAGATCATTTCAAAAACAGTGGTGAATAGATTCCAAAAAGTATTGAATGTGTATAAATGAAGCGTAGAGTGCCTTTGTTCCGGGAAGGCTAATTACGGATAATATTCTTCTTGCTTATGAAATTCTCAACGTATATAAACGAAAAAGGCTGGATAAAGGAGGCCATTTCACTCTTAAATTGGATATGATTAAAGCTTATAATAAAGTGGAGTGGAATTTTTTAGAGAGTATGGTGTTGAAAATGGGTTTCTCAATGAGATGGGTGGATTTTATTGTACATTGTATTAGAACGGTGTCTTACTCTGTGGTTCTGAATGGGGAGTTAAAAAGGGAATTTTCTCTTGGAATAGGGCTTAGGCAGAGGGATCCTCTTAGCCCTTACTTGTTTCTGATTTGTAGTAAAGGATTGTCTTCCCTTATACGAATGACAATTTGGAAGAAGTTGGTTAGGGGAGCAAAAATTAGTAGAAGGGACACGAAATTTTCACATTTACTGTTTGCAAATGTTTGTTTCCTTTTTGAAAAGGCAACAGAAAATGGAGCTATAATTTTGAAGTAGATCTTGGTTGAATATGAGACTATGTTGGACCAATATGTTAATTTTGAGAAATTTGTTGTCGATTTTAGTGCAAATGTTGAAAACCAGAATAGTGGAGATATTGTTGGATGTCTTGATATTCGTTTCTCTACTAATTCAAAGCGGTATTTAGGTTTACCAAACATGATGAGTCAGAATAAAAGATGGGCTTTCCAGGTTTTGAAGGATCTGTTAAGAAGTTGTATTGCGAGTTGGTATGTTAGACCTTTGTCACAAGGGGTAAGGAGATTTTTATTAAAATGTTTTGCAAGCCATTCCTACCTTTGCAATGTCATGTTTTTTGTTACCAACCTCGTTTTTCTTGGAGCTAAAACAAATTATAAGCAAATTTTGGTGGCAAAAGCATGGGGGAAGAAAGGGCATTCATTGGTGTGAGTGGTCAAAGTTGTGTGAGCTAAGGGAGGATAGGGGCTTAGGTTTCAGAAATTTGGCGAAATTTAATATTGTGTTACTTGTGAAACAAGGGTGGCGTTTGATTAAATATCTGAATTCACTTTTAGCGCAATCGCTTAAAGGAAAGTATTATTCAACTACTAGTTTTATGAGTACAAATCTAGGCACTTAACCAAAATATACCTGGAAGAGCATTTGTGCTGCTAAGCGAATGCTTCAAACGGGATTGGGTGATGGCGAGTGGGTTCTGGGAACAATATCATAATTTGGGAGGACGTTTGGGTTCCGAGGCTGCCTAAAAGGAAAATAAAACCATATGGAGGGAACTTATCAGTTTAGTTAGTGTCTAAGTTGATTAATCATCAGAAAAGACAGTGGGATAAGCATAAACTCATAGTGCATTTGGGTGAGGAAATTGCTGAAAGGGTCCGATGTATTCTTATTGTTGGGAATCCGCAGGAGGACATGATGGGGTGGGGGGAGGAGCCGTCAAGTGAGTTTTCAGTGAGAAGTGGCTATAAGATCTTAATTCAGAGTGTTGTGGATGCCGGTAGGAGTGATACTTATAAAACTTTTTATAAAAGACTCTGGTAGATCAATTTACCAGAGAAAATAAAAATTACAGCATAGATAATTTTTAAAAATTACATCCTTAGCTATTACAATTTGTACAATAAGAGGATACGAAGTTTAGCAATGTGCCCAAAATGTACAAGAGATGATGAAACTTTTGACATATCTTTAGCGACTATCCGTCTGTAGCAGAAATATGGAGAAAGTTAGATCTTGAATGGCCTGATAATATTGCAAATAGTTCTTTACAGGATTGGCTTAATTATATTGTTTCCTCATTCTTTACTACTATATGCAGAGCAATGATTTGTACTCTATGGTATATTTGGTCAACAAGAAACAGGCTAATACATGACAGAAGGATCATATTCTCTCAAGACATAATTCATGTCGTCGAGGTTTATATTAGAGAGGTTAATGGGGTACAAAAGAAATTACCTGTTAAAAGGGTGAAGAGTGAACGATGGAGGCCTCTAGAGGCTCGTTTCCTTAAAGTAAATTTTGATGCAATGTTTAAAAGAAATGACAGGAGATCTTGCACAGAGATAATAACCAAAAACTAGGAGGATCAAGTGGTGGGTTCAAAGACAATAGTGAATCGTCATATACCTACGAGTTTTGTAGTAGAGGCCCTTGAATATCTCCAGGCAGTGGTTTGGGGGATATATTTAGGGATTCGAGAAGTGCTGGTGGAAGGGGACTCCTTATCGATGATAAAAAAGATGTGGTTCTACATTGAAGATGGTTCGGTTATAGGGGCTTATATACACGATGCAAAAAAAAAAAAGCAAAAGGTTTCACAATATGCTCATTTAGATATGTTCATAGAGACACGAATAGAGTTGCACATATACTAGCTAGAGAGGGGGAGTACTTATTTGGAGGGGTGTGTGTTGGATTTTGCGAGAGATGTGGTGGACAACGATCGGTGCGAGCGATAGTTGGGGGAAGTTGAAAGAAATGGTGGAACTGCTTCTCGGATAGTATCGCAAGGAATTTGAAGGGGACTCTGAAGGTAGGAGGATATTGAAGGCCGTGGAAACCAGCTCAAAAGTTGGGTTATTATTTATTTTATTTGTTTATTTTAGATTTTTCTGTTGGGATTTGATTTCTTTTGGCTATATGTTTTTTGTTTAGTCCAGTTTATTATTATTAATAAAATAACTCAGGTTCCCTTAAAAAAAACGGTTGAGGTAACAATGAAATAATTATTTTTATTATTTTAAAAAATATTTTTAATAATCTTGACTTTTATGTAGCTGTGGTTAAACTTTTTTTTAGATATACTTTTAGTATAGGTTCAAACCATATTACTCCCATCTCCACCTTTAATATTGTATAAATATTTTTATTTAAATAATTAATAACTTAATTTGAAGAAAATCTCAAATAATAAAAAAATCAAATTAGTTTTAAAAAGAAAAAAAGAACAAATTTGTAGTTTTGAAAATTAACTCTAGATAGATTTTCTCAATTCCCAATTATTTTTTTATTTAATTTTTTAAATTTTAGAAATAAATTTTTATTCAATTCCCAAGTATTTTTTTCATTTACATGCTTAAAAAATATGATTTTCCATTAATTTATTGGTGCCTACAATCTTATTTTTAAGATTATCTTAATCTAAGTTATTTTCAAGTAGAGAACATCAATATAATTTATATTTAATATGATGATAATATACAATTCTATACATTATTGACGGATTATATTTTGATATATCATTACGTGACTTTTTTAATTTAATGATGTGTAATCATCTAATTCAATGATAATATATACAATAATATACTATCAATACAAGATATATATTTCAACGAAGTTTTTTTTAAAAAAAAAAACTACTTTTAGTTAATTACTAAAAAAATTACTTTTTAGGCCCTTTCAAAATTAAAAAAAAATTAATTTAGAAGTTTTTTAAATTTTAATTAATTTAAAAATATAATTTTAATCTTTAAAAAATTGATAATTTAATTTAAACATTTTTAATACAAAATTTTTAACTTTCATCCCTCAAATTGTATAATCCAATCTCAAACCCTTTAAATAAAATTTCAGGCTTCTGATTTGAGCTAAGGAGAGAGAGAGAATGGATTGCAATTGAAGTTAGACCGACACAAGTTTTATCATTATACTGCCTTGATTGGCCTTTGTGTTGTTATCCATATGTGATTCCATATTCATTGCTTGGGCCACAAGACCTAGTCTTAAAGAACATATGAATTGAGGGAGAGCCCAGAGAAAAGGGGCAATTGGGCAACCTATAGGTCTGAATTGAATACTCAAGAAACAGGCCGAGGTCAAATACTATACTAATAATTAAAAGGAAAATCAACTACAAGATTGTCAATTTGTCATCATCGATTACTTGCTTTGAAATCTGCCTCACCACTCCTTTTGGATCTCCCACTAATCAAGTTGAAAGCTGATCCCTTTTTTCTACTTCTTCTTCTTGTAGAAGAATTAGTGGAATTTTACCTTCCAAACAAAATAGAAATAGTGGGTTTTTTACATTCTATAAAATAAGAGCACAATTGCCACTAAGATTTGGCAAACCAGAGGTGACGTTGCCCTCCATATTGAGAGGTTAATATTTTCCCAATTGACTATGAATCATTTTCAACATAATTATAAAGATAAACACTGTCAGCATTGCTCTTATGCTACCAACTTCCGACGGCTACACTCACTATTCATTGCTCATTAAGCTTTTAATTTAATGTTATTCCCCATTCTTTTTTTTCCTGGTATGATTACAAACCGATGGAAGGAATATAACACCAAAATTTCAACCATGAATTTTGAAGTGGAGCCCCAACCACTCTCGCTAACAACAATTCACATTTTATATAATGGAAGTTGGAGCTTGTGGTGAATGTATTTGTTATGCTCTCAACATATCACCTTTAACTGAATTACTAAATCTCATGGTTAAAAGATGTTTGGTGAAGCTTAGTTATTTTGTATCCTCACGAAGAGAATAGTATTGTCAAAAGACCACATCATATTAAATAAACCCATGCGATACGTGGAATAATTTCTAACATTACTCATTAATCTTACAACGTTTTGTTCAATCTACTTAAATAAACTCTAACAATGCCTTTAAGCTGACATCTGTCACTTTACCCTCTATCCTTAAGAGGTAGAGTACATGATGACTTAGACTCACGCCAAGCTAACCTGACTCTACAAATACCTTCCTTTCAGCATCAAGGCAGTGACTAATAAGATGATATGGGATCACCCTGTAAGCTAACACTTCACCTGAATATTACTCCAATACCTCTAAACCCATTTCAATAGATCTTCACATTATTTATAATGTGAACCACCACTTTTTGCATCACCTACAATGTGAACCACCCCATTTTAGTGGCACTCCATGACTCCAATGGTTTGAACCATTACTTTCTTGTTATTTTACATCATATATATATGATTTAATTATTATAAGAACATTAATTAGAAACATGTTGAATCAATTAGATTATATATGCTGTGGAAAGGAATTTCTTAATTTTATTGTCGAAACCATCCTTTTTGAAAAGGCCGGAATCGAACTTGGGTTTTGAAAATAAAAATGGGAGTCGCCACCGATCTTTTTTAGGTGCGATCGGGCCACCTATAAAACATTTTGGTCTACGATTTTCGAGAAAGTGGGCTCGGGAGTCGGTTACGTGTGAGGAAGGATTAGCACCCTCGTCACGCCCGAAATTGGTACCAAATCGATTAATTAATATCTTATCGTCAAAATTGAAGAATGGGACGAACAAAAAAATACGGTCATTTGTTACTAATGTCGATTTCAAAACGTGTGAATTAATCGAAATAATCCTCGAAGGCCATCTTATTTTGGAGAAAACGAAATGCCACATCCAGTAAGTTAGGACACGGCACCTTGAATACTCCAATAATAAGCTAGGGCACAAATTCGGACTATTTGTTATTTAAGAAACTCTCATCTCGAGGTACCGAGGTTGTCACACCCAGTAAGTTAGGGCACAACGCCTTGTACTCTCAGAAATAAGCTTTTTATTTTGAACTCGAATCACTTTTAAAAGATATTCCGTCACTTAGGCTAAACGAGAAAATCGAAACCCAGTAAGTTAGGACACAATTTTCTCGAATTTCCAAAATACGAAACGTTACTTTATATGGAAAATTTTCATATGTTCAAGTTTAATGCACAATGTAAAGGCATAAGGTAAAAATAGGAATGACCGTAGAATAATACCATATGAATAACATGGCGTATGGACAAATAATGATGGCACGAAGGTACAAAACAACAGTCTATAGCGCATGCTAAGATGACTATCGTATAACGTGCACTATTCGAACATTAACATAGATAATCAAAGGCAAATAAATTAATCACCATATATGACAATTCGCAACAATTATGAAACGCATTGAAATAGGTAAAATGCCAAACGTATGATTTGAAATGATGATAAGTTAATTTGAAAATGGACGTCGAAATGTTAAATGAACAATGTATGTGTAGTTTGATAAAAGTAATGTACGAAAATTCAAAATAAACAAATAATAATAATGACATCATGAATTTTAAGAGAAGTAAATATGTCAAACATTTAAACGGGTTGAAAAACCATATTTAGATTAGAATAAAACAGTTTAAAATAGATAATATGTAAAGTAAATAAACAAATGAAGCAATAAATTAAAAGGGTTTAAAATCAACAGATCAAGGGGAAATCGGGATAAAAACAAGGTTAAGGGACCGTTTTCTAAGAAAATTGGGGGCCCATCGAATATCATCGCAAAAGGGGGAGGGCCAAGTGTGCAAATTGCCCATTAGAGCCAAAAGACGCGGATCCTGTGGCGGACCCGGGTCGAAGCGCGGGTCTCCCTCCCCCGTAAAACGGCGTCGTACCGTATTACTATTTAAAACCAAAATTTTTCTTTTTTCATTTTCTTTATTTCAGGAGGACGAGACCCCCCCTTTTTCTCTCTATTTTTCCTTCTGTTCGGCTAGGGTTTCATTCGAAGCCCTCTCACACTGTCGCTCGGGTCTGCTAGCCGCTCTTTGCACCGCTGAACCACCACCGTATTGGTGGCCGGAGGTGCTTCGAAATCGGGCCTCCTGGCTCACATCCAGACCCCGTTTGCGAAGCTTCGAGATCGAAGGGGAAACTCGCCCTTCCTTTGGGGTTCGGTCTCGTCGACGGAGACACGCCCCTGACAACGCGCCGACGGTTCAGGTATGATCTCCTCCCTTTTCTTTTATTGTTGTTTGTTATGGATTTGAGGTGCAAAAAGGCAAAAAAATCAGGGGTAAATAATAATAGACAAACATAAAGAGAACATCAACCTTAAAATCTCTAGTCTTTGATTGCTAAACACTGTTTTTTGCTTTCGATCGTTTGTGCTCCCCCCCCCCCGATTTAGAAGAGTATTCCTTCCGTTTCTATAACGGATTTTTACACTATTTTCTATTATTCTTTGTGTTTTTCTGTTAGTGCTCTCTGTCTCGTTGGTGCGTTGTTGCAGGTGATGGGCGAGGGGCACGCGACGATGGGGCGAGGCGTCTGGGGAGCCGAGGCCGAGGCGTGCTGGAACGGCGTGCGTGACTCGGGAAATGACGCATGCGTGGAGTAGACGCGCACGTGGGGGACACGCGCGGAACTGAAGTGGCGCACGTGGTGTAGATGCGCGCGTGCGGGAGATGCGCGGATCTGGAGCGGTGCGCGTGGTGTCCGCGGGAATCGACGCGCGTGGCGTCCACGCGGGAGGCCAAAAGCCGGAGGCGCAGGCGGCTGGGGTGACCAGGGGCTAGGGTTCCGAAAATTTTAAGGTTTTGTGGGCTGTTGGGCCACTGTAAAATTGGGTATTTTGGGTTTACTTGGGTTTGGGCTTGGATTACCTTTGTTTGGGTATTTAGGGGTTGGTTATTGAGTTTGTAAAACAGGACATTTGGACTATTTTTGTTGGATTTTTATTTTTATTTTTATTATTTTGTTTTGTTTAATATTTGATGGGCCCGGGCGAATTTGGGCTCGCACATTTATCTTTAATTTTTATAAAAGAATTATATTATTTATTTATCCAATTTTTATAATTTTCAAGTTTTAGGTTATGTTTAGCCAATTGAATTTATTATCTATTAAGTGATAAGTAGGTCCTTGGCTAGTAAAAAAATTATATCTAGTAGTTTTCATTGTGGGTTATGAAAGGTGGTTAAAAAATTATGTTGATTGAATTTTTTCAACAATTTATTTAGTAACAAAAAAATTGTGTTATATGTTTACGAAAGGTTGAGTTCTATCTCAAACAACCCTATCCCTATTCAATTACAAAAAAGAAATCTGATAATTATATAAAATGAGTAAAATAATTAAAAAAATAAACAAATATAATAAAAGATTATGATTGCAGGAAATAATCAAATTTAATTCTATCCTTTAAGCTTTATCCAGGCAATAAGGAATTAAAGAACTATGATGTTAACCAAAGTACAAGATAATAAGATTACAACAGATAAATTTTTAATATTTATGATATATTTTAAATGATAGAAATAAAAATAAAAATGCAGAGAAGCCTAAATTGCTTAATCATTGTGTTTTGAATAGAATTATGGCACAATAATGAAATTATAAAGCACTTACCCAAGTGGACTGAAGGTCAACGAAAGTGGCGTAGTGGAGCGAGCGACAGTTAAAAAGGCAAGTCATTTCATTAGTTAAAATTTTCTGTTCTCTTCTTAAATCTTGCTATATAAGGCATTGGCACAGTCTTTGAGTTTGGATCAACCTAACATTTCAACCAAAAATATACTAAATCCAAGGACATGACTCTTAACAAGCACCATTGCTGCTCCACCTTCATCTTTCTGCTATTAACACTGCTCTCACAGTTTTATTCTGGTAATTTAACTATTTATTTTGATCCCTTTATTTGGTATTTATTACGTTAGAGCAGCGTGTTAGTAAGGTGAAAGTATTGTCTTCTTTGCGTATCATTATATTGAACAGCAATGCATTATTTTATTGAATTTAATGGTTGCTTTTCAATGCAATGGTATCCAAAGAAGACAATATTAAGATAATATGAACTATGGTTGCAGTGGAAAGTGAACTTCAATTGAACTACTACGCAGAAAGTTGCCCCAATGCGGAAGAGATTATCAAACAACAAGTTATTAAGCTGTACAACAAACATGGAAATACAGCAGTTTCTTGGGTTAGAAATCTCTTCCATGACTGCATGGTCAAGGTAAATATATATATATTTATATATATATATATACAAATTCGTTGTTTTATTGATCAAATAGCTTGCTATATATAATTAACCTTATTATAATGATATTATTAATTGATGAGCTGCTTTGTGGAATGCAGTCATGTGATGCATCGCTGCTGTTACGGAGGGTGAAGGGAATGGAATCGGAGCAAGAATCGGATAGGAGTTTTGGGATGAGAAATTTCAAGTACATTAACACAATCAAAGAAGCTGTGGAGAAAGAATGTCCGATGACAGTTTCGTGTGCTGATATCGTCGCTCTTTCTGCTAGAGATGGCATTGTCATGGTTCTTACTCAAATTCTTGTCTTTTGCTTCTCATTTAAACAGAAGAATATTGTAAAATGTTTACCCTAGTTTGTGCCTGCATATGGTTTACAGCTTGGAGGACCACGCATTGAAATGAGAAGCGGTAGGAAAGATAGCAAGCAAAGTTACCTGACAGAGGTACAAAATACCATCCCCAACCACAACGACACCATTGATTTGGTGCTTGCTCGCTTTCAATCCATTGGCATAGACACCCCAGGAACTGTTGCTTTATTAGGTATTAATACATGCCTTTTTCTTCTCCTATTTTTTCTCAATTTAACCACAAACAAATTATTCATTATGCGAAAAATTATTTGATATAAAATGGGCAAAAACGAGTTGGGTTTAAATAGTGACATCCTCTTATTTAAAAAAAATATATAACAAAGTTAAATTCTGCCATTAGTCCCTGATAAAATTATATATTTCTCTCTTTACTCTAATTTGAAAATTTTGAAATTTCGGTCCTTGACACAAACAATAGCAATTAAATTCATTTAGTCAGATTCTACGACTATCAATCTCATACTAGGCATAAGTTATGGATTTAATAAATATTCTTCAATTTGATTAGTTTTAATTTCATTACTTTTTGAATTTCAAACTACTTGTTAAATCTAGTAACTAAAATAGCGCGACTCTTGTAAATATTCTATGAAAATAAGACATTAATATGGTATTTTGAAAATACCATAATTTAGATTAACATATCCAATAGTTACAGTTAAGATAAAAAATAACATTTCAAATTTTAAAAAATATAAATAACCAAATTAGAGTAGATGGACTAAATTTGTAACTCATGCATAGTACAAGTATTAATCGCAAAATTTGACCTAAAAAATGAAGTACGTGACATTTTCAGTGAAGATGTATCAAATGTTCCTCCTTAATTTGCACTGAATTAACAAACCCAAAGTTTAAAAGTGACCTATAAAAGCTCAGGTTATACGTTAATGAAATATTAGAGTCTAGTTTTAGTGATCCGTCTGACTGTTATGTAGGAGCTCACTCGGTAGGACGAGTTCATTGTGTAAACTTGGTACACAGACTTTACCCCACAGTTGATCCAACATTGGACCCTGAGCATGCTGAGTACCTCAAAAGGAGGTGCCCGACACCCGACCCGGATCCGAAAGCGGTGTTGTACTCTAGAAATGACCTGGAAACGCCAATGATACTGGACAATATGTACTACAAGAACTTGTTGAGACACATGGGGTTACTCATGGTGGATCAGCAATTGACTTCTCATCCACTTACTTCACCTTTGGTTGAGAAAATGGCTGCGGATAATGGATATTTCCACGACCAATTTGCAAGAGCTGTGCTGTTGTTATCAGAGAACAACCCACTTAATGAAGATCAAGGCGAGATTCGAAAAGATTGTCGCTATGTCAACCTTGTTTGATCATTACTACAATCTTAATTAATTAAACCTGTAATTTCGATTCACTTCCTTTAATAAAACTTATTATTGCAATATTAATATTTTGAAATTTTAATTAAATCCTTTTAGTTGAATTTTAAAATTAAAATTAGACTTCATATTAATTAAAACTGAATTTTAATTATCCGTAGTTATAATTAGACTTGTTTAAAGTTGAGCTATTTGTCTAAACTCAAAGATTCGCTCAAACTTTGGAAGGATTCGTGTAAATATATTAGACTCGAAAAATGGACTTCGATAAAAAAATTAGGCAAGTTTAAATTATGGACCGAGATTGAACTCGAATATTCAAGGTTGTTTTCTAATCTTTTAATATATTATATTATGTTATTTTTATATATTATGAAATTTATAGCACATAAAAAATTAAGGAAAACTATTTAATATACTGTCAATGGAGTTTTTTAGACTCCACAAGCAGGTTAAGGGTAGAGGTGTCCATGGGCTAAGCTGGGCTAGGTTCAAGTCGGACCCAACCAAAATTTTAAGCTCATTTCTTAGGCTTGACTAGAAAAATGGGCCTAAAATTTTACCCCAAGCCCGACCCGGATAAAAATGTTAAAACTCAAACCTGGCTCACTCGTATTAATTTTTTTATATTAACTTTTTAGATAATTTTAAAGAAAATATATAATACATCAAAAACATTGAAAATAAATTAAAAATATATATGTATACTTAAATAACACTAAGATAAGTGCAACTTAACATGCAAATGCCTCTAAAATAGTAACAAAATTAACAGTAAAATAATAGTTATACAATATAAAAAAAACAAAATAGTAGCAACATGATAGTGAAATGGTAGCAAAATAGTAAAAAAATAACAACAAAAATAGCAACAAAACAGTAAAAAACAGTAACAAAAAACAACAGATTATTTTTGCATTTCGGGTCGGGTTGGATTAGGCTCGAGCAAAAAAAGTCTTACTTGAGGCTTGACCCATTTTTTAAACAAGCCTTATTTTTTTGCCCAAGCCCATTTTTCAGATCTATATTTTTATCCAAACTCTCTCACTTTTCGGGCGGGCCTTCAGACTAGGCCACAGTCTAGTTAAAGGTTTGACAAGTGTATTATATGCTGTAATAAAAAATTATAAAAATTAATTATATGAATGACATTTGTCACACCCTCAGCATGCTTGTGGAATCTAAAAAACTCTATTGGCGGTGTATCAAATAATTACCTAAAAATTAAATCTATAATATATATATATATAATTATTAAGGATAAACTATACAAATAGTCACACAACTATGTCTGTGTTCCTGTTTTGATCGCCTAACTTATTCAATTTAGGCACTAGTGTTTGAATCCATTCATGTCTTGGTCACTCGCCGTTAAATTGATAACGAAAAGCTTAACTGGTATAATAACATATTTAGTTCTCAATACTTATATATTCTATCAATTTAACCTAATTCTAAATAATTTAATAAATTTAACCCTTCACATTTATAAATTCTATCAATTTTGTCTTCAAACTTCCTAATCAAAACTTTAAGTTTTTAAAATAAAAGCATTCCACGTCTATAAATTTGTAAAACCAAAAATGAAAAAAAATTCTCCCATCTAAGGATCTGTTTTCCAAGCCAATTGCTTGTAAATATAATCTTTTCTTTTCTTTTTTTTTTCTTTCATTAGTTTTTTTCTAAATCTAATAATTTATAACCCTTTCATTGATAAATTTTTGGCTAAAGAAAATGGGAAAAGCTTAAAAAAAACACTTTAGATTTACTCTTGTTGTTAATAATATGATGTTTCCTTCAAAGTACATAAAAATATTCCTTGAAATTGGAAATTAAATATAGATTTAAAAAAAATATGACTTTTAAAAAAACACCAATTGTTCAATCATTAACTATATAAGAAAAAATATGAACATTTATTTTTTTTATAAGAAAAAAATGTGAAAGAATTAATTGAATTTCATTTTGTTACATTGATAATGATTTTTTTCAATTTTATAAAATGATTAAGAGATTATTATGCGTTCTATTTATTTTTAAGTTTTAAATCCACAATAAGAATACACATCACTAATAATATGTTTTAATGTCAAATTATTTACCAAATTAATTAAATACTAAAATTATGCTGGTCAGAGTGGAAATTTATCTTTTACAAATATTAAATTATTTATATAATTCTACTACATATTATATTTTTAAAATTTGTATACTCTATTATTTTTAATGGTATTTAGTTAATTTCTAACACTAACTTCTTAAAAATATAAAGTAAAAGGATTATGCATTGAATTGAATAATTTCAACCATAATTAAAACAATTAAGAGACGTGGAATGTCTCTGTTTTAAAAGCTAAAAGCTTTAGTTAGGAAGTTTGAGGATCAAATTGATATAGTTTGTAAATGAGAAAGGTTAAATTTATTGAATTATTTAGAATTAAGATCAAATTGATAGAATAAGTAAGTATTGAGGATTCAATGTGTTATTATAACAGTTAAAAAAAAAAGGCTTTCTGATGTGACCAAAATAGGAAAGAATTCAATCTTTAGTGCTTAAATTAAAAAATTTTAAAGTTGAGTGACTAAAATAGGAACGTGAGCATAGTTGGTTCCATTAGGAGACATGTGTTCAACTCTCTATAAATACACAGTCAAGTTTGTAAAGTACAATATAATCTCCGCGAAACCCATTACACAATATATAACAGTTACTTAATCAACCAAATAGCTACAATCACTTTCCTTTAGATTTCTCAGAACCAAATGAAGTCCAAGGTATCTGACTGGTTGTGTGCCCAACTTGACTCATGTATGATCCACAATTCTTTGTAACTAAGCATGACCAACTCCAGAACTAAAAATCTCAATCTTGGAGTTCCTCGTTTTGAAGACTAGAGAGACACTATATATATATAAAAAAAAAAATCCAACACATTTACAATGACACATATTATCTCTACCGACCCCTTGACAAAAACAAGTCCATCATCCGCAAAATAGAGATGTGTAAGCTGCAATTTCCGACATTTTGGATGATATTAAAATATCTTGTACATACCAGCTTTGTTGAGCAACTGAGAGAAAACATTCATCCCAATGATGAATAGATATGGTGACAAGGGATTAGCCTGTCTAACCTCTTTTCCACTTTGAAAAGTATCCAACTAATCCTCCATTTATAATTAGTGAGTATTTGGGTTGAGTGATACATATATTGATCCAGTTGCAAAAGAAAGTAGAAAACTCAAGAACCCGTAAAACTTGAAAATTAAAATTCCAGCTTATGAAATCAAATGCTTTTTTTTTTTTTAATTTTTTATAATTTATATACTTATAATTTATAAATGAATTTTTATAATTTAAAATTTTTAAAAAAATTTAAAGAGCTAAATAGCAAATTAAAAATTTAAGGGGTCCAAAAAGCAAGCTATATTTTTAGACTAAAAAAGAAAGTGATTAGTAAAATTAAATTAAGTGATATTAATGAGCAAGGCATTCCCATATAAGGTGAGGTGTAGTGTAATGAATAAATATATTTCATTTTCATACTTGACTTGGAGTTGGATGGATTGTTTGTGATATCTCAAGTCACGGGCCTCATGCTGCAATAATAGTAGCCAAAGTTAGCTAGTTCAACCCTTGGATTAATCCATACATTATGTAAACATCAATATTTTCTGTCTCTTTAGTTTTTAACTTGCAAAGCCACCATTAAAAAACTATCAAACTTTCCCATATTAATTTAAAACCAATCAAGTACCCGAAAGCTGAAACTTGACTCATAAGTCATCACTTAATAATAAGAAGATTTTTTAATCAAAAGTCTAAATAACTCACGGGGTCTGGTTTATATCAGCGCCTTAAAATCACGGAGACACGTGCAACTGAATGTTGTTTCCTTGTAAAAGGGGGCGACGACACTGAGATGTGGGAATGGGAACACTGGTAAAAAGCATCTTTTTTCTTAATATTTATTTATTTTACAAACACCGAAAAAGAAAATTAACCGTTAGAAATACACGTGTTTCCTTCGTAGGTAGCCATCTGTCTTCTTCACTGCTCATTGGATTCCCTCACTCTTTCCTCCTGCACACCCTTCATTCCTTGGTATGTTTTAAGCCAAAGAAATACACTCTTCCTCGTTATCCCTCCCTCAGATCTCCCCAATTTTACCATCAACCAAATTTCCCCACCCAAACAAGGCATTATCATCTTCAGTCTTTTTTTTATATTGGGGCATTCGAGAACAATCAGAAACTGCAAAGGGAAGCCACAATGTTGTCATTTTCTTACTCATTGCCTCTCTTCCTCTGTTTTATCTCAAACTTTAACGGAATCTTTGCTGCCACAGAGTTCGATTTCGGTACGTTAAACCTCAGCAGCTTGAAGCTCCTTGGTGACGCTCACTTAAACAATGGGAGCGTCAGACTCACTCGCGACCTCCAAGTACCCGCTTCCGGCGCCGGCAGAGCCTTGTACTCGAAACCCGTCAGATTCCGGGAACCCCAGACTCATTCTCCTTGTAGCTTCTCCACCTTCTTCTCCTTCTACATTACCAACCTCAACCCGTCTTCCATCGGCGGTGGTTTAGCCTTTGTCATTTCCCCGGATGGTGATTTCATTGGCGCCGGCGGCGGCTCTTTGGGACTCTTAGATGATAAGGGTCGGGGCTCGGGGTTCGTTGCTGTTGAATTCGACACTCTTATGGACGTAGAATTCGATGACTTTAATGGGAACCATGTTGGTTTGGATCTCAACAGCATGGTTTCTTCTCAAGTTGGTGACTTAGGGGCTTTAGATATTGATCTAAAAAGTGGGGATCTCGTTAATTCATGGGTCGAATACGATGCTTCATCTGGGATTTTCAATATCTCCGTTTCTTACTCAACCTTGAAGCCTAAAGAGCCCATGTTATCATTCCCTCTAGATCTCGATCATTATGTTAATGATTTCATGTATGTAGGATTTTCAGGCTCAACACAAGGAAGCACCGAGGTCCATAGCATTGAATGGTGGAGTTTTAGCTCTTCTTTCAAATCAAATTCTCCGCCGCCTCCAACGGCTACTTTAATGAACCCAACGGCTAATATTGTTAAATCAAAGCCACCTTCATTGGCTCCTTCAGATTCTCATTTGAGTAAGTCTTCATCTTCTTCTTCTTGTCATAACCAGCTTTGTAAGCAAGGTCCAGGGGCTGTTGCAGGGGTGGTAACGGCTGGGGCTTTCGTTTTAGCCTTATTTGCCGGGGCTCTCATATGGGTTTACTCTAAAAAGTTGAAGCATGTGAAGAAATCCGAGTCTTTTCCATCGGAGATTATCAAAATGCCAAAAGAGTTCAGATACAAAGAGCTGAAAGCAGCTACGAGATGCTTCGATGCTAATAGAATTATCGGTCACGGTGCGTTTGGGACCGTCTATAAAGGCATTTTACCGGATAATGGCGACATTGTGGCTGTCAAGAGATGTAGTCATACTAGTCAAGGCAAGAATGAGTTTTCATCTGAATTGTCAATAATTGGGACCCTCAGGCATCGAAATCTTTTAAGGTTGCAAGGATGGTGCCATGAGAAAGGTGAAATTTTATTAGTTTATGATTTAATGCCTAATGGGAGTCTGGATAAAGCATTATTTGAAGCCCGAACGCCATTACCATGGGCTCATAGGCAGAAAATTTTGTTAGGAGTTGCCTCTGCTTTGGCCTATTTGCATCAAGAGTGTGATCACCAGGTTATTCATAGAGACGTTAAGACCAGCAACATAATGCTGGATGAAGGGTTCAACGCAAAGCTAGGCGATTTTGGTTTAGCGAGGCAAATTGAGCATGATAAATCGCCTGATGCCACGGTAGCTGCCGGCACAATGGGATATTTGGCTCCCGAATATCTTCAAACTGGGAGAGCAACCGAGAAAACGGATGTGTTTAGCTATGGAGCTGTGGTTCTAGAGGTGGCTAGTGGAAGAAGACCAATTGAGAGAAATGCCAATGCAGCGGCAAAAGTTGGAGCGAATGGAAATTTGGTGGAATGGGTTTGGAGTTTGCGTAGAGAAGGGAGATTGTTAGCTGCAGCTGATGCCAGGCTGGAAGGTGATTTCGATGAGGGTGAGATGAGGAGGGTCCTCCTGGTGGGGTTAGCATGTTCACACCCTGACCCACTGGCCAGACCCACAATGAGAGGCGTGGTCCAAATGCTGGTGGGGGAAGCCCAGGTCCCAATTGTTCCAAAAGCTAAACCCTCAATGAGTTTCAGCACCTCTCATCTATTGTTGAGCTTGCGGGACACTGTATCTGACTGCAACGATATGATAAACTTCTTCAGTTCCTCGTCAGAAAATAGCCATATTGGTCCGGACCTTGTCTAATAAATAATAAAAGGGCTGAGCTCCCCAATAACATGTAAAAGCACAAGTTTTAGGGAATTGGGGACAAAGAAAAATGGTGGGGGGAGTGATTGAAGGTTGCCTAGTTGATTCCACAAGCAATCCCCATTGTCAAAGGGCAGACATGGGAGTTTGAGTAGACACTTGGTAAAGTACAGTGAAAAATGTTTCATATTTATTATTTTATTTTATTTTTAATTAAGAAACTTTATTGAGTGGCGGTTGGTGATGGATCAAAGCAATGAAGGAAAGAATCATCATTTTTTATAAAATTGTTTAATTGGGTAATAAGGAAAATGAGTAAGCAACTACATGGAGTGGGTTGTTTGGGAGAAAAGTATGTACTAAACTTGATTCTAAACTTACTTCTGATTACTTCTTTTTTAAAGACTTTTATTCAGAAGCACGTCTCTTTTTGTATCTTCTCAATGCTTGCGAAAGTAGCATTAGCCTGGCTTTTCATTAAGCATCTCTTAATACTAACTACTACTATTGTCTTGGTTCAAGTCTCTGTCTGATGAGATATGTACATTCTTTCTGTTTCAATGTCTCAATTCACTTTAAAATGAATAAAAAAATTAAACCTTTTTTATTTTGCTGACGTGGTGACATACACATAACAATTTATGTTTAATTTTTTAAATTTTAAAAAAGTGTAAAAAATATAATTTTTTTAAATTTTAAAAAAATCAATTGAATGCTTACAAGGTATATGCCACATTAGCATAATGCACAAACGTCACCTTTTCCATAATTTTTGAGTTATTTTGACAAAAAATAAAAATACAAGCTTTAAGAGCTAAAAAAATGAAAAAAATAGAAAGCTAAAATAATTTTTTTTTGTAAAATTAGATTATTATGGCTTAAAATAATGATGATGTAAAAGCAATAATTTATATATTACTAGAATAATTGAAACAGTAAGATGAAGTTAATTAAATAAAAATAATATAAGATTGTAAATGTGTGGATTGAGAAAATTATTATGTTTGATTAAATAAAAATGTGTGGATTTGTAATAGGTACTCTGCCTAGTTTCTACTATAACCTAAAAACAATAAAAGTAAAAGTAACCCTCCAAGTCCCATAAAACTCACTGGATTTTACCCAATCCACTGGGCCATGTTACTATCAAGGTCCAATTATCAGTTGGATCCATTAAACTGCCAAATGAATACCAGAAACCGGTTTTTGTTTTTGTTATTTTGGTTCCCAACTTGTGCTAGTGAGGAGCTCCAACGTTGTGTTCGCACTTGGACTTGGCAGTCATGTCAGACGAGTTCGAGTTCGCCGATAAGGTCCGTCTCTCCTTTGATCGCTTGGTTTTTCTCCCCTTAATTTCAATGGCTTTTCACTGAGATCCGTGCTAAATCAGTTCAAATTTAGATATCTGGTTTTGTTTCCTTTGCTTATTACTTGTTACAGTTCCGATCTAGTGCAGTGGTGCTTTTTCAAATTAATTCCCATTTTTTTAGACTTTTGCTTGCTCTTTCTCATGCTTAATTAAGATATTGTTACTTGTTTATTTTTGCATGCAAACTTATCAAACTATCCTGTTTTTTTTCTTCTTCTCGATATTTTGATTGAAATAAAGCTGCAACATCATGGAAACTATTAACACCATCTTTATGTGGGATTTGATCAGTCAATTTGGGTTGGGTTCTTTTTGTTCATCCATACCTCTCCACAATTCTGACTGAAACAAAAACACAAAGGAACAGTGAAAGATGAAAGCTTTAGTTGACTGCCTGAAAAATCTTCACTCAGTTTGCGATACACCCTATAATTTCGTCAACAATCTACTTAAAACACAGACATAGGTATATGAATTATCAGTATCCATGGATAAACTTCTGGGGTCTCAATGTAAACCTTGTGTGATCTCTTAAAATCTTGATGATAGATGTATATGTTTTGCAGAAACGTATACTTTATAGAATCTTTCATGTAGGAAGGATCTTTTGTAGTGGGGCTAAGTTTTCCTATTTGCTCTCTATGGCCTTTTGAAAACATTAACAGGCTGAAGACGAGTATTGAGCAGCTAGTTGTGTTTACGTGTAAAATTACATGCGTGATGACTTTAGTTTCTGCTAGTGCAATAGGGAAACAATATTATTTATGAAACTGAGGCCAAAGGATTCAATCCTGGCTTGATAGTGCTGCTGGTTGTTGGGGGGCTACTGCTGACATTCCTTGTTGGGAACTATGTACTTTACTCGTATGCGCAGAAGACTCTTCTACCTAGAAAAAAGAAGCCAATATCAAAGAAGAAGATGAAGCAAGAGAGGCTGAAGCAAGGAGTTTCTGCACCAGGAGAATAAGGTTTTCGATGCCTCGTTTTCTCTGGTCTGTATATCAAATTGGTTTGTTTACAATTTTCTTCCTGTTTTGTTTCCAGAGAGTTGTCTTGGTTGAACAAACATCTTAGTCTCATATTTGGTAGACTAGGAAGTAAAATACTGATTTTCTGTTTCATTAATTGCAGTTTATTTGTGTCATTTCTATTGCCCTCTACTCTTTATTTCCTTTTCATTTTCCATGTGAACTATTCGTAGGAACAAATCACCCCAAACAATGTCTACTTGTGTGTTCTTATACAGAAAGGACTCTCTTCCTATACATGTTCGAACTAAGATATAATCCTTTTATATATATATACGAAAAACCTGAAAACAATATATTAAGTATACTTGCATTAGATGAGTAACATGGATTCTATCAGTTAAATTCAACCCTACGAATCCAACATGAGTTTATTCAAGAACTAGGAGATGTGAAAAAAAGACAGAAAAAAAGTATTAACTGTGAATTGTGAAAGCACCAATTTCTTTTAAGAAAAAAGAAATAGAAAAGAAGTGTAATATTTACTATATTATACACGTAAAATACGTAAAATCCATATGTCCATCAATATGTTATTGTGCTTGACCACAACTAGCAATCATACTTCAGTGGGTACTCAAGAATTTGAACAACGTAGATAACCTTCATCACTATTTTATCGCATGACATCACGCTGACAAAAACATGGACAAGGCGGCAACAAGCTATTTGAATTCAGGACATGACCAGCATGAACTCAGTCACCACGGCCCATGGTCTGCTCGCCAGGAGGGATCATGACCAGCACAGGCTGAGCATTGAACCCTGGGTAAGGCAACCTTCGACGAAGCTCACGGCCTTCCTGGCAAAGAGCACATGCATGGCAGAAAACATGTGTTGCAAAGTCACAGGTGGACTCGCATTGTTCACGTTGCACTTCATCTTCCAAACAGCTTCCACAGCATCCACCTGACCTGTTAAGTGCCTCACAGGTACCCTGTTTTTTGCAAAGAAAATCACAAATAAATCTTTGCAATTGAAAGCTCTTCCATAGTTGATTCTATGCATAACAAAAACACAAATTAACTCTAGAGATCAACAAACTCAGTAGTCCATTGTAGGTCAACAATGCGTATGAAAATGATGATAAAATAGAACATTGGACTTCCCCAGCAAAAACATCACAGAATGTCAGAAACTTCTGAAAACCAAATCAAACAAGGATATACGAAACTATGAAACCCAAAGTTATCCATACTATATGCTTAATGAGCTAGTTAAAAAATGGTCTGAATAAGATTCACTTGCCTCCAGATTAAACTTGCGCCGAATTGCAGTTCGGGTAGAGTATGAAAACCATGGAGCAAGACAATTCCAGCCAAAAAAGGAATTTCCAATCAGGTAAAGACCAGAATAAGGCAAGCAATAATTTGTGAAGGTCCCAGGTGCAGATCCAAGTCTTTCAACATTGCTTCCATACAGCACACAAGGGGCCACGCTTCCTAGTAGACCTGACCAAAATATCATAATTCCAAATCAAGAACATTTTATTCTACATTCTTTTAGAAACAAATGACCAAGAAAATGTGCTAATTTTCAAGCTTCGTACATGTTATTCGAATTACATGAAGTTTTTTGTGTGATACAAATATTATGGTGTTTAAAGAGTCATATGATCATATTTATGTACCTAAAAAGAAATATATGTCAGACTTGAATATTAAAAAACAGTAGTCAGATTAACAAATCTTATGAGATTGTATAAAAAGATAACATTAACCAGAAATTAATTGATCATGGATTTGAAAACAATGAACAACATTACAATTCCTACCCATCCTTTTAATCGTTGCAACCCAATTCATGCATAATCACAAATGGCCTATTGATTTTCCTTTTCTTTTCTTCTTTTTCCCCTCTAATTCCAAAGGTGGATTTTTTCAGAAAAAAAAAAAGACAAGGAAAGCAGAATTAAAGCTTTAAGTTAAGCCTAGCAATTATGATTTGGCTTCTAAATGCAGGAAAATTCCAAATTGAACAGATCGAATTAGGAATTTCTCAAATAAAACTATATAAAAACTTACAAACTTCAACGTCACTGCTGCAAAACTCATCGTTACGGCCAAGACAAGCGAGGAGGGAGGAATCCCACTGAGACCGGCCCATTGGTTCTCCGACGACACTCCCGTGGACCAAGGGCAGACCATCGGCGGTCCACCCAAACCCAGCTCCGGTCCTAGCTTCCGGCGAAGCTGCCACGTCGGTGGAGCTGTTAACATTTAGATTCTTCTTCTCATCATCTTCAACACCAACATGTTTGCTCAAAAGAGGGCTGGATTCCTCTAGATTGTTGTTGTTGGCCATTTCTTTTGGATTCCAAGAGATGGATCTAAAACTTGGTAGGGAAAACGTAAGAAAAAAGGTATTGGTCTTGGGTACAAGGACCAATGCGCGTGAAGTTAGTTGTAGTCCCTGGATTATGTTAAAATTCCAGATTTAGTCATTCACTTTTAATTGGTCTCTATTTTTATAATAGCCAATTAAAGTAATAATTTGAAAAGCCAGAAGCATTGGGTGAATGTACAAATTTAGTATTAGTTTTACATGGTCCTTAATTTTATGATCCAATTTTAGTAATAATAATTTGCATACACTATAATAATAATTATCATTAATTTTAACCTACTATGTGTAATCATTCAAATTTTGAATTCCCCTTCCACCGCTCCTACTAAAAAATAAAACTAGTATGAATCAAATTAAAACCAATAGTTTAAATTTCAAATTTTGACCTAGTATAGGGACTAAAACCAAAATTAGACCATTAGTTTGTTTTTTAACATTAATTTCATTATAGTTTTTTTTTTTATCATTTCTGTCCTTTTTTATACAATGCCTAGTACTATTCACAGTCCCTCCTCAACCCTTACGATGCCAATCGAACTAAGGGTTGGTGGTGCGTTTATTTCCGGTTATTGCAAAACAACAGTGATAATAAAACTAAATATTGTAACAATATTGTAGTTTCGAACAAAAATTAAATTAAGCACAGCAGACTGCACCGTCCCACTCATCCAAACCCACACTAAGACTATTAATTTATTTTTACTTTGATATCTTTAGTTTATCCGTAAGTAATTGTAACGTCGTAAGGCAAAATATGGGCCAAGGATGGGCCCAGCAAGACTCCACCTCCTCACCCTAATTACAGGGTATAACTTATTTGTCGGTAAGCCTATTTAAAGATTGGTCCATATATAATTGATCCAACTTTCAATAATTTCATATATAATTGATCCAACTTTCAATAATTTTCTTTTCTAGAATTGCAATATAACGAATACAATAATTTATTTGATTTTGAATTTTTATCTCATACATTAAATTTGAATTCTTCAAATTCACACATGGAGTTTTCACAAGTAATTGGAGTTGACAAATTTGCACAAACTCCATCGAAACTTAATCGACTAATTATGGATGATTTTAACAATGTTATTACACACAGAATAATTGTAGTTTTTTTGGTCGAACTTGAATTATAAAACGAACATAAACGAAAATAATAATAAAAATTGACATAAATATTTACATGGAAAAATTCCTCCAAATAAGATAAAAAATCATTGATAAAGAAAACTTCACTAAAACGGTAAAAAACTGAAAATGGGAGTAAAAGATGGAGAAACAAATAAACTTGAACCAGAAATACAAAGTTTTCTTGAAATTCCCACAAACACTTTAATTTTGTTGTTATTCTTAACTATCTAAGGTTGCTAAGAGGCCTATTTATAGGTTGAATTTCGTGTACAAATATGACTAAAACATCCCTAGAATAATCAGAGTTTAATTGGGAAAAGATGACAAAGTTTAACTGGGAGAAGAAACCCGTTTGAATAGGGAACACATCGACTCGTCGCAACGTGGCATGCTGCTTCATTCGAATGTCATTTATCGTGTCATCAAGACGTGGCGAATCTTCTCATCATGACGTCGATTTCATGTTGTCAGCTCTTCCCTGTCCTAACATCAACCTTGTTTTATCCGAAATGTGAGGCACACTCCACAATTCTCCACCTTGACTCGTATTTCCAAAATGCCTTCTTTGTTAAGCCCAGCCAGGGGCCTAACTCGTTCTCTGTCAAATGTTTACCAAGTCCAAACAATGTCTGGGCTTGGAAATTGGAAGACTTTTTGTCATCATGTCTATTGGATTGTTCTCATTGTCGTTTTTGTAAATCTGAACATCTCCTTAGTGATCACCTCTCGAACAAAATGGTACTGAATATTTATATGATTTGTTCCTTCGTGATGTATATAATATTTCGTGAGATGTATGACACTTTGACTATCGCAACATACGACAATTTTGTCAATTTTATCAACCAGCTCCCCGAATAGACCTCCCAACCAAATGGCTTCTTTCACATCTTCTATGATTGCCATGTACTCAACTTCAATAGTCGATAGAGCCACAGTGGCTTGAAGGGTGGCTTTCCAACTAATGGTACAATCTCTAAAAGTGAACAGATAACTTGTGAGAGATCTTCTATTGTCTAGGTCTTTGGCATAATTTGAATCTACATAACCGACTAGACCTTCTGAACATCTTCCAAATTTCAAGCAACTATTGGAAATCCCTCTTAAATCTCGACCTGTATAAACAACGAAATAGTAAAAGTGGAGAAGAATGAACACAAATATTTTACGTGGAAAATCCTCAAAGAGGAAAAACCACATGTAAATGAGGCTTCGACTTTTCACTAAATAAGTAAACAAACAAGAGTACAATATGGAGAAAATAAACCTAAATATACAAAATGTACAAACCTAAACCTCAAAAAAGAAGTCCTAACTTGGGAACAAAATTCTCTTCATAGTTACCACAAAACTCTCACCAAAAATCATATGCGACTACATTTTGTAGCCCTTAAGAAAAGCCCTTTCTGATTGGCATATCAAAATAGGGACACAATGGCCCCTTTAAATAGGCTAAGATTAGAGTTCTAATCATACTAAAATATCCCTAGAATAATTAGAGTTCAATTGGGAAAAGAAGTCATGCTTGAAGTCTAAAATGCGACTCTAAATAGGAGAACACGTCGTGACGTGTTAGCTCTCCTCATCATGATGTCGATGCCACATTTGCCTAGGGTTTACATTGCATCGTCCCAACGAGCTCTACCTTCTTGTCACAATGCCAGGCCTGTTTTGGCCCTTATTCGATTGGTTGTTGATTGTTATCTTAAGTGCCTACAAACTTTCCAGTAAATGCAAGGCACACCCATAATCTCCACATTGACTCATATTTATCACGCCTTTTGTTTTCCATGCCTTGTCACGGGCCAAACTCGAATTTTGCATAATGTTAACCAAGTCTAAACTATGCTCGAACTTGGAAACTAAAAGATTCTTAGTCTTCAAATCAAAGTTGTATAATGAAACAAGGGTCAGTAATACCAGAACATGAGAGAAAGCATCAACTCTCTCCACCTGATTGTAACCCTCTACGACTAATATTGCCTCAAACACTCTTCGAACCATTCGAGTCCTAAAGACAAAAAATGGGGATGAGATTCTTCTCTAAATCAAGCACATGCTTGACATTCGATATGACTCCACCTTCAACCAGATTGTGTGGAGAGCAACGAATCATCACTCTTGTTCTCGGCCACGTCAACTACCTCTGCAATTATCTGAAACTGCTAGAAATTGAATTTTGTGATCCGTCGAACTTTTCGATATCCAAAAATGTTGTTGTGTCACCAAATGAGTCGATCTGTGAAAGCTAAATTGTAGCTCTAATACCAATTTATTGGGGATCAACCTGTATAAACAACAAAATATTAAAAGTGGAGAAGAATGAACACAAGTATTTTACGTGGAAAAACATCAAAGAGGGAAAAACCACGGGCAAAGGAGGCTTCGGCTTTTCACTAAATGAGTAAAAAAACGAGAGTATGATATGGAGAAAATAAAATTAAATGTACTAAACATATAAACCTAAACCCCGAAAAATAAGTCCTAACTTGGGAACAAAATTCTCTCCATAGTTACCATGAAACTCACACCCAAACTCATACACCCTCAAGAAAAGCCCTTTCTGATTAACATATCAAAACAAGGATTCAATGACCCATTTAAATAGGTTAATATTTGAGTTCTCATCATGCTAAAATATACTTGGAATAATCAGAGTTCAACTGGAAGAAGAAGTCCTACTTGAAGTCTAAAACGTGGCTGCCAAATAGGACAACACATCGTGATGTACCGGTTCTCCTCGTCACAACGTTGATGTCACATTTGCCTAGGTTTTACATCGCATTGTCCCATGAGCCCTACCTGCTCGTCACGACGCAGGGCCTATTTTGGCCTTTCCTCGGTTGTTTGTTGATTGTTGTCTTAAGTACATGCAAACTTTCTAATAAATGCGAGGCACATCCCCACAAGTTTAATCTTTAATAATTATATTTTCTATCAAAAAAATTATTATATATTTTATTTTCAATATTAAAATACTAATTAATAACATCGATTGAAATTTAACTATAAAAATATAAAAAAATTAACATATACTTTTTAGTATTTTAAATATATGTATAATAAAATAAACTTTTGATTAGGTCTCGTACTAGAATAATAATTCTTTTTAAATATGACACGTGCTTCAATCCAAATCATGAATATTTAAATATATATGTAAGTCACGAGCATATGGTATTTGTTATACCTACAGTGAGGTTGGTTCTGTTCGACTAGATTTTTAAAATTTTTTGAACCACTCATCATAATTTGATTCAAATTGGTTCCCAATATTTTCATATTAAATTTTTTTATTTTAATTTTTTTTAACAAAATGAGCTTTGTTTTATGCCTTTCGGATATTACTTGGTAAAGTTTTAAAATCTTTTTTTTTTATAAATATTTCTAAAAACAATAAATTTAAAAGTAAATAAAAAATATCTATAACTTTTATATGGTACTTTTAAAGTATATATTTTCGTATAAAAATTTAAAGTTATTATTATTATTTTAAATATAAAATATTTATTTTTACATCATAAAATTAAAATTAATTATAAATTGAATAAAAATAGCATTTTCTATAAACCAGCCAAACAACTTAATTCAAATCGATTTTCCGTTTCTCATTTTTTTTAACCCAATCATAATGATACCAACTAAAGAGTATAAGCTCTAAGCTTAACGAAACTAACAAGCCCAAGAAGGCTACCCCAAACTAACAAATGCCAAGTAATAACAATCAACCTAAAAACAATGGCACACACCATAACCAATCACATGCGAGGAATATCTTGACTACCTTATATTCTCATTTAATCAATAGCCTTAAAACATCGAAGTGTGCCAATATAAATATACCTCCTCAACCTCTTTTTAAATTAAGGGTGTAATTGATAAATTGAAAATTAAGTATTAAAATTCATGATTATTGAATTTATATTATAAAAGTGTTTCATGTATTTGTAACATTTTAAAATTCAGTTTGAAAGTTCGATCGGATCCGAAGTTCATTGTGGTCGTCAGAGCAACCCACTTGATAAATACTTCATTTTGTTGGAAAAAAATCTAGTTCGAAAAATATTTTCTTGCACAGCAAAAAAATAAAAATTTTGAAAACCGAGCTTGGTTGTTATATTTATAGCAATAAACTTTTTCCCTAAATAATACATGTGTTTGAGCGAGACGGATCCTAGATGTTCCTGGTTTTCAACCAAACGGTCTTCTCCGCTATTTTTACACCACGAATTGTTTCAAGTGTGGACTCGAACCATTATGAATTAGACACAAAACCAAAAATAATTTTCTTACTTTCAGTAGGAAAGTAAATCTCACTTATAAGAACCGATAGAATTGGTATTCTTGGAAAATAGAATTTATACTTAGAAATAAATTCTCACTATTTGGAGTAAAATAACAATATCTCAAAAGTTGTGTGTAACTTATTGTATTTTTAACCCTACCGGTGCCATCTATTTATAGGGAGAGGAAGTGAAACCCTAGTTGAATTAGTAGAATGGATTTAATACATATTTAATAGAAAAAACCAATCCCCTAGTTGTCCTAAGAGAGAGGGATGACTGATAGGGTGTGTCTCCCCTCATATGTATTATAATGGGATTCGAGTCTCTTCTGTATTGGATCCAATTATATGTGTTTCCTGGATTTTTAACCCAACACTATATAATTTAATTCACCCAAGTATGCTTTTCTATTTCTCAAAATAGACATTATTTATTAAATTAATTTAAGTAAATTAATTTTCCAATTAAATAATTTTCTCAACCCAATTCTAATTTCGTTAAAATCATGACAACTTTATCATAAAAGAATCTATGAGAAAATATATTTAATTTCTACATTCAATGGATTTCATAATGATCAACTAATTTAATTTCATTTTTGAACTTCAATTATTTAATTAAATAATAATTCGAAAAAATTAAACTAATTCTCAGGTCATTTCCATACTAAGTGAGAAACCACATTCATTTCTAAATGTAACCCATTTCCCTAACTTTATCACTTTTAGCATTTTGTTCTTTGATTAATCATTCAATTCATTTTTTATTTTAACAAGCTAGCGAAGGGACTGATTGGACATATGTGATTAGGGCTCAAATGATTTATAATTAATTTCCAACTTTTCGGCTATTAATTATAAACTCATTTAGTCACAAAGTCATTCCACTATAGTATCGTGATTGAGCTCTCCCTAATTACATACCATTACGAAAGCTACTCGACCAGTGCTTGTCCAATGACTTTGTCATAAGTCTGTTACCCTCAAGATATCTTTAATCTCTTTGGGATAAAATTGTTCTCCCAATATGATATTATTTTATCTCATAGTAACCATTATATCTTCCTTCATGAAAAGTCAACTACTATCAAATAGTAATTAAGCCATTCATCACAAAGACTAATGACCTGTGACCACATTTACTTTTCATCAAGCATGTAATGCCAATGAGAGGATATCATTTACTCATGTCTTGGGCTATGAATTTCACTGTTTTGAATAATGTTACATACTACAAAATTTGTTTACCCAATGTATCAACTTTTAGTTCCTTATCTTTGAACTCAGGCTTTTACTTACATCAAAGTATACGAGTTACGCATATATAGTCCACCATCCACTCAATATTAAGGTATGCCACACTATGAACGCCACAAGTGAATAAATCCATAAACAGATTCAGGATCTATTCTTCTTGACTCCAGTTCGATGTGCTATTAGTTTATTCTTCTATATCTTTATCTTCTAGGAGTCATCCGCTCCGATGCTCAAGATAAAACATCTCCCCGATTGGACTTGATAGCAGGCATTTTAGTCTTTCAACCGATTTGCTCATTTCCTATTAGATTAAGGACATGTTTAGGTTCATTTACTAATATAAGCTATTTTTTTGTATTACGATCCAACCACGTAATACCGCTTAGTATTAGTTAAACATTAGACAACCAGTGAGCTAATATTTGCTTGTATTTTGCTTTGCATCTAAAAACCACATAAGAATGTTATACAAAGAATATTAATGTTAATCCATAAATAATTTTTAATAACCAATCTATTCGAAAAAATTACAAGTTTACAAACGAATATACTAGACTTAGGGCACCCAATCCAACAGTCACCCACTTGCCCTAGTGAAGTAGATTAATCATATTCAGCATTCCCATGTTGTCTACGTGTTTCTCAAAACTCTTAGCTAGTAGAGTCTTGGTAAACAAGTCTGGAAGATTGTCCTCGGATGCAACTTTAACTACATCCATGATTTTGTCTGCAACCGCCTCCTTTATGATATGATACTTTCTATCAATATGTTTCATCCTCTTGTGGTTTCTAGTTTCCTTGGTATTAGCTATTGTCGCACTGTTATCTCAATACAGTGTAATAACTTTTTCTATACTAGTAATGACTTCATTATCCGAAACGAACTTTTGAAGTCATTTTGTTTTTTTTTGTAGCCTTAGAAGCAACCACATATTTGACCTTCATAGTGGAGTCAACAATGCAGCTCTGCTTTACACTTTCTACAAAATGCACCCGTTGCTTAGGGAAAAATACAACCCAACGTCAATTTCCTTGAATCCCGACGCATTTGAAAGTTAGAATCAGTATACCCAATAGGAGTAAGATCTCCTCCAGAATACACAAGCTTATAATCTCTTGTTCTCCGTAAATACTTGAGTATTATGCTTAATTGCTTGCTAGTGTCTTAGTCCTGGATTCACCTGATATCAATTTACCAACCCCACTGCAAAACATATATCTTGAGAGGATACCATTTACCCATGTCTTAGGCTATGAATTCCACCATTGTGAATGACGTTACATACTATAGAAGTCGTATACCCAATGTACCAGCTTCCGGTTCCTTATATATTTGAACTCAAGTTTTACTTACATCAAAGTATACAAGTCATGCATACATAGTCCACTATCCTCTCAGAATTAAGGTATGTCACAATTTGAATGTCACAAGTGAATAAATCTATAACGGATTCAAGATCTATTTTTCTTGGGTCCAAGCTGATGTACTATCAGTCCAATCAATTATATCTATGCCTCTATCTTCTATGAGTCATATGCTTCGATGCCTAAGATAAGACACCTCTCCAATTGGACTTGACAGGCGACATATTAGTCTTTCAATTGATTTGCTCATTTCTAATTAGACTAAGGACATGTTTCGGTTCATCTACTAATATAAGTTGTCTTTCCATATGACGATCCAACCATGTAATATTGCTTAGTATTAGTTTAAATATACAACTAATGAGTCAATATTTGGTTCTATTTTGCTTTGCATGAAAAACTACACGAGGACATTATGCAAAGTATATTAATGTAATCCATGAATTATTTTATTAACCAATTTGTTTGAAAAATTACAAGTTTACAAATGAATATACTACACTTAGGGCACTAGATCCAACAAACCCTTCCTATTGTGACCCTAATTGGAGACTCAAACTCCAAATTGCATCATCCACATCTTCTTCTCTATTCCTTTTAATTTCGCGAGAGGACAAATCAACCACAACTTTCTCAAAAAGATTTGTAGAATTCCCTTTAACCTCAGTTGTAGTGGTTCTAATATGTTCTTATTCCCTTCTTGTGTCTTCATTTACCTTATGACCATTCCTCTTTTGAGTTTCTTTGATTTGCAAGCACATTCGTACATTAGTCCTCCCTTGAAAATTAGAATCATTTGAAAATTCCTCTATTGTTCACTTATTAAATAACTTACTTTATAGAGCACCATAAGACCCTTCGTTCCAAGAACCACCACCCACTTGATCATTTAAGGGGTCCTCTAAAATCTACAAATAGCTTGCCAAACATATATGACTACTATTGATGATAATTTGCTTGAGGTATGAAGCTTTAAAGCACCACAAAGAGTGAGACAATTTCTTTAGCTTATCCTTAAAAACCGCCTATTAACAAACTTCAATAGGTGATAATGGGCATATTAACATATACTAGCTGTCAAATTTCTACACAAGAGTCAAAAGGCATATTAACAAATACTAGGTAAGGATGGCAAAACCTGAATTGCCTGGTAGATTTTGAATTGATACACTTTGAATCAAGTGGATGTTTTTATTTTGAAAAGTGGAAATGGAGCAAATTGGGGTGGAATTATTTTTGGATAGTAGGTATAGAGCGATTATGATAACTAACTTGCCTTACCCTGCACTGCTCCGCTTCACTATAAGAAATTTTCATTTTATCCTTATATATATATATGTTTATTAAAATTTTAAAATTGTAAAAATGTATTATAGAAAAAAAAACATTTGTTTTTTATATTTAATTTTTTTGAAGAATTATATTTAATATTTATTTTCATTGAAAATATTGAAAACATTAAAGATGAGTAACAAAAATTAAATTGAAGCGGAGCGGGGCGAGGCGGGGTAAGAATGGATGCACCAACATCCCATGGAAATGGTGTTGGTTTTCAAAATTATATATCCATAGTGAAGCGGAGCAGGATGGGGTGAGAAGGATACACTAATATTCCATGGAGGTGATAGTAGTTTTTAAAATTATACATCCATAATGAAATAGAGCGGACTAAAATGGGGTGGAATGAGAATGGAAGAGTGATGAAGTAGAATATGATAATTATGAAGCGACAATAAATTTAAAAATATTCGGTCCTATCACATTCCATTATCATCCCTAGTACTACGAGTATCTCATTAGTACTTGAGTTTTTGTAGTTAATGAGAAAAAAAAGAATTGTTCGCCAAATAACTTTATTGTCGCAATTGATGGGGAATTTCTAAAATTTAGTAGGAAATTTATTTGTGTTTGGTAGATTCATTTTCTTATATTTAAAAAATTGAATTTAATAGTAAAACAATCATATGATAACCTTTTCACTATCTTTACAGTTTTTCCCTCTCTTTTATGACATTTATTGTTGAAAAGAAATATAATGAGTGTAGGTGTTTAAAGTTTTACAACAAATATTATTCTCATCTATAAACATATATAAAAATTAAATATATTTGCTAATAACCCCTTGACTTAGTGGTAAAAATATTTGTGTTGTTCAAGAATTTGGATCTAATCCCTAATAACTCCGCCCTTATTCTCAATTATCAAAAGAAAAGAAAAAATGCATTTAACACTACAGAGGTGATGCCTTTAAAACATGACAGGAGTTTGTTTTTTATTTGACCCTCCAATTTGAAGAAAAAAATTATTTTAGTTATCCATTTAATTTTTCTATCTCTTTTAATTTTTAAACTTGTGTTGTTTGTCAAATTACTCCAAAATGAATGAAAAAAATCAACATCTGTTAACTCTACTAAGGTGGCATACATGTGGATGACATGTCAGCGATTAACTAATTTTGTAAATTTTAAATTTTTAAAAATTAATTAATGTACACCATGTCAGCAAAGGTAATAGAAGTTAATTTTCCTATCAATTTTGGAGTAATTTGACAAATAATGTAAGTATAAGGGTCTAAAGAGACGAAAAATTAAATAAATGACCAAAATAATTTTTATAGAGTCATAGCGCCAAATAAATCATTATATTTTTTTAATGGAAGGAGGGAATGAAAAGAAAAAAAGAAATGAAGGGAAAAATAAGTGTGGAGAAAGGGAAATAAAGGGAAAAATAGATAAGTTTGTGTTTGATTTTGTACTACTTTTTAGATTTAAAGTATTATAATTTTATTTTTTTAAGTATATGTAAATTTTCTATGCATTGATAATTTTTATATATTTTTTAATATATTCATGTATGGGTGTCTTACTCATATTTTTTAAATATTTCATTATAAGTATTTTTCTTATGCCATCACTTATGTTTATTTATTAATTAAATAAAATATATTTTGATTAAATACATAGTTTTATTAATTATATTATTTTAAATTATATATTTTAAAAAAATTATACACATTTATTCCATGTTGATTTAGGGTCCCAATTTGATTCCTTGCGAAAAAGGTTTTTTTTTTTTAAATTTTTTTGTTAAATGATAAATTTAAAGGACTTGTGTGTGTCCAACCATGATTTGAATAGTTGCCTTGTGAAATATTTTTATTTTTTTAAAAAATTATTTATTTTTATAATTAGTAAAATACAATATATCGATATTATTACATTTTTTAAGTTATACTATTACAGTTTTAAACAAAAATTTAAATAATTAATTACTTTTCAATAAAATTCAATTTACATATAATTTTTATATTAATAACTTAAAATTTTATTTTTTGAAAAAATAAAAAAGAAAAAAGAAACCAATAAAAGTAAGAATTTTTTTTAAAACGTCGTACCAACAAATTTAATAAAAAAATTAACGTGTTAACAATTAGACTTAAATTATAAGATTTTAAAAATAACAATATAAAAAACTAAATTTCTATAAAATATTTTAACCTTTCAATGATATTTGCATTTATTATTATAATGATTTTTAACAATATAATGATTTATTAATTGTAACCGCATACTAAACTAGAAATAAAGGGAAAAAAGGCATTATTTGATTGGATTGAGTTGTGATAATTGATGCAGCTCTAAATTTAGATTCTTTTGAAATTTTAGGGGGCTTTTAGATTTTTTTTTTTAAAATAACGTAATGATTTATTTTAAAATTTTCACATAGTTATAATTTTAAAAATATATATGACTTAGTTTTTTTTTTTTTTTTTTGGTCTCTTGGCACGTATTGTCATTTTCTCTGTTTGAAGTTTGTGTTTTGAGCGATTTTCTGCAATTTTGGTTTGTTTTTGTGCTTCTGGTCTAAGTATGGAAGAAGACATTGTTGGTATCACTCTTCAGGATGATGAAGATGAACCTTGGTTGGTTAACTTCAGCATTTCGGACCAATTTATGGCACCCGATTGGGAGACCATTTCTGATTTGGGCGAGAAAAGATTTCTTTTTCGGTTTTAAGCTGAAGTAGATATTGTACGAGTTATTCAGAGCAGTTTTTGGACTTTTAACAACCACTACTTGTGTTCCATTAATTGGAGAAGAGGGAGGACCCTTTCCAAGTCTCATTGTGCTTTGTTGATTTTTGGGTTCAATTTCACGACATCTTAGTTGGGTTCTACACTGAATAATTGGCCAAGCAGTTCAGAACTTTTCTTGGCAACTTTCTCGACTATGACTCCAAGGCTATTGCTGTAATAATCCGATTTTTAGTGGTATCGAAAACAGTAGTTTGAGATCACTAAATTCGGCGAGTAAGCTCGTAAATTTTATTATTTAATATTTACGAGTCAAATATGGTTTTAAAAAGATTTTTAAATTTATGTCTTATAATGAATTATTAAGTTCGAGTGATAAAATCCTAGTTCAAATGGTTTTAGAAAATGAGGTAACGGGATCTTGTTTCTATAAATCGAGCCGTAAATATTTTTATAAATATTTACGGAGTGTCATTAAGATGGTATTAAATTTTTGTTGAAAAATGTTAATATTTTGATAGTGAATTAAGAGTAATTAAGTATAAGAACTAAATTACAAAAAAGGGTGAAAGTTGATTTATAAATTAAAGAAAAATTAAAGGGACGCAATTATGTCATTGTTTCTTTATGAGGCGCATAAGAAAGATTTTTTGTGAATTTACTATATATATTATAAAATAAACCATAAGTGTTAAGTATATGTATATATATATATATTTATATAATAATATTAATGAATAATAAAACAAAATAATAATAAAAAGAATTAAAAAGAAACAAAGCAAAAAACGAAAATGAAGGAAAAATAAAGAAAGAAAGAAAAAGAAAAGGGAGAAAGAAGGAGACGAATATATTAGGGGTTTCAAAGTTCCAAGTTCAATTGGTTAGTTAATTTAGTCTTTTTTTTATAATTTTTATATTTTTGAAATTATTACAATTAGGTTCAACTAAACATTACCTTTGTTTTTTTATTTTGTTAAAGATTTTGGATGTTGCCATTGATGAATATATATGATTTTTGATGTTAAATGATGAATTTGAGATATTAGTTGTTAATTAAAAGTATTTTGTTAGGTGATTTTGATGAATTTTTCGATTAAGGATTAATTTGTTAGGTTAGTAAAAAAACAAGGTTTGTTGTGAAATTATTGCAAAAATGGGCTGTATTGAATGCCATGAATATTCAGCTAGGATGAGTTTGCATTAAAAATGGTTAATTTACGTGTTTTGGGTTTAGGGACTAAATTGAATAAAAGTAAAACTTGAGGGGCAATTTTGTAAAAATGTCAAAATGACCAAATTGTATGAAATAAATTTTTTTATCGTCTAAATTAATATATTGAATGAAACTATTAATTTAGATCAAGATCGGGTGGAAAATCGAGGAAAATAGAAAATTTCCAAAATGCCCATGAACTTTGGTGTTTCTGCAATTTAACCAGGTAAGTTCGTGTAATTAAATTGTATATTTATATGTTTTGAATTGAATGTTGTGTATGTGAGTTGTGTAATTTCCATGTATGAAAACCGGTCCCATATCTGATAATGTCTGACAAGTATTAAGTCCCATTTGAATAAATGAAATTCAATGGATACAGGGTTCCCGAATTGGTTGTGGTCCTACATATGTTGCGAACACACCATAGCTCTCAAGAGTGTCCCGTTATTAGCTCTCATGAGCATCCCGATATATGGCCCTCTCGAGCTTCCCATTATATGGTTCTTTTGAGCTTCCCGTTAATAGCTCTTCAGAGCATCCCTGTAATAACCAATTTTGGCCCAGGCCCATCAGAGACAACTAAGACCCATCAAATAATAAAACCGATAATAAAAAGAGTCCAGGAACAGTCCAAATGCACAACCCAAACATTGCGGCCCAATTACAAAACCCGTCAGACCCACTCCAGCAAATTAAAAGACCAGAAATTAATAAAGTCCATTAAAAAAAAACTAGTCCATGTCCATTTATAACAAAAGACCCAAGCCCAATTTACCCATTACAATAAACCCAACCGCAAACCAGCCCCAACAGGCCCAAATGCCTAGAAACCTAAGCCCATTTAGCCCAAAACATTTCAGCCAACAAGGAACCCTAGCCCCAATGTAGCCGCCAACCCTCCACCAACTAGTAACCCCACGTCCACACGCGTCGTTCCCCGCCGCACGCCTCTGACAACCCCCACCAGCACTCGCACACTGACCAACGACCCTCCATGCTTCACCGCCCATACCCTGCAAAAAGGAGAAACGACAACATAGAAGCAATAGCGAGGGAAACTATTTTTGTAATCTTCTTCTTCGGCTATAAAGCCATCGGAAATACAATGAAAAATGGGGGTTTTGACATTTATCAGAAATCAAAGAAACAAATTAAAAAAGAGTTTTCTTTTGAACTACGGGTTATTAGCAATCAAAAAAGATTAAAGGTCGATTTCATTTTCACCTAAAAATCATCCGGAATCAGAAGCATAGATTAACAAGGTTGATTTTTTTTAGTTAGTACTTACGATCGTTTTATTATTATTACGCTTTATTTCGAATCTCTGTAAATAAGTAAACAAAATCGAAAAAGGAGGGAGAAAGAAATCTCACCAAGGCTCCATGGTTGGGGCGTCGGAACATCCTTTCTCCGGCGTCAGAACTTGGACCGAGGAAGAGATCGAAGGCTCCTTCCCTTCGATTTGGGGGCGCCACAGGGTCGGTCTATAAGCAGGGCTTCAAACGGGACCAACGCATACCTTTGTGCGTCGTCAGCCACCGGAAGCGATGGTGGTGTGATGAGCGGTCAGAGAAGCCCGACCGTCGGCGTGAAGAGAGAGGGTTGCCTTTCGTTTTTGGAAAATAGGGAGGGGGTCTTTCAAAACTTTTTGGAGTATTCAAAGGGTTTCAGAATAAAAAAAATCTGGTTTAATTAAAATACAAAACGGCGCCGTCCCATGCTTGACCTAACCCGTCGGCGACCCGACCCGGTACCCACGAGGACCCGTGTGTTTTTATCTTTAGGGGTATTTGTACATTCAGTCCCTACTTTCGCGCTATCGATCGATGGAGTCCTGATTTTATTTCTTTTGTTTTTTCAATTTTCCCCCTAAGTATTGTGCGCTTTTTAAGTTAATCCAATTTAGGCGCAGCGTTTTGAGCTTCAGGAATAATTTCCAATTCAATCCTTGATCGTTTGCGCGTATTTTATTTAAGTCCTCTGATTTCCTTTTATTTTTAACTCTTCCCCAGATTCCAGTTTTCATTTTTTAGTTTAGTCTTTTTTGGTATGTTGTTTTCTTTAATTATCTTGTTATTCTGCCATTTTTTAAATATTGTTATTATTTACTGTTAATATTATCATTATTATTGTTTTATTTCCTTAAGTATTGTATATAGTATTTTATCCACCTATTAATTTATTATTTTCAATAATTTATATCAAATTATCTTCATGCATATATTGGTGATTTTGTGTTATTTTATGTGTATATTTACTATATATAATTTATTTCTTTAAAAGACCTTACCCTAAATTATATATTCATTTATCCTATACATGTTTATATATCATTATTATTTTTATAGGTCCCTTAGTCTTAATATCTTCTATATATTAAGTTCATTTTAAATTTTCACGTACATAAAATTTCTTTCAAAAGAGAAGGCAATGTTTGTGCGTCTGGAAAGTCGGAAAGTTATGCCCTAACGTACTGAGTGTTGATTTTCTGTCAAACCGGATAAATAAATACCCTTCTTTACCTGCAAACTTTGAAGCTCAAGATGATCTCAGGATCGGGGTATAAAGGTGTTGTATCCTAACGTACTGGATGTGATATTTTTATTCCTTTGAAACGAGTTAATCTTGAGATTCAATTCCGATTTAAGGAGCTCCCAAATTCCAATATATTCAAGTCTTTACCAAATGTTTCATCGAACCAATTTTAAGATTGCGTATTTGAAAAGCAAGGCAATATTTGCGTGTTTAGAAGTACGAGAGATTACATCCTAACGTGCTGGGTGTTGATTTTTCGTTCAACTAAATAACCAAATACCATTTTCATATGTTTTGAAGATCAAAGATGATCTCAGTGTCGAAGTATAAATGTGTTATATCCTAACGTGTTGGGTATGATACTTCGTTCCTTTGAAACGAGATAATCTTGAGATTCAATCCCAATTTAACGAATTCTCTTTTAAATTTTTACCCAAGATATTTTCAAGTTTTCAACATTAGGACAACATCAATCAATTTGGTACCAATTTTGGGCGTGACGAGGGTGCTAACCCTTCCTCGCACGTAACCGACTCCCGAACCCATTTTCTCGAGTTTTGTAGACCAAAATTATTATTTTAATAAGTCGAAGTGTTTTATTAAAATAATCCATCTCAAGGTGATCTGATCACACCTCGAACAAAAAGGATCGGTGGCGACTCCCTATTTTTAAAAGTCGATACCCGTTTTGTCCAAAAATGGTTACGACAGCCTGGCGACTCCACTGGGGACCTCGAGAGTCAGGCCATAAATTGATTGATTTTTGTCCTTTTGATTAAAAATTTGGAAATTTGTTTTGAAAAATCACGTTTCTTCTAAAGCATTTGTTGGTGCTATAACTGCAATAATGTCGAGTCTCATAATACTCGCATTTGCATTACGACCGTTGTGGTTACACCCTTAAGTGGAGTAAGAAACTAAGCCTTCGTGAGGTTTTCACCTCCGCATGGGCTAGTGGATTGCTTCCGGGATACATCCGTACCTATGTGCTTCGTGGGGTTTTCACCTCCGCATGGCCGTAGGGAAATGTATCCCCCTGAATCGAACTCGGTCCGTATGAGCCTATAATGGGTGAGGATTGAGGAATCCGCTGGTTCAGGTATCCTTCTCTAGAACCGAACCCCATATAGAAGCCCTAGAGCCTACCCTAGGCAGAATGTCAAAATAGTTACCTAGATAAGTGTTTGATGATATTTTACTTGTTTTGATTATGCAATACTGACTTGTGTTGATTTGTTTGATTTGCATGACATTCCATACAGTAGAGGTGTCAATTTCTGTTCGGTTGCTGAGATAGGAAGTTTGCTATGGAAAACGACTTTCTTGATAAAGTAGAGGACAATGCGACCGTACGCGCATGGTCAGAAAAGTTGCAGTTGGAAAAAGGAGATAGCTTAGTTGAAGGTCATACGTCGGAGCTTAGGGACTTCACCCACGTTAGCGTGACACAAAATGAGCTTCAAGAGTTGCGATATATCTGGACCCATTGGGAAGATGAAGCTAAACAGATATTCTACCACCGTTATGGTGATATCTCTCACTTATTGGATGTTAAGATAGATAAACACCTGTTTCGGGCTATGGTCTAGTTTTGGAATTCTGTATACAGTTGCTTCACTTTTGGGAAAGTGGATTTGGTGCCAACAGTAGAAGAATATACCACTTTACTTCGTAGTCTCAGGATACAAGTTGACAAGGTTTATATTAGGCCTGCCTATGTCCCCCCTTTGGCGAAGAAATTGATGAAAATTACGGGAATGAGTGAATAGTGGATCTCAACCAAGATTCAACAGAAAGGTGAAGGAAGATGTATTTCTTGGGTAAATTTAAGGGATCTGATTTTGATGCACCCTGATGTGAGGAGGAAGGTTGATATCTTCGCCTTAAGCCTCTACGGACTAGTCATCTTCCCAAAAGCCCTAAGACACATAGATGAAGCAGTGGTGGATTTGTTCGATCGATTGGATAAACAAGTTACACCTGTCCCAGCAATTCTTGCAGAGACTTTCAGATCATTAAATGCATGCAGAAGAGCGGGAGAAGGAAGGTTTATCGGATGCGCACAGCTATTAATGGTATGATTTTATGGGCATTTTTGGAAGATGGATAAAGTCTCTTGTCGACCCTTTTATAAGGATTATTCACCGATAAAAGAGGAAGTAGCCGTGTCAAGACGAGAGGATATAACGGAAGAAGGATGGAGGATAATTTTTCAGAATCTTCAGGAGGGAGACATTGAGTGGAGAGATCCATGGATGGTGCCTGGAGAGATCCTTTATAGATGCGGAGACTTTAATTGGGTCCCTCTACCCGGAATTTGGGGAGTCATTGGGTATGCCCCTTTGCTAGCAGCAAGACAATACTAGTCTAGACAGTTTGTGCCAGCAACACATGGGTTGGATCGAAGCGAATTCTCTTATACAGGAGAAAGCTATAAGAAGAAGATTAAGGAAATTGCAAATGCTTAGAAGCAAACCTACCGGATGAAGAGGTTGACTGTGGGCGAAACGGTGACTTCTGAGTATAAAGTGTGGCTAAACAAAAGAACCAACGACAATATCCCGAGACCAAGTTTAGATAATGCTCAATCTATAGAGGAACGTTTGCAAATGATACCAACGGAATTAGAAATTATAAAACAAGATTTTGTAAAGCGAAGTTCAGAGCTTGAGAGGAAAATTGAGCAGTTGGAGGAAGAGAAGATGCTTTTGAAGTTGGATGTAGAGATACAGAAATCAGAAGCAGAAAAGATAAGAAAAGGAAAGAGCAAAGCCGAAGAAGAGTTGGATAGCCTAAAGGGGGACTACAAAAGGATGCGTCTCTCGATGAGAACTGCGGGGCTAGGAAAGACTTCAGGTCAATGGCGACAAGGGTTACAAGAAGAAAGAGCTAAGGCCGAGCAATGGGAAAGGAAATTTCAAGAAATGAAGGCTCAGAAAGAGATCCTAGAAAAGCAAGTGTTAGAAGGCCAAAACGGAAGAAATGAATTGAATACTAGAGTGGCAGAGTTGGAAAGGTCCCTAAATCATTATCGAAATCGCAACCCAGTGATGGAATTAAAGGCAAGCTTGAGTAGAATCGAAGAAATGGAAAAGAAGACTGAAGAGCTAGAGGGGGCACTGCGGGGTTGTCAGGATTATATTAGGTACTTGAAAGAGAGTAAGGAGCAACAGAAGGAGGAGTTACATAAGGCCCAGAAGCAAATTGAAAATAGAGACTATCTCATGAGAGAGGCCATAAATCAAATTCGAGAGGTGGCCGAACACTTGCAAATTTTGGTAGCGGAGGCGGAGGTATTAAGTGTGCGGCACGAGTCACGGACAAGCCGAGGACAGGAGTTGGCTTCGTTACTCCGAAAGATTAGGGATTTAGGCACTAAGGCCAAACCATATTTGTAATCTCTTTTATGTAAAGAGCTTTGTTTTCTAAGAAAGTTTTCTATGGGGAATTGAATCAGAGTTGACACCTTTTTGCATTCATACCATGCATTCGCATTGCATTGCATACAGTAGTATCATATCACCTTAATCATTCACTGAGGCTAAAATCGTATAATCCATAGTTGCGATACTACGAATCTGGAATCACGTCATCCCTCTAGGACACGTCTAAAAGCTAGAGCTATGGATGCTGAACTCAATGAAAGAATCGAAAGAATGGAAAGAATCCAGAGAGAGCTGCAAGAGCAGTTGGCCAAGTTGCAGCAAGAAGCAAGGGATCTGATGGTAAGATCCCGAGAGGAATTACTCGAGTAGAAGGATCAACTGGCCACAATGATGGAGATGATGGCAACTCTGGTCAAAGGAAAAGGACCCGCGCAAAGTCCTGATATTACAGAACCCCATTCGAGAGTTAATCAGGATCCGCTCTATCTCCCAGGATTCACTCCACCCCACGCCCATGCAACCCAAAGAGGATATCCTCAAGGGGAACCAATAGGCCTAGAGCAACGACCTACGCCACCTGCTCATCTAGGGCAATGTATGTTTTCATCGAACTCTGGAGATAATTCCGCTAATCCAATAGTTCCGGATTTGGATGATCCGGTAGAAATAGCCAAGCTGAGAATGAAGGATCATGATGCTCAGGACAAGTATAAGAGTCTGGAAGAAAGACTCAAAGCAATAGAAGGTACTGGAGTCTTCTCCGCATTGAGTGCTAAAGAGCTCAGTTTGGTTCCCGATCTGGTCCTGCCTCTGAAATTTAAAGTGCCAGATTTTGAAAAATATGATGGAACGAGATGTCCAAAGGCGCATCTTATCATGTTTTGTCGGAAGATGGCTGGTTATGTGAATGAAGACAAATTGTTAATACATTTTTTCAAGATAGCTTGATCGAATCAGCCCTCCGATGGTATAATCAACTCAGCAGAGAGAGGATCCAATCATGGAAGGACCTAGCATCTGCATTTTGTGAACAGTACAAGCATGTCTCTGATATGGCGCTTGATCGACTAACGCTGCAGATGATGGAAAAGAGGCCAACAGAGACTTTTAGACAATACGCTCAAAGGTGGAGGGATATCTCAGCCCAAGTAGAACCCCCACTGACTAAAAGTGAGATAACGGTCCTCTTTATCAACAATTTGAAAGCGCCATTTTATGACAAACTGGTGGGAAACGCCACAAAAGACTTCGCCGATATCGTAATGTCTGGGGAACTCATTGAAAATTGCATCAAGAGTGGAAGGATGGAAGGTCCTGAGAGTTCAAAAAGGCCAGTACCCATGAAGAAAAAAGAGCCTGAAACTCACATGATGGGGACTGGGAGCCGCTATGCTTCTAATCCGTACCCAACCCAACCACGACCTCAATTTCGCCCACCTCCGAACTTCTATTTTCCTCCTCAAAATCCTTACTATCAAGTGCCTCCTCCTTACCCTGTCTATGCCACCGATAACCAAAGACCATTCACTATATTCCTGCCAAGTACTACGCCTGCTCAAAGTTAGCCCAAAAGTGAACAAAGACCGACAAAACCCAATCCTAAATTCACCCCTATTCCTGTGTCGTATAGAGAGCTGTGCCCAAAATTACTAGAAAAACGATTAATATCCCCACATTACATGGCACCCTTGAAACCTCCATACCCAAAGTGGTACGATCCTAATGCTAGTTGTATGTACCATGCTAGAAATCGGGGGCATTTTACAGAAAATTGTCTAGCCTTTAAGAAAAGGGTTCAAGGTCTTATTGATGCAGGCATTCTACGATTTGATGGTGTCAGTAATATGGCTGGAAATCCGCTCCCTAACCATACTGAAGGGAACGTGAGTGTGGTGACACAGAAAGACAGGGGGCGAGCCAAAAGTTGTGTCTCTGAGATAAGGACACCTCTATGGAAAGTGGGAAATAATGACTGAGAAAGGTTTGTTCTGTCCACTCAACAGGAGCTTCAAAGAAAAAATTACAAAAGATTAAAGTTTTTGTATCTTCCATGGCATGGAAGGGCATAACATCCAGTCTTGTGAGGAGTTCAAGAAATTACTCCAAGACATGATGAACAATAAGGAGGTCGAGATCTTCAATAAGATGGAAGAGGCCGATGAAGGAGAAATATGCGCTTCTAATGATCGATTATTAGGGTCCCCTTATAGTGCCGGTCGACCTTTGGTGATCTACTACGAGGCAAAAAAGGAAGAAGTGAAACCAAAGATGATAATTCAAGTACCTTCTTCTTTCCCTTATAAGGACAGCAAGGCAGTGCCGTGGAATTATGATGTCAACATTACCATGCCCGAAGCTACGATGGGAAGTGTTAGCGAGGTGGGGCATTTTACCCGCAGCGGGAGATGTTATTCTCCTGAGGTGGTTGAACGAAGTAAGAAGACCAGTGGCTCGAATCAAAAAGGAAAGGCACCAATGCATGAGGCGGAGGTCGAGACTGAAACTCCATCCGAACAGGAAATTAAAAGACCTGTGAATGAGGACGAAGCACATGAATTCTTAAAGTTTATCAAGCATAGTGAATATAACATCGTGGAGCAGTTGAACAAGCAACCGGCAAGAATCTCAGTGTTATCTCTATTGTTGAACTCGGAACCACATCGAAACGCTTTACTGAAAGTGTTAAATCAAGCGTATGTGCCGAGCAACGTACCCGTCGAAAAGCTTGATAGGTGGGTGAACAATTTAAATGCGAATAATTTCATCTCTTTCAGTGATGACGAAATACCACCAAACGGTAGGGGCTCTGTAAAAGCATTGCACATCACAACCGGTTGCAAGGGCTACATAATACCGAATGTGCTTATTGACAACGGGTCTGCGCTCAATGTCATGCCTTTGGCTACACTGTCCAGGATGCCAGTTGATATGTCTTATCTAAAGCCTTGTCACTCCGTGGTAAGGACGTTTGATGGGACACGACGAGAGGTCATGGGAAAGATTGAGATTCCTCTAGAAGTGGGCCCATGTACATACGATATTGAGTTCTAGGTCATGGACATCGCACCTTCGTATAACTACCTCTTAGGGAGGCCTTGGATCCATTCCGCCAGGGCAGTTCCTTCGTCTCTCCATCAAAAGGTCAAGTTTGTCATGGATAACCGTTTGATCACGGTCGCTGGTGAAGAAGACATTGTTGCGTCTGTCTCTACTGACGCGCCGTACATTGAAGTAAATAAAGATGCAGTAGAATGTTCTTTCCGTTCCTTCGAATTTATCAATGCTACATTTGTTGTTGAAGGAAACAACATTCCCACACCCAAACTGTCAAGGAATACCAAGATGGGAATCAAGCTGACCGTGGGAAAAGGAGCCCGAGCAAAGAAAGGTTTGGGAAGATACCAGCAAGGAATAGTCAGAGCGTTAAAGCCAGTACACCACAAGGGTCGATGCGGTTTAAGATTCCAGCCCGATATGCGACAAAGAAGGAAACAGTTACAGAAAGATCAAGAAAGGAGGATTGCAAGAGCTTCAGGTCGGGAATCGAAATGGGAGCCCATAACGTATCCTCATTTGTCAAAAACATTTACATCTGCAGGAATGATGTACCCAGGGAGAGATGATTCACGAAGCATGTTGTTATTGGTTGAAAGGGGTCTGCAGAACGTCAGTATAAATGTTATTGACAAAAGAGATGATGCAAGTAAAGAAGTTTCAACGATACGCCCCTGTCCCCCTGGATTCATTTTGAACAATTGGACTGCTGTGGATCTTCTTGTAGTTTCTAAGTCCTCTCCAGAGTAATGCTCAGTGTTAACTCTCCTTTTTGTGGGCCCCTAAGTAATAGTGGGATCCTTTTGTAAGAACTAATATTGGATCTTTATCATTTAAATGAACATTAATGGAGAAGCATTTTGCCATAGTCCTTTCATTCTCGTTAACTTCATAATTGCTCCCTCTTCTTACAGTCTTTCCTTACATATACCTCATATCATGCCATAGCATTATGTTTGTGGGTTCCCATACCTTGATGCTCCTCTATAGTTTTTTTTTCTTTCACCTTTCAGGTGCTCAGATATCAACGACGTGCACGATCCCGTTACAAGTCCTAAAATCGATTTCGAGAAAGCTATTTGTTTAGGAGAATGCGAAGCTGAGGAAAATGATGAAAATTATGTCTCGTCCCTTGACTTACTAAGAATGGTAGGATAAGAAGATAAACAGATTCTGCCCTATCAAGAATCCATTGAGACAGTAAATTTGGGAAGTGAAGAAAAGAGGCAAGAAGTGAAGATTGGGACCTCCATTTCAAAGAATACCAGACGTGACTTGATCACCTTGCTTCATGAGTACAAAGAGGTATTTGCATGGTCGTATCAGGACATGCCAGGTTTGAACGAGGACGTAGCAGTTTATAGACTCCCACTAAAACCAGAATGCAAACCTATTCAACAGAAGTTAAGACGAATGAGGCCTGAAATGCTTTTAAAAATAAAAGAAGAAGTCAAGAAACAATTTGATGCCGGCTTCCTACAAGTCTCTAAATATCTAGAATGGGTGGCTAATATAGTCCCAGTGCCGAAGAAAGACGGTAAGGTGCGAATGTGCGTAGATTATCGCGATCTAAATCGAGCAAGCCCCAAAGATAATTTCCCCTTACCACACATCGATACATTGGTGGATAACACGGCAAAGCATTCGTTATTCTCCTTCATGGATGGATTTTCGGGTTATAATCAAATAAAGATGGCTCCCAAGGATATGGAGAAAACTACATTCGTAACAATGTGGGGAATATTCTGCTACAAAGTGATGCCATTTGGATTAAAGAATGCCGGGGCAACATATCAGAGAGCTATGGTGACATTGTTCTATGACATGATGCACAAAGAAATAGAAGTTTATGTCGATGATATGATTGCCAAATCCCGGGGGGAACGAGAACATGTTGGGAACCTCAGGAAATTGTTTGAAAGACTAAGAAAGTTCCAGCTGAGGCTTAATCCAGCCAAGTGTACGTTGGGGCTACCTCGGGAAAATTACTAGGCTTCATCGTTAGTGAGAGGGGTATTGAGGTTGATCCAGATAAGATAAAAGCCATACAAGAACTACCGCCTCCGTGCACACAAAAGGAAGTCAGAGGATTTTTAGGGAGGTTGAACTACATCGCTCGATTCATTGCTCAACTTACCAACCAGTGTGACCCGAATTTTCGACTCCTTCGAAAACACAACCCTGGGGAATGGAACGAGGAGTGCCAAGTGGCTTTTGACAAGATAAAACATTATTTGTCTAGCCCCCCGGTGCTAGTACCGCCAACTCCTGGAAGACCGTTAGTACTGTATCTAACTGTGTTCGAAAACTCAATGGGATGCGTCCTGGGGCAACAAGATGAGTCCGAAAAAAAGGAACAGGCGATTTACTACCTCATCAAGAAGTTCACAGAGTATGAAGCAAAATATCCGTCAATTGAAAAATTCTGTTGTGCTTTAGTCTGGGTCGTTCGAAGGCTCAGACGATATATGCTGTATCGTACGACGCGGTTAATTTCAAAACTGGACCCAATAAAGTACATGATGGAATCACTTGCACTCTCAGGAAGAATGGCACGATGGCAGATCCTACTGTCGGAATACGACATCATCTATGTGAACCAAAAGTCGATAAAAGGGAGCGCAATAGCTGACTTCCTAGCAACTTGAACGACAGAGGAATACGAGCTATTGAGATTTGACTTTCTAGACGAAGACTTGATGTGCATTACGGAAAAAGAATGTGAGTCGTCAAAAGAGAAATCATGGAAGATGAGCTTTGATGGTGCATCAAATGCATTGGGGCATGGGATTGGAGCAGTCTTAGTGTCACCAGAAGGGAATCATTACCCATTCACTGCCAGATTAAATTTTTTTTGTACCAACAATGTAGCAGAATATGAGGCTTGCATCATGGGACTTCGCGCAGCTATTGAACGAGACATCGAAATCTTAGAGGTATACGGAGACTCAACGCTGGTGATCTACAAAATCCGTGGAGATTGGGAAGTGAGAGATTCGAAGTTGGTCAAATATCGCGATCTCATGGCAGAGCTGATCAAAGAATTCGAAGAAGTAACCTTTAATTACTTCCCACGAGAAGAAAACCAATTGGCTGATGCCTTAGCCACTTTGGCTTCAATGTTCAAAGCAAACCGAGAAACAGAAATAAGGCCTCTCCAGATGAGCATATATGAAGCCCCTGCGCATTGTTTTAGCATTGAAAAAGAGGCAGATGGACAACCATGGTTCCATGATATCTTAAAATATGTCAAGGATCAAAGGAATCCCGAACAAGCAAATGAGAACGACAAAAGAACAATCAGAAGAATGGCAGTGGGATTTGTTCTTGATGGGGACATCCTGTACAAAAGAGGAAAAGATCAAATGCTCCTGAGGTGCGTGGATGCTGTTGAAGCAAGAAAAATACTTGAAGATGTCCATGAAGGAGTTTGTGGAATGCACGCCAATGGTTTCACTATGGCCAGACAGATTATGAGACTCGGTTATTATTGGCTTACGATGGAAAACGATTGCGTTAGTTACGCACGAAAATGCCACAAATGTCAAGTTTACAGTGATAAAATTCATGTAGCACCTTCGCCCCTTCACGTCATGACTTCTCCGTGGCCTTTTTCTATGTGGGGCATGGATGTTATATGACCAATTTCCCCAAAAGCTTCTAATGGACATCGATTCATTTTTGTGGTTATAGATTACTTCACAAAATGGGTAAAAGCCGTTTCGTTTGCAAATGTGACAAGGACCGCAGTTTGCAAGTTCTTAAAAAAGGAGATCATTTGTCGATACGGTTTGCCTAAGAGAATTATTTCAGATAATGCTTTAAATCTGAACAACAAGATGATGGAAGAAGTGTGTGAACAATTTCAAATAAAGCATCATAATTCCTCACCCTATCGTCCAAAGATGAACGGAGCGGTAGAAGCTGCTAACAAGAATATTAAGAAGATTATTGGGAAAATGACCGAGACATATAAAGATTGGCACGAGAAGCTACCATTTGCCCTATATGCGTATCGCACATGTGTGTAGACCTCTACGGGGGCAACTCCTTTCTCTCTGGTCTATGGAATGGAAGCTGTGCTACCCATCGAAGTTGAAATCCCCTCTTTACGAATCTTAATGGAGTCAAAACTAGAAGAATCAGAATGGGTTCAAGCTCGATATGACCAGCTAAATCTGATCGAAGAAAAACGCTTAAAGGCAATCTGTCATGGACAGATGTACCAGAAGAGAATGATCACAGCCCATGACAAGAAGGTACGGCCAAGGGAATTTCGCGAAGGAGAACTCGTGCTGAGAAAGATTCTCCCAATACAAAAAAACTTTCGAGGAAAATGGACACCAAATTGGGAAGGACTATATGTCGTAAAGAAGGCCTTCTCGGGTGGAGCTTTGATTCTCACTGAGATGGATGAGAAAGAGGTACCAAATCCAGTGAACTCAGATGCCGTGAAGAAGTACTACGCCTAAAAAAAGAAAGAGAAAAGAAAAATCACCAGGACGAAAACCCGAAAAGGGCGTCTTAAAAAAAAGATCAAGATGAAAACCCGAAAAGGGCGTCTTGATAAACAAAATATATTAGGATGAAAACCTGAAAGGGCGTCCTAATGAAAAGGGGTTCAGACATAAGGAGCGAGTCGATTCGAACAGGGAGTCATGTGGCGAGATTAATATTCGAAGTAGATTCGGAAGCTCCAAATCTTCTATACAAGAAGCTGTGCTCGAAAGGATCCAGGATCCAGAAACGTGGAGAAGTTCATGCGTTGAATACCTAGAGCATTTGTGACAATTGAATCTGCTTTCCTTTCTTTATAATGTTTTCTTTGTTGAACTATTCCTTATCAATTTTTTTTTTGCTTTTTTTTTTGCTTATGGCTTTTAAAATAAATAGATGTGAGGTATCCCTTTCATACCCACTTGACCATTTTCATACATCTCATGTTTGGTTCATTTAAACGATAAATAGTGAAATGACATACTCTAAACAAAAGGAATGTCGAGCATTACCTGGATAAGAATTTGGTAAGTACAAGAGCCTTAAAACAAGGACAAAGTTCAACAGGGGGCAAAAGGGTGATGTACGAGAAACGCAGATTACTTGAGGACGAGTACAAAACCTGAAAGAAAAGTCAAGAATCGAAGCAATGAATACAGGTCATCATGAAAGTCGTAACGAAAAGGGATACATGACAAACCAACCCAGGCGCATGGCATAATCATGTAGGCATAAAAGCATTTAAGACAAACACGTGCATATCATGATAACATCGCGCATGACACATACAGGTACACCAGTAAAGCAAGAAGTTTTGACGATAACCGTACTGAACCAAGGAGAAAGAAGACATCCGAGTTCCACCAGATGATGCATTGTGAAATTCTGATTGCAAAAATATCAACTCATAATACGAGAGGTGAGTTGAGCCTCAGGTCATACCCTGGGGTGTTTTTCAATTTCTGTTCAAATATCAACTCATAATACGAGAGGTGAATTGAGCCTCAGGTCACACGCTGATGTGTTCTTCATTTTTTTTATTTTCCAAATATCAACTCATAATACGAGAGGTGAGTTGAGCCTCAGGTCATACCCTGAGGTGTTTTTCAATTTCTGTTCAAAATATCAACTCATAATACGAGAGGTGAGTTGAGCCTCAGGTCATACCCTGAGGTATTTTTCAATTTCTGTTCAAATATCAACCCATAATACGAGAGGTGAGTTGAGCCTCAAGTCACACGCTGAGGTGTTTTTTAATTTTTATTCAAATATCAACTCATAATACGAGAGATGAGTTGAGCCTCAGGTCACACGCTGAGGTGTTTTTCAATTTCTGTTCTTCAATTTCTGTTCAAATATCAACTCATAATACGAGAGGTGAGTTGAGCCTCAGGTCACACGCTGAGGTGTTTTTCAATTTCTGTTTTTCAATTTCTGTTCAAATATCAACTCATAATACGAGAGGTGAGTTGAGCCTCAGGTCACACGCTGAGGTGTTTTTTAATTTTTATTCAAATATCAACTCATAATACGAGAGGTGAGTTGAGCCTCAGGTCACACGCTGAGGTGTTTTTCAATTTCTGTTTTTCAATTTCTGTTCAAATATCAACTCATAATACGAGAGGTGAGTTGAGCCTCAAGTCACACACTGAGTTGTTTTTTAATTTTTTATTCCAATATCAACTCATAATACGAGAGGTGAGTTGAGCCTCAGGTCACACGCTGAGGTGTTTTTCAATTTTTGTTTTCAATTTCTGTTCAAATATCAACTCATAATACGAGAGGTGAGTTGAGCCTCGAATTACAGGCCGAGGTATTTTAATTTCTGTCTTTCAATTTCTGTTTTTCAATTTCTGTCTTCAAAAAAAGAAAAAAGAAAAAGGGGGTCAACCCGTATTGCGAGAATAAGAAAGCAGTTTGAAAAGTTCAGGTTTCATCGAAGTCCCAGTGGAGCAATTAGTAGATCGAAGTTACAAATCTCTTCGTGTCCTGAAGTCGTATTGGAGCAAGTTAAAAAAATAAACAAGATTGAGGAAAAACGAATTGAAGCTACGGGTCATGTCTCGCAGAAGCAGCGGTGGAGTGAATCAAAGCAACAGGTTACAGTAGAGTTTGAAGACGTTTGAGGAAGACGAGGACCAATAAGTCAAGGCTTGACCAGGACCGGGCAAAATTGGTTCTTCTATTGTCTTTGCTCTATTCTCGTTGCACGACAATAAGCAAAGAGGGGCAGCTGTAGTAACCAATTTTGGCCCGGGCCCATCAGAGACAACTAAGACCCATCAAATAATAAAACCGATAATAAAAAGAGTCCAGGAACAGTCCAAATGCACAACCCAAACATTGCAGCCCAATTACAAAACCCATCAAACCCACTCCAGCAAATTAAAAAACCAAAAATTAATAAAGTCCATTAAAAAAAACTAGTCCATGTCCATTTACAACAAAAGACCCAAGCCCAATTTACCCATTACAATAAACCCAACCGCAAACCAGCTCCAACAGGCCCAAATGCCTAGAAACCTAAGCCCATTTAGCCCAAAACGTTTCAGCCAACAAGGAACCCTAGCCCCAATGTAGCCGCCAACCCTCCACCAACTAGTAACCCCATGTCCACACGCGTCGTTCCTCGCCGCACGCCTCTAACAACCCCCACCAGCACTCACACACTGACCAACGACCCTCCATGCTTCACCGCCCATACCCTGCAAAAAGGAGAAACGACAACAACAGAAGCAATAGAGAGGGAAACTATTTTTGTAATCTTCTTCTTCGGCTATAAAGCCATCGGAAATACAATGAAAAAGGGGGATTTTGACATTTATCAGAAATCAAAGAAACAAATTAAAAAAGAGTCTTCTTTTGAACTACGGGTTATTAGCAATAAAAAAAGATTAAAGGTCGATTTCATTTTCACCTAAAAATCAACCGGAATCAGAAGCATAGATTAACAAGGTTGATTTTTTTTAGTTAGTACTTACGATCGTTTTATTATTATTATGCTTTATTTCGAATCTCTGTAAATAAGTAAACAAAATCGAAAAAGGAGGGAGAAAGAAATCTCACCAAGGCTCCATGGTTGGGGCGTCGGAACATCCTTTCTCCGGCGTTGGAACTTGGACCGAGGAAGAGATCGAAGGCTCATTCCCTTCGATTTGGGGGGCGCCACAGGGTTGGTCTGTAAGCAGGGCTTCAAACAGGACCAAGGCATACCTTTGTGCGTCGTCAGCCACCGAAAGCGATGGTGCTGTGATGAGCGGTCAGAGAAGCCCGACCGTCGGCGTGGAGAGAGAGGGTTGCCTTTCGTTTTTGGAAAATGGGGAGGGGGTCTTTCAAAACTTTTTGGAGTATTCAAAGGGTTTCAGAATAAAAAAATCTGGTTTAATTAAAATACAAAACGGCGCCGTCCCATGCTTGACCTATCCCGTCGGCGACCCGACCCGGTACCCACGAGGACCCGCGTGTTTTTATCTTTAGGGGTATTTGTACATTCAGTCCCTGCTTTCGCGCTATCGATCGATGGAGTCCTGATTTTATTTCTTTTGTTTTTTCAATTTTCCCCCTAAGTATTGTGCACTTTTTAAGTTAATCCAATTTAGGCGCAGCGTTTTGAGCTTCAGGAATAATTTCCAGTTCAATCCTTCATCGTTTGCTCGTATTTTATTTAAGTCCTCTGATTTCCTTTTATTTTTAACTCTTCCCCAGATTCCAGTTTTCATTTTTTAGTTTAGTCTTTTTTGGTATGTTGTTTTCTTTAATTATCTTGTTATTCTGCCATTTTTTAAATATTGTTATTATTTACTGTTAATATTATCATTATTATTGTTTTATTTCCTTAAGTATTGTATATAGTATTTTATCCACCTATTAATTTATTATTTTCAATAATTTATATCAAATTATCTTCATGCATATATTGGTGATTTTGCGTTATTTTATGTGTATATTTACTATATATAATTTATTTCTTTAAAAGACCTTACCCTAAATTATATATTCATTTATCCTATACATGTTTATATATCATTATTATTTTTATAGGTCCCTTAGTCTTAATATCTTCTATATATTAAGTTCATTTTAAATTTTCACGTACATAAAATTTCTTTCAAAAGAGAAGGCAATGTTTGTGCGTCTAGAAAGTCGGAAAGTTATGCCCTAACGTACTGAGTGTTGATTTTCTGTCAAACCGGATAAACAAATACCCTTCTTTACCTGCAAACTTTGAAGCTCAAGATGATCTCAGGATCGGGGTATAAAGGTGTTGTGTCCTAACGTACTGGATGTGATATTTTTATTCCTTTGAAACGAGTTAATCTTGAGATTCAATTTCGATTTAAGGAGCTCCCAAATTCCAATATATTCAAGTCTTTACCAAATGTTTCATCGAACCAATTTTAAGATTGCGTATTTGAAAAGCAAGGCAATATTTGCGTGTTTAGAAGTACGAGAGATTACATCCTAACGTGCTGGGTGTTGATTTTTCATTCAACTAAAAAACCAAATACCATTTTCATATGTTTTGAAGATCAAAGATGATCTCAGTGTCGAAGTATAAATGTGTTATATCCTAACGTGTTGGGTATGATACTTCGTTCCTTTGAAACGAGATAATCTTGAGATTCAATCCCAATTTAACGAATTCTCTTTTAAATTTTTACCCAAGATATTTTCAAGTTTTCAACATTAGGACAACATCAATCAATTTGGTACCAATTTTGGGCGTGACGAGGGTGCTAACCCTTCCTCGCACGTAACCGACTCCCAAACCCATTTTCTCGAGTTTTGTAGACCAAAATTATTATTTTAATAAGTCAAAGTGTTTTATTAAAATAATCCATCTCAAGGTGATCCGATCACACCTCGAACAAAAAGGATCGGTGGCGACTCCCTATTTTTAAAAGTCGATACCCGTTTTGTCCAAAAATGGCTACGACAATCCCGATTGGCTGTGATTCTGCATGTGTTGTAGACACATCACAACTCTTATGAGTGTCTCGATATATGGCTCTTCGTGAGTTTCCCAATTAAAGGCTCTTTGTGAGCTTCCTGATTAATGGCTCTTCGGAGCTTCCTGATATTGGCTCGCTTGAAATTCCCGATATATGGCTATCCGGAGCTTCCTGATTAATGGCTCTTCGGAGCTACCCATTATTGGCTCGCATGAGCTTCCTGATTATGGCTCTTATGAGCTTCCTGTTATACAGGCCGGATAAGCTTCCCGTTACATGGCTCACATGAGTTCCCATTATATGGCTCGAGAGAGAGCTTCCCGTTTATGTGCTCGTATGAGTATTCTCGAATATGAATTGACGAATTACAGATTTGTACACTTTGTGTATACTACTTGTGTATCCATCGATATTTTAAATGATTCAACAGGCAAAATCCTGACATGAGAAAATATGAGTACGAAATGAATTATTACCCGTATATACCTGAAATACATGAAACTGATATTACATGACATGTTGAAATATGATATAGAAGATACATGTGTATGAAACTTGCCTGATGACTAAGTACATTAGTAATTACGAACTATTACCGTATATGTATACGAAATACATGAAAATAATGGTACAGGGTATATTGAAATTAAGAAAAGAATGATATATATATTTATAAAGAAACAGTAAGAGAATGACATGCATCATGATATGTACATATGTGAATATCTTTTAAATGTTGATATAAGGAAATTATGAAAATCGAGACTAGTAATAACCTCAAGTGTGACACGTAGGGAAAATAAGTTTATCAATGTTGATTTATATGGAATATGTGAAAGTACGCTAACAAGTGTTGTTGTTGATGCTTAGGCAAGTGCCAAGCTATTGATTGAATGATAATATATTTATTTACATGATGCATTGAAATGGTAAGTACTCAAGAGAAAATATGCAAGTGCTCAAGAAAGAGTGGTAAGGTTTAAATTGTGTAATTATTTATTAAACGACTTATCATGGGATTAATTCGAGAAAGGCTACATTAAATGCACTAACTTGTGGCTATGGTTGAATATTATGCTTATGGCTTGTGTGTTATGCACATGGAATGACTGTGAAAAGTAAAGAAATGCAAATGAAGATAAAGAAATTTAGAAGAGTTTAAAGTTCTTTAACATTCTACTATGCTAGGATAAAATGTAAAAGTGATACTGTGGATTTATTCACCTTGTGAGTCAATGAATATAGTTTCATAAGTATCGCGGTATCATTATTAGATTATTCAAAAAAAGAATAAATTTCAGATTTGAAATGAATTGATATGATTAAATTTTATACGAGCTTACTAAGCATTAATTGCTTACGTAGTTGTTTTCCTTTACTTTCCAGATTATCGGAAGCTCGATCGGGTTGGAAGCTTGTCAGAGATATATCACACTATCCATCAATTCTATCGGTACTTTCGAATGTTTTGATTTTGGTTATAATGGCATGTATAGGTATTTTGATTAATGTTGGTCTATATGTGTTTTTTTAAAATTAGTCACTTATTTGCCTTATATGATTGATGTGTGATTGGATTTATGATTGTGTGGTAAAAAGGTAAAATATTAGCTAAAAGTGCATTTATATACATATGATTTGGGATGTGATGAATTGATCAGGAATCGATACCTTAATATATAAGGTATAAATATATTTAAATATATTAGTATTTAAAATACATTTTGACACCAGATGGTATGTTTTGGTAGGTAAATTGTAACACCCCTAACTCGAATCTGTCGCCGGAACAAGGTTACGGAGCATTACCAAAATTTACAGATCAAATAAAAGATATTCCACATCATACAATATTCATATCAGAAATCAGTCATAAATTCCCTTATATGAACCCTCGAGGTCCAAAACATGCATTTGAAACGAGTCGAGACTAAATGGGGTACTCAGAGAATTTTTCACGAAATCTTAAAATTTTTCCTAGGTGCAAGGGTCACACACCCGTGTGGTCAGGCCATGTGGTTCACACGACCAAGGGACACTCCTGTGTCTTAGGCTGTGTAACTCTCTGACTTGGGTCACTCGGCCAAGTCACACGCCCGTGTGTAGGTGCAAGGGTCATACGGCCAAATCACACACCTGTGTGTCAAGCCGTGTGATCAATTCTGGGCATTCTGTTTTGACATTTTAAAGATGCAGGGGACACACGACCAGGTCACATGCCCATGTGCTAGGCCGTGTGGACGAAAATAGGCTATTTCCAAGCCATATTTCTCACCCCATTTTGTCATCCTACTACACCAACACATTTTGCCATATCAGGACGCTCACAAATAGCTGCGTTTATGTCTGCAATATATGCAAGATCACTACCGATCAGGGTCCTCGTAGGAACCATATAACGGGAAGCTCGAGAGGGCTTATAACGGGATGCTCGTTGGAGCTATGGTGTGTTCGCAACACATACAGGACCACAACCAATCAGGCAATCCTGTATCCATCAAATTCTATTATTCAAACAGGATTTAATATTTATCGAGCTTTGTCAGATATATAACCAATTTCATATATTTGGAATTTATACAATTCACATACACAACATTTAATTCAAGTACATAAATATACACAATTTAGTTACACGAACTTACCTCGATAAATGTTCGTGTACGTAAAATCTACTACTACGATATTTTCTCTTTTCCTCGTTATAACTTTGAATTTGGTCTATCCAAATCTATATGAATGAATTTAACATTAATTCATGTTCTTTTCAATTCAATTCACTTCTTAGGCAAAATTACCATTTTGCCCCTAAACTTTTAGTTAATGATGATTTCGTCCCTAGGCTCGAAAAATGAAATTCATACAATTTAATCCTTATTCCAAGCCTAGTTGATTTTTACATGAAAAATTTACAACCCATGTATTTCATAAAAATTTAGAATTATTCCATGAATTTTTACATCTTTTCAATTTAGTCCCTAAATCACATTTTCATCAAAATTCACTTTACTAAAGTTGTTTATCTATCAACAACCTTTCATTTTCTATCATAAAACATTATAATTCATCTATGTTCATCCATGTAAAAACCCTAGTATCTTGATAACTTTGTAAATTAATCCCTGAGATAGCTAGATTAAGCTATTACGATCTCAGAAATATAAAAATCATTAAAAAAGGGGCAAGAATACTTACCTAATCAAGCAAAATAAGTTGGCTTGAGCTTAGGTTTCCATGGCTAGGGTTTCCATACTTTTAATTTGGGAAAGATGATATAAATGATGATATTTTTTATTTTTTATCATTTATCATCTTTTATTATTTCACTTTACAATTTCATCATTTTCTTTATTTTATTTTTCATAGATGAATCATCATCCTTAACCACTAAGCATTTTTAATGGTCTTTTGCCATATAAGGACCTCAAATTTTGAATTTCATAGCTATTTAATCCTTTTAGCTATTAGAACTTAACTTTTGCACTTTGTGCAATTTGGTCCTTTATCAAATTAAACATGTAATCGGTAAAATTTCTTTATGAAATTTTATATGACATTACTATCGTAATATAGACCAAAAAATAATATAAAAATAAATTTTCTTCCGAAATCGGATTTATGGTCCCGAAACCACTGCTCCGATTTTATCGAAAACGAGCTGGTACATAAGTGACTTGGTTTAAAATAATGCAAATTAGCTTTGTAAACCTTGGGTATAATTACGCATATAAGTTAGTTATACATATGAATATATTGAATAAATGAACACATATTTTATAATCTATCATCTGAGGTGCCTAGAGAAAAATTGGTTGTATGTGAAGATATTATATATTTAAGGCTTGATTTTGACTTGTTTTGGATGCTTAATTATGGCTTGTAGATATGCATAATGATGATTATAGGTTGACGCCAAATTGGGTGAGAAAAATGGCTTGTAAAATGACCTATTCTCGTCCACACGGGTGTGTGTCTCAGCCTTGTGTGAAACATGGCCTGGTGACATGGCCGTGTGTCCCTTGTATTTTTAAAACAGAACAAAACAGAATGTTCACACGGCCTAGCACACGGGCGTGTGGCTTGGCCGTGTGACCCCTGCACCTTAATAATACAAGTTAGTATGCTCACACGGCCTGGCACACGAGTGTGTGGCTTGGCCGTTTGACCTAAGTCAGAGAGCTCACATGTTTAGACATGGGTTGGGACACGGTCGTGTGTCCCTATTTTGAATGTCCACACGGCCTTAGACACGGGCGTGTCTCTTGATAGTGTGAGACACATGGCCTGGCCACACGGGCGTGTGTCCCCTGCACCTTTAAAAAAAATTTTGAATGTTTTCCGAAAAATCTTTTGAGTACCCGATTAAGTCCCGACTTGTTTCTAATGTATATTTTAGGCCTTGAGATCTCGTATAAGGGACTTTAAGCTTGATCTTGATTAATTTTTGATATGAATGCTAAATGAAATGAAATGTCTGTTAATTGATCTGTAAATTCTGGTAATACTCTGTAACCCTGTTCTGACACAGATACGGGTTAGGGGTGTTACAATTGCCTTTGGCTGAAGAAGTTTTTGCTAGTACGAGTTCGTGTGGATGTCAAAATCCCATTAAAGCATTAGAAGAATATTGCTCCGCCTCCTCAAAAATTTTCTATGCCTGTTTCCAATACGAATGATTGACACTTTCCTATTTCCTTTGTGGAAAATTGGGTCATGGTGAGAGTTTTTGTCTAATTTGGTTGAACCTTAGAATGAAGGAGGTTCCAATGGGATGAGATGTGTCCTTAAGGGAAATGCCACACTAAATTTCAGCCTAGGCCATTGTTTGCCTTCTTAATACGCCTGTTGTGGAGGTTCAGATCTCTGGGTGCCTAACGGGTCTGCTCATCGACATCACATTGTCATCGACTACTTCAACTTTTGTGCAGTTAGTACTAATTGAGGTTTCAGTTTGGGCGGGGTCGGGAATACTAGAGCATCGGAGGACAAATCCCAGGCTAACGACCGACCTATTGCCATGGCTGATTTCGACAAGTCTAATGAGGATCATCCTATGCTTGTGGTGGGTGGGAAGAAGAGGGCATAGTTACATTCCACTGTCTTTGCTATTTCTACAAGTTCTGATTCAACACAGGCTATTTACACTTTTGATGGGGCTGGCTCTATAGTGCAGAGCAGACGACCATTATGGATATTGTTAGTTGGAATGTTCGTGGACTGGGGAATTCGCAGTATATTTGTTGTGTGCAGCATATGCTACGTAAATATAATCCTCAAGTAGTTTTTTAATTGAAACCAAACTTATTGTTAGAAGAATGGAGTTGGTTCGAAGAAATTTTGGGTTTCTTTGTGGGTTCAATGTCTCGACGGTAGGTTCTCGGGGTGGGCTTTCATTGGGGGTGGAAACAGGGGTGTCATCTTCCTATTCGGAGTTTTTCAAGCTACCATATTGATATGGAGTTATCTTCGCCATCTAGGGTGTGATCAAGACATGTCATGGTTGGTAGTGGGTGAATATAATGAGCTTTCCTTCTCTTTTGAAAAACAAAGGGATCATGTTCGACGGAAGCATCAGATGGAAGATTTCAGTTCAGCACCTGCGGACTGTGATTTGCATGATTTGGGGTTCTCTGGACAATGGTTCACTTAGGAAAGGGGCCGGTTACTAATTAATAATATTAGGGATCATTTAGACCGATGTGTCAAAAATTCTCCATTGAGGGATTGCTTTTCCAACTATTAGGTTTTCAATACCCCCCATTTGATTTCCGCTCAAAAATTCACTCTTTATGATCCAACACTTGGGAATTCCGATAGATCTTCTGCCAGATTATTTTGTTTTGATTCCCGATGAGTTTTTTAGCACACATGTGAAGAGAAAATTAGGAGTGTTTAGATGACACGTAGTGGGTCGATTGATCTCTTCTCATCTTATGGCTTTAGACGTTGCTTTGTCTACATGGAGTAAATTGTTAACTAGGCGAAAGAACAGATTTCTTTGGGTTGCAACGGATTGTTTAGTGCAGTTAAATCAGGAAGCACCATCAGATGATGTTTTGGTGGAGATTACTAATCTTAAGTTGGCTCTTAACTTAGAGGATGATAAGGAGGAATTATTTTGGTGCCAAAGGGCTCGGTTGAACTGGTTGAAACATGGTGACCGTAACTGTAATACTACTTTCTTCCATAAAAATGCCTCCTATAGGAAGCGTGTGAATACTGTTACTGGTTTATTTTATGAGACTGGCATTACTAACACTACGCTCGAGGTAATGTCTGGGGTGGCTAAATAGTATTTTGTTGATTTGTTCTCTTCTTCCTGTCAATGTGACTTATATCATATGTTAGGGGGATCGACATCTATATTACTTGCAAATGAATGAGGACTTGTTGTTTGAGTTTCCTCCTCAAGAGGTTTGGTCAGCCATAACATAGATGCCTCTTCTGAAGGCTCCAGGAAAGGATAATTTTCCTACCTTGTTTTTTTCAGAATTACTAGCATATTGTTGGACCTGACATTACGGATTATTGTCTAAGGATGCTTCGGGGAGAAGTTTCCCTCTCTAAGATTAATACTATGAACATTTTCTTTATTCCCAAAGTTGGAAAGCCATGGCCCATGGTACATGTCAATGTTTCGTTCGATTTTCCATTGCACTATGATTCATAAGATTATTTCCATGGTGCTTGTAACAGCCCGACCTAGGGGCTAGCCGAAACAGTGGTTCAAAACCACTAATCCGAGGTTAGAGAAAATTATTTTTCATGATATTTTATGAGTTAGAGCATGATTATATAAGTACATGAAAATTTTGGTATTTTAATTTTAGCGATTTCTTGCTTAATCGTGAAAAATGACTAAATCGCATAAAGTGCGAAAGTTTCATTTTATAAGTTAAGGGTGCCAAATAGCTATAGAATGTTAATTGGAGGTCTTTAAAAGGCAATTAACCCCTTAAATGGAGGTTGACCGGCCATAGGGGGACAAGGAAGTCAAAATTGGTCAAAGTGAGTGTAGTTGGTGGATTAAATTGAAAAATAGAATAAAATAAAATAAAAAGAAGATATCATCTTTTTCTCTCTTCTTCACCACTGAAAATAGCAAGCAAAATAGGAGTTTTGAAAGCTCAAAATTTCAGCAAACTCTTCTCCATTCAAGTAAGTGTTTTTAATGATTTTTCTTGATGATAGTTGTAATTTTAGAACCCCTAGAGCTTAAGCTTTCTAAAGAGGGGACTAATTTGCAATATGGTGAAAAGTTTAGGGTTTTTCCATGAGAGCTTGTATGTGATTTGCTGCATTTTTATGGAAGAAAATGAGTCTTAGTTGTTAGATGAACAACTTTTGTGAAAGGTGTTGCCATGAGAACACCTAAATGAAGCTTTTTGTAAAGGTTGTAAAATTGGCAGTAAATGTGTGAAATGTTTTTGTAAAGATCATATTCGGGATGTGGCATCGATACTTAAGGTGAGGTTTCGTATAAGACCATATCCAGGATATGGCATCGGTAATCAAAGGTAATCCCATGTAAAATCGCATCCGGGATGTGGCATTGGCTTCGGTTTCATGATAGTGGTAATGAATATGCATCTTTGGGTGTCCCTAGTAAATCATTGGGAGTAAATATTCTAGCAGTAAATATAGAATTAAGATTGGTATTTAAAGTTATGTGATTGAGTGAAAACAGGTATGCGTGATTAATTCACGAGGAGCATTTACATTACGTGGCGTGGTAAGTGCTAGATAAGGGTAAATATGAGTAAGCTATGGTAAAGAGCCTAAGTGTTATCTAATGTCATGGATAGTTATCTTTATGAGTTTATTGTTGCTATTTAATTCCATGCAAACTTACTAAGCTTATTGCTTACCCCTCTCATTTATCTCTTCCTTGTAGTATTGCCAAGATAGCTCGAGAAATCACAAATGTCAGAGTTTGGAGATCACACTATCGACTACTATTTGGTATAGCCCACTCGATTCATTTTGAGTATGGCATGTATAGGACTTGGTATTTTTGTCATGTTGTACTTGTAAGCCAAATGTGCTGGCTATTCTAGTTGTTCAATTTATTTTGTAAAAGGTCATGGGAGGTTGGCCTATACTTGATATGTCCATATATTCAATGAAGATGAATTTCATGTAGAGTATGTTTTTGTAGATGTCTTGATTCTTTTTGAGTTCTTAGTGGTACCATATGGTCATCTTAAATATTGAATTGTTTTGGTATGAGTGTATTTCTTGCTAGGGTGGCAAATGGCTTGGTAGATAGCCATATAATTGCCCACACGGGTGTGTTTCTAGGCCGTGTGTGACATACAGATAGCCCCATGGGCGTGGTGCTCGGCCGTGTGTCCCCTTGCATGCTAGAGTTGCAAGTCAGTATGTTCAGTAGTAAACACACGAGCAGAGACACGGCCGTGTGTCTCAGCCCTGTGGGAGGCATGCCAGGAACATGGGCGTGTGCCTAGGCCATGTGAAGTCTACACCTGAAGCTAAGAATTTAATTCGACATACGAAGGACACGGGCGTGTGCCTTGGCCGTGTGACCATAGTGAGATGATGACGTCATAAACAGAATGCCAATGTTTTGGCACACGGGCTAAGACACGGGCGTGTCGAGGCCGTGTGAGGGACATGGGCCAGGGGCACGGGCATGTGTCCGGCCGTGTGTATTAAGTTAGGGGCATGGGCATGTCTTACGGGCACACGGGCATGTCCCTTGGACAACGTGGACGTGTGACCCCTGTTTAGGCAAAATTTTTCTAAGTGCGTAAAAGTTTTTGATTAATTCCCGAAACCTTCCGGAAGTAAGTTTAAGGCCTCGTAGGCCTAGGATGAGTATGTTATGGGTTTGAATGGACATTTTTAAAAAGAAACGAAATTTTATAGCCCGTGACGTCATGTTTAAGCAAGTTGAGTTAGGTAATGCCTCGTATCCTGTTTCGGCTTCGAACACGGGTAAGGGGTGTTACATTTAGTGGTATCAGAGCTACGGTTTAGTCGATTCTCGGACTAATATAGCGTAAGCATGAGTTTAGCTATACATGCCATATGTAATAGTAATTGAGTAATGATAGTGTGATGGATCCTGAAGTTTTAAATTTTGTTTTTATATAGTACATGGATTCTGATCTAGACCGAACTGCAGTCGATGATGCTGCAACTAATGCACCTACTCCCGTTTAAGGGACCACTCTAGTAGATAGTCAACCCGAGACTTTGGGTCAGGGAGAAGAGGCTCGAGAAACCTTTCTCTATACGATGAGCAACTGGTATACTGAGTACGTTCGAGCAAATCCTAATGCTCAACCCTCTCCACCCCCACCTATTCCTCAACCCGCTCCGGTAGCTCCTCAAGTGGTTGAGGTAGTGAGAAGAGAAAGGCCTCTGGTCGATAAGATCCGAAAACAAGGAGCCGAGGAATTCTGAGCTAGTATAGATGATGATCCGGAAAGAGCAGAATTCTAGCTCGAGAATACCATCAGGGTATTCGATGAATTGTCATTCATGCTTGAGGAGTGCCTAAAGTGTGCGGTATCTCTCTTGAGAGATTCGGCTTATCGGTGGTGGAACACCCTTGTGTCGGTGGTACCAAGGGAGAGAGTTAGCTGAGAATTCTTCCAAGAGGAATTCCGGAAGAAGTATATTTGCCAGAGATTCATCGACCATGAGAGAAAAGAGTTCTTGGAATTAAAGCAAGGTCGAATGACAGTGACCAATTACGAATGGGAGTTCGTAAGGCTTAGCAAGTATGCTTGAGAGTGCGTGTCTACCGAGGCTATGATGTGTAAGAGTTTCGAGGACGGGCTAAATAAGGATATCCGTTTGTACGTCGGAGTTCTCGAACTAAAAGAATTTGTAGTGTTGGTAGATAGAGCCTGTAAGGCTGAAGAAATGGCTAAAGAGAAGAAGAGCTGAGATTGAGTCTCGTGACTCAAGGAAAAGACAGCTGAATAAGTCACTCCAATCTTCATCTAAGAAATTGAAGGATTTTGTTACTCGACCAACTACTTCGGTTGGGTTTTTAAACCGAAGTAAGGGAAAACAACTTTTGGGGTCTAAAGTGCAGACCACATCAGTTGCTAGTATACGTAACGTTCGACCGAGTAGACCGGAATGCTCGCAGTGTGGCAGGCGTCATTCTGGTGAGTGCCGAGCGAATGAGAAGGCTTGTTTCAGATGTGCGTCTTTAGACCATTTTATCAGAGATTGCCCCGAGATGGGCGAGAAAGAGAAGTCTCAGAATGTAAGACCGGGAAGTGCTGCTAGAGGAAAACCACAGAGAAACCCGGGAAATGAGATGAGTAGCAAGAATCCATCTAGAGAGTAGACTGCAAGATTCGAGGGTAGAGCACCGGCGAGGACATATGCCATTCGTGCTCGTGAAGAGGCATTTTCCCCTAACGTAATCACGGGTACATTTTTTCTTTATGGTTCTCGTGTTATAGCTTTAATTGATCCGGGATCTACCCACTCATACATATGCATAAGATTAATCTCTAGCATGAGCATGCCTATAGAGTCTACTGAATTTGTAATAAGAGTGTCTAATCCCCTAGGCAAGTATGTGTTGGTTGATAGAGTATGCAAAGGTTGCCCTTTGACGATTAGGGGTCATTGCTTTCCGGTTGATCTTATGTTATTACCATTTGATGAGTTTAATGTTATCCTTGGGAAAAATTGGTTTGTTACTCATGATGTAATCATGAATTGTAGGAAGAAGTTTATTGAGTTGAAATGTGAAAATGGGGATTTTATTCGTGTTGAATCAGACGAGCAGGATAGATCACCAGTAGTGATATCATCCTTGTTGAATCAAAAGTATTTAAGAAAGGGGTACGAAGCTTACCTTGCCTTTGTGATTAATACTAAAGAGACCGAGTTGAAAATTGAGTCAGTACCTATAGTATACGAGTATTCAGATGTTTTCCTAGAAGAATTGCCAAGGTTACCTCCGGCTAGAGAGATCGAATTCGGGATTGAGCTAGCTCCGGGTACTGCCCCCGTCTCTATTGCTCCATATAGAATGGCTCCAACCGAGCTAAAAGAGTTGAAAGCACAGTTGCAAGAACTAACAGATAAAGGTTTCGTAAGACCGAGTTTTTCTCCGTGGGGTGCTCCCGTTTTATTCGTAAAGAAAAAAAGTGGTTCTATGAGATTATGCATATATTATCGACAACTTAACAAGGTAACTGTGAAGAACAAGTACCCGTTGCTGAAAATCGATGATTTATTTGATCAATTGAAGGGAGCCACGATATTTTCCAAGATAAATTCAAGGTCAGGGTACTATCAGCTAAGAGTCAAGTACTCGGATGTATCGAAAACCGCATTTAGGACAAGGTATGGCCATTATGAATTTTTGGTCATACGTTTTGGTCTAACGAATTCCCCTGCCATTTTCATGAACCTGATGAATCGTATTTTTCGGCCATATTTGGATAAATTTGTCGTGGTCTTCATCGATGATACACTGATCTACTCTCGAGATGAGGACGAACATGCCGAGCATTTGAGTAGGGTTCTACAAATTTTGAGAGAAAAACAATTGTATGCCAAGTTTAGCAAGAGTGAATTTTGGCTTAAGGAAGTAGGATTTTTGGGGCACATTGTCTCGGGAGATGGTATTAGAGTCGACCCGAGTAAGATTTCAGCAATTGTTGATTAGAAACCACCGAGGAGCATAACTGAAATAAGGAGTTTTCTAGGCCTAGTCGGCCATTATAAGCGTTTTGTCAAGGGGTTTTCCATGATAGCTACCCCGATGACGAGACTTTTGCAAAAAGATGTAAAGTTTGATTGGATAGACAAGTGTCAACAGAGTTTTGAGAAACTAGATGCATTGTTGACTGAGGCTCCTATTTTGGTGCAACCTGAGCCGGGAAGAGAATTTTTGGTTTACAATGATTCATCCCTGAATGGATTGGGTTGTGTACTTATACAAGAGGGTAAGGTGATTGCATACGCCTCTAGACAATTAAAGTTGCACGAGAAGAATTACCCGACCCATGACTTAGAGTTGGCCGCCATCGTGTTCGCATTGAAGATTTGGAGACACCATTTGTATGGCAAAAGGTGTCGGATATTTACCGACCAGAAAAGCCTAAAATATTTGATGACTCAAAAGGAATTGAATTTGAGGCAACGAAGGTGGTTAGAGCTGATTAAGGATTATGAGTTAGTGATTGACTACCATCTAGGAAAGGCGAACGTAGTCACCGATGCTTTGAGCAGAAAATCATTGTTTGTACTGAGAGCCATGAATACTTAGATGGCTTTGTTGGATGATGGTTCTATTCTAGCCGAGTTAAGGGCTAGACCATTATTTCTTCAAGAGATTTGTGAAGCTCAGAAAGAGGGTAGCAGTTTACAAGCCAAAAGAGTTCTATGTGAGTCAAATGTTGAGCTAGACTTTCGGGTAAGTCCTGATGGATGTTTGACGTATCGAGATAGGGTCTGTGTACCCAGAAATATTGAACTTATTCGTAAGATTTTGCATGAAGCACATAGCAGATGCTTAACTGTGCACCCGAGTAGCATGAAGATGTACAATGATTTGAGGAAGTGGTATTGGTGGCCCGGTATGAAGAAAGACATTTCTGAGTTCATATCGAGATGCCTAATTTGCCAGCAAGTGAAGGCTAAACACCAAGTCCCTTCGGGTCTACTTCAGCCCATTATGGTTCTCGAGTGGAAGTGGGACCGTATTACTATGGACTTTGTGACAGGTTTACAGTTGACGTGTAACAGCCCAATTTCAATAGTGTTGGAACAAGTGATTTGAGATCACTAAATCTGACGAAAAAGTTAGGAAACTTTGTTAATCGATAATTATAAGTTAAGTGTGATTTTAGAAATATTTTAAAATTAGTGAATTTTGTGAACTAAAAGAATTAATTAGAAAAATTGGGCCAAAAACGAGGTATTGAGATCTCGAATTCATAAAATGAGCCATAAATATTTTTAGAAATATTTATGGAGTGTCATTAAGTTATTATTAAAGTTTAGTTGAGAAATTTTAACGTTTGGATATGTAATTAAATGAAAAAGACTAAATTGAAAAAGGTGTAAAGTTTCATTATAGATTAAAGAAAGTATAAAGGACCAAAATAGCAATTAAGCCATTTTGTTTAATTGAGGCGGTTATTGTGAAGAAAATCTGAGATTTTTTTTTATGTTTAATATTATATTATTATATTATTATATTATTATATATAAAACAAACAAAAAGAGAATAGAGAACAGAAAAACCCAAACGAAGAAGCAGAGAGCAGGAAAGAAAGAAGAAGAGAAGAGAAAGAAGAAAAAAGGGGGGAAATTGGAAAATTTTCAAAATTAGCTAAATAAAAAGGGGATCAAATTGAAATATATGGAGAATTCTCTTCATTTCTCTTCATTTTCTTCAGCTGAAAAATAGCCATGGGAGAGAGTTCAAGCTGGTTTTCATACTCAAGCTTCATGTAAGTTTAATTCTTGCTTTCTCCTTGAAATTTCTATGTTTTTGGACTTTACAATTGGGTCCAATTTATTAATTCATTAGTTTTTGATTCTATGGCTAATTTTTAAAGTTTATGTGGATTAGTGCTGGAAGAATATGATGAATAAATATTGATTTGAAGCTTTAATTTTGTTATATGATGATTTAATCAAGTGAAATTGATGGAAATTGGTTTTAGGACCTAATTGTGAAATAGCTAAAATTAAGGCCTAGTGTTAAAATTCTGATTTCAAAGGTTATGAAGTAGTTTAAAATGATAGATAAAAGTATTAAATGAGAAAATTAACTCAATTGAGGGGTTAATCCAGCAAGGACTGAATTGTATGAATTGTGGAATTAGGGACAAAATAGAAATCAACATGTTACACTAAAGCAGTTTTGGACAGCAGCAGTTTTCTAACTTTGAAAAATCACCAAAAATTGTATAAATCGAATTAGAAGTCGAGTGAGATATGGAATTAAATCTTATTGAGTCTATTTTCATATAAAAGAAACAGAGAAAGCAGAGAAAGTCTACCTTTTGAGATATTTGGATTTTTGTAAGACTGGTTTAGAATAACTTCGTGATCCCCTGTTCTTAATTTAGAAATTCACTAAAAATTGTATAAAAATAATTTGGGAACATAATTTATATGGTTAGATTCCTTAATGAGTCTAGTTTTAGAAGAAATAAACCATATGAATTCTATATAAAAAGATAACTAATTTTTAGTGAAGAAGGGTCGGAACTGCCAGATAGCAGAACAGGGGTGACTTTAAAGAATAAACTGTACTAATTGGCTAAACCAAAAATTCTGAAAATTTTATGGCGAGAAGATATGTGAGTCTAGTTTCAGGAAAAATTAACGGTTCTTCATTTGGAGTTCAGTAGCTCTGGAAATAAATAATTTAGTGACTGTAACTCAAATGGACAGTTTTGAATATACTTATGAGTAATTAATGAAATTATTGATAATGTTACTTATAGCATGTTATATACATTAAGGATGTGGAATGGAGAGGAGGAGGAGGAAAATATGTATGAATATTCATCTAGCATGGCTAATTTGTAATGTTTTAGACTCAGGGACTAAATTGAATAAAAGTAAAACTTTACGATTAATTTTGTAAAAATGTGGAAATGTCCAATTTGCATGAAATAGATTATTTTATTATTTAAAATTGCAAAAATAGAATGAAATTGTTAATTTAGATTAAAATCGATTGAAAAATCGATGAAAACAGAAAATTTCCAAAATGACCCTGAATCTTGATATTTCTACAAATTTAGCCAGGTAAGTTCGTATAACTTAATTATATGATATAAGAAAATATGAGTTGATGGTACGTGAAATATTGATATGATAAATTAACTGATTTATGTTTATGAAGAAGAGATAATTGAATGATATTTTTCATGATATGTAAATATGTGATTATCTTTAATATGTTAATACAAAATAATTAAGTATGTTGAGACGAGTAATAAATTTATGTAAGACATGACGAGAAAAAAATAAATATGTTTAAGGGACAATATGTTTGATTTTGATTGGTTTCAAATATAAATGCTAAATGAAATAAAATGTCTGATAAATAAATTTGTAATTCCGGTAATGCCTCGTACCCTATTCCGGCGTCGAATACGGGTAAGAGGTGTTACATGACGCCCGAAAAGAAAGATGTTGTGTGGGTCGTAGTCGATAGACTCACGAAGTCGGCCCATTTCATACCAGTGCGAGTCGATTACTCGCTTGATAAATTGGCGGATTTGTACGTGTCAAAAATAGTAAGACTTCATGGGGTACTATTGTCGATTATTTTGGATAAAGACCCGAGATTCACGTCACAATTTTGGCAGAAGTTACAAGAGGCCTTAGGCACAAAATTAAGCTTCAGTACAGCTTTCCATCCAAAAACTGACGGGCAATCGAAAAGAGTGATACAGACACTCGAAGACATGCTTCGATGTTGTGTTTTGGAATTCCAAGGTAATTGGGAGAAATACTTACTGTTGGTGGAATTCACCTACAACAACAATTTTCAGTCAAGTTTGAAAATGGTGCCTTATGAGGTATTGTATGGGCGTAAGTGCCGAACGCCCTTGTATTGGTCAGAACTCAGAGAGAAACAGATACACGGGGTCGATTTGATCAGGGAAACTGAAAAGAAAGTAAATGTGATACGTGAGTGTCTGAAAGCGGCCTCAGATAGAAAAAAGTCCTATTCGGATTTAAAAAGGAAAGAGATTGAATTCCAAGTCAGTGATAAAGTATTTCTGAAAATATCACTATGAAGGAAGGTCCTCAGATTTGGCCGGAAAAGCAAATTAAGCCCATGTTTTATCGGACCATATAAACTAACCGAGAGGATAGGACTGGTAGCTTATCGTTTGGCATTACCACCCGGACTGGAAAAGATTCACGATGTCTTCCACGTGTCTATGTTGCGTCGATACCGTTCGGACCCTGCACATGTAATAGTACTAACAGAGGTAGAAATTCAACCGGACTTGACTTATGGTGGATAGCTGGTTAAGATCTTGGCACGAGAGGTCAAACAGTTAAGAAACAAAAGTATAGCTCTCATTATAGTGCTATGACAGAGACATGGAATAGAAGAGGCTACATAGGAGCCAGAAGAAGCTATGAGAAACCAATATCCCAACCTTTTCGCCGGTAAGATTTTCGGAGACGAAAATCCTTAAGGGGGGAGAATTGTAACAGCTCGATCTAGGGGCTAGCAAGAATAGTGGTTCGAAACCACTAATTCGAGGTTAGTGAAAATTATTTTTCATGATATTTTATCAGTCGGAGCATGATTATATAAGTACATGAAAATTTTTGTATTTTAGTTTTAGCGATTTCTTGCTTAATCGCGAAAAATGACTAAATCGCATAAAGTGCGAAAGTTCCATTTTATAAGCTAAGGGTGCCAAATAGCTATAGAATGTTAATTGGAGGTATTTAAAAGGCAATTAACCCCTTAAATGGAAGTTGACCGGCCATAGGGGGACAAGGAAGTCAAAATTGGTCAAAGCGGGTGTAGTTGGTGGATTAAATTGATAAATAGAATAAAATATAAAAAGAAGATATCATCTTTTTCTCTCTTCTTCACCACTGAAAATAGCAAGAAAAATAGGAGTTTTGAAAGCTCAAAGTTTCAGCAAACTCTTCTCCATTCAAGTAAGTGATTTTAATGGTTTTTCTTGATGATTGTTGTACTTTTAAAACACCTAGAGCTTAAGCTTTCAAAAGAGGTGACTAATTTGCAATATGGTGAAAAGTTTAGGGTTTTTCCATGAGATCTTGTATGTGGTTGCTGCATTTTTATGGAAGAAAATGAGTCTTAGTTGTTAGATGAACAACTTTTGTGAAAGGTGTTGCGAGGAAAACACCTAAATGAACTTTTTTTGTAAAGGTTGTAAAATTAGTAGTAAATGTGTGAAATGTTGGGTTTTGATGATAGCCATAAGAGAAATAAATGTTCACCTAGGTTCATTAAAGGTAGAAATTTGGTTAGAATTTATTTCTGAGTCTAAGGGTAAAATGGTCATTTTGCCAAAGTGTAAGGGCAAAATAGTAATTTTGCCAAAGCATGATTATTAAAATGCTTTTATTAATGTGATGATTGAAACGAGCTAATTTGGTCTTATATAGCAAGAAGAACCAAGAATCAACCTCGATCGGGGAAAGAATAAAGTCTCGGACTAGATCGACGATCTAGCTTATTTTGAAATCGAGATAAGTTTGTATGTGATAAATTCAACATTTATGCTCGTATTGTTTGAGAATGTTTGACATTATATTGATGTACAATATTCTGATTAATTAAAATGTTGAAGTCCCGGTTGGACTATAATAAATGTGAGTATAATATTATCGAGACATGAGATAGATAAGGTCCTGTGTAAGACCATGTCGGGGACATGGCCTCGGCACCAAATTGAGATTCCGTATAAGACCAACTCCGGGATATGGCTTCGGTATTGAATATGAGAATCGTATAAGACCGTATCCGGGATATGGCATCGATACTTGAGGTGAGGTTCCGTATAAGACCATATCCGGGATATGGCATCGGTAATCAAAGGTAATCCTATTTAAGACTGCATCCAGGATGTGGCATTGGCTTCGGGTTCATGATAATGGTAATGAATATGCATCTTTGGGTGTCCCTAGTAAATCATTGGGAGTGAATATTCTAGCAGTAAATATAGAATTGAGATTGGTATTTAAAGTTATATGATTGAGTGAAAACAAGTATGCGTGAGTAATTCACGAGGAACATTTACATTACGTGGCGTGGTAAGTGCTAGATAAGGGCAAATACGAGTAAACTATGGTAAATAGCCTATGACATTGTGTATGGTTATCTAATGTCATGGATGGGTATCTTTATGAGTTTATTGTTGCTATTTAATTCCATGCAAACTTACTAAGTTTATTGCTTACCCCTCTCATTTCTCTCTTCCTTGTAGTATAGCCAACATAGCTTGAGAAATCGCAGACGTCAGAGTTTGGAGTTCACACTATCGACTACTATTTCGTATAGCCCACTAGATTCATTTTGAGTATGGCATGTATAGGACTTGGTATTTTTTTCATGTTGTACTTGTAAGCCAAATGTGTTGGCTATTCTAGTTGTTCAATTTATTTTGTAAAAAGTCATGGGAGGTTGGCCTATACTTGATATGTATATATTCAATGAAGACGAATTTCATGTAGAGTATGTTTTTGTGGATGTCTTGATTCTTCTTGAGTTCTTAGAGGTACATTAAATATTGAATTGTTTTGGTATGAGTGATTTCTTGCTAGGGTGGCAAATGTCTTGGTAGATAGCCATATAATTTTCCACACGGGTGTGTTTCTAGGCCGTGTGTGACACACAGACAGCCCCATGGGCATGGTGCTCGGCCGTGTGTCCCCTTGCATGCTAGAGTTGCAAGTCAGTATGCTCAGTAGTAAACACACGAGCAGAGACACGACCATGTGTCTCAGTCGTGTGGGAGGCACGGCTAGGAACATGGGTGTGTGCCCAGGCCGTGTAAAGTCTGCACCTGAAGTTAGGAATTTAATTCGACACACGATCTAAGGACACAGGTGTGTGCCTTGGCCGTCTGACCGTAGTGAGATGATGACGTCATAAACAGAATGCCAAGGTTTTGGCACACGGGCTAAGACACGGGTGTGTTGAGGCCGTGTGAGGGACACGGGTGTGTGTTTGGCCGTGTGTATTAAGTCAGTGTCGACCACGGGCATGACTCAGAGGCACACGAGCGTGTCCCTTGAACAACACGGGAGTGTGGCCCCTGTTTAGGCAAAATTTTTCTATGTGCTTAAAAGTTTCCGATTAATTCCCGAAACCCTCCGGAAGTAAGTTTAAGGCGTCGTAGACCTATAATGAGTATGTTATGGGTTTGAATGGAATGTTTTTAAGATGAAACGAAAGTTTATAGCCCGTGATGTCATGTTTAAGCAAGTTGAGTTAGGTAATGCCTCGTATCCGGTTCCGGCTTCGAACACGGGTAAGCGGTGTTACAGTGCTCATGAATCGTTTAGAGAAGGTACGTGATGTTTGTATTGATGAATCTTAGAGTGCTATTGTTTTTGGACGATTTATCCCTAATAACATCATTATTGCTTATGAAGTTCTTCACTTTTTTAAACGAAGACGGCTTGGGAGGACAGATTCTTTTGCGCTTAACTAGATATGAGCGAGGCTTATGACCGAGTTGAGTGGCACTTTTCGTAGGCTTCCATGCTACGAATGGGGTTTTACTCTAACTAGGTTTCCTTAATCAAGCTTTGTGTTTGTACGGTGTCCTATTTCGTTGTTCCTAATGGGTTTGTGGGCGATTTTTTCCTTCCTTCTAGGGGTCTCTGTCAGGGTGACCCCTTAAGTCTTTATCTTTCTCTATTGTGTGGTGAGGGGCTCTCATCTTTGCTCTGTTTAGAATAACGCGACAAAGTGTTCCATGGTATTCGTCTTGGTCAGTCTGGCCCGCGCCTCACCCACCACCTTTTTTTTTGTAGATGATTGTATGATTTTTGGTGATACAACAATGGAGGGTGCTACCACGATTCAGTTTATCTTGGATGAGTACGGGCTATGTTCAAGACAACAGGTTAATTTTGATAAACCTTTTATTTATTTTAGTGCTAATGTGGTTTGTAACACGCCTAACCCGTATCCGTCTCCCGAATAGGGTTACGGAGCATTACCAGACTTATTTCTTAAATAATCATACATTTCATAATCTTTTCTCAAATCCAAACAAAATTCATTCGAATTCAGTCATGTAGTCCCTAACACGAGCCCTCAAGGCCAAAAACAAGCATTAAAAACAATTCTGGACTAAATTGAGAACTCAAGGAAATTTTGGAAAAACATTGAAAATTATCAAAGTGCAGGGGACACACGCTCGTGTCACAGGCCGTTTGGACTTTTGAAATGGGATCACATGGCCGTGTCCCAGCCCGTATCCGACACCGTGTAACTCTCTGGCTTGGTTCACCCAGGCCAGACCACACACCCGTGTGTCAAGTCGTGTACTAGATCGTGTGAAAACTAGAGGGTATACTGACTTGTGCCACACGGCAAAACCACACGCCCGTGTGCTAGGCCGTGTGAAGCTACTGACTTGATTTCTAAAGAAGCATCAGGGGACACATAGCCATGTTACTTGATCGTGTGTCACACACGGCTGAGACACACGCTCGTGTCTCTACTCGTGTGGACAAAATTAGGTTATTTTCCAAGCCTTATTTCTCACCTAAAGTGGTACCAACCTACACATACCAAATAGCGTATGACTATATCATCATTAGGCATTCAAACTAATAGTGTATGACTATATCATCATTAGGCATTCAAACTAATCACAACCATGTTTATATCATACAATTTTATCTCCATTAATTTTAAATTCATAGACATTTCAAATGATCATTTGAAAACATGCCAAAATCACCTTAAAAAACTATCTAAATGGTCAATTACAGATATCAACTAGTTGCCTAAAACTTAACATGCAAATACATTCTCAATTTCAACCATTTGCTACCTTAAATACCAATTCACAACAAGGCATTCACATAACAATTATAAACTACATATCAAAGGGCCATACACACCTATTTATATACCAAGCCACATCAATGGCTAAAACATAACAAAAAATATAGGCTTCCATTAGCCGACTAACCTATACCTGCCATATAACAAAAATACATTAAGTCCAAAAGTACCAAAATAAGGGTTCGATAGTGTGATGCAATCTCCGAAAACTTCCAAAATGAGCGAGCTTCCAAATCACTATAAACATGGAAAAAAATAAACAAAGTAAGCAATTAAGCTTAGTAAGCTCGTATGGCTATTAAGTACAACTTACCATTCATTCACAATTTAAATAAGCCTAAGTAAACATAAGTAAGTTTCAATCTATAACACCCCTTGCCCGCCATCCACACCGGAACCGGGTACAGGGTTTTACCATACTTAACTTGCACGATTTAACAACTTCGGGCTATCAAACTTATTTCAGACTAAAAACCTTTCCATTCTTATGCCTATTGTCCCTACAATGAACCTACGATGTCCTAAACACATCTCTAAAAGGGTTCGGGGATAATTTGGAAACTTGTACTCACTTATGAAAATTTTACCTTAACAGGGGCCACACGCCCGTGGGGTAGATGACACACCCGTGTATCATCTCATACGCCTGTGTTCGATGTCCGTGGTCGACACTGACTTGAATCACACGACCTAGACACATGCCCATATGGATGGTCCGTGGTCACCTCTGATTAATCCACACGGCCCAGGCACGCCCGTGTGCTTCAACCATGTGGCGGTTCAAATTCCAATTTCTAGATGCAGACTTCACACGGCCTGGGCACACGCCCATGGACTGGCCGTTTGTCACACACGGCCTAGACACACGCCCGTGTGCCTATCTATGTCGACAAGAACAAGGCTATTTGCCAAGCTTTTTGCACCCCTCTAGCTCACATTCCGTGAATCCGTTCAACATATTAATAAACAACTCATAATTGCAATATGAACTTCCATGAATAATTTCATATTTTCATAAATGATAAGGTGAGCCATTAACCTTGGAAATATACAAAATAGTTATCTTAATAAGGGGCCAACACACTTTTGGCCAAAATAACACAATAATCTAACTAGTCTAGCCTCTATACATTCCATATACAAAATCACTAAGTCAAGATATACCGAGGTGAGCTGATAGTGTGGGTGATCTTCTGGTTATCCACGTATCCCGGCTCGGCTCTTAAACTCTATAAAACAAGGGAAAAGAGAAGGGGAGTAAGCTTTAAGCTTAGTAAGTTTACATGTAAACAATATAACATTATAGTATGTGCTAAACAATTATATAACATCACATACTAAGCAAGAAACAATCCACATTCATAATCGTGCTTACTCATTCCTTCCAATTCCACATTCCAACCATATCACAAGCTTAATGCATACATTCATTAGTATGCTTCCCTGCACTTAACACCACAACGTCATTTAATACGACACATCACAATCTCATAATCAACTACTCATAATCAAATTTCTTGGTGGATGATCGTGTGTCAGAGTCTTAAAAATTTATAAAAAGAATGATCGAGCCTAGAAACTAACTATGACAACGATTGAGGCAAGTGCACCTATCGAATAGTAGTATAGCTTAGTGGCAAGACCGAATTGTCGAACCCAAAGGAACCAAAAGTACTAATACTAACTTTCTTTTTATTATTTAGCCTAAAATAAAAGTGATTTGTTATCTAATCTAAAAGTAACTGACAACTAAGCTAAAGATGCAAAGACAAAGAGAATGAATTGGGGAAATACTTGTGGGAAAAACCAATTCATTAAGACAATACCCGAGGAAGAATCCACCTAGACTTCACTTGTTAATTAACTCTGAACTAGACGATTTATTCACTTGACTTGATCCGTAGGATTCCCTAATGTATATTAATACCTCTCTCGAAGCTACTAACGTCTAACCCTAGGTTGATTAACTGAAATCTCTTTCTAATTAAAACCCCTAGAATTGCATTAACTCGATCTATGGACTCCCATATTAGGTTTGACCCTAATCCGGCAGATTTTCGTCATCCTATCTCTAGGGTTGCGATCAACTCCGCTTAATTATGCTAGATCTACTCTTAGACAAGGTCTATTCACCCTCTACTTAAGCACATCAATACTTGAATCAATATCCTAAAATATTAAAACAAGAATTAAGAACACATAATTAAGAACAAATCAAGTATTTATCATATAGTTCAAAAAACAATAACAAGATCCCTCTTAGGTTTCATCCCCCTCAGGTAGTTGAGGGGTTTAGTTCATAATAATAAAAGAATACATCTAAGAAGAAAATATAAAACAAAACATAAGAAAACCCTAAAACCCCCTGAAGGAATTGAATGAGAGATCCTCCGTCTTGAGTATGAATCCGGCTTCTTGAGATGAATCCACTGGCTTTCTTCGAGTAAATCCCACATTTCTAGCCTCTCTGGCTCGGCTCTTCGGCCTAACTGGACGCCCCCTGAAGGTTGGCCTCTAGGGTGTTTTTATAGGCTTTTGGAATGGCTTTCTTTGCCTCTAAGTACCCTAATCCGAGTAAAATTCCTCTTTGTCACGGCAGGGACACGCCCATGGCACACGCCCGTGTGAATCGTGGCTAGGCCGTGGTCGGGTCTGTTAAGGAGGCAGGATCGTGTGGTCTTGGGCCCAGGCCATGTCGATTTCATAAGTTGGCCCATTTACTCCGTTTTAGGCCCGTTTCTCGTTCTTTTCATCCTCCGGTGCTCTCCTAAGTATAAAACATGAAATTAAAGGATTAAAAGCACCAAATTCTACAATTCAAGGCTTAAATCATCCAAAAGTATGCTAAATGTGGGATTAAAATATGTATATATTGCGGTTTATCAGTGGATTCGCACTTAGCCCACCATCAATCTTTATTGGGGTGGTATCGCACATAGCCCACCAAAAGGATAATTACGGTGGTATCTCACATAGCCCACCAATTAATAAATAGACGATGGTATCGCACACAACCCATCGTAATTAAGTAATATGGTGGTATCACACTTAGCACACCGTAATTAAGTATCAATGTGGTGTCGCACTTAGCCCACCGTAAAGTATTAATATAACACACTAACATATCCATTCCATCATTCATACTAGAGTTATTCAATAACTACCTCATTAAATCCACTTGAATCATACATGTCCTCAATTGTGCTATGCACTGATCAGCAACAACAATGTATATACATATAAAATGCATTGTTTACACATAAACTTACCTCGGAGCAAAACGCGTTAACTAACGGTTTAATCCATCACCTTGCCTTTTCCACGGTCAAGGTTGATTCCGCGCTCTTCTTGATCTATAACAATGAAATTCATTCATTTACATCATTCTATGATCATAATGCATCAAAATCTACACTTAGGCAAAAATGACCATTTTGCCCTTATACTATGGCAAAATTATAATTTTGCCCCTAGGCTCGTAAATCATTTTTCAACACATTTTCTCAATAAACAAGCCTAGCTGAACATTTATTTCTCTTACAACTACTCACCATTCCAACCATTTTATGCATTTATGACACAAATTCATTCTTTGCATTTAAGTCCTATTTAGGTGTTTTCATGCTAACACCTTTCAAAAAAGTTGTTTCTCATCTTCCTAACATTCATTTTCTTCCATAAAAACTCAGCTAACAACATAACCATTCCCATGGCAAGTCCCTATACTTTCAATCATATCACAAATTAGTTCCCCCATTAGCTAGCTTAAGCTTTGGGGACTTCAAAAGTACAAAAAATCATAAAAAATAATCATCAAATTGACTTACTAGTAAGGATGAAATGTAGCTGAAATTTTTAACTTCAAGAACCCCTATTCTCCCTTCAAATTTCGGTGGTAGAAGAAGAAGGAATAGTAAAAGATGATATCTCATCTTTTTATTTTATTTTAGTCATTTTTTTATCACCTAATCTCTACCAAATTTGACCAACTTTTAATGCTATTGTCTCCTTCATTCCTATGGACAGCCATGCCCTCCTAATGGTCTAATTGCACTTTAAGGACCTCCAATTTAACATTCTATGGCTATTTGACACCTCTACCTTGAAAAACAGAACTTTTGCACTTTATGTGATTTAGTCCTTTTTCACTATTAAGCATGCAATCATAATAATTTTCCTCGACCTCAGTTTAGTGGTTCCAAAACCACTGTTCCGACTAGCCCCTAAATCGGGCTGTTACAACTCTCCCCCCTTTAGAGATTTTTGCCCTCGAAAATCTTACTAGTAAAAAGGTTTGGATATTGCTCTCTCATGGTTTCTTCTGGTTCCCACGTAGTTTCTTCTACACTGTGTTTTTGCCATAACACTTTTATTAAAGCTATGTCCTTGTTCCCTAACTGTTTCACCTCTCGAGCCAAGATTTTAATCGACTCCTCCTCATAGGTCATATCCGGTCGTATCTCAATTTTTGTTGAAGGAAACACATGCGAATGGTCGGAGCGATAACGCCTTAAAATCGATATATGAAACACATTGTGAATTTTCTCTAACTCTATCGATAAAGCCAACCGATATGCCACTGGCCCAATCTTTTCAGTAATCTCATACGGCCTTATGAACCGCAGACTCAATTTCCCCTTTTGACCAAATCTCAATATTTTTTTCCACGGGGACACTTTTAGAAATACCTTGTCGCCCATTTTAAACTCGATTTCTGATAAACAATAATTTACACATTTTTTAACCTCATGCTTGGCTAAATTTGGATGATTTTCCATTGAATTTAATGAATTCGATGCTCCTAATCTCTTAATTTCATGTTTTATACTCAGGATAGCTTAGGGAGTCGAAAAGAACGAGAAACGGGCCAAAAAGGGACAAAATGGGCCTATACGGCCTGGACCACCGCACACCGACGGACACACGGGCGTGGCCGTGGCCATGTGGACACCACTTGTAAGTTACATCGGCAACAATTTTTCCCAAAACATGGGCTGCGATAAAATGCCACGACCGTGCGAGTCGGCCATGGTCGACACTGAGCAATCTACACAGGCATGCAACACACCCGTGCTTGTAAGCCATGGCCGACACTGATTACTCTACATGGGCGTGGAAACCTCTACACGGGCGTGGGAGAAACGAACGAAACACCACACGGCCGTGCGATACCCCGCTAAACCCAAAAAGCTTCTGACTTTCGACACGCTCCTCCGCGGTTTCCACTCCACAATAGCCGAGATTTTTCCCAGATCAACTCTAATACCATTACCCGATACAATGTGTCTTAGAAATCTGACCTCTCGGAGCCAAAACTCCCTTCAAATTTCGGTGGTAGAAGAAGAAGGAATAGTAAAATATGATATCTCATCTTTTTATTTTATTTTAATCATTTTTTTATCACCTAATCTCTACCAAATTTGACCAACATTTAATGCTATTGTCTCCTTCATTCCTATGGCCGACCATGCACTCCTAATGGCCTAATTGCACTTTAAGGACCTCCAATTTAACATTTTATGGCTATTTGACACCTCTACCTTAAAAAACAGAACTTTTGCACTTTATGCAATTTAGTCATTTTCACTATTAAGCATGCAATCATAAAAATTAAAGCACCAAAATTTTCATGCATCCATATAATTATGCTACAACACATAAAACAACGTCAAAATAATTTTCCTCGACCTCAGTTTAGTGGTCCCGAAACCACAGTTCCGACTAGCCCCTAAATCGGGCTGTTACACAATCAATCCAAAGGTTAACACATAATCATAACCTTGTTAGTTATATATGAATACATCAACTATGAATTACTTGACATACTATTCACAAATACCTGAACTGGTTCGTATCATATCTTATATCCTCATACAACCATCTTTACATGTTGAACCATTTGGAATACTATCGGATACTCGGGAATCTCACACATTAAGTGCCAAATACATGGTTAAAACCACCTTTATCTCATATCTCATATAGATGCTCACTCTCGAGCCATCACTGGTTCTGCTCACACCAGCTAACGATCAAGACGTAGCTACACAGTGCTGCTCACACAAGCTGTCATGTAACAGCAACACATGCCGAAAAACTCAGCCACCGGTAGAAAGTACAGACTAGCACCCAAAACACAGTAAACCCTAGTGACGTGTCATTTGTATCCTATCTATTCCTAAGGTTCAATCGGGATCTATACAATTGTCAATATCTCATCAAGAAAATCATCCCAATTAAAATAATTAAGCATGTAAACACATATAATTTAAAGCTTATTAACATACGAACTTACCTCGAATTAATACGGAGAAAACGATCGTTCAGTCCACAACTTTATCTTTTCCCCGATCTAAATCCGTATGTTTCTTTTCTTGATCTATATAATCAAATTTAACTTATTTAAATATCATTCTATTCAATTTAACCCAAAATTCATATTATAGAAAAATAACTATTTTGCCCCTAAACTTTTGATTTCTTTATAATTTAGTCCCTATCTCATAAAAATGCAAATTCATGCAATTTAACTTATACACATGCCAGCTGAATTTCACCTAAGCCTATAACAGCTCATATTTTTCATTATTTCACACATTTACAACATAATTTTCATTTTTCTCAATTTAACCCCCTAATTTGCAATTTCATTCAAAATCACTTAACAAATATTGTTTATTTAACAACAACCATTCATTTTGTACCTTTAAACTTCAAAACACGTACACATTCAACAATGGTGAAATCCTAACTCTTTAATAGTTTTGCAAATTAGTCCCTAGGCTAGCTAGATTAAACTACAACAACTCCAAAAACATAAAAATCATTAAAAACTGAGTAAAAATACATACCATGCACTCAAAAATACCAAGGCCAAACTTAGCAAGGTTTAATAGCTTTCCTACCTTTGCAAATCGGTGGAAGAAGATGGAAAAGGATGATGATCATGTTATTTTTACTTAATTTACCCTTATTTACTAAATTACTAATTTAACCTATTAATTAACCATTAAAATTCACTTATAGGATGTCCATCTTTGTCCACTATTAATGTTAATGGTCTATTTACCACATAAGGACCTCTACTTTAAGTTCTATAGCTATTAGACACTTTTAGCTAATATAACACAACTTTTACACTTTACGTGATTTAGTCCTTTTTATCAAATTAAGCAGGCAAACGTTAAAATTTCTTAAAATAATTATTTCCACTTTGGATTTGTGGTCCCGAAACCACTGTTTCGATTTCACTGAAAACAGGCTATTACAACTCTCCCCCTTAGGAATTTTCGTCCTCAAAAATCTTACTGAAAAATAGGTTAGGATACTGTTTTCTCATAGCTTCCTCGGGTTCCCACATAACTTCTTCGATACCATGATGATGCCAAAGAACCTTTACTAGTGCTATTCTTTTATTTCTCAACTCTTTGGTCTCTCTAGCTAAAATTCTGATCGGTTCTTCATTATACGACATGTCGGACTGAATTCAACTTTTGCCAGAGAAATTATATGTGAAGGATCTGATCTGTACCGTCGTAACATAAATACATGAAACATGTTATGAATCTTTTCCAACTCTGACGGTAATTTAAGTCGATATGTCACTGGCCCTATTCTTCCGATAATCTCGTACGACCCAATAAACCGCGGACTCAATTTCTCTTTACAACCAAATCGAAGAATCTTTTTCCAAGGCGATACTTTTAGAAACACTCTGTCGTTGATTTGAAATTCAATATCTTTACGTTTCAAATCCGCATACGATTTCTATCGATCTGAAGCTACTTTCAAACAATCACGAATCACTTTTACTTTCTCTTCAGTCTCATTGATCAAATCAACCCCGTGAATCTTTTTCTCACTAAGCTCGGTCTAGTACAACAGAGTTCGACATTTACGACCATATAAAGCTTCATACGGTGCCATCTTTATACTCGATTGAAAACTATTGTTATATGCAAATTCAGCCAACGACAAATATTTTTCCCAATTACCTTCGAACTCTAAGACATAGCAACGAAGCATATCTTTAAGAATTTAAATCACTCTTTCAGACTGACCATCTGTTTGAGGATGAAATGTGACACTAAAATGCAACCGCGTATCCAAAGCTTCTTACAACTTCTTCCAAAATCATGATGTAAATTGCGGATCCCTATCTGAAATAATAGAGACTGGCACTCCGTGCAATCTGACGATTTCTGAAACATACGACTCAGCTAGCTTATCAAGTGAGTAGTCTGTACGTAACGGAATAAAATGTGTATAACTTCGTCAATCGATCAACAAAAACCCAGATAACATCTTTCTTTTTCGGAGATCAAGGTAGTCCCCATACCAAATCCATCGTAACTCTATCCCACTTCCACTCAGGTATCATCACAGGCTGTAACAGTCCTGAAGGTACTTGATGTTCAGCTTTAACTTGTTGACAAATCAAGCATCTCGACACAAATTCAGAAATGTCACGTTTCGTACCCGACCACCAATACATCTATTTCAAATCATTGTACATCTTAGTACTCCCCGGATGAATAGACAAGCTACCTTTGTGTGCTTCTTGCAAGATTTTCTGCATCAGCTCTGGATTTTTCGGCCCACAAACTCTACCTCAGAAAAACAAGCAATCATCGCATCCGATCTGAAACTCTGAATCAAAAGTTAACTCACACTGTATTCTTCTAGCTTGCAATTCACTATCACAATTCTAAGCCTCGCAAATTTGTTGTAAAAACATCGATCTAACTTTTAATTCAGCTAAAATCGAACCATCATCAGACAAGCTCAATCGTGTATTCATCGCTCTCAAAGTGAACAAGGATTTTCTACTTAAAGCATCCGCAACTACATTCGCTTTCCCCGGGTGATAATCGATTACTAACTCATAGTCTTTCAACAATTCTAGTCATCTTCGTTGTTGCAAATTCAAATCTTTCTGAGATATCAAATACTTCAAACTTTTGTGATCAGTAAAAATATGGCATTTTTCCAACTAAACAAATGGTGTCGCTAAATCTTCAATGCAAACACGATCGCAGCCAACTCCAAGTCAAGTGTCGGATAATTCTTCTCGTGTGTCTTTAACTGTCTGGAAGCATAAGCGATCACTTTTCCTTCTTGCATTAAAACAAATTCCAAACTGTTCAAGGACGCATCACTAAAAATTACAAACTCTTTACCCGACTCAGGCTGAACCAAAACTGGTGCTTCGGTTAACAGTGCTTTCAACTGATTAAAACTCTATTGGCATTTATCAGGCCACTCAAATTTCATATCTTTCTGTAATAGCCGAGTCATTGGTGTAGCAATCATCGAGAACCCTTTTACAAAACGTCGATAATACCCAGCTAATCCCAGAAAACTTCTGACCTCAGATATATTTCTTGGTGGCTTCCAGTCAACAACCGCTGAAATTTTGCTCGGATCAACTCAAATGCCTTCCGCCGAAACAATGTGTCCCAAAAATCCAACTTCTCGAAGCCAAAACTCACATTTGCTGAATTTATCAAATAATTGTTTATCTCTCAAAGTTTGTAACACAATCCTCAAATGCTTAGCATGTTTAGACCCATCTCAAGATTAGATCCAAATATCATCAACGAATACAACAACAAATCTGTCTAAATACAGTCTGAAAATTCTATTCATCAAATCCATGAATACTGCAGGAGCGTTAGTTAACCGAAATGGCATAACAAGAAATTCATAGTGTCCGTACCTGGTCCTGAATGCAGTTTTTAGCACATCCAAACCTGCAATTGATAATAACTAGATCACAAATCAATCTTAGAAAACACGGCGGCACCTTTTAGCTGATCAAACAAATCATCAATTCTAGGCAATGGATACTTGTTCTTGATCCTAGCTTTATTGAGCTATAGATAATGAATACATAATCTCATCGATCCATCTTTCTTCTTGATGAACAGAACTGGTGCACCCCAAGGCGAGAAACTCGATCGTGCAAAACCTCTATCCGTTAACTCTTGCAACTGAGCTTTTAACTCTGTCTGTAACACCCCTAACCCGTACCCGACGCCGAAACAGGGTTACAAAGCATTATCGGACTTATAAGTCAAACAATCATACATTTCATATGCATTAATCATTCATATAAAAAACCATTCAAATACATTTATACCGTCTCTAATACGAGCCCTCGAGGCCCCGAACAGACATTAAAAGTGGTTCAGAACTAATCCGAGTTCTCTACAAATTTTTATGAAAACATGGAAATTTTTTCAAAATGTAGGGGTCACACGCCTATGTGGCCAAGGGACATGCTTGTGTGGCCATGGGACACGCTCGTGTGGCCATGAGACACGCCCGTGTCTCAGGCCGTGTCCAACCCCATGTAACTCCTTGACTTGGGTCACACAGCCAAACCACACGCCCGCGTGTCAAGCCGTGTACCCTTCAAAATGGCCTCACACGCCCTTGTGCTGGGCCGTGTGAAAACTGGAGGGTATACTGACTTGTTCCACACAGCCAAGCCACACGCCCGTGTGCTAGGCCGTGTTAAGCTATTGACTTTGTTTCAAAAGAAGCATCAGGGGACACACGGCTGTGTCATTTGGCCGTGTGTCACACACGATTGAGACACACGTCATGTCTCTGCCCATGTGGACAAACATAAGCTATTTTCCAAGCCATTTTTATCACCCAAAGTAATGCCAACCTAAGCTCAACAATGCACATACAACCATGCAAATATATAGGCACTTAAAATCAACCAATATCAAGTTTATATCATGCACTAACCACACATACAACATGATATCCACATATACATTCAATTGCTTACTTTAAAACATACCAAAAATATATCCAAAATGTCCTAAATGGTCAACCTCACATATAAGACCTTGTGCCTAACTTCAATATGCATATTGCATTTCAACTTCATCAATTTGGTACCCACAATATCAACACATACCATAAGATCATATATACACATTTACATATCGAAACATTTACCATTATCAAGCCAAATCAATTAGCTAAATACACAACAAAACATATAGGCCACTTCAGCCAAAATACCTATACATGCCATTTAACCCAAAATATACAAAATCCAAAGTACCAAAATGAGTGTAACACCCCTTACCCGTATTCAACGCCGGAACAGGGTACGAGGCATTACCGGGCTTACCACACAAACAATCATACAATTTCGATTCATAGATTTGCATCCAAGTTAAAAACCATTTGCAATTGATCATAGAGTCCCTAATACAAGCCTACGAGGCCCAAAACATGCATTAGAAATGGTTTGGGACTAACCCGAGAACCTTAGAAATTTTTACAACACTAGGAAAATTTTCCACTATACAGGGTCACACACCCGTGTGGATATGGGACACGCCTATGTGGGCAGGCCGTGTGGTCACACACGCCCGTATCCCAATCATTTGTAACTCTCTAACTTGTAACTCATGATCAATTTGAGATCACACGGCCAAGTCACACGCCCGTGTGCTAGACCGTGTGGAAATTAATTTTCACAAAATAGGTGCAGACTTCACACGGCCAGGGCATACGCCCCTGTTAGAGGCCGTGCCGTCCACACAACTAAGACACATGCCCGTGTCTCTGCCCGTGTGCCCAAATTTGAGCATTCTATTTCTCATAATTAAGGTGCAGTGGACACACGGCCAAACCACATGCCCGTGCGCAAGACCGTGTCTCACACACGGTTGAGACACGCCCGTGTGGACAAAAATGGGCTACTTTCCAAGCGTTATTTCTTACCCAAATTGATACCAACCTAAATTCAATCATATGCATATGACCATTATATAATAGGCATTCAATCCAACCCATAAATTTGACTCAAAACATGTATCATCATTACATCCAACATTGAATTTGTTAAATGCACATTCTTCATGTTATCATTCATATTCAACTCATTTAAGCAAACATCATTTTTAACATTGTATAAAATGTCAATAAATACTTAAAATTATATACACTTACAAATAGAACTAGTACTCTAGAGTTCATTAACAAAAGGACACTATCATTAATCTTGCATCCTAGGTACATGCCAAAACACACACACAAAAAAACATCACCAACTTTGGGTACGGAATTCTCACTTGATGCCGAGGCTAATTCTACTATATATATCTAACCTGCAACATGTAAATCAAATTATCCAACCACAATTCCAACCTCTCTTAATATGAAATTTTAAATTAGCCAAGTAAGATTTCAATTCTCTCAATAATTCAGGTAACTTAATCATGAAATCAATTAATGATGTGGCACCCAGTGCCTAGCGATAAACCGCAAAAAGGGGTTGCGCCCAGTGCTAGCCCGATTAACCGACTATAATGAAGATGGGCGCAGCTCTAGTTGGATTAACCAACAATAATTGCACCCAGTGCTATTCGGATATACCGATGATAATAATTATGAGCCCAGCTCTAGTTGGATAAACCAACGGTAATTGCACCCAGCACTAGTCGGATTAACTGATGGTTATGTGCACAGCACTAGTCAGACAAGCTGACAAAAGTTGCGCCCATCGCTAGTCGGACATATCGACGGTTATACAATTTTTTACTTCAATGTTTTTCATCACTTATTTTCTTGACTATTATTCAACAACGTAGATACATTTTACAAAGTTAACATTTCTTAATTTAAATAGTAATTAAAAGTAAAATCAAGTTCGAGGCTACGAACTTACCTTAACAAAATAGTTGTATTAGCGAGGTCGATAGCTACTCCGTTACCTTCGTTTTTCCTTGATTCACGTCCAATTGATTTGTTCCTTAATCAAAGTTCACAACTTCATTCAATCAATGCTATTCCATCAATTTAATAATTATATTTATACAATCACATTATTCCACTATTATTATAACTTGTCCCAACATTTAGCCACTTGTTTAATTCGATCCCTAATACCAAACATAGAATTTAACCACATTGAACCCTCAACATTTACATATAACTTAAAAGCATTTCAACTAAATATAATCTACCCAAATCAATCTACTATTTCTACTAAAACTTTAATTATTTAACTATATCACTTTGAGTTTACTACCTTCATATCTCTAGAAATTTTTACCATTAATATCACCCACAACATGACCCACTTAGTCTACAAAACTTATACTCACCTTATCATCTCAAATACATTTAGTATACAACAAAATAACTCCAAAAATTTTGAGTTTCTCAACCATGGAAACTTCCATACTTTCTAATCATTTTTTTTAAAATTTCAACTTGGGTAAACTAGCTCATGCTCTTAAGACTCCAAAAACGTAAAATCAAAACTAGAATTTACTGAATCGTTCTCCCCAATTTCGAAAGGTAAGAGCAAAAAGAAGATGAAGTTTTTCTTTCTTTCTTTCTTTCTTTTCTACTAACTCCTCTATTTTCTTTTCTTTTATTAACTCTAATACATAATAGCTATCCTATCATAGCTATTGATAATATCACCTACATATCTATTTAGATATACTATATATATATGTGTGTCCACTAACTCCAATTAACCAATAAAAATAATGAGTTATTTATTTAAATAGTCCTTCAAACTATTTCATTCTCATAAATAAATTTTTAATCCCCTTCAATAAAATTTACTACTTTACAATTCGACTAACTTCTATAGAAACTCCAAACACTTTAATAATAATATTTTTAAACCTGACACACAATGACCCCAAATTTTTGGGTCGTTACAATGAGAGTTTGATAAGGCGACGCGATCTCTGACAACTTCCAAAATCGAGCGAGCTTCCAAAATACTATACAACATGAATAAATAAATAGAGTAAGCAATTAAGCTTAGTAAGTTCGTAAATCATAGAATAAAACTTACCATATTACTACAATTTTAGGTAAATAACTCAAAGCATAAATCAGTTCCATTTTGGCCAAAGCCTACCATACAATCCATAATCATGTTAGTTATATATTCACATAAAACCGAAAATTATATATGAATTCATCAATTAATTGAAATCCATGTACATGTCACATCTATACTATGATCCATATATCAAATATCAATCATTTCCATGTAAACATTTGTACTTGTTCATATCGAACTTGTATAATCCCGTAAAAACACCATGCCCGTTGAACCATCTAGAACACCGTTAGATACGCGGGTGGTATACGCGAAGTGTACTGACGATAAATTCGTCAATTCCTGTACATGTATGCTCTTACGAGCCATAATCGGTAAGCTCTTCCTAGCTGAAATATGGTAATCTCTTACGAGCTGAGAATCGGTAAGCTCATACGAGCCGCGGTGAGTCTACAACACATGTAAGATCTCAACCAAAATCGGTAACCCTAATGACGTGACATGTCATTTGTATCTTACGAATTTCTAAGGTTCAAACGGGGCTCGGTATTTTTAGTACTGTATCAATTATGCATTCCATATTTATACACAATAATTACTATATTCACATACATATAATTCCATTAAACTATATAAATACACAATGTGATTTTACGAACTTACCTCGATTTAGTACGGAGTAAGTCGACCGATCAATCCACTACTTTTTCTTTTCCCCAGTTTAAATCTGAACGTGGCTTTTCTTGATCTATATAATATCAAATTCAACTAATTTAATAATTATTCTATTCAATTCAGTCCAATTTCATAATATGGAAAAATTACCATTTTGCCCCTAACATTTGACTTCTTTACAAATTAGTCCCTAGGCTCGTAAAAATGAAATTCATAAAATTTCAGTACACCCAAGCCTAGCCGAAACTTATATGTGCTTATAACAGCCCATACATTCCACAAATTCATACATTTAACTCATAAATTTTGAAGTTCTCAAATGAACCCCTAATTGATACTTTCATTAAAAATCCTTTAACAAAAGTTGTCTATTTATCAACAAAGACTCATATTCTCCCATCAAACTTCAAGAATAATAAAAAAGCTCTCATGGAAAGACTTTAGGCATTCAATCATATTGCAAATTAGTCCCCTATTTAGCTAGCTTAAGCTCCCACAATCCCAAAAATATAAAAATCATAAAAAAATAGGACAAAAATGCACCTACAAGCAAGGGATGAAATAGCTGAAAGTTTGAAGGTCTCCTATGGCTTTTCAAGCTTCAATTTTCGGTTGGTAAGAAAATAAGAAGAAGATGATAGCTTTGGTATTTTGTTTTCTTTATTTTATTTTTTTAATTACCTAATACCAACCTAACGTTGCCAATTTCATATTTACACTCCATGTACATCCACTAAATCAATTAGTGGTCTAATTACTCAATAAAGACATCTACTTTAAAGTTCTATAGCTATTTGACACCTTTAGCTAATAGAACACAACTTTCGCACTTTATGTGATTTAGACCTTTTTCACAAATTGAGCATACAAACAGTAAGATTTCTTAATGAAATTTTTATACCATGATTCTAACATGCTATGGATATTAAAAATATATTAAAACAAATTTTACGAAATTGGATTTGTGGCCCCAAAACCACTGTTCTCATTTCACTGAAAATGGGTCGTTACACTGTCGAAGCCATCCTGTACGGAGCTACCGATATCGCTGATGTTCCCGGTACTAACTCAATAGCAAATCAACTTCTCTGACTAGTGGCAATCTAGGTAACTCTTCTAGAAACACATCTGAATATTCACAAACCACTGGCACTAATTCAAACTTCAATTCAGACACTTTTGTATCCATTACATAAGCAAGGTAAACATCGCAACCTTTCCTCACAAATTTCTAAGCTAGCATAGTCGATATCACAACAAGCAACCCACTCGAATCATCGGATTCAATACGAATAATTCCACTATTCTGACATTTCAACTCAATAGTCTTTCGTCTACAGTTTACAACAGCATCATGTAGAGTCAACCAATTCATATCCAAGATCACATCAAATTCATCAAATGATAAAAGCATCAAATCAGGCGAAAAACAATAACCCCGTGTCATCAAGGGACAATTCTTACAAACTTTATCAACTAAAACATATTGGCCTAAGGGGTTTGATACTTTAATCACGAATTCAGTGGACTCAACAGGTAAACTCTTACTAGACACTAAATTCGTACAGACATATGAATGGGTCGATCCAGGATCAATCAAAGCAATTACACTAGTGCCATAAAGAGAAAATGTAACACCTCTAACCCATATCCATCACCGAAACAGGGTTACGGAGCATTACCTGAACATTCAGAAATATTTATAGATAATTCATGCAAGTTACTATTCAAATTTCGAAATCATTCGTAACGCCCCTTAAATGGACCCTCGAGGCCCAATACGAGCATTAGAATCGAGTTGGGACTTAATTGGAAACTCTAAGAATTTTTTGCAAAATTTCAAAAATTTTCCAAGGTGCAGGGCTCACACGCCCGTGCTACAGGCCGTGTTTGACCCCGTGTAACTCTCTGACTTGTGCACACGGCCATGCCACACGCCAGTGTGCTAGACCGCCTGGTTAATTTAATTCTTTTGAAATTAGGTGCAGGTTTCGCACGGCCAAGTCACACGCCCGTGTTCTAGGCCTTGTAGCACACACGGCTGAGACACACGCCCTTGCGCTCAATTCTGAGCATTCTGTTTCTCAAAATTAAGGTGCAGGGGACACACGGCCTAACAACATGCCCATGTACCCGGCCGTGTGTCACACACGGGCACACGGTCTAGACACACACCCGTGTGTCTGCCCGTGTGGGCAAAACAAAGTCATTCCTAGCTTCATTTCTCACCCAAAATCATACCAAAATCCTACACCAAACTTACATCCAAATACCAACCATTCCAAGCATTGAATTCAAACAATTTGTAACGTCTTACATGATATATTGTTACATGCATTCATGCTTTTAATCTTACCTTTTATAAGCAAACTCATTTAACCTTTCTCAATCAATCAATAATAAACACTTATGTTATCTCCATAAGATAAACTTAAACACATAAATATATGTACTAAAACATAATCATCACTAGTCATTCCAATGGTTAGATTACAATAATCATTTACATTTATATGCCAACATGGCCAATAAAACCTATACATGCCATTGTAACCATAATTACTTTACCATATTGTACCGACATGGGCCGATGGATAGTGTGAGTGGTTTCCGCCCAGTTTCCAATCCAACGAGCTTCCGATTTACTCTAAAATAGGGAAATAAAAATAAGTAAGCATAAAATGCTTCGTAAGTTCGTATAACATGGTACTTAACTTACCATTCATTCTATTTTGAAGTAACTATGTAAGGCATATTCAATCAATTTGCCCTCAAGCCCTGCACATATCCTCATTGCCCTTGTTAGTCATATATTCCATAATAACATCACAAACATATATGGGCTCAGCAACAATCAAGTTTCCATGCACATATGCTTTCTACAACATGTGTTCATTTAACATGTATAAATCATCTCTTTATATTACAAGTATAATTTCATAATAGTTCATCTCGAGTTCAGATCATTTCATATCAAAACTTTACCCATATTACTCGGAATATCAAGGTCACGATTAGTACACTCAAAGTGTACAAGTCTATAATCAAGGATGTATATACTCATCAAATAAATTCCATGTACAATATCATCATTTCATATTTCCATATATCAATTATCATGTATCGTCATTTTCATGTATTCAGGCTGATATGTGTAATAACTCATTTCTTATTCATATCTTCTCATGTCAAGAACTTTTACCCGTTAAATTTATTTGAAATATCGATGGATACACAGGTAGTAGACTCGAGGTGTACAAATCAGGATCCATCAATTCATATTCAATGGTACCCATAAGGTACTATTTTGGAGAGTACACTCTCGAGCCTCACATGTATACAACAGGATTACCAGTCCAGGCTAAATCCTTTTTATGACATATGCTCTAAAGAGCTTGATTTGGATTACCCGTCCGGGCTAATTCCAATTCATAACATATGCTCGAGAGGACTCACATCAAGATTACCCGTCTGAGCTAAATCTTTTCAGAAATAAGGTCAATAGGATTACACGTCCGAGCTAAACCCCACCAGCAACAAATGCAGGACCTCATTCATTTCGAGAAATCACATATCCATCGATCTTCCATTTATTCAACCGGGATTTAAACATTTTTCAAACATTATCGGGCATGTGATTATTTCATACATCTATAATCATCCATATAATTCAAATAATCACATTTCACATTCATTCCAAGCATAAAAGTAACATTTTCATCATTTGTCCTTTATCATCTATCGGGTATTATCATTTAAATTAGACATTTTTATTTATCGGGCTTGATCGAATATGTAATCATTTCACATATTTATGACATTTACACAATTTTGCATAAAGACAATCAATGCAAGCATGTAAGTAAACACAATTTAGTTACACGAACTTACCTCGACAAATGTTCTTGTATATAACATCTACTAATCCGGCATTTCCTCTTTTCATCGTTTTAGCTTTGAATTTGGTATATCCGGATCTATATGAGTAAATTTTACATCAATTTATCACATTTCATATTCAAGTGGACTCAATTTACATCCTAGGCAAAATTATCATTTTGCCCCTAACTTTTCCATAGATTCTCATTTCGTCCCTAAGCTCGAAAAATAAAATTTGTGCAATTTACTCCCTATTCCAAGCCTACTCGAAATTCCAAAATAAAATTTACAGCACATATTTTCTATAAGTTTTAGAATTTTTCATCAATTTTTACCACTTCGCATTTTAGTCCCTAAATCATGTTTTCATCAAAAATCACTTTGTAAAAGTTGTTTATCAATCAACAACCTTTCATTTTCTACCGTAAATTTCTAATTTTTAGCATATACATTCATGACCCATTTTCCATACTTTAATAACTTTTCAAATTGATCCCCCAAATAGATAGATTAAGCTTGTAACACCCCAAACTCGGCCTAGAAGTTAGGCCCGAGTCTGGAATGTCACATTAAAGGCACACTTCAAAATGATTTTACCATTTAACAATTTAAGGCCCAAAAGCCCAAAACCCTTGTATCTTGTTAAGTTGCATTGAAAAGCCCATATTTTATAAAACATTCATAGGTTAAGTTATTTCGAAAACCATGTTAACTTTAGAAATTTTATGAAATTTATTAAGCGGATAGTTGAAACAATAACAATATAACCCAAAATCTAAAGTCAATTAGGAGTTACATGGCCTTATTACAAACCAATGAAAAAAACAAAGTATTTAAAATAAATTCATTTGAACAAAATAAAACATTTGATCACCTTGTAGTGTGGCCATCTCCGAGTCCTCTCCCACGTCGAGCCGTTTATTCAAGATCACCTCAAACATTAAATAAAAGGGTGTGAGTTTCGAAACTCAGTGTGTACAACCCTTGGCAATCAAATCACATATAAATATTCACATTGGGCTTAAGCCCTATCAAAATCGGTGGTCTTGGGCCTTAGCCCACAATGACTTCGTATCAAATCATATCATATCGTATCATATACAAACAAGATAATGCAAACCCCCCCAAAATCCATCCACTACACACACCATTTCCCTTCCAACCATAACACACCTGTGGGGATTTCTAAATCAACCCACCCATCCTCTACACACCAAAGGTAGCCCGGTTGCGATACTACCTAACGTTGCAGCAAAGTTGCTAATCATATAATGGGATTAAAGCCACCGGTGGATCCATGGTCGTCAAGCGACTATGTGATCCTCAAATCTTCCTCCGTACCATAATTCCCACCCATATGCATCCTAAGCAGAATATCATATGAATGCATCAAACACATAAGTAACATCTATAAACTCATATTCTTCACATAGGGGTATTTTCTTCATTTCACTACCTAGGGATATTTTTGTAATTCTACTTGACAGGGGTATTTTGGTAATTTAGCAAGATAGGGGTATCTTGGTAATTTTGCAAAACAGGGGTGTTTTCGTAATTTGCAAAATAGGGGTATTCTGGTACTTTTTCAAATCAGGGGTATTTTAGTAATTTTATAAATCTAAGGGTATTTTAGTAATTTTACAAATTTAAGGGTATTTTGGTAATTTATAAATCTAAGGGTATTTGGTCCCTCTCGGGTTTTAGTTATGAACTTTGGCCCATCAGCAAGTCCTCGCGGCTAAAGTGAACAGACACTACTCACTAGGTAGGATTCCAGAGAAGAGGAGGTGGGCCGTTGGGGCCGCTTAAGTATCAAGCTCTCCCTAGGTCCAATCCTAGACATGCGTATGTCCGTTGCCACACTCTAACCCAGCGACTTGTTCATGGACATGTTTAATTAGATTAAGTCTTATGAAATTTAAGAGTTGTTCAAACTATGCCTTAAGTCCATAAACCCTAACATACTTGTCTACGTCCCCATAAAGCCCATCAAACCCAAATTACATCTTTACGGCCCATTAGGACCAAATCACATCCTTATGGCCCGTTAGGCTCAAAACAATTCCAAATCAAGTATTATGCTTGACAGACTCAATTCATACACCGAACCAAACAAACTCATCAAACCTAGCCTTAGGGCCCACTGACCCATTTAGCCACTTTCGGTTTTTCGGCATTTCAGAATTGCTGGTATCGTGTCTGTAGTGTTTGTACACACTTGGTATCCACGCGCTGCAAACCCCTTAGTCACCAGCCTACAATCAACATTACTAACGATTAACCAAGGCTTAAACACATACTTATCAAAAACCAAAACTTCACCGTACCCTTACCGTGTGCCTCACGTTCTAGTAGCCCTTCCTTTGCTACTATTTGCGATTATCCTCTAGATCTGCACCCAAACACCTATATCGTCAAAACCAAGTGACCCATATTGTACATAAGTCACCCCTATGAACCACATTAGATTCAGCCATTTACTAATCCATGAATTAGCCGAGAACACTTACCACCTTGTTAGCAATCCTTACCTACCATGCTTGCGTTTGTTGAGCCTTACCCTTGTTAATACAGGTTAATGACAATGATTGGGTTAGATAGCCCTTCGGCTTTTAACAAACACACTAAAAAAATTCAACTAAGCACTTACCGAAACTCTCTTTTGATCCCGCGGCTTAAATCCGACTTTTGAGACTAGTAAGGTGACAGGGACAATTCGGCAATACTAGGGAGAATAAGAAAAGAGGTGATTCAGCTAGAACCAAGTGGTGAACCAAAAAGGGAATTTGAGAAGGGAGAGTATGGAGGATTCGGCTTCTGAACACTTGAGAGAAAAAGGGTGTTTGGGCATCTCACAAGTGAAGAAATTCGGCCAGAGGGAAAATAAAATTTTGGCATTACTCTAGGAACTTCATTCGACACCCATATATATACTAAAAAAATAAATAAATAAAATAAACCTACACTCCCTAGTCGACTCAAACTTATCACCAATTAAATTCCTTTATTTTCTCGAAATTTTATCTTCATCCCCATCCAAAAATTCCTTTATTTAGCCAAAAATCCAATTTGAATTACATTCAAATTGCTTTCCCCGAACAGCAGCCATCCTTTGGTGTTTCGGTCCACTTCAAACACCTTCCCCACGCCAGCAGCAAAATAGCAGGTTATTGCGCACAAGGCAACTTGAAACTAAGACCTCTAGGCACCACCACACACTACTAGCCACTGCACCACAACTCTTCTTGTGATATATTCCATTCCCAACTACTTTTAAGGACTATTTTCCAGCGACCGAATCATCCAAAGAAATCTAAAAATATTTGCCAACACCCAGCTTCAAACCTCCAACCTCTTCACTATGATACACGCCCCTTGCCACTGTGCAGCCCGCTTTATTTGAGTCATAATTCCTCCCCAATTAATTATAAACCTTTCTGCTGCGCTCCAGGTTTACTAAAAAAAAACCAACATTTAGCACACGCCGCGACTAGAACCCTACTCCCCCTCCTGCTCCTAACTCCTCTGCCACTGGGCCAGGCGTTTCTTTGTGTCGTAAATCAGACCCAACTAATTATAAGGCCTAAATTTTGGCCTTCATACTAACATATTCGTAATAAAAAAATTTTGCCACGTCCAGGACTTCAACCTTTGACCACCAGCTTGTTAAAAACGCCGCAGGCCACCAGACCACCTACTTCCTTGTGCTATCTTCTAACCCAAAAATATTTTAAAAGCCTTCTGACTAACACCAACCACACTTAAGGGTAAAAACAAAATTTTTGCTAAAGCCCTAGATCGAGCCCAGGACTTTTCCAACACTACCAACCCTTCCTAAATCACCTAAAAATTAAACTAAACATGAAATCATAATTTTTTTTAAACACCGTTAATTCATTATCCCCTTTTTTTCCCGATCGAAAAAATCCATTCTCTCAACACACAAAACTCATTTATTCTAGGCCCAAATTCGGGGCGTTACAAAGCTATCCTGGTTTCAAAAATATCAAAATTACTAAAAACGGGCCAAGGAAACTTACCCAATTTGGCCATGAAAGTTTCTTCTCTCTCTCCTAGGGTTTCCATGGAATATTTTAGGGAAGAAGATGATAAAAATGATTTTTATTTCTATTTAATAAATTATCATCTTTTAATAATTTTGGTTTCTAATTTAGTCCTTAGCCTTCTTCTCATTTTCCATGGAAAATCTACTAACTTCTTATTAATGGCCTAATTGCCATATAAAGACCTAAATTTTTTACTCCCATAGCTCTTTAGTCTTTATAGCTACTAGAATTCAACTTTTACATTTTATGCGATTTAGTACTTTTCCTAATTAAACATCTAATCGATAAAATTTTCGTATCAAAATTTTCAAATGACATTTCTAACATAATACAGTCCATATAATAAAATAAAAATAAATTTTCTTTTCGACTAAGATTTATGGTCCCGAAATCACTGTTCCGATTTCACGGAAATTGGGCTATTACTGAAAAAGTACCAGTGGTAACATCTGGTGCTTATGCATCCTCACGAGCTCGAATAGCGTAAGCTCTGGCTAGCGCTCGAGCTTCAGATCTCACAGCAGAATCCTTTGTTGGACCTTTGCTACTATTCACATATCCAGTATTTTGATGTGGTCTCCGCTAGCAACTGTATTACTCGGCCTTGTAGTCGGAAATTTGTCTTTCTCGGATAACTCAGGACAATCACGAAAAAAATGTTCTTGTCAGTCACATCTGAAACAAGCTTTATTATTCATCCAATCATTTCCAAAATGCCACCTTCTACATTATTGACACCGAGGGTTGTTAACTTTGACGCTATCAACACTCGATACTGAAGTGACATGAGCTTTTGGATCGTGTGTTACTTTCCATGATCTCTGTTGGAATACCCTATTGAAGCAGTCGAACAGTTATAAGAATCCTTTGATTTCTTTGACGATGAATGATATGATTTACCCATTGACCTCTTTCTCGAATCTCTAGCCTCAGAATTGGCTCATCTCTTTTCTTTGCTAAGCTCCTCAGCTTTGCAGGCTCTATCGACCAAAACAATAAATTTTTTCAGTTCCAGAATTCCGACTAGAAGTTTGATATCCTCATTCAACCCATCTTTGAACCGCTTACACATAATTTCTTCAATAGAGACGCATTCTCGAGCATACTTACATAGTCTCACAAATTCTCTTTCATACCCGGTTATGGTCATACGACCCTGTTTCAACTCTAGAAATTCTTTGCGCTTCTGATCAGGAAACTGCTGACTTATATACTTTTTCCTGAACTCAGTCTAGAAGAATTCCCACGTGACCCGTTCTCTTGGTACAACAGATATCAAGGTATTCCACCACTGATAAGTTGTATCTCTCATAAGAGACACAACACATTTAACACACTTAGATGGTGTACAAGACAATTCATCAACAACTCGGATCATATTCTTAAGCCAAAACTCAGCTCTCTGAGGATCATCATCAACTGTAGCTCTAAACTCTTCGGCCCCATACTTTCGAATTTTATCAACAGGTGGTTTGCTTAAATGTACGGGTTCTAGAACTTGAGAAGCTACCAAAATCGATTGAGAAATAGTTGGGGTGAAGGTTGTTGAGCAGCCAGATTCGTTCGGACAAACTCAGAAAACCACACATTCATCATTTGGAAAAAGGTTTCCTGGGCCTCTTCTTCTCGACCCCCAGATACGGGTCTCGAACCAGACGGCGCTGCTCTGTGAATGGAGGCTGAGTCTGCTCGATTGGAATCCATTACTATATGAAAACATAATTTAAAACTATTAGGAGATATCACACTATCACAGGTTAAATATGGCATGTATAGCTAGACTCACACACACTACGTTAGTTCGAGAATCGACTAAATCGTAGCTCTGATACCAATAAATATAACACCCCTAACTTGTATCCGTTGCCAAAATAGGGTTATGGAGCATTACCAGACTTATTTAGTAAACAACCATACATTTCATAATCATTTCTCAAATCCAAACAAAAGTCATACAAATGCAGTCATATAGTCCCTAACACGAGCCCTCGACGCCCAAAACAAGCATTTAAAATAATTCGGGACTAAATTGAGAACTCAAGGAAATTTCGAAAAAACATTGAAAATTTTCAAAGTGCAGGGACACACGCCTGTGTGGCCAGGCCGTATGTCTCACACGGCCAAGAGACACACCCGTGTCACAGGCCATGTGGACATTCAAAATAGGATCACATGGTCGTGTCCCAGCCCGTATCCGACCCCGTGTAACTCACTCTTTGACTTGGGTCACACGGCCAGACCACACGCCCATGTGTCAGGCCGTTACTAGGTCGTATGAAAACTAGAGGGTATACTGACTTGTGCCACACGGCCAAACCACACGCTCGTGTGCTAGGCTGTGTAGAGCTACTAACTTGATTTTTAAAGAAGTATCAGGGGACACACAGTCGTGTCACTTGACTGTGTGTAACACACGGTTGAGATACACGCCCGTGTCTCTGCCTGTGTGGAAAAAAATAGGCTATTTTCCAAGCCTTATTTCTCACCCAAAGTGGTACCAACCTACACATACCAAATAGCATATGACTATATCATCATTAGGCATCCAAACCAATCACAACCATGTTTATATCATACAATTTTATCCCTATCAATTTTAAATTCATAGACATTTCAAATGATCATTTGAAAACATGCCAAAACCACCTTCAAAAACTATCTAAATGGTCAATTACATATATACACTACTTGCCTAAAACTTAGCATGCAAATACATTCTCAATTTCAACCATTTGCTACCTTAAATACAAATTCACAACAAGGTATTCACATAGCAATTATAAACCACATATCAAAGGGCCATACACAACTATTTATATATCAAGCAACATCAATGGCTAAAACATAACAAAATATATAGGCTTCCATTAGCCAACTAACCTATACATGCCATATAACCAAAATACATTAAGTCCAAAAGTATCAAAATAAGGGTTCGATAGTGTGATGCAATCTCTGACAACTTCCAAAGCGAGCGAGCTTCCGAATCACTATAAACACGGAAAAAAAATAAACAAAGTAAGCAATTAAGCTTAGTAAGCTTGTATGGCTATTAAGTACAACTTACCATTCATTCAAAATTTAAATAAGCATAAGTAAACATAAGTAAGTTTCAATCAATCGAAAGGTTAACACATAATCATAACCTTGTTAGTCATATATGAATACATCAACTATGAATTACTTGACATACTTTTCACAAATACCTGAACTGGTTCATATCATCTCTTATATCCACATACCATCATCTTTACCGTTGAACCATTTGGAATACTATCGGATACTCGGGAATCTTGCACACTAAGTTCCAAATACGTGGTTAAAACCACCTCTATCTCATATCTCATATAGATGCTCACTTTCGAGCCATCACTGAGTCTGCTCACACAAGCTGACGGTCAAGACGTAGCTACACGATGCTGCTCACACAAGTTATCAAGTAACCGCAACACATGCCCAAAAACAAAGCCACCAGTAGAACGTACAGACCAGCACCCAAAACACAGTAACCCCTAATGACATGTCATTTGTCCTATCTATTCCTAAGGTTCAACCGGGATTTATACAATTGTCGATATCTTGTAGAGAATTTTCGTAGTTCCGTATCATTCCAATTATAATAATTAAGCATGTAAACACATATAATTTAAAGCCTATTAACATACAAACTTACCTCGAATTAATACGGAGAAAAAGATCATTCAGTCCACAACTTTATCTTTTCCCTATCTAAATTCGTACATTGCTTTTCTTGATCTATATAATCAAATTTAACTTATTTAAATATCATTCTATTCAATTTAACACAAAATTCATATTATGGTAAAATTACTATTTTGCCCATAAACTTTCGACTTCTTTATAATTTAGTCCCTATCTCATAAAAATGCAAATTCATGCAATTTAACTTATACCCATGCCAGCCAAATTTTACCTAAGCCTATAGCAGGTCATATTTTTCATTATTTCACACATTCACCACATAATTTTCATTTTGCTCAATTTAACCCCCAAATTTGTAATTTCATTCAAAATCACTTAACAAATGTTGTTTATCTAACAACAACCATTCATTTTCTACCTTTAAACTTCAAAACACATACACATTCAACAATGGTGAAATCCTAACTCTTTAACATTTTTGCAAATTAGACCCTGGGCTAGCTAGATTAAGCTACAACAACTCCAAAAACATAGAAATCATTAAAAACCAAGTAAAAATACATACCATGCACTCAAAAATACCATGGCTGGACTTAGCAAGGTTTAATGGCTTTCCTTCCTTTGCAAAATCAGTGAAAGAAGATGGAAAAAGATGATGACCATGTTATTTTTACTTAATTTGTCCTTATTTACTAAATTACTAATTTAACCTTTTAATTAACCATTAAAAATCACTTATATGATGTCCACCTTTGTCCACTATTAATTTTAATGGTCTATTTACCACATAAGGACCTCTACTTTAAGTTCTATAGCTATTAGACACTATTACCTAATAGAACACAACTTTTACACTTTACGCGATTTAGTCCTTTTTATCAAATTAAGCAGGCAAACGTTAAAATTTCTTAACGAAATTTTATACAATCATACTATCATGCTGTAGACCTCAAAATAATAATAAAATAATTATTTCCACGTCATATTTGTGGTCCCAAAACCACTGTTCCAATTTCACTGAAAATTGGCTATTACGTGGTTCTTTTGGTTTGCTCTCGTCTTGGCTCGCTACTAGGGGTGCAAGTCATCACAAATCTTGAGAAATATTTGGGTCTACCAAATATGGTTGAGAGCCGAAAGTGAGAGGCTTTCCAAAACTACAGGGATCGTTCTCGTTGATGCATTGATGGATGGAACTTGCAGTTCTTATCTCAAAAGGGTTGGGAGGTTTTTATTAAATTAGTTTTGCAAACACTCCTTACTTTTACTATGCAATGCTTTTTTTTCCCAATTCTAGGCACTTATGAGTAAGTTATGGTGGCAAAAATCAGGAGGATGTAGGAGACTTCATTGGTGTTCTTGGGCCTCTTTGTGCGAATTGAAATGCAATGGGGGTATGGGATTTCGTTATATGGAAATATTTAATATTGCTTCTCTTAACTTGAAAAAATCAAAAAAAAAATCGAATTTCGAGCTAAACGAATCGAGTTGTTCGAGTTAATCGAGTTATTCGAGTCAACTCGAATTTTTTTCGAATTTCGAGTTCGAATCGAGTTGAGTTTTCGAATTCAAATAACTCGAACAATTCGAATATCAAACTATAATATTTTACATTTTTACCCCTAACTCTCAAACCTTTTCACTTTTCCCTCAAAACTTTTACTCCTTCCCACTTTCCCCCTAAAATTTTTACTCCCCTTCCATCCCGACCCCCCAATCTACCCAAAATTCATTTCCCACCAAAATTTTACTCTCCCATGTACTTTTTCTCAAAATTTTACTCCCAAAAACCCTCAAAACTTTTTATTTTCCCCAAAAATTTTTACTCTCTCCCACTTTCCCCCTAAAACTTTTACTCCCTTCTCATCCCACCTCCCTTCTACACCAAACCCATCCCCCCTAATTTTTTTTAATATTTTCCCTCCAAAATTTTACCTCCCTTCGTATTTTTGGTCTCAAAACCACTGTTCCAATTTCACTAAAAACAGGCTGTTACATGGTTCTTTTGGTTTGCTCTCGTCTTGGCTCTCTACTAGGGGTGCAAGTCATCACAAATCTTGAGAAATACTTGGGTCTACCATATATGGTTGAGACCCGAAAGTGAGAGGCTTTCCAACACTACAGGGATCGTTTTCGTTGATGCATTGATGGATGGTGTAATAGGCCAATTTAGCCCAGGCCCATACAAAAAAATAATAAACCCAAAGTAATAAAACAAAGTCCAAGTCCAGTCCAAAATATATCATTTGGCCCGATCGGAATGGCCCATTACTTGAAAAGATTGAAGGTCCATCTACAAGCTTGACGTATATGGAAACACAATCTTCAAGGATATGCAATCTTAGATATGATATGCAAATCTTAGATATGATGTGCAATCCTAGAAGACATGATATGCAATCTTAGATATGATATGCAAATCTTAGATATGATATGCAATCCTAGAAGATTCGGTATGCAACCTTAGAAGATATGATATGCAATCTTAGATATGATATGCAATCCTAGAAGATATGGTATGCAATCTTAGAAGATATGATTTTGTAATCTTAGAGATTTAATTTGTAGATACCTTTTAATCTTAACCGTTAATGTAATTGATCTGTACCGTTGGATTTGGGGAGGCTCAACTATAAATAGAGGCCTCTCCCTTCATTGTAAAGGAATTGAATTTTGAGTAATAAAAATTCTTGAGAGCATTCACTCAAATTTCTCTCTCTTTTGCGTTCTTATTTTCTGTGGCTTTTTCTTATTTTGTTCTTCGCTCATCTTCATTTCTTTTTGAGTTGCTTCCGTTCGAGTTAGATTTTAGTGGAGGAATTTCGTTGAATCCTCATATTGCGGGAGTTAGGTTGACTTATGCGTTTTTTTAACTTTTTTATCCATTTAATTGCTTAATCATTATTTATTCATTTATTTTAATTATTTTAAACTTTTTTTCTTTTTTGCTTTTCCTTATTTACGTTAAATTGTTTTATCATATATATTATTATTTTTATTTGTTATATATTATCTATATATTATATATTATTTAACTTTAATCATATATGTATTATTTGAAAATTTGTATTCCGTACATCATTCTAAATTGTTTTATTATTAAGGCAAAATTTTCTATATATTGTTTATTTTAAATATGTATATTATTCTTTTATGTATATAATAGACTATTAGTATATTATATATGCTTTCCCTTATATTTCTTTATAGTTAAAGTTTTTATATATTCTATTTTTTTTAAATGTATTATTTATTTTATCATGTACATATATTATTCATCTTAGTTTTTTAGCCATATCATTTTTATACTTTTTTTTATTTTTCTAAAAAATTGTTATAATATTCATTAATTGTTTTGAGTATATTATGTACCTTATATTATTATTATTTTTATACATGAATTTAATCTTGTGAATAAATTTTTTTCCTTAATTTTTTCATAGATTCTTTTAAAATTGCTATTATCTACTCTATATTTTCTGTTTTGATTGTTCATTTTTTTTTAATCCATTATCTTTGTTTACCTTAACATTATTATTATTGCTTGCCATTCTTTTACTTAATTGTTTATGTTAGTGCTAATTGTCAATATAACCTGTAACTTTAGTAAATTGTACTTTTTGTAATAACTTAATGTTACTTTTTTCAAATCCTTGTTTAAAAATATCTATCTCCTTTAATTACCACATTTTATCCAAAAGTTTTTTCTTAAATAAGGCAATGTTTTGTGTTTAGAAATTCAGGAAATAGTGCCCTAACGTACTGGGTTTCGATTTTCCGTTTGACTAAATAACTAAATATCCTTTTAATGAATTTTGTAAATCATGAGATGATTTTGGTTACGAGGGTTTAAAACATCATGTCCTAACGTGCTGGATATGATGTTTGTATGCTTTCGGAACAAAGGAATCTCAAGTTCCAATTCAAATTGTTCAAGCTTTTAAAGAAATCATGTTTTCAAATCTTTTCAAATTTTCGCATTAGGACAATAACTAATCAATCCGATACCAATTTTGGGTGTTACGAGGGTGCTAATCCTTCCTTGTACATAACCGAATCCGGAACCTTTTTTCTTGAATTTCGTAGGCCAAAATCAATGTTTTGAAATAAAACGTTTTATAAGGTGATCCGATCACACCTAAGCAAAAAGGGATTGGTGGCAACTCCATTTTCATTTTAAAGTCGATCCCCGTTTTTTTTTTCAAAATATAAAAATGGTTTCAACGGCTTGGCGACTCCACTGGGGACAATAAGAAAGTCAAGCTGTAAAATTGATTATTTTTTGTCCTTTGTTGGAAATTTGAAAATTCGATTTGAAAATTTGATTTGAAAATTACGATCCCTTTGTTGCATTTGTTTGTGTCATTGCATATGATTGTTATTTTCTTACGCACATTACATTGCATGACCGTTGTGGTTGCACCTTTAAGTGGAAGTGAGAAACTATGCCTTCGTAAGGTTTTCACCTCCGCATGGGCTAGTGGATTGCTTCCGGGATACATCTGTACCTATGTCTTCGTGAGGTTTTCACTTTCACGTGGCCATAGGGAAATGTATTCCCCTGAACTGAACTCGATCTATATGAGCCTATAATGGGTGAAGATTGAGGAATCTGCTGGTTCAGGTACCTTTTCTTTAAAACTAAACCGCATATAGTGAACCCTAAGAGCCCACCTTATGTAGAACTATGCTGAACTCTAGCAGTTATCCATATAGGTGTTTGATGTTTTCTCACTTACTTTGAATTTTATTCTTTGTATATGATACTAATTTGTTCTCTTTTGTTTTGATTGCATTGCATTCACATCATAGAAAAGAGGTGTTGATACAAATTCGATTCCTAAATAGAAGAGTTTGTCATGACAAAATGGAATTCTTGATAAATTGGATTATAATACGGTCGTCCAAATATGGTCCAAGTAAACACAACAAGAGAAGACTGATAGTTCGTGAAGGAATACAAGACTTTATTGCCCAAGGATTCAAGCTGACAAAGACTATTCGAGAATCACCACGTCTTGGCTTTCTTGAAGAGGCTAACGAGCATTGTGGAAATAAGTAAGCAGTGAGTCGCGGCCTAGATCAAGTAAAAAGAGCTAGTAGAGACATTTATTAGAAAGTTAGCGAGATTGGACCTTAATATCCAGATAAGAAGAAAGGAATCAATGTCTTCGCTTGGAATATGAGGGAAAGGCCGTATAAATATCCGTTTTATGTAAAGGAATTTATTTTCTAGAAAAGTTGTTCTAATGGAATTGAATTCAGAATCAACACCTCTTTTTCTTTTTACATTCATTTCATGCATTTGCATTACATCGCATCATATGCATTAAAATCCATAGAAGGACCCTAATTAGTTGATGTTATTCCAGAAAAAGAGAGAAAGAGATAAAGTTAATCTGGAAACTAAACATCGTTACGGTACTCGCGCTAAAGACAAAAAATATGGATCAAAGACTCGAACAGCTCCAGAGAGACATGCAAGACCAGCTGCAAGAGCAGTTGGCAAAGATCCAACAAGATATGAGGGAACAAATGATGGAAGCCCAAAGGAATATGGTGGCTCAAATGACTCAGATACTGAATGGGGCAATGGACAGGGGAAAAGGCCCCATGACTAATGCTGGAGAAGATAATGAGGATTATCCTCCAGGTTTTACCCCACCGCATGCACAAACACAACCTGAAGCACATCCTCGAAGGTCGTCTGTTACAATTAGGCCTCAACAAGGTCAAGCTGATACTGAGGTGCCCATGAATTTCCAAGTTGGCTCAGGATCTAACCCAGGAGATAACCCTGCTAATCCTGTTATCCCTGATTTAGATATAGCGAAGTGGGAAGGGACGAGAATTTAATTACCAAGGCAGTTAGAGGACCGTTGTAGATAGTTAGAAGAAAAGTTCAAGGCCTTGGAAAACGCTGATAATCACCATGGAATTGATGCTAAAGACTTGAGCTTGGTTCCAGATTTGGTGTTTCCTCACAAGTTCAAAATGCCAGAATTTAAGAAGTACAATGGGACTAGCTGTCCTGAAGCCCATATTACCATGTTTTGTAGACGGATGACTGGGTATGTTAATAATGATCAACTGTTGATCCCTTGTTTCCAAGATAGCTTGGTAGGGGCAGCGTCCAAGTGGTACAACCAATTGAGCCGTGCTAGGATTAATTCCTAGAGAGACCTAGCACAAGCATTTATGAAACAATACAATCATGTGACAGACATGACGCCTGATAGAATCACCTTGCAAAACATGGAGAAAAAATCAAATGAAAGTTTCAGGCAGTATGCACAAAGATGGAGGGAAGTTGCCATGCAAGTTCAGCAGCCGCTTTTAGAAAAGGAAACCATAATGCTTTTCATCAATACACTAAAAGCCCCATTCATTAACCATATGTTGGGAAGCGCCACCATAAGCTTTTTAGATATAGTAATGTCTGGTGAGATGATTGAAAATGCGGTAAGGAGTGGGAGGATAGACATGGGAGAAAGCGCCAAAAGATCAGCCCCAAGAAACAAGGAAAATGAAGTGAGTAACCTGAGCATGCATCCCAAATCAGTCACCGTAGGTCGGCTGAGGGCTGCAACCACTAGCTATCAAGGCTCTTCAAAGCAGGAATCTAACTTGAGGCCAAATGCATAAAGGCTCCAATTCACACCCATCCCGATGACATACAAGGAGCTGTATTAGAATTTGTTTGATGCGCATGTGGTGTCTCCGTTTTACTCGGAACCCATACAACCTTCGTTCCTAAAATAGTATAATGAAAATGCCCAATGCGAGCACCACGCGGGAATAACGGGTCACTCAATTGAAAATTGTACTACGTTTAAAAAGTTGGTCGAAAGGTTCATTAAAATGGGAATTGTGAAGTTCGGCATTTCATCAGAACCTGATCTTTGACGAGGCAGTAAATGCGATAATTGAAGGAGTAGACAAGAAAGTTGCGACTCCTTGAAGAAGTCAAAAGCGAAGAGGGAACCGGGGAACGAAGTTTCCAAGCCCTTGCATACTTAGGAGTGTTTTGAACAATGGGATTGTGGAAGAGAACCCTGTATTTTTAGAGCTGATCTAGAGTAATATTCAAAACATGCTTGTTGCCTTAAGCCTAGAGGCAATAAGAACCCTTTTGTGAAATAAGCTTGTGCCCGGAATTTTTATTTCAATAAAATGCATCTTTTTTAGCAAATATTCTTTTATTTTTTCCATTTCATACTGTACATACAATTGTTCTTAGTTTTTTTTCCTTTTGTTTGTTCTTTGGACTTTCTTTCAAGTATTCTTTCATTCTTCATTCATGACCATACAAATAATCATTATTTGAATCATTTATTCTTTGGAATCTTCTTTTGAACCTACAATAGGTCTCCAGATATCGACGATGTGAGCAACGTTGTTACTGACTCAGAGTCTCCTTTCGAGTAAGATATGTGTCTAGAGGGATCTCAGGACTTTGAAGATGGCAGAGATTGTAACCTATCTTCTGATTTGTTAAGAATGGTAGAACAAGATGAAAAACAGACCTTACTCTACAAAGGGTCAGTGGATATTATGAGCCTAGAAAATAGGTGAAGATTGTAGCCTAGCTCACCACAGAAATAAGGCGAGACATCATTGAGTTATTTTTAAGAATTCAAAGATGTTTTTGCATGATCATATCAGAACATGCTTAGGCTACTGAGACGCGGATACGTTGAAATCTTAAAGGAGATACATAAGGATGTCAGAAGGACACATGCTAATGGTTTTACAATAGCCAAGCTAATCATGAGGTTTGGGTACTGCTAATCTACATAGAAGGGGATGGCATCAGTTATGTCGTATTTAAGGAGACAAGATTCATATGCCTCATTAATTTCTTCAACGACTTTCTCTATGTGGGGCAGGCCAATCTCGGTAAAATTTCTAGTATACATCGATTTATCTTGGTGGTCGTTGAATACTTTATTAACAAGGAGAAAGTAGCATCACATGTCAATTTTACAAGGTCAACAGTTAAAAAAAAATAGGCACCGACAAAGAATGCCAAAAAGGACAATGTCAAAAGTTTGTAGTCCGTTCAAAGATCAGACGTCATATCATAGAGCAACAAAGGCAGCCAAATAAACAAAAAACAAAACAAGGATTGTAGGAAAGATGACCGAGACTTGTAAAGATTGGCATAAAGAAGTTACCATTTATCCTCTATGATTATTGAACGTTGGCCAGGACCTTTGCCAAGGCAACATCTTACCCACTGGTTTATGGAATGGAAGTGTTTTTGCCAATTGAACCTAATCGAAGAAAAGGTTAAAAGTTATACATCACGGTCAGATGATGCAAGCTTACGACAAAGAGGTTCATCCTAGAGAATTCCACGAGGGGAACCTGATGTTGAAAAAAATCTTTCTTATACAAAAAGATTTCAGAGGAAAGCAGATGCCAAACTGGGAAGGACCTTATGTAGTAAAAAATGGGCCTTTCTAAAGGAGCATTAATATTGACCGAGATGGATGGCAAAGACTTGCCCAATTCAGCGAATTCAGGTTCAGTCAAGAAGTATTTTAACTGAAAGGGGAAAGGCCAAGGTGAAAACCCGCAAAGGGCGCCTTGAGATCAAATTCAAAAAAAAAAGGTGAGCCAAGGCGAAAACCCGCAAAGGGCGCTTTGAGACCAAAGGGGTTTTGAGCTAAAAACCCGAAATGGGCGGCTCAAATTTTGATCAAAGATAGGGCATGTGGTAGTCTTGCTATGCCTGAATTAACATTGAGGAAGTATGCTACATCTTGGGGGATTGACAAAGTACTCTGGATTCTCTAAACACGTATTGAGCTTAAAATGATCCTCAAGAAGTTTGTACAGAGAAGCTCAGGCTGCGATATCTGGGGCACCTAGTTTCTATCTTACCCATTTTGAATTTTCTATCTTTGATTACTTTATTCTTTTCAAGATACACCCCAATCAATTTTCTTTTATGGCTTTGGCTATCTTTGATTACTTTATTCTTTTTAAGATACACCCCCAATCAATTTTCTTTTATTGCCTTGGTTATCTTTGATTAACTTATTTGTTTCGAGCTATGCTCCTGATTAATTTCCTTCTTGTCCATTGTTGTGATATTTTTCAAGCGTTTTATATTGAAATAACGATTAATGGACTAATAATACTTTCATAAAAGGAGTTTCGCATATTACTCTAGAAGCTTTTAAATAGTATAGGAACCTGAAACAAGACTATTGTTTAGAACTCACCAAGCTTAAGGGTTGGAAATATTTGAGCCCAAAGTGAGTTTATCTCTTCAGATTTTCTGTCAAGGACATTGGTTGATCAAAAGACTAGATATTGCGTCGATGATACAAATCCGACAGAAAATAAGTAATGACAACCCAAGCGTAGAAGGAATCATTCTCGAAAAGAAAAAATGACATTCTGTATCCATGCGAGTATCATGCATACACATCTGGTCGGGTCACTGGAGAGTGATCAATGGATGGAACAAGTTACAGATTATATACCCCATAGTTACAGTGGGATGAATTGAAAAAGATACAAGTCCTATACCTTTGAATTGCAGTGGGAACGGATCGAAAAAGGTTCAAATCCTATAATCCTGAACCGCAGTGAGATGGTTTGAAAATGGTACAAGCCTTATGTCCCTGAGGTACAGTGGAAAGGACCCTAAAGTTAGTGGGGCAAATCAGTCGAGAAAAAATGTTTTCGGGTTTTTTGTCAAATGCCAGCCGAGTAGGAAGACAGTGTACTACGTTAACGATAGAGCCCTGATGAGCAATAAGTGGTGACATCCTAATTATTAAAAAGGATCGTCCTCATGAAATTTTGCATTTGTACATATGTCATTCGGTTAGGGGCAGTTGATTCGTTCAGATCATAGCATCCTAACCATTTTGCATAAGCATAAACACATAAAACCGATTTTACAGGATAGGTCCCCCAGAGGACGGTGTCGCAACATTGGTGAATTCACAGATCTTGTCTTCCTGAGATTGCAGTGAAGCGGATCGAAGATACTAGTCTAGCATCCCTGAGTTTGCAGTGGAGCAGACTGAAGATAGCAGATCTTGTCTTCTTGAGTTTGCAGCGAAGCATATCGAAGATACCAGTCTGGTATCCCTGAGTTTATAGTAGAGCAAACTGAAGATAGCAGATCTTATCTTCATGAGATTGCAGTGAAGCGGATCGAAGATACTAGTTTGGCATCCCTGAGTTTGTAGTGGAGCAGATCGAAGATAGCAGATCTTGTCTTCCTAAGTTCGCAGCAAAGTGGATCGAAGATACCAGTCTGGCACCCCTGAGTTTGCAGTGGAGCAGACTAAAAATAGTAGATCTTGTCTTCCTGAATATTGCAGTGAAGCAAGATCAAAGATACTAGTCTCACTTTTCTGAAGTTACAGTAGGATGGATTAAATCTACAAGAGCAAGTCTTATCTCCCTGAAGTTGCAGTAGAATAAGATTAAAGCTACAGATTCAACCTCCTTGAAGTTGCAGTTGGGTTAGAAACTACTTGAAGAAGATGAGGATCAAGAAGTTAAGGCTCGGCAAGACCGGGCAAAATTGGTCCTTTTATAGTCTTTGCTCCATTCTCGTTACACGACAATGAGCAAAGAGGGGCATCCCTGAGTTTGCAGCGGAGCAGACTGAAGATAGCAGATCTTATCTTCCTGAAGTTGCAGGAAGCAGATCGAAGATATTAGCCTGTCTCCCTGAAGTTGCAGCGGAGCAGACTGAAGACAACAAATCTTATCTTCTTGAAGTTGCAGGAAGCAGATCGAAGATATTAGCTTGCCTCCCTAAGTTTGTAGCGGAGCAGACTGAAAATAGTAGATCTTGCCTTCCTGAATATTACAGTGAAGTAAGATCAAAGATACTAGTCTCATTTTCCTGAAGTTACAGTAGGATGGATTAAATCTACAAGAGCAAGTCTTATCTCACTGAAGTTGCAGTAGAATAAGATTAAAGCTACAGATTCAATCTCCTTGAAGTTGCAGTTGGGTTAGAGACTACTTGAAGAAGATGAGGATCAAGAAGTTAAGGCTCGACAAGACCGGGCAAAATTGGTCCTTTTATAGTCTTTGCTCCATTCTCGTTACATGACAATGAGCAAAGAGGGGCATCCCTGAGTTTGCAGGGGAGCAGACTGAAGACAGCAGATAGTATCTTCCTGAAGTTGCAGGAAGCAAATCGAAGATATTAGCCTGTCTCCCTAAAGTTGCAGCGGAGCAGACTGAAGACAACAGATCTTATCTTCCTAAAGTTGCAGGAAGTAGATCGAAGATATTAGCTTGCCTCCCTAAGTTTGTAGCGGAGCAGACTGAAAATAGCAGATCTTGTCTTCCTGAATATTGCAGTGAAGCAAGATCAAATATACTAGTCTCATTTTCCTGAAGTTATAGTAGGATGGATTAAATCTACAAGAGCAGGTCTTATCTCACTGAAGTTGCAATAGAATAAGATTAAAGCTACAGATTCAATCTCCTTGAAGTTGCAGTTGGGTTAGAGACTACTTGAGGGTCAAGAAGTTAAGGCTCGGCAAGACCGGGCAAAATTGGTCCTTTTATAGTCTTTGCTCCATTCTTGTTACACGACAATGAGCAAAGAGGGGCAGCTGTAATAGGCCAATTTAGCCCGGGCCCATACAAAAAATAAGAAAACAAAGTCCAAGTCCAGTCCAAAATATATCATTTGGCCCGATCGGAATGGCCCATTACTTGAAAAGATTGAAGGTCCATCTACAAGCTTGACGTATATGGAAACACAATCTTCAAGGATATGCAATCTTAGATATGATATGCAAATCTTAGATATGATATGCAATCCTAGAAGATATGGTATGCAATCTTAGAAGATATGATTTTGTAATCTTAGAGGTTTAATTTGTAGATACCTTTTAATCTTAACCGTTGATGTAATTGATATGTACAGTTGGATTTGGGAAGGCTCAACTATAAATAGAGGCCTCTCCCTTCATTGTAAATGACTTGAATTTTGAGTAATAAAAATTCTTGAGAGCATTCACTCAAATTTCTCTCTCTTTTGCGTTCTTATTTTCTGTGGCTTTTTCTTATTTTGTTCTTCGCTCATCTTCATTTCTTTTTGAGTTGCTTCCGTTCGAGTTAGATTTTAGTGGAGGAATTTCATTGAATCCTCATATTGCGGGAGTTAGGTTGACTTATGTGTTTTTTTAACTTTTTTTTATCCATTTAATTGCTTAATCATTATTTATTCATTTATTTTAATTATTTTAAACTTGTTTTTCTTTTTTGCTTTTCCTTATTTACGTTAAATTGTTTTATCATATATATTATTATTTTTATTTGTTATATATTATCTATATATTATATATTATTTAACTTTAATCATATTATGTATTATTTGAAAATTTGTATTTCGTACATCATTCTAAATTGTTTTATTATTAAGGCAAAATTTTATATAATAGACTATTATTATATTATACATGCTTTCCCTTATATTTCTTTATGGTTAAAGTTTTTATATATTCTATTTTTTTAAAATGTATTATTTATTTTATCATGTACATATATTATTCATCTTACTTTTTTAGCCATATCATTTTTATACTTTTTTTATTTTTCTAAAAAATTGTTATAATATTCATTAATTGTTTTGAGTATATTATTTACCTTATATTATTATTATTTTTTGTAACACCCCAAACCCGGCCCATGCGTTTCGACCGGATCTGACATGTTATCAACACATAACATTATATCGGATTTTGAAAACACAAGTTAAATTAATTAAATTTGAATAAAGGAGAGACTTTTTGAAAATAAACCTCTTTGTATTTTTATTATTAAGTATAAATAAACATTATCATAAAATTCATAAGTTGCTTAACATTGAAAACGACTTAGTTGAATGAAAACTAGGGGCCTTATTACATAAATATTCTCGAAATAACCTTGAAATAAATTAAACCTAAAGAAATCTCAAAAGAAAATAACTTGTAGAAATAGAACTTGATGGCCCCTCGAGTCCGTCTCGGCTCCTATGTCCACGATCTACTGTTCATCTGGAAGAGTAGAGAAAAGGAAAGCGTGAGTCACAGAGACTCAGTGTATAAATCTCAAAACACACATCGACCTGAGCCCACAAACACATTATGGGCCTTGGCCCATACAGGAAGGCATCAATCATTATCACATAATAAACAATAAAGAGTGAATAACCCAACCCATCCTAGGTTTCCATCCTCTACACACCAACCCGTACCAACCATCACACCTTGGGGATTTCTACAATCAACCCTCCATCCGCTACACACCAAAATGACAGCCGTACTGCCTATTCCTATTAAGTAGGAATCATTAAACGTGGCATAGCCACCGATCACAATGTGACCTAGCATTTATATTTGTGGGTTTTCTACCATCGATCACTGCGTGACCTATCATGCACCATCATATCAATATCCCATCCCATGCATACACACATAAAGGAAACATCATGCAGTCATATATATATTTTTTTGATACACATAGGGAGTTCTATGTTTACGTACCTGGCATCCTTGCCTAACCCTTTTAGGGTTCCATTCGACTGTCTATACAGCCTTATTCCGGCTTTTAGCCCATAACATACATAAATAGATATACATACAGGTTTATTAGTAGTGTGTTAGAGATCTACACACCTGATTACCGATAAAACGAGGCTTTCTATACCGACGCTATCCTTAGTCGACACAACTGCTATCTGCCTAAGGTGTTGTTCAGAAGCCGGTCCACAACAAATTGGCCAATCTCGAACAGCAGATACTGCTCGTTTCTTAAACTTAGGGATTCTTTCTTTTGCCTGATCCATATTTAATTCCATCAAATCCTTTTCAGAGCTACTATAACAATGTTTAATCGTTAATCCTCCTTTTAGAGTTAAGATCATATATATATTGAACGAATCTAATAAAAATCTAGGGATAATCTTCTTACCTTAAAATCTCGAAATTGGAGACTTATGATTTTCGGCTTTTAGATCTAGTCGACTAAGCCTCCTTCAAATCCCGAATTGCCGCCCATCATAAAACCATTAACTATTAGCTTTCGGCTTTTGCCTTTCTAAAATAGATTATGAGAACTAATCAAAATTCGACTCTTACCTTAGCTTAGGAGATTCGGCTAGCACTAGGGAGAGGATTCGGCAATGCCGATGGAAGATTTAAATGCCGGAAGTGTAGAACAATTTCTCAAATAGGATGAATAAAAGAAAAAGCGATGGATGCTTCGGCTTTTTAGAGAAATCGGCACAAGGGAGAAGAAAGTGGGGAAGATTTTCGGCTTTTAAAGAAATTAGAGAAAGAAATTTGGAGAAAAGAAGCTAGGGAATTTCGGCACAAAAGGGAGAGGATTTAATGTCAAAAACAAGGAGCTAGCCCCCTTTATTTATAGGAAATTCGGCAACCCTTTGCCATGTAGTAGCTGGTTTCTTTACTCCTCTCAGTGATGGATTCTTGGCCATCACTCTCTTTGTAGATAAATTCCTAACTTTCCTCCTTTATCTTAATCTACTAGCTCATCTAAAAGAGACTTAATTATCTCTAACTCCTCCTTCCTTTATCAGTATATTATCCACATATTTTAATCATTAAAATCCCTAAATCTTAGCCTTTATCTGCTTATTATCCACATAAAATAAATTCCTAAATAATAGCCTTTATCTGCTTATTATCCACATATTTTAAACATTAAAACCCCTAAATCTTAGCCTTTATCTGCTTATTATCCATATAAAATAAATTCCTAAATAATAGCCTTTATCTGCTTATTATCCACATATTTTAAACATTAAAACCCCTAAATTTTAAACTTGTTGCCATCCACTCCACCTAATCCTAATGCCCAAAATTTAGCTAACTTAAATTAAAAGAATTGGGCTCCATGAAACTTAAATTTGGGCCCCTTACTCCTTGTGTGTGGCATCACCCTATCTTCATTTAAAGTGCCGAAATTGGCCTAAAAACATGGGCTCCTTGCGACCCAAAACTTGTTCCTTTTTAATTGTTAATGATGCCACCTTAAATAATTTAATCTGGGCCTTTGCCTAATTCTAAGCCCAAATTTAGACCCCTTTCACCTAAGTTAACATATTAAACATATTCCTACACCAAATGCATAGGCCCATAAATTTAGGATGTTACATTTTTATACATGAATTTAATCTTGTGAATAAATTTTTTTCCTTAATTTTTTCATAGATTCTTTTAAAATTGCTATTATCTACTCTATATTTTCTATTTTGATTGTTCATTTTTTTTAATCCATTATCTTTGTTTACCTTAACATTATTATTATTGCTTGCCATTCTTTTACTTAATTGTTTATGTTAGTGCTAATTGTCAATATAACCTGTAACTTTAGTAAATTGTACTTTTTGTAATAACTTAATGTTACTTTTTTCAAATCTTTGTTTAAAAATATCTATCTCCTTTAATTACCACATTTTATCCAAAAGTTTTTCTTAAATAAGGTAATGTTTTGTGTTTAGAAATTCGGGAAATAGTGCCCTAACGTATTGGGTTTCAATTTTCCGTTTGACTAAATAACTAAATATCCTTTTAATGAATTTTGTAAATCATGAGATGATTTTAGTTACGAGGGTTTAAAACATCATGTCCTAACGTGCTGGATGTGATGTTTGTATGTTTTCGGAACAAAGGAATCTTAAGTTCCAACTCAAATTGTTCAAGTTTTTAAAGAAATCATGTTTTCAAATCTTTTCGAATTTTTGACATTAGGACAATAACTAATCAATCCGGTACCAATTTTGGGCATTACGAGGGTGCTAATCCTTCCTCGTACGTAACTGACTCCCGAACCCTTTTTCTTGAATTTCATAGGCCGAAATCAATGTTTTGAAATAAAACGTTTTATAAGGTGATCCGATCACACTTAAGCAAAAAGGGATTAGTGGCGACTCTATTTTCGTTTTAAAGTCGATCCCCTTTTTTTTTCAAAATATAAAAATGGTTTCGACAGATGGAACTTGCCGTTCTTATCTCAAGAGGGTTAGGAGGTTTTTATTAAATTAGTTTTGCAAACACTCCTTACTTTTACTATGCAATGCTTTTTTTTCCCAATTCTTTATGTCATGACTTGGAGGCACTTATGAGTAAGTTATGGTGGCAAAAATCAGGAGGATGTAGGAGACTTCACTGGTGTTCTTGGGCCTCTTTATGCGAATTGAAATGCAATGGGGGTATGGGATTTCGTGATATGGCAAAATTTAACATTGCTTTTCTTATGCAGTGTTGGCTAGGGGTGAGCAAAACTCGATTCAACTCGAAAAAATCGAAAAAAATTTCGAATTTTGAGTTAAACGAATCGAGTTGTTCGAGTTAATCGAGTTATTCGAGTCAACTCGAATTTTTTTCGAATTTCGAGTTCGAATCGAGTTAAGTTTTCGAATTCAAATAACTCGAATAAGGCGAAGATCAAACGATAATAACATTTACCTCAAACGCGCAAACATTACGGGCCCGCAAAACTTTTACGCCGGCCCACCCCCCCAAAAACTCCCCTTCCATCCCACCCCCCCCAATCGACCCAAAATCCATCCCACCAAAAGACTTTCCCATTTACGGGGGCTCAAAAGACTCCCAAAAACCCTCAAAACTTTTATTTTCCCCCAAAGTTTTACTCTCTCCCACTTTCCCCCTAAAACTTACTCCCTTCCCATTCCACCGCCCTTCTACACCAAACTCATCCCCCCCAAATTTTTTTAATATTTTCCCTCCAAAATTTTTACTCCCCCCTATTTACTTTCCCTCAAACTTTTATTCCCAAAACTTTTTATTTTCCCCCAAACTTTACTTCTCACTCTTTACTCTCAAATAAAAAATCAAAATGATATAAAAATCACTAAACATAAATAGTAATAATTTATTTATATCTACTATTTATATTAAATTAAATTTCACATTTTATATTTTTTATATTATTGAATTGTTTAGTCATATTGAATATTTATATTAAAATTGAATTATTAATTATGCCATAAAATATTTGTGTTAAAATTTTATATTGGTATCAATTTCACATTTTATCTTTAAATAAATTTTATTAAAAAATTATATTTTTACATTTAATATATTTTTAATTCCAAAATACATAATGACAAGAATTTGAAGATAATTGAAACAAGTAAGCAAGCAAAGAAACTAACCTGTATATAAAAGATTAATAAATAAATTATAAGGTGATGAAAGTTAATAAAAAAATTGATTAAGGTAGACAAATTTTTTTACGATGGGTGACAGTGGTTACAAGGGCTCAAAATTATTTTTTAAAATTCAACTTGAACAAATATATTCGATTTGATTTGATTCGATTCAAATTCCATCTCACTCGACTCGATTCGAGAAAATTTCAAAACAAATTAGGATGATAAAATATGATTCATCAACTCGATTAACTCGAAATTTTTTCATTCGATTCAATCGAACGCTCACCCCTAGTGTTCACTACACCAAAATAGACTTTTAGCGGCGTTTTTTTTGGATTTTAGCGGCGTTTCTAAGCGCCACTAATAGTGTTTGCGGCGCTATTTAAAGCGCCGCAAAAAACGCCGCTAAAAAAACGCCACAAAAGCTAGCGGCGTTTATTGTGAAAAAACGCCGCTATAAGTCTTGACTTTTAGCGGCGCTTTTATCAGAAACGCCGCTAAAGGTTAAGACTTTTAGCGGCGCTTTTATCAGAAACGCCGCTAAAGGTTGGGACTTTTAGCGGCGCTTCTAGAAAAAACGCCGCTAAAGGCGGGGACTTTTAGCGGCGCTTCTAGAAAAAACGCCGCTAAAGGCGGGGACTTTTAGCGGCGCTTCTAGAAAAAACGCCGCTAAAGGCGGGGACTTTTAGCGGCGCTTCTAGAAAAAATGTCGCTATAGGCGGGGACTTTTAGCGACGCTTCTCTAGAAAATGTCGCTATAGGTTGTGTCTTTTAGCGGCGTTTTTAACACAAACGCCGCTAATTTGCATAGATTTCCAATGCTCTTTTTCTCCAATATCCTACCCTCCCTGCATTAAAACCAACCAAAAAACAGCAGCAATTGCATATAATTTCAACCCAAGGCAGCAAATAAAACATTTAAATCTCACCAAAAGTATTAAATCTAAACGAAACTTCAAATTTAATAAAAGATATATGATATTCATTAATAAATAAAGTATAATTCAAACAATTCTTATAATAATGTTAACTGTAATAATGTTAAAAAAAATCTTACAAGAAGAAAACAAATGTCTAAGAGGGCGGCCTCTGCGACTGCTGCTGGAACAACTGCATCATCTGTAGCTGTAGCTGCAGTTCTTCATATTTTCTGTTCTGTTCTGCCTCCCTCACTGCTGCCTCCGCTCTAAGTTGAGCAATATGCTCCGCCTCCCTCGCTGCTGTCTCCGCTCTAAGCTTAGAAATTTGCTCCGCCTCCCTCGCTGCTGCCTCCGCTCTAAGCTGAGAAATTTGCTCAGCTGTGCTCGCTTCCATCTGAGATATCTGGTCCTTCAGTCTCTGAACTTCGGCACGAGATTGACTCCCGGAAGGCATGTATTGCCGGGAGCCGGATCCAAAATATTGGGTCGGGGTAACACCAGATCCTTGACATCGAACCCGACCATACCTTGTAAGACCCAAAACATTAGTGATAATTATGTTATAAATATACTCAAGATTAACAGAACTACCAATCGAAGCAGTCGTACCTTTCAGGACCCAAAACATCAGTAATAATTCTGTTATCAATCTCCTCGAGATTAATAGAACTATCAGACGAAGCAACCGCTTCATACTCCGACTTCTTCTCCTTTAGTTTATCCTAATAAATCAATGAAAGAGTTAGAAACGAAATATTTAATAAAAAGGAATGGAACATAACTTAAAATTATAAATTTAAAACTACAAACGATGAATTAAACTATTGTAATTAAACATTATAAATATTTATAATAAATCAAATTTTATTAAGTAAATATACCAAATTTTCTGCAGCCTCGGATGTCATCGGAGATCCATCCTTCTTCCTGTGCGTAATGTCAAAAAGCTGAAGGCGTCCAACTTTTTGACCTGACGAAGCTTCCTACATTATAGCAGAAAAAATATAATTTAATAGTATAAAGTCATTAATATTTGAAAGAAGTAATAAATTATAATACCTCGACCTCAGCTACACGAGCAAAACTTTTGGAACCTGTCGTGTGCGTGAATTGTTGTTTCTGTCTACTGCTTGTTCCAACTCGCTCACGGTCCTACGTAATGGAATTTGAATTATGTATATAGAAAATACGATAAACCAAAAATTTTATAAGACTTTAGAAGTACGTAATACCTCTCCTTTCTTTGAATTCCAGAATCTAACTTGATCTTCCCATTGGTACCTCAACATTTCCGGCGGGACATTTTGCAATTTTTCGTCGAGGCTTATGTCTTTCTTAAAATATTGTTTTTTTAGGGTGCTTTTATTGTCTCTCCATTTTTTTCCCAACTTCTTCTTAATATAGTCATCGGAGACTTCTAAAGCAAATCTACCCTGAAAAAAAAGTTTAAAAAGTTAATATAAATGAAGGTTAAATTAAAGTATTATAAATTACATTAACCTTTTATTACCTTAATATTATCGAGAGCCTGATTTTTGTTGGCATCAGGCATGTGATGCCATGATTAGTAGTTAATGGGCAACATATTCGTATTTCGTGCTATAATGCCCAAATAGCCTGCCAACAGTCGAGCTTCAGATCCGATAGGCTGGCCATTATTGTTTCTCCTTACTTGAACACACTGGGTAGGCTCTAAGTCGTATAAATCTGTAAGTAATGTACGTCCCCGACCTCTGCGCGTCCCACTACCCTCAGCTGAAAAATGATATATTATTATATTAAAATTAAAAAATGAATCAATACTAAAATTCAACATGCATGTAAAATAAACTTAACATTACTTTGGAATTCTCCATGCTCGTCATCTATGTCCGGCAGACTAGAAAATCCAACAATTGTATCCTGTCCACTATTTACTTCTTCTGGATTTGGAATATTCTGGACAATATTTAAACCTCGTAATCGTCTTCTAGGCATTTTCCCTGCAATACACATAAAATAGTTCAAAATTTTAGTAACAAATAACAACAATAATAGGACATTTAAAATAGTTAAATTATATAACATGACCAACATGAAAATTATAATATTACATATAAATAATAAATCGTTAAATCTTACTACATCATATTTCGTAAATATCTTCGTCCACATCCTGACGAACCCATTGAAATTGTTGACTAGTACTAGAAGATGTACCAAAGATCCTTCAGAACACCGTGGTGGTGCCTAAGTATGATTCGGCTTGATTTCTACTTCACCAATAGATTATTGATCCCCCTTCTGCAAAACAGATTAGTTAGTGATGGCACAAACTAAAAAAGGAACACAAAAAATTGTCAACACTTTCAAAATCATAGCGACACATTAACACCAAATATGATGTACTTCATCTCCTTACTGTCAAGAAACTAGTGCAGTTAGGCAAAGAAGGATTCACTAGCATTATATAAGGTCAATATGATGTACTTCATCTCTTGTTGCCACTTTTACGAACTCGAACAAGCCGAATCAACGTTAATTCATTGTGAAAAGGAGGCATATCCAGATAGGAAACATCAATTCAGAGCACAAGATCAAGAAAGCAAAGTAAGCATCGACAACTGTGGTTTAGATAATTTGAGAGTACAACCAATTTCTTAGCCTAATTTAAAGTTGAAATTAGCCTCTCTTTTTAATGCTTGATCTGTGACTTAATTTTTTTTTAATAACATTTTCATAATTTTCTGTAATTTATTTTTTTATAGTTGACTAAATCGAATATCGAAGGTTCAGCTAATTTGGCTTTCAAATTTTTTTTTTTTTACAAATTAAGAAAGGATAATTACAACGAGAAGATTTGTACCATGATAATTGAGTTGTTTAACAAAGAATCTTAACCAGTAATTAATAATTTATAACAAGGTGATTTGAACTTGAGAGAAATAAGACCACCCAAGTAAACACAAAATTCTACCTAAAACTTGAGCTTAACCATTTTTGCTTCAAACATAAAGCACAAGACAAATAGTTTTGATAATAAATGTTATGTACCGGTTTGACGCAGAGGAAAGTGAGTAACATAATGCCCTTAGCTGCAAGAAAATAATAACAATACAACACAAATAGGTAAATTTGTTCATCCATTTGAACCTTCAATTACATGGATCTACCTACAATGTGATTGTATTATCATAAATAAATAAATAAATAAAAAGCTGTTAAATTTGGAATAAACACAAGAACAGATTCGGTACATGTATGCATGCATATGCAAGTGCATGTGTCTGTGTACACATGCATGATGAAGCAACTAAACTCTGTTCCTTTTTCTACTCAGTTTTTCAACTTCTAAATGGCATAAGAACCAGCAAAGCTTATTCCCATCAAATGAAATCAAAAGTGATCGATACCCTATAATTTTTCAAGTCATTCTTTGTGTTTGGTCATTTTTCCCTTAACTGATATGCAAAGCTGATCGCTTTTTAATTATTGCTACCCTGCATGCACGATAAGGACTTTGCAAACTTCATTGGCCAATACTAGCGTCTTGAACATCATCAACAAGCAATAAAAATTGAAAGGAGAAGGTAGATAAAATTAAGTACACAAGTAACAGAGAATAAAAGACTCTTTAACTCAAATAGCATATAAAAGCAAAAGCTATTTTGCATAACTTGTGATTAGAGTACCAATATTCCCTTGATTTAAGACTTATTGTTAAAGAGTTATAAATTTTCAATGAGATTAATCACCACTGCATTTATACAATAAGTGGAATATTATTGTAAAGAATGGGCAGTAAACAATTTTCCCTGGAAGAAGAGAAGAATTAAAGACACTCAATTATAGACTATGATATTAAAGATACTTTTAGTGACACCAATGATGAAAACTGGAGAAAAATATCTCAAAAATGCAAAAATGAAAGCTAAAAATAACCAAATATCTTAAAAAGTTTTTGGAGAGCTATATAGTTCGGTGATTATTTTCATTCTACATAGGTCCTCTCCTTCCTCCTTGATCAATGGCATGTCAGCAGTTAGAAAATTCTAAAAATTAAATAAACCCAGCTATGCTCAGCAAACAGAGTATGGGACGAGAGTTTAAACATTCTTTTAGTGAAAATACACAATAGCATCCCATTCAAAGAAATCCCACACCAAATAAAACATCCGGCAACAAATTCATAAACTCCAAGATAAATAAAAGACGGTTCACCAGAGTGAATATAATTGATCACACATAGTATGTACAATTGAATTAGATGCAGAGAGTAAGCACAATCGTGCTCGAGAGGAGAAAACCTTAGAAAGTTTTCCATCAAAACAGCCAGTCGAAGATGACACAACCCGTTAAGTCAGACTTCATTAAGAATGCAATTTCTACAAGGAAGAAACAGATGAAGTATATGCATTTACTTACTGATTTCAAGGCTGACGAATTGGGGGAAAAAATGGGGCTGCTGATTTCGGGTTTAATTGAGCGATTTCGAAGGGAAAATGTAGTAGGGAGAAAGGGTTGGGGGAAAACCTTAACGAAAAAAAGATGAAATTTTAAAAATTTCGGTCTCAATTTAGGGATTTCGGGGGAAGGGGTCAATGAATTTCAGAAGAAGGAAAATGAATTTCAGGGGAAGGGGGAAATGGTAGGGGGAAATTGATTCAGAAGAAGGGTCGACGTCGTTTTAATTAATATACAACAATAAACTTTGTGGCGTTTTATAGCAGCGCCGCTATATCCCATATTTTGCGGCGTTTTTTATAAAACGCCACTAAAAATACATACAAAACGACATCGTTTTAATCTAAATACAGCAATAAACTTTGTGGCGTTTTTTACTAGCGCCGCTATATCCCATATTTTGCGGCGTTTTCAGTAAAGCGCCACTAAAACCTGAATAAACATTTTGCGGCGTTTCTTTAAAAACGCCACTATAGCATTCTAATTTTAATTTTAATTTTAATTTTAATTTTAATTTTAATTTTAATTTTAATTTTAATTTTAATTTTAATTTTAATTTAATTTTAATTTTAATTTTATTTTATTTTTATTTTTATTTTTATTTTTATTTTTATTTTAATTTTAATTTAATTTTTTTTTTATTTTTTTATTTTTAACCTATATTTTTCCATGTTTTAATTATTTCAAAATTTTTTTCTGAGATTATCATTTTTTTAATTTTATTTTTTTTATTTTGAGTATTGAACTTTTTAACTAAAATATTAAATTTTAATTTTTAATTTTTAATTTTTAAAATTTTTAATTCTTTATATGTAAAAATTTAATTACCAACATTAGGATATAGATACATCTCAGAATTACACCTAAATTATTATTAATTTTTAAGTTTTCAATTTTAATTTTTTATACACCTAAATTTTAATATAGATACATCTCAGAATTACATATGAATTTGGTTTAATGTGTAATTCTAGATGTGAATTCTAATTGTGGTTTAAATGTATAGTTGAAACTTTATTTTTAATTTAATCATAGACATTATTTTAAAATAAAATATTACATATCAATATATTTTTATAATGAATAAATATAAATTTTTATGTATGTGCAATATATAAATTAAAAAAATTTATGTTAATTATATCAATAATTATGTTAATATTTTACAAGATCTCGATCAAATTAAAGTTCATGTATACAATTGCACACTAAACCATTGTTCATGTATGCATGCTTTTGGGATTTAACCCATTTTGATATATATATTTTTTAAATAATAATTTACATTTATCTTATTTTGATTTATATTCTAAAAAATCCAATATTAAACCCTAAACCCTAACCCCTAAATTCTAGACCCTAAATATTATACCTTAAACCACAAACACCAAACCTAAACCTTAAACTCAAAACCCTAAATCATAAATATTAAACCGTAAAACTCAAATTAACCCTAAACCCTAAACTAGAAACCTTAAATCATAATCCGAGACCAACTTTTTGGGAATTCATGTGGCCAATGTTAGTGTAGTACAAAACATGCATATATATATTTTAATAGCTAACACATTAACCATAAATCCCTCATGAGGGATTCGGTTTTCGGGATTTTGGGTCATATAGCTAGCACCCTAACCCCTAAACTCTAAAAACCCTAAACTAAAACCAAAAACCCTAAACTCAAAAACCTAACACATTAACCATTTCCTTCAAACCCCCTAACCATAAACCTATAAACCATAAACCCTAAACCAAAACCCTAAGCCATTAACCATTTCCCCTTAAACTCCTAACCCTAAACCTTAACCCCTAATTACCACTAACACTTAAACCTTAATACCGGTAAACACTAAAATATTGAACACTATACAATAAACCCAAACAAAAAACTTTAAAACACTAAACCCATACACCAAAATAACAAACCCTAAACCACGAAATTTACATACTAAACATTAAACCCTAAATCAATTTTAATAGCTTCATTAATTTATAATTAACTTAAATGAAAACTTATAAATTGTTTAGTTAACAAATTGTAACTTTTCATAATTAAGTAACTAAAATAAAACTTTCTCATTGCTTAATAGTGAATGTATCAAAATAAAATATAATTCAAAGCAAGAGTAATAGGAAAATATGGAAAACTTTTAGCGACGCTTCTAAAAAACACCGCTAAAGAGAGAATTAGCAGCGTTTTTTACTAAGCGCCGAAAAAGATCGGGTCTTTAGCGGCTTTTTTTTGAAGCGCCGCTAAAGATTCGATTTTTAGCGGCGTTTTTTTTAAGCGCCGCTAAAGATCGGGTTTTTAGCGGCGTTTTTTTAAGCGCCGCTAAAGATCGGGTTTTTAGTGGCGTTTTATATAAAAAACGCCGCTATATCTCATTTTTGCGGCGTTTTAGAACGCCGCTATATATCATTTTTTGCGGCGTTTGTAAAAAAAACGCCGCTATTGCTCAACCTTTGGCGGCGTTTTCTTTAAAACGCCGCTAAATGATAATATTTGCGGCATTTTTGTTTAAAACGCCACTAAAAACGCCGCTAAAAGTCTGTTTTGGTGTAGTGGTTGGCATAATTTAACATACCCGGGTTGTCTTATGAGCCGTGTTTTTAAAGCCAAATATTTTATTACAGTGGATTTTTTGCATACAAGTTTGGGGTTTCACTCGTCTTTTACCTGGCATAGCATTTTAAGCTCTCGGGGTTTGTTAGAGAAGGACCTTGATTGGCGGGTGGGCAGTGGACGATCCATTTCCATTTGAAATGATTACTGGCTTTAGAGTAATGGCAACTGCAGAATTGGGAACACTTACGTTTGTACTCGGTCAAATGGGTAAGTGATTTAATGTAACCGGGTTTGGCTTATTGGAATGTTACCTTGGTGAGGTCCCTGTATTTCAAAAATGAAGCCGACCGGATCTTAAGTATTCCTCTCACGTTTTGCCTGGGATGACATGCTTGTTTGGAAAGGGGACCCAATAAGTTTCTATACAGTCCGTAGTGGTTACAAAATGTTCATTTCTTCTGCGCGTATGAACTATTCCATACTACTCGTAGCCCTAATATGTGTTCTAGAGATCTTTACACAACATTATGGAAGGCTAGAGTCCCACCTAAAGTGCATATTACGACTTGGCACTTCTGCCATAACTATGTCCCTACTCTATCTACCCTCTACAACAAACACATTTCTACAACTCAGTATTGTCCTAAATGTCGAACCGTCCTTGAGACGACTTACCATGTTATACGGGGTTGCCCTTTAACAGCTTCGATATGGGAGAACCTACAGATCACTTGGCTTGTGTCATACAACGATGCAAATTTTGTTAGCTAGCTCGGTTTCCTGTTTACAACTTATTCTGAGGACTTGATAGAGTTGATACTTATGATGATTTGAGCCCTCTGGATGTCGAGGAATCGTGGGTACCATGATGGGATTACCCACACTTCACTGAAGGTCATTTCCTTTATTCATTAGTATCTCTGAAATCTGACTGCCCTCGATGCGACTGTTGGGGTTACAGTGGCTTCATGTGCATAGCCGTGGGACCTTGCGTTTGAGCCTTTGGTAAAGGCAAACTTTGATGCTACGTACAGGGGGCGCACTACCACGGCCAGGTGTTGGGTGCCTACACACAACTTCACCGCCATGTCTCATTCGCTTTCATTGTAGAGGCATTGGCTTTTACTTGGGTTGTGGAGTTTGTTCATGACCTCATTTTGCAGAGAGTTGTTTTTGAGGGGATTCGTTGACAGTTATTTGAAAGCTCTACTCCAAAATAGAAGACAGGTCAGAAATTTCAGCTCTTATCAAGAAAGGTCAACACTGTTTGCTTACCGGTTTCATCGATCTCGCCATCAAACATTATTATAGGGAACAAAATACCATTGCTCACCTACTAATGTCTCTAGGTTTTCGATAGGCTCATGACCAGTTCTCAGTGGAGCGGGTTCCGTCAGAAATTGAATCTGCAATAGCTACTGATAGGTGGTAGGTCGACCCTCCCGATTATCTCTTTGCCATTGTGTGGTTCTTCGAAGCAGTACCCTGTAATCCTTTGACCTGCTTCGTCCTTTGCCTCTCCATTGTCTTACACATCTCGGTCTACCTTTTGGCATTGGAGAGTTTTGGCTTCCGTGTGTTTTCTTGTTTGTTGCATTTTAGGGGTTTTTTCCTTCTTCTTTTTTATTTTGCCTTCTAGATGCTTTTGATGGGTCTGTTGGGTTTATTTGTTTTTTTTAAGGATTTAAATTGCGATCGCGGTCGCGTTTTTAGTTGCGTTGCGTATATCGCGGTTGCGGACATAACGGATACTATTGCGATCACTGCGTGTATCGCGGTCGTGAATTTTTTTAAAATTCACACAACTTATTATAAAGCATAATAATTATAATTATAATTATAAAAACTCACTTTTAATGATTTTTAGAGTATTTTCTAACACTTATGAATTTTTATTAATATGATATGAGAACACAACTTTTATAATTATTAAATATTCTTACATTTATATACGAATTTTCTAAGAATGTTATATTAACTAATAACAAAGTAAAAAAAAATAAATATTAAACATTTATCATATTTAATAAGTGTGAAAGTTTTTATAGATAAAATAATTGAAAATTCATACTTGAGAGATGTCTACAATATTTCTTGACAGCTTTGAAGATGGTGAAGATATAAACATTCTATGCTGCAAAAGGAAAAAAGGAATAGATAAATGTATAGATTCTCATTAATTATTTCTATTTCCTACCACTTATTCTCACTCTCATTCTACTTTCATATATAGTTTAACATGCTTCGATTCTTAATTATCTTTTCATAAAATATACTCCATTCATTTATCTAAAAATATATTTTAAATGTTTTAATATCATCAAAATTAAGAACATTAACAAAAGTTTTCTTTAAAAAAACATACCTTACAAATAATGGTAGTGGTACGATTTAGTTTTCACCAATTAGTAGAATGACGAGGAAGATCGGATCCTTCACCTTCACTTTGAGAGCGTTCTTGACTTGATTCTCTTGGCCTTTGTCCAAAAATATATCCAAAAAAAGTAACATTTTCACCTTGGTTTTCATATAATTGATATGGAGGATATATTTGAAGAGGAGGATACATGAGAGGTGGAGGTGGGTGATACATTGGTGGTGGAGAATGCATTTGAGGCTGGTATGGCACACCATAATTAAGTAATGGTGGATAATAACCATATGGTTGTGGATAACCATGTCAAGGTTGAAAATATGAAGGTTGTTCTGGTGGATAAAAACCTTGAGTGCTAGTAGATGAATCACTATACCCAAGGTTACTACAACTCGATCTCCTATCAGATGAAGAGCCTATAAAAGTATGCTTTTTGCCTTTTCCTTTTGATGGAACTCTAGGTTCACTTCTATCTCTCCTAGGTTCAGGAAACATATTTCCATCAAACTCTGATCTATCACGAAAATGTCCACTAGTGGTACCAACCCCATATTCTCCTCCATACTGGCTAGAAGATCTAATTTCACCTCTATCACCACTATATCCATCATCCTCATCAATTGGACTTAAACCACAACCATCGGGTCCATCGCCACTCTGACTTGGCGTTGAACTAGAACTTGAATGAGACAACTTTTGTTGTTGAGATTGATTAACATCCATTTCATCATCAGAGGTATCCACAGGCAACACACCGGCATTTTCACCATCTAATAATGGATTCTCTTTCTCATGAAGCCATTCTGATAGTGGATCAACATCTTCAAAGATATAATCAAGGCTGATAGGATTAAAACTAGCATTTATATCATCAGTGCTCATTCTTTTTTAATTCCTTATCTGAAGCCTCATATTATAATTAGTAAACACTAGTTTCTCAAGTTTTTTATACTTTAACGTATTTCTTGCCTTGGTGTGAATATAACTAAATGTGCTCCAATTTCGTTCGCAATTTGATGCTGAAGTTGTTTGACTAAGCACTTTAATTGCTAATTTTTGTAATTCGGGAACACATGTGTCGTATATTATCCACCACTCAGCTACATAATATTATTTAAATTTCAAAATAACTTCAAAATGTACAATATAATTAAATAATATAAATTTAATTAAATAATTTAATTAACTGTTGACCCGGATTCATTTGCTTCCAAGCTCTTTGTGCTTGTGGAGTACTGAATGTCTCATGTTTATCTCTAAATAGTAACAACTGCATAAATAAAAGATAGAGTGAAAATAAAAAAAATAATTCTATTTCAAATTATGTAACTAAGTTACAAATAATATTACTTGAATCTAACCTGATTAACCATTCTGACTTGATTATCAAGAGAATGTTCTAATCTTTCAATTACTGATCGTGTACCTTCTAATGTTTCTATTAGTACATTCTCAAAATACTCCACCCCAAATTTAAATTGAGGATTGAGAAAATAACCTAAGTATAATTTATAAGAATATCATCAAATGATAATAATCTAAAGCTTAAAATAATAAAATATAAAAATATTTCTTAATTATATGAAACATTTTATCTTACCAGCTGAATGCAAGTCGGAATGCATAAAATTCCATCTATTGTCAACAATTTTTTCGTACTCAGTGAAATATCGATAATCTTGTTGAATTGCTCGTTTAGCTCTATCAACAGCCTCATAAATAAAGCCCATTGTTGGTTTTTCGTCGCTATCCACGAGTCTCAATACTTTTACTAGGGGCTCGTAAACTCTTATGAGGTCATTTGCTTTTTTCCAAAAATCTTTTCCCAAAACAATTTTTTTGGCTTCATAAGCAGGCCCTGACTTTTGCTGTCCCCATTTTGATTCTTTAAAATCCTATATATTCATAAGAAAAATTTTAAAATAATATAATTTAAATTATTTGGAACTAATAAAATCATTAAAGGTTGCTATATTTAAGTAATTATATTAACTAATTATAAAATACTAACCTTTGAATTAAACATTTCTCTCAGACCTTGCTTTTATCTTGTTATAATGAGTTGCAAATCGAGTAAGAGCGGGTCGAAGTATTTGTTTCCCTTGTGTATACTTCTTCATCAAATCAACTGTCCAAATGTGATTGTATATAAAACAAGTCACTTTCTTTGCCTCGTCTAACACTTTTGCTACACTGGGCTTTTTCCCAATATCTTCAAGGCATAAATTTAAACAATGAGCTGCACATGAGGTCTAATATAGGTTTTTTCTTTTCAACATTAATTTTTTTCCAGCAGCTTTCATTGCTGCCTCATTATCAGTCACTATTTGGACAATGTAATTTTCTCCAACTTCTTCTACAACTGAATCTAACAAACTGTAGTAGAATTCAGCATCTCTACTGTGAACATTTGAGGCATCTACCGATTTCCAAAAAATGGTTCCTTTACTGCAATAAACAAGGAAATTAATGATGTGCATTTGATTCAAACTGTTGGTCCAACCATCACACATTAGAGTTGCACCCAATTCTTTCCAATGAGTCTTTAGTCCATTTACCCAATCATGAACCCGTTGATACTCTAACTCCAAATATACATATGAAACCTCATAAGGTGTTGGGAGCTTTACACCTTGTCCAACTTCTGTTGACACTTGAATTAAGTTATACAACCATGGAGAGCTTGCTAATTGAAAAGGAAGTCTTTCATATATTAAAAATTTAGATACCGCTTCACCTATCTTCCTTTAAAAACTTTTTAAAAAAGAGTCATTGACCTTTGGTTGCTTTGAACTTTTGCTTCTAACCAATTCAGGTATAGCTCCCCTTAAGGTAAACTCAGACTCACTTGGGATGGATTTACTTGTTCTTTCTCTATGATATTCTCTAGCTGATCCATGAGAAGATCGCCCTTCTTCATAAATGTTATCACAATCACCAGTACTTCGTCTGAATTCGTCCCTTCTATGTCACTCGTGTTGTGATTGGATACTTTCTCGAGTTGTTTGCCTTATAGCAGAAACCTCATCAATGAATTCCCCGTGTTCATCCTCCTCTTCTATTAATTGAGATAAGAATTCATCTCTTCACCTCTTTTGTCTATTTTCTTTGTGTTGCTTTCCTTCAATATATTCATCATACTTTCTCTAATGACACCTGTTAATAAAATAAAATAAAAATCACACTTTATATTATTATCAACATTATATAATCTTTATTGATAAATTTACAATAACATTTAAAAATAATAATGAAGTATCACATACCAGTAACATTAGGACATGGTGCAACATTATCGGTTTTATGAGCAATGTGCTCTTTAAATCGTGTTATTCCTCCTTTCACAACTCTACCACAAAGTTTGCACACGATATTTCCTCTCGCATTTGGCACTAGAGTTCCAAAGTGCCAACCTATATCATTACTTGGTGCACCCTCCATTCCTTTAGTCGAGAACTCTTCACGTGGTGGCATGCTTTATTTTTATTTATATATAAGAAGCATAAAATTATATTTAGAAATATAAGCAACTCATTACTTATATTATCAACAATATAATACCAAAAAAAAAGTAAACATCATTAACATGGAAAATTTAAATTTATTGCATAATCCATACATATTTTATTTTTTAAAAAACAACGATACACCATAACCCATTATTACTTGGTTCCAAAGTTTTTGGTATAAATAGTTTGTTTTGTTCCATTCCATCTTAATAAAATTTAAATTCAAATTGGATCAAATTTAAAAATTCAAGTTTTTCATATTATGCAAACTAAAATCAATAGAGATTTATCTAATGTTGAATTGAAGTCATCTATCGGATTTGATAAAGAAAAACACAATGAATTAATTTGTCTTGATTTTTTACCTTTTATAATACAAGTCATAAGTGAAAATATATTTACAAAATAGGTTAAAATATGCAATAAGTCCTTATATTTTTCATAAAATTGAAATTTAGTCCTTATACTTTTAATTCTAAGAATTTAGTCTCTCTATTTTTTCGATTTCAAAATTTAAGACTAATTGTTAACATTGTTAAAACTATTTTGTTAAATCCAGCTTTAATTACAATGCCATTTTTTTAGTTACATGGCTACCAAATGATATTTTTTTTATTTAAAATGTCACGCCAACAAATTTAACAAAAAAAATTAACAGTTTTAACAATTAGATATGAATTTTGAAATCTGAAAAATAAAGAGTCTAAATTCTTAAAAATAAAAATACAAATATTAAATTCTTAATTTGTGAAGAGTATAGGAACTTATGGTATGTTTTGACCTATAAAATATTAATGAAATTTTGGCTTAAATCACAATGTTGATAATTTCAGGTAGGGGTTAATTTGAAAGGGTAGGCAGAGGCTTTGGCCCCCCTCAAATAGAAATTTTTCATATAAGTCCTTATTAAATTATTAAATTAAATATTAATTTGTAGTAAAATTACATTTTGACTCTTACAAATAAATAAAATTATGTTTAATCCTTTTAAAAATATGAAATCGTAAATTAATACATTGTAAAATTATATTTTGATCTCTCAAAATTTTATTATTCAATTCCAGCCCCTAAAAATTATTGAATTCACCCCTAATTTTAGAAGTTTTATAATTTTAGTTGAAGTATTTTAGGTTTAAATTGTTTCCTTATAGTTTTATTTAATATATATATATATATATATATATATAAACACTCTCATTGCAGTATATTTTATAAATGAATGACAATATAAAAAATTATTTTGGATAATATAAAATTCTAAAATCTAACAATTTTATATAAAAATTAGATTTATTTTAGACTTGAAAATAGTAATAAGAGTTAATTTAATGTTTTTTAATTTATTATATTATTCATGCACTCTAAACAAATATGATGTGGTATATTATTATTGAGTGATTAAAAGGAGAATTTTTAATATCATCCTATCTAAGATAAACTCTTAAAAAGTTTCACGTTATAACTTTAATGCCAATTTACAATGTTATCGATTTGCACTTACTAATAATATTGCAAAAAAAAAACATGATTAAATTATGTCAAACTAAAGTATAATAATCATATCTTAAGCCTTGATCTGTATTAAGTGATTAAAACTATTGACAGACAAATTTAACTTGTATGACCCCATCATTCAATATTATATAATATATATTTTTTTAAATCTAATCATAATAAAGGGATAAAACTAAAATCAGGCTAATTTAATTACAAATGGGTTAAGAAAAAATCATTTTATTATTACTTTATTACCTAATCCATATCCATACCCAAGCCCAAATAAATACACAACATTTATAAAATTATTAATTTATTTATTATTAATAAATACCAAACGAACTCTCTTTTTTACCCTTTTCCTATCTGATTATAACCCTTAATGGAAAAATAAAAGAAAAACAAAATGAAACGGCAGAAGCAGAAACGTTACACAACATTCATAAAATTATTAATTTATTTATCATTAATAAATACCAAATGAACTCTCTCTTTTTTACCCTTTTCCTATTTGATTATAACCATTAATGAAAAAATAAAAGAAAAATAAAATGAAACGGCAGAAGCATAAACGTCTTCTGCCTCTCTGTTCTAAAAGTAAAATCCCTAAAGGCTAAAGTTTTCTTTTTTCCCAAATCCCAACTTGTGTCTTCTCCAATCTCCAGTTCTCCCTTCATCGGAGAAATCAAGAGTTTTCATCCCTAACCCTGCTTTCATCCCTAAAGTTTAAAGAAAATATTTGCACTGCTGCAGATTCAAGACATGCAAGCAAGCAAGAATCAAGAGTTCAAGAAGACAAAATTCCAGGTACTACTCTAGTAACTCTACCACTTACTTGAAAATTGTCAGAGAATCTCGCTTTCACCTGCTGGCTGCTGCTGTGTGTGTTGTTTGCCAAAAATGAGAAATAGAATTTCATATCATTTTCATATTTTCTATTGCTTTTAAGCTTTGAATTTGATTGCTTTTTTCTGTTTATTTACACTTCTTTTTTTTATTGAAAATCTCTGATTTTTTAGGTAGGGAATATATTCCCTTTTGTTTTATTCTGCTTCTGTTGATTTTTGTTTAGAATATTTTGTTTTTAATTTAATGTAACGAAAAATAACGGGAATAGCGGCTCGTTATTGCCGCAATTGGCCGTTACCTGATAAATTGCGGCTGCGATCCACCGCTATCGGTGTGACTCCACTTCACACCGCTATTTTCAGCAATAACGGTTTCGGACGGCGCCGCTACCGCTATATAGCGGCCGCTATTCCGATATCAGACCGCTATTTGAAACCCTGGCTTTTTTCTGTTTGTGCTGGGATAGTGGTAGCATGTCCTGCTGCTTGCTTTGTTTGTTTCCCGTTTTGCCCTTCAATAAATGGAATCCACTTTTTCAAAAAATATATATGACTTCAAAATATAAATTAGGGATTTTCATATTTGTTTGGTTTTTTTTACAAAATATCCTATTTATAAAATAAAAAAGATGTAAGTCATATGACATTTAATTTTTTTTATCCTATTAATTAAAATTTTAAAATTAATTTATGCAAAAAAAATTACTCATAATTTTAAAGTGGGTAATTCACTTACACCCTTTCATATATTTTTGTACAATTCATATTTTCACAATTCAACCATTGAATTTATCGGTAAAGTTATACTTGATATGCATGTAATTTTTCAATGTAATCTGATATCTCTACCATATTGATCTAAAATATAATAAATATTAATATTTATTGAATGGTTGAAAGTTTTCTAATGAAACAAATAGTTGAAAATTTTTAATTTATGTCAAATTTAATACATATGATCTATATAAATAGAATATGAAAAATAAAATTGAATCGTTAAAATATTAATCGTAAAAAATTAGAAAAAGAAAAAGAAAATTACGTTAATTTTACTCTAATATATTAGTAATTGTCTCAAATTCTAATTGAAATAAAATAAAATAAAAATCTCCTACACACTTGTGAATTTGACCGTCACCAATAATAAACATGATAATAGTCCTTTTTGACTAAGCCTTCCAATCAAACTAACAGATCTTAACAGGATGGCGAATACAAAATTCCCTTAACTCATCTTTGAATCCTTTCCAGTAAAAAATCATTTAAAACCACAATTAACTTTTTGTTTCTAACCGCAGGCAGGGCCATAGCTTCCTACCAAATATATATAAAAGCTGGTCAGAGTATCCAAAGAGGTATAAAACTCATCAAACAACCATAATTTATGATAAAAGAATCATCACCCCTTATTTTAAAAATTAAATTGCATTTTTTCCTCTTCATTTAAAATATAAATGAAAAATTAGTTTCTATATTTTTTTGACATAATGACTAAAATTACTCATAGCCCCTTCAACTCTTAAATACGAGGGTAATATGTTTCAGCGCATTCGAACACACGTCCTCCAGTACTTACAACAATATCCATATCAATCGAGCTAAAACTCAATTTCTATTTTTAAATTGCAACAATATAAATATCTTTCTATAAATGGCATGTAACATATTTTAATTAATTTAAAATTTGAAATATATATTTTGATTGAGCTTCTTATGACACCGCTTTTCTAAGTTGAATTACGTCTCTAATTTTAAGAATTAGGGTTTGATTGGTACTATTTTTAATAATCTGCTTTTTTATAGGATGAAATTTTTAGCTTCTCCTTAAAAAGTTTTTTCTCCCAAAAGTACTCTTAAACTAAAATTTAGAGTGAAATTGGATAGGCGATAGAGCTGAGATGCGGTACATTTAGCTTATTTTATATCTCACTATATAGTATTACTATAATATCTAATCACATCTTATTACTAATCACATCAAAATATCAAAAGTAATTTGCCAACACCATTGATCTCTGTAAATGCATAGAAAAGAAATTTTATCATTTGATTTCAAATTCCAGTATACTATTGACGAAGCCTTCCTTCTTTGAAATGTCCCCCCCAAAAAACACCTTTTTTATGTATTACCTAAGAGCTGTAGAGATTCTCTCTTACGGCTCTAGATGGTGACTTAATACAACATTCATGTATAGGGGGGAAAATTTAAATTACAGCTTCTTCCTAGAAAAGAAAATAAAAGCAAAAATATTCAGAAAATTAATTGAAGAAAAATAAAGTTAGATGAATCACGTGAAACCCAATTTTCTTTTCTTCCAGAAATTCATCTCAGGATTGAGTCTTTCGGCTGTTCTCGCCGGTTCTGATTTACACCTTGTGAGGATTAGAGGCCGTACATCCCCAACTTGCTCTGTTTTCAACTCCACTTTTTCCTCTTCAATACCCTTGCAAAATCCCAGATTCTCTGAATCCATTTGGGTTCCCTGCTCCGAGTTTCTGCAAAGGGACACTTTTTTCAAACTGGGATTCTCTTCTTCTTCTTTGAATCCTCTGTTTTCTAGCTTTGTTTCCTCTGTTTCTTCTTCGTTTTTGTCTTGGTTAGCTAATGGCGATCCCCAAAACCTACAAGCTAAAGAAGAAGATCTGTACGGTGCAGATCGACAACGTGTTAAAAGCAATGCATTTTTGGGTGGCGATGAACAGGAAGAAGATGCGAAAATCTTATCTTCCTTCTCATTTTCTTCACTCTTTTCTTCTTCTTCTGGTACGGAATCTCCAGTTTTGATCCCAAATTTCGATGAATCTTCCCCATTCTGTGGTTTTCTACAACACCCCATATGGAAAAACGCCCCCAATTTCTTCCAAGAGCATCGAAAACCAGGCTTGGCCTTAACTTTCCCAGGGAGATGATGACAAAACAGAGCGTTTCTGATCCATTTACAGCGGCTACGGCGGCGAGTCGGGAGTCCGGGTCGACTGGATTTGGAAGCGGTTTGTTTGGAGCGTCTGACACGAACCTGACCCATGCAAGTAACTTTAGGCGAAGAAGGCTCTTGGGTTTCAATGGCGGTATTCTTTTTCCTAACGAACATTGGGCTTGTACGTGACCTTCCCCTGCTTCTACTCCCAACATTGCTTCTCAAAAACCGCATCAATGGTGGCGGATACTTCTCAGCACGACCCGGACTCGACATGGGTTTCGACGATAGCTTCATTTTCCCTCCCAAACAAAAACACTTTTTTTTTTCTTTTTCTACTCTTTTTATCACGAGTATTTGTAGATTTGGCTTTCGCTTTGCTTTCGTAACAAGCTTTTTTTTTTTTTTTTTTGAGTTAGGAGATTGAAAAGATTTGTATTTTGGCTGTTTGTCTTCCTCTAAAAGCATGTGGTTTTGCGTGTAAGAGGTCTGGGGATGGCTGGCTGTCCGTCTTTGGGTCTGCTAACAAACTGAAGAAGATATAGTGGTCTGGTCTGTGGTCACCTTCCTTGTTTGTTTTTCTCTCTGCTTTTGCTTCTTTTTTTTGTTATTAAAAATTATTTTGCACGGATGGGTGAATCCATTGTAATATAATACATAGATATATATTTTCTTTTTTTTTGGGGGGGGGGGGGTTGTAGTCTTGTAGGGTTCTGTTTGGCTTAGCCTGGTCTTGCCATCGAGGTCATTCATTATTTTACTGAAGAAAAACAACCTGTAAAAATCAAATGAAAGTAAAGTAGGGAAAACGACAGATTCATCTGCAAGTGTAGTTAATATAGTGCAGTGATGACCGTTGGATCTTGATTCAGTGTAGTAATATTAACATCCTAAGCTATTGTTTGGAAGAAGAGGGGTTTTAACAGGATAAGGTGAGGCTGTTGTCCATTGAGTTCAGTCACACAAAAGCATTCATGATTGGATGGTGATTGATGCAAAGCGGAAATAAAAAATAAAATGTTAATTTAAACATACAGGAATTTTGTTTGATTATACTCATTTATCTTTGCCCTCCATGAACAAGTGTAGAATCAGTAGCTAACAAGGATAAAAACTGTAGATCTGTAATTTATACAGTAAACTACAGTACAGAATATAAATAATGGTTGAATCTGTTTGCTTTAGATTAGATCCATAGGTCTAACATGACAGGACAGCCTATACTTAAAAGTCAACCATCTACATATGAAGACATCAGATTTCTAACACTGATGTTTAAAATATCAGACATTCTGTTTTGAAAGCTTGTTTTAGCTTTGCATGCTTTAAGCCTGACAGTCACCGCATTAGGTCTTTCATCCTCGTAAACTTGACCCTTTTTTTTTCCTTTTAATCTACAAAATATGATTGAAGAAATGTAATGGATTAGAAAAGCTGTTCACTTATTGTGATTAAAAGTCAGGTTAAAGTGAACCGATCATTACCCTTTATAGATATCTCAAAGCTCTTGGAAATCATGGGAGGTTTTTAAGTTTGGTTTTGTGTACCCTCCAATGGCGCCTGATAATGTGAAATGGGCTCTATCTATAATTAATAAAAGTCAAAAAAAGTAGGAAGTTTTTCAGGTAAAGAACAAGTGATGGGGTCATCTTCCATGGCTCCACCAATATTTTATCTGGCTCTGAACAAGCAACCACCACCGCACTATAAATCTCTCTTACAATTGCTTGCTTCCAAGATTACCCTTTTAGTGCATTCAAATCAACCTGTGAGAGTTTGCGGGAGGGACTGTAATTTACCAACAGGCGAATGGACATAATTGTAATTTTCTCTTCCAACAAGATAACAAGAAAGTCTACTATGATATAAAGGCTTTCCCTTAGGCACTCAAGAAAGAGCTTGACTAACAACTAGGCAAGCTATATCCAAGTCAATTAGGAACTACTTAGTGGAGAGAGTTCAGCTCCAAACACTAGCTGCATAACATATATAAAAAGATATCCTAATAAAGTAATCAGACACTAAGGGGAATACAATAAACAGACTACAATTTATGGGTTTCTGATGCTATAGTAATATAATATTGAAGGGTCCAGTCAAGGAGGTGCACAGGGAATTAGGCAAGCTAGATTTTGATTTTAAGAATGGTGTGACCCACACTGTTGGTATTATTGTTCTGATGGTCTCTGACGATTGCTTATGAATTACCTTGATATCAGTTGGACTTAAAACTCCATATGTCTTTTCATACCAACCAATGATTTCCTTGTTTCAGATCCACTTTTAATAGAGCTATCTTGATCCTTCATACATTCTTGGTCCCCTTGGGCCTCGGTATCGTCATCTGAGAATCATTGCATTGGTATTAAAGATAAGACACTACAGAATTTAACATAACCTGTAGCCTAGAACTCATGAATCTGATCTAAGTCTTACCTGAGCCAGTCGACAGAGAGAAATTAGTCAGGCGTTTAACGCAATCCTTTAGTGCTTGGAGTTCAGCTTCTTTCTCACGGAGCTTGGATTGAGCCGAATTCAATTCAGATTCTAGCTCCTCGATTTGGTTTTCCTGCTGCTCGATTAACACATGGCACAGTTTCTGATCTAGTTCAGACGGCAATACTCCCTTGCTCTGGTATGAATCAAACCTCTCTCCCACTGGCTCATGCAAACTTTTGGCTGAAACCTCAGTCTGCAAAAGTATTTTCGGGTGAGTAGCAAAATTGTTGTAATTCTAAGCAGATGCAACAGAGTTTATAAAAAGTCAAAGCAGAAAATATATATATATATATATATAGTTATGTATATATACTCATTGCAGAGGTATTTATATGTTTCCCATCTTTCTTATGCAATTTTTCTCATTCATCAGCCACTATGTTTCTTTACTCTAACCACACAAATTGGCATATTCCGTCTTTAAGGTCTGGTCTGCCCGATGTCCACAGTTATCAAATTTCCCCATGTAAAGTGATGCTATCACTGCTCAATCTTCATTCCATATGTTTCAGTTCCTCTTGGTATGGCTTAATACTAGCATGCAGAAGATCCTATTCATATTCGACAAAATATCCGAAGTGCTCTACATTATGAAGGTTGCTGCATGCACCGTTAGTCCTGTAGCACGATTTACTTTTGAAAATGTTACGTCAGTGATTGGTCGCATGAACTATCAGCTAGTATTAGCATCAAGCGGTCAAGCTATGAGCTAAGATCCACAAAGATATTCCTTTCAACAAGTAAACCTACTAGCTACTCTCTCATGCGTTTTACTCCTTGATCACTCACACATACAGTAAAACAGTTAGTGGTTAAATTTGGTCAGCTTTGGAATTTCATTGATAAGAATCATCTGTTAAAGTGGTCTGAAATTGCATTTAAAAGAGAATTGTTGGATCTAGAGACAAAATTATCCCTTTAAGAGGTTATTCAAAATCTAATTTTAGATAACTCTTGTCCTAAATATTTAGTAAAGGTAGAGATATGGATAAACCAGTAAAACGGAAGCACCTTTAACCAGTAAGTAATTGAAATGAAGGATGTAAAGGTAGTTGAAAAGTTAACCTCACTCAATTTTTGCAGTTCTAACTCGAGCTCTGCCTCTAGTTGATCCATTTCCACAACCTCCAGCTCTGGTTCAGGCTCTTCAGTAAGAACACTACTGGCATATTCACCATCATCAATTACTGGGAGACTGCAGACTTTGGTCTCATTATGGTCTCTGGTCCCAGTACCTGACTTCCCGAGCAGTAACTGCAAATTCTTGCCACTAAATTTCTTTGAGCTTGCGGCAACTTCACTTGCAGAACTGGAAGCATGTAGATTGCAAGATGATTTTCTTTTGCATAGTGTAGTTTTTAACTCCTGAACCACTTTTGCAGTCTCATCCATGGCTGAGTTCAATTTATCGATCTCAGCCCTCCCAGCTGACATCATGTACATGATACCAAAGCCAAGTCCCCAGCGAAATACAGAGCTATCTGAGGAGTAAAAAATACCAAGTAAATTTGAGTACTAGAAAAAAAAGTAAGTGTATCTTGACAGACACATGGAACTATAAACAATCTTTATTACCCCTGTTCATCACTTAATATTGTATCGATTATCAAGTCAGAAATTTCTTTACCAAAAGAACGATCTTTTAATAAAATATTCACAAAGCCCACCCCACTTTTCTCCAACCTTGAGAATTAAGTGATGGACTGAGAAGCGATTGGTTCCATAACCATGTTTGCAAGTTATGTATACCGCAAGAGGTCTAGACATTGACTTGGCAACATATAAACATCTTTCACTCTTCCATGTCTGACATTCACAACAACTTAATAAGATCACAGTGCAAACTGGAGTTCTGTTTTCTATCACTTAGATATTAGATGACAAAAATCTGAGAACTTAAAGACATATATAATTCAATGAATTCCACAACTACATTTAAATTCTAACATTTGCAGGCCTGACTGAACATCAAATACAGCTTGAGAGTTGATAAATGAATAGAGTCATACCTTTAGAAGGGAATGCCCCACACTTATAAGCCTCATTTTTAGCAGTTCTCCTCTTCTTCAAGCAAACAGAAAACTTCTTTCTGTTGACCTCTACACCACTACCACCATTTGATCTTTTCTCAGCCTTCTTCAAGACAACTTTTTTCCTTGCCTTAACCCCAGTTTTAGTTTTTACAGCAGACTCAGAACTGGAAAATCTAAAGATCTCACCTTGCTTCGGTTTTTCATCCAAATTACTCTCACACCCAGATTCCAAAAACCGATTTTGGAGACGAGGATCTTGTTTTTCTGTATCAAAATTGGTGTTTGAGGAATCTTGAGAAATTGAGTTAGGGTTAAAGAGGTGTTTAGCAAGGAGTCCGGTGGATCCTGCAACAGCTGCGCCCAAGAGAAGTTGCCACATTTGAGATCAAAGAGCGAATAAAGGCATAATTTTTGAGAGATCAATGCCTTGAAGAGAGTAGAGAGAGAGAGAGACAGAGGGGTAGGTGGCAGTGGCAGTGGCAGTAGCAATTTGCTAACTTAATTTTCGGACACATGTTTCCCGCTCTGCGTCATTTTTACCAATTTTCGACCAATCTACCTACGGTTCTTCCGGTTGTTTTTGTTTTCAAAAATTTTGGAAATGTAAAACATATTTTGGTAAATAATGAAAGTAAATATTTAATTAATTATTACATATATTTAATGATTTTCAAATTTAATATCAGCTAAATGACACTGTAGTTAAATGTAATATAAAAAAATATTAATAAAATTTTAATAATAAATAAATAAATATCAAAATTATACATGAACTTTGATTTAATGTGTAATTTTATACATAATTTTTAATTTGGTGCAATTATACACATAAAATTTTAATTGTGATTCAAATGTATACTTAAACTTTAATTTTGATTTAATCATACGCATTTAAAAAAATAAATATATTAACTTTTATATTAGATAAATATAATTATTTATATATGCATTATATAAACATAAAATAATATTAAATCAATAATTATGTTAATAATTTATAAGAGTTGGATCAAATTAAAAATTTATTTATAAATTTGCACAAAATCAAACTTCATGTATACAATTGCACATTAAATTATAATTCATGCATAATTTTAAATTTATCCCATAAAAAAATTACACTAAGTCTAAGAGTTACACAAATTTAAAAAATTACTATTTGCTTTGTCGGATTAATGGGTTTTTTTTTTAACTTATTTTAGATTTCGATCATATTTACTCTTTTTAAGATAAAAATTATTAAAACTATTCATAGCCCTTGGCAACAATTTTCATGCCAATCGAGTTAAAACGTAGGTAAATTTTTGAAAATAAAATATTAGTTCTCATAACAGCAATTCCCAAAAATATTCGTGGCACACAGTAAATCACAAGCAACTTCAATGAACTAATTTTTAGATATGACAGGAAAATATAAAATAAACCCAACGATTGAGGCATACATGGATTATATTCACTATGGAGCTCTCAAAGAATTTATTAGTAGATGAAAATACCAAAAAAATTATGAGCTGAAAACACCGAACAAGATTGTAAAAGGAAAGCAAAAAAAGTAAACTCTCCTGTCAGTTGCATGATGAAGAAATAGTATTAAGAAACAGTTCCTGAGGTTTGCACAAAGCAAATACTCTTTATGTCTAAATTAAAGACTAAGACTGCTTTCCAGGCATTTCAATATGACAGTTAAACTCAGATGAAGCATCCATCATCAATCACACTTCAACTCCACTCATTTGTCCTTTGAATCTCATAACCTGTGATTAAAAAAATTTAAAAAGTGAGCTCAATGCAAATGTTATTTCCATATAAACTAGCGGTTGCGGTTAAATTTTGTCATATTTTGCTATTAGTTCTTTAGATTATGTTGCAGGATTTTGTCAAAGACAAGCACATACACTGCGCTTTCAGTAATTTTCAAATATGAAATGCCAAGATCAAACATCATGAGTTGAGTAGAAAAACTGACCATATCATGAACACCACTCTCTGGCATTTTGAAACATTCTTAACCATGGACTAGGGCCTTTCTTGTCCACATTCCAGTCCTTTGGATACCAAGGGAACTGCCACATCAGGAAACATCGCTCTGGATGAGGCATCATGGCAAGATGTCGACCATCAGGAGAACAAATTGCAGCCACTCCTAATGGAGAACCATTCAAGTTGAAGGGGTATGCCTCTGTTGGGTTCCCATCATCGTCGCAATATCTTAATGGAGCCAAATCTGCATTTAATACAAGATCCAGAACACCATCATCAGGAAAATATGCTCTTCCCTCACCATGGGCAGCCCATACACCTAATGTACTGCCTTCCATTCCTTTAAACATCATGGCGGGAGAGTCCTTTATAGTCACACTTGTGAACCGGCATTCAAATCGGCCAGACTCATTGTGCACAAACCTGGGCTGTGATGGGTCCCCACCAGCACCAAAAACACCCCCCACTTGGGGCCCTGGGACCCACCCTAACAAAGCCATTAACTGACATCCATTGCAAACGCCCAGACTGAAAGTATCAGGTCGCTTGTAGAATTCCTGAAACTGATTGAGAAGAGGCTGATTGAAGCGTATGGACGCAGCCCAACCTTTTGCAGAATCAAGCACATCGGCATAACTAAAACCTCCAACAAATGCAATTCCACGGAATTCATTCAAAGAAATAACTCCGCTAAGAAGGTCTGACATTGCAACATCCCAAGGCTCAAAACCAGCAGCATAAAATGCTGCCGACATTTCTCTGTCTCCATTGCTCCCTTCCTCACGAATGATGGCTACTTTTGGTTTTAAAGAAGTTGTCAAAAATTTCTCATCCGTAACTGAAGGAGTGAAAGACAAGGGCCAAGAAGGCTCATGCCGAAACTTCAAACCTTCTTTCTCCAGTTCCACACAAGAAGCCAATCTCTGCAACTTTTCGAGCTGGAAACTTGTATCCTCCCACATATCTCTCAGCAGAGAAGTTTTCTCATTTAAATGAGTAATTCCATCAACCTTGAGCTCTATCACAGGTGAGGTGGTTACTCGTCCTATTGTCTCAGCAGAAACATCCACACTGCTAAGCTTCTCCATCACACTATCCAAGTTATTCTTGCTTACCTCAAGAATGAGACCAAGCTCTTCAGCAAAAAGTGACTGGAAAACACTATTTCCTAGAGAAGCCAAGTCCAATGCAATGCCACAATTTCCAGCAAATGCCATCTCCAACACGCAAACTAGTAATCCACCATCACTAATATCATGACCTGCAGAGATCAGACCATCTCCAAGAAGGTCCTGCACCCCCTCAAAAACTCTCTTAAGGTAAGAAACATCATCAATATCAGGGCAGTCATTCCCAATCTGATCAAAAACCTGAGCCAAAGCGGATCCACCCAGACGCCGCTTTCCATTTGCCAAATCAATATGAAGCAAAATACCATCATCTCCTTGCTTCAAATCTGGGGTTACCGTTTTTGTTATGTCAGGACAAGTGACATAGGCACTAATTACAAGATTTCCAGGAGCCTTAACAACCTCCCCACCTGCATGGGCAGCCATTGACAGACTGTCCTTCCCACCATCAATAGCGATACCGAGTTCAATCATTGCTTCTGAAAGAGCAATAGCAGCGTCATACATGGCTGCTCCTTCACCCTCAAGCTTGGCAGCATACATCCAATTTCCGCTTGCTTTGACATCAGACAAAGAAGTAACCTTTGCCCAAACAAGATTTGTGAGAGCTTCTCCAACAGCCAGTCTAGCCATTGCTTTTGGATCAAGCAGCCCTTTGATAGGCTGCTCTCCAATGGCACAGGCACCCCCAGTTAAGTCAACATAACTTTGAGCAATGACTGCAACATCGGCTAGAGGTAACTGCAAGGGACCAACCGTTTGCTGCTGTGCTACAAGACCTGTTACACATCTATCAACTTTTGTTGTCAAAAATCGTTTGGAACATACAGATGGAAGTCTTAATACTCTCTTCAATGAGTCCATGACTGTGATTCCAGGAGCAACATCAAGCGGTTCTCGTGCATAAGACACTCGCTTGAATTGAAAGGATTTTTGGGGCATGTCACCAAGCACTTTCTCAAGCTCAAGATCAACAGCTGGAGGAGGGGGAGGGAGTCCACTTGCACGGGTTTTTTCAATAGCTACGCTATCGACTAGAACAACACGTCCCTCACCATTAATAGTCCCAATAACAGCCATCGAAAGTCTTTCCCTTGCACATATTGATTCCAACAGCTTGCGGCTTTCAGGTTTTACCAAGATTGCGTCTTGTTCTTGATACTCTGCACCCCATATCTCCAAAACAGACATAGTGTGATCTCCAACAACAATGGCCCTAATATCAATCTCAGCACCCTTTGGGTATATGATTTCCTTGACAACATTGCAATTCCCACCAGCTCCCTGATCATGAATGCTAATAATCGGGTTATCCTCCCCCATCTCAATGCAGGCACGAACTACACGGTACAGTTTTTGTGCCATTTCAGCATCTCCACGCTGTACAGCATTAAAATCAAGTTCTGCATCATTCTGGCCACTAACCATACTAGACGCTGCTCCACCACCCATTCCAATCCGATATGCAGGGCCACCAATCTTTACAACTAACATTCCAATTTCTGGGTCCCCTTTCGATATATGAGTGTGATCAATCTGTCCAATGCCTCCACTAAACATGATAGGCTTCAGCCATTCACGACGTTCACCACTAGGGAGTCTCATTCCAAATGTTCGAGTAAAACCCTGGATTAATGGCTCACCAAATTTGTTACCATAGTCAGATGCACCATTGCTAGCCTCGATGAGAATTTCCAAAGGAGAAGCCAAATTTGATGGATAAGTGAAAGATGAGTCTTCCCATGGGGCATATGATCCCTCTATATTAAGATTCCCAGTTGTGTAACCAGCTGTGGATGCAACAACAAATGATCCTCTTCCAGTGGCATGTGTATCCCTAATGCGGCCACCTGCACCTGTCTCTGCACCAGGGTAGGGTGCCACTGCACATGGGAAGTTATGTGTTTCAGCTGTAAACAAGACATCAATTTCACGAGTTGTTTCATTTAGTAGGCAGGCAGTTCCAGGCTTAACTGGTCGTAATCGGTATGCAAGAAACCCCTTTATTGCACTCGAATTATCCTTAAAACCAATGACAGAATTATTTGGGTTTGCTTTCAAAGTGCTCTTGACAATTTGCATGAGGGTCCTATCCATGGGCTGTCCATCAATAACAATCTTCCCTGTGAAAAACCAATGCCTGCTATGTTCACTGTTAGATTGGGCGATATCGAATAACTCTACATTCGTCGGATTCCGCTTTATGTCCTCCACAAACAGCCTAGTATAGTACTGCAAGTCTTGTTCATCAAACGCTAAACCCATTTCCTGATTTATTTCCTCCAACGCTTTCCTTCCCTTCTCAATGACAGGCACAAAACGAACCTCCTCCGGAGCCACACTAGTTTCAAATGAAGCGAGCCTCTGCCAATAAACACACTCTGTCATCCTATCATGAACCATCGCAGCAAACTCATTAATTTGATTTTCCTGCAATGCTCCCTTACTATACAACAAGTATCTTCTGGACCTCTCCATTCGAGTCACCTCAGTCAAGCCACATGATTGACAAATTGAAACAGCATTCGAGGACCATGCCGTTGTAAAAGACAACCTTGGCCCAACTTCAACTATCACTGTATTCAACCCTTCTTGCCTCTTCTTCACAAGAAAACTCTCAGTTGCCAAATTTTCAGGCTCGTATGTTTCCCCAAGAATCCATTTAAGCGTTGAGAACTTCTCAGATGAAATCTTTGAAGCAAGGCCTATATTAAAACACTGCTCGGTTTTCAACCCAACAATCTGATTGGAAACTTTGGTTTGTACCGATTTGAGAAGCTCGTCGTTTGCACTTTCTTGTATCAAAGGGATGCGGTAAAAATGGACGACCTCTTGAGCAGGCTTTTCAATCAATCCAGGTTGCTCATCAACCAAACTAGTAGGGACATTTCCAGAAGCCATTGCTTTAGGCTTTGACCGAGAAGAGCACCTCAAAGAAGCACCTTTTGTATTAGACAGGTATCCCATCCGGCTTGGATTACATAGCTTGCCCCATAATAGATTCCTTGGCTTAATCGAAGAATTCCTCTGCAAAAACAGAGTTTGCCTTGTTGTACCCTGAAATAAGGCAAAGTGCACCAAAAAACAAAGAAGAAAGTTAAGAACCTGAATCAGTTTGCATGAAGAAGAAGAGCTCAATGCAGTTTTTATTTGTTTAATAAGAAAAATTAAACGAAAACAAGAGTCCTATTTCTTAGCTAAAACAAGGAAAACCCGTACGTGGAAAATTGATTTAACACACTTTCTCGGAGACCAAACAGAGTGTAGAACATAACGGAAAACTTACTTGCAGGAACTCTGCCGCAGTTATCTCTCTTACCCCAGCCATTTTCAAGTGGCTGTAAGAACACAAACCCAGAGAACAAAATAAGTTGTATTCAGATAATAAAGTTTAGGGTTTAGGCCTTAAACCCTATTCAGATAATAAAGTAAAGAAATGGAACCAAAATCACAGCAGAAAGAGATGAAAGGAAGAACCGTTTGTATAAAAGTGAAATAAGAGGCAGTAAGCAGTGGGAGCGTAGGGAACTAACCAGATTTTTAAGTCTTCAGTTTGGGGTAATGACCAAAAACCCTACTCTTTTTATTCTTTTTTTTTTCTTTGTTTTTTTGTTCTTTTTTGCGCCGAATCCTTTGATGGTGGGGACTAAATAGTCCCCCACGAATCCACTTGTCTAATTTTATACCTATTATCGGGACTCAGTTACAAAATTATATTATTATAATGAATATTGTTTTTTAAATAATAAATAATATTATTATTGTAACTATCTGATTTTAACTTTTGTGAGAAAGTAGAATTTTGGAATTCGATTGTGGAATTACAAGCAGAAGGATTTATGGAATTAATATGAAAATATATTAAATAATGGTTAAGAAATTAAATCACTAATTAAAATTTATGAATTTAGAACTTGATTAATAATAAACCACACTTGCATCAATTTCTTCATTTAACAAAAAGATCAAATTGAGAATGTTAAAAGTTAAGATGAAGAGAGAATTGAAGTGAAAAGGAACATCGTTTTAATAGCTTTGGTTCCACTAATTGATTATTAAACATATATTATATTAAATGATAGAGATATTATTCAGTATAATTATATTAATAAATCTTTGTCAATCTAAGTTTTATTTTATTTAAGATATTCAATTAATATGATCATCTAATTTCTTCGCTTATATTTTTCTTAATCCTTAAATCTAAAACATTTTAGCGCACAAAAACATTACCTCAGCTTATTCAATTTCTTTTTTTTATTTTGTTTACATATAGATATATCAAATTTTATAAATAAAACTTTACTAAAATTGTTTATTTATTTTTAAGTAATATATAAATACATATAATTTCTTTTTGGTGAATTACAATAACCGGGTAAAGCCCGAACAACCAACACAACTAACTCGACTCGAACTCAGATCACACCTGGAGCGATCAACTCCCTTCACAATCAGACCATCATATGAGGTTCTAAATATATAATCTCTTAAATACATTTATAATAACACGCTCATATTCATTTTTTTTATAACTTTTCATTTAAAATAATTTAATAACTTATAATTTTTTATTCAATTGTTATCATGAATTAATTAAACATTAATTTAGTTGAAAAAGATTTAAACATCAAAATTTTAAAAGTAACAAATTTAATAAAAAGTTTATATCTTTTAATAAGTATATTATTAGGCTAAATTAACAATATATCTCATTTTTTTTATTTGGCCTTTTAGGTTGCCTTTTTAAATTTAAGGAAATAGGTCGTTTTTTTAGAGAGAAAGGGAAAATGCGCCTAGCTAGACGTGCTTTCCGCCAACGGTAAATTTCAACGGCTTTTTGAGCGTTGGCGAGCAATAGTAAATAAATTTAAAGGGCCCAATGGTCAATTTTTTTTCTATAAATATCATGTCATTTTAATTTTTTTTCACTCAAGTCCAACTCTCTCAATTTTTTCTAAACTCTCAACTCTCTTAATTTTCTCAATTTTCAAGTTCTGTTCTAAATTTTTCCATACGCTTGTTTAAAAATATTATTATTTAATTATTTCGTATTTTATTCGTTTCAATTAAATTTTCACGAATGGCAACCTCTCTAATTCGTTTCGATGACAAACACATTTTTGCCTCTCAAGCAATAATGGTAAGACAAAATTTAAAATTTCGTTATTTTCAATTAAGTTAAATTTAAAGTTTTTTATTTTTTAAAATATTTTAAATTATTTTTTTCGATATAAATAGACGAATGATCGTGTTTTGGAGGGGTTCATGCATATTTTGTCAAATGATCCAATCACTGAAATTCGTGGTTACTTGCAGGACACGAGATTCTTGCATGCGTCTCGTATGCTAGGGGGTTGTAAACTCGATCCTACACTCATCAGCGTGTTGGTGGAAATATAGAGGCCCGAGACACACTTCTATCTTCCATGTAACGAGTGTACAATCACACTCGAGGACGTAGTTTTACAACTTGGTCAACCAGTCGTCACGGGGTCAACGATCGTTCCCGATAAAGAGGACATTTGTGCGACATTTTTGGGGAAGGTGTCAAATAAGTTTTTCGGTGGGTAGATCGAGATAAAGTGGTTGGAAACCAATTTCAAATATCTTCCTCTGAATTTGTCCGACGTCGTCAAAGAACAATACGCTCGAGCATTCGTCCTGATATTAATCGGGGGCATTTGAATGTCATATGCCAAGTCGAATATCATAGGATGCGTCACATTGGAATTTTTTGGCCAATAGGAGTATGTGGGACGCGAATGTGTCGTTGATAGTGTACGCGATGGTGGAAATTCACGAATCAGATCGAGTGATGCGACAGTTCGGGCGGAGACAAAAATTCTGCCGCCATCGCGAGAAATGAAAACACTGCACAAGGTGAACCTGCGGGAGAAGGACGATGAGAATTGACAAGATATTCACAATGAGTACATTGACGCTTGGGATCATAAGAATCAAATTGCTAATAAATTGCTAAGCGATAATATACATAATAATATCCTATAATATCCCATTTGGAATCAAATTGTTAAAAGATAATATCCGATAATAATATTCTAACAATTGATCAATATCTTCATCAATCTATCATATAAATTCTAAATGTTAATTCACATTTTTGCATTTTAGTATATTTTACTAAATTTTGTTTATATTTTTATTTAATACGTAGGTGTGCATTATATAAGTTTAAAATTATTAGTAGTAGATATTATTTGTTTTTATATATTTGTAATATATTAATAAAAGAAATAAAATTTTAGAACATATTTTAAAAGTAATTTTTGAAACCCATTCTAAAAATAAATTTCTAATGATTAAATGATTTTTAAAATTGTTTCTACAAACCCATTAATAAATTAAAATATTGTAAATAAAAACCTGCATGGAAAAAAATTAAAATATTGGTTATACTAATTTTTAAAATATATAAAAAATAAGATATTAGTTGCACTAATATTTTAAACAAATATAGATTAGCAAAAATAATAATTACAACAATTACTAAAATTTTAAAAATGGAAAAATATTTTTTAAAAATAAAATAAAATAAACATTATTTTAAAATGAAAAAAATTTTAAATAATAAAATAAAATAAAACTTATAAAGGTTATCTATGATTTTATACAATTATAATTTTTTTTTAAAATTAATAATAACAATTTTTAGATGTTATAAAATTCTTTTAAAAGTTGTTTAAAATTTAAAAATATTTTTAAAAAAATGAAAGCTTTAAATTATTCTAATATTAACTGTTAAAATAATTAAATCATTTTATATATTTTTAATTTTTAATCAAAACCATGTTTAAATAAAAAAATCAAATAATGTATTAAACATACTTTTGTAAGACCCAATTTTTGCCCGGCCCATTTTAAAACCAAAAAAATAAACCAAAAATCCAAAATAATAAAGTCCAATAAACACAGTCCGTTACAAACCCACACTCAAGGCCCAAAATTTCGGCCCAAATAAATAAACCACTACCCAATTTCTAAACCCAAACCTACAAGCCCGAATTAAACCCAACCTAAGCCTTGACCCAGTTGAAGCCAAAAACCAAACCCCAGCCCAAAACCAAAGAGCATAGCATGAACCTTAGCAGGGCTTCCAGAAGGTTCCAACGCCGCAACCCAGCCAAAAGTTTGGACTGCCTCGGTCCTCACACGCGCATGGCGCCACGTCCGCGCGTACGGCCTCCGTACGACGCCACATCCGCAACAGCCTCCGTACCTGCATCAAATGATGGACGAACAACACAACAAACAAAAAGAAAACAGTTGTATTTTTACATTATTTTCATTTTTATTTCAATTTCGACTTTAAAAAGCCCGAAATCAACCACTGTAATGCGGGCTTCACAGTTTACGAAAAAAGAAATACCGAGAGAAATATACAAAAAAAAGGTGATTTACCTTCATGATTCACGGGTGTTCTTTCTCTTATTTTTGATTTCATTTTTTATTTTCTCTTTTTTTTACTCGACTTAAATCAAAAAACAAATGAAGGGACTTACCTTTGTAAGACGAACTGAAGGTCTGGCTTTCTTCGTTGAAATCGGAGTAAAGGCGGCCGTCGAGATTGGAAATATCGAGATATTTGGGCCTGGTTTCAAAATAATCACTCAAATGGCTTGAGTCTGTCATTAATCGGCCAATTGTCACGGTTTTGATGGTCGGACGGGGTTCTAAACGCAACAATTGGGGGCTGATTTCGACTGAGGGAGAAGGCAAAAGAGGGATTTAGGTTTTCACTTTTGTTTAATGGCTGAGCATTGATATTCTAGGTTTTTGGTTTTATAATTGGTCTAAGACGGTACCGTTTGGAGTCTGATTCATTGATACCAAAACGGCGCCGTATTGACCTATGCCCAACGACCCGACCCGAATGCGGCCAAGATTCGTTCACTTCTGCAGTGACGGGATATTTGTGCATTTAATCCCTCTATTTCTGTGCTGCCATTCAATTTGATTTATTATATGTTTTAATTGACCCCTACAATTCGTTCATCATTTCAAATTGGTCCTATCAATGTGTTGCGTTTTGAATATCAGAATATTTGTTATTTCAGTCCCTAACCATCTACGCATATTCCAGTTTAATCATTGTGCATATTTAAATGATTTTATTTATTTATATAATAGCCCTTTGATTTTATTTTTATTTTGATTAAGTATTTTCTTGATTTTGTTTATAATCTTTGCAACTTTTTATATTATAATTAGTTTCCATCTATTTTTTGAAACCTGTTTTAATAGATTAATTTAAAATTGATTTTACAATGTTTTAATTTCAAAATCTTCTTTTATAGATTACTTGTTTTAAAGATTTATATAATACTTAATTTAAATATTCCTATGCATATATATATAAAATCATTTTATTTTTATAAACATATATTTGGTTTCATAATATTTTATGCATGTATTTTCTTTTAAATCTATCTATGTATATATTTCATTTTAAATCCATATAAATATATAATTGTTCATTTAAAGATTTTATTTTAAACTATACTTCAAATATTTTTACATTACAAGTATATCTACATTATTTATTAAATTTCCTTAAATAGGTATATTTGGTTTTAAATTATTTTGAACATTATTTCTTATTACATGATAGTTATTTCATAAACTCATTTATAAAATTATTGTATTAATCATAGTTTATTTTCTAAATTGTTCCATAAAATTGTCGATTTCAAATATTTATACTTTAAATCCCTTTGTTAGCATTCAAAAGTTTGTTCTATATTTTATTAGTTTGCCATGCGATATTGATTGATAATATCATTTTGAATATGTTAAGTTATGAAATTACCGTTATTGTACATATCGAATTATATGTTTGTAATATTATTCTTGTCATCTATTTGTATAAACGTTGTATTCACCTAATATTCTTTCTAAACTCGATACCATATTTTCGTTTCTCATCATCTAGTGATTCAATAAAAGCATTTTGAGTCGATTTTAAAATCACTTATCTTAAAGTTTCAAAACAAGGTAATATTCGTGCGTTAGGAAATTCGAAGAAATCGTGCCCAATCGTGCTGGGTGTGATTTTTTGTTTGACCAAATAAATGAATATCCTTTCAAATTTTGTCCATAGTTTCAAAACAAGGTAATATTTGTGCGTTTGAAAATTCGAAGAAATCGTGCCCAATCATGCTGGGTATGGTTTTTTTTGTTTGACCAAATAAACGAATATCCTTTCAAATTTTGTCCATATTTTCAAAATAAGGCAATATTTGTGCGTTTGGAAATTCGAAGAAATCGTGCCCAATCATGCTGGGTATGGTTTTTTTTGTTTGACCAAATAAACGAATATCCTTTCAAATTTTGTCCATATTTTCAAAATAAGGCAATATTTGTGCGTTTGGAAATTCGAAGAAATCGTGCCCAATCATGCTAGGTGTGGTTTTTTGTTTAACCAAATAAACGAATATCTTTTCAAATTTTGTCCATATTTTCAAAATAAGGTAATATTTGTGCGTTTGGAAATTCGAAAAAATCGTGCCTAATTGTGCTAGGTGTGGTTTTTTGTTTAACCAAATAAATGAATATCCTTTCAAATTTTGTCCATATTTTTGAAATAAGGTAATATTTGTGTGTTTAGAAATTCGAAGAAATCGTGCTCAATAGTGCTGGGTGTGGTTTTTTGTTTGTCCAAATAACCAAATACCCTTTCAAAATTTTAATACATGTGCTTAGAGAATTTTGGGGATGATCTTGAATTCGAGGACTCAGATTGTCGTATCCAATCGTGCTGGATGTGATACTCTATTCTTTCGGAACAAGGGAATCTCAATATTCAATCAAGTTATTTAAAGTTATAGAAAAAAAGAACAGAATTTCAAAATCATTTCAAACTTTTCAACATTGGGACATCAATTAATCAATTTGGTACGAATTTTGGGCGTTGCGAGGGTGCTAATCCTTCCTCGCACGTAACGACTCCCGAACTTGTTTTCTTCTCGAAATTCGTAGACCAAAATTTATTTTATAGGTGACCCGATCACACCTAAACAAAAAGGATTGGTGGCGACTCCATATTTTTAAAGTCGATTCCCGTTTTTCAAAACACGATAAAAAAATGGTCTCGACAACTTTAAATATTAATTATGTTTTAATTTAGAGATTTGACAAAAAAAATAGAATAAATAATTTCAAGTGTTTCATAAACGTATGAATTCCAAATAATAAGCTTTTGGAAAATTAAAATATTCTTCCATGTATACTTACATGCGAATATTTAATTAAAATTTGGGCAAACTACCTAGTTGGTCATCTATTTTTAAAATGCTTTCATTTTTATTATTTAAAATAAAATCCTAGCAATTTCGTCACTAAACTTTTAGGACGCTTTAATTTTAATTACCCAAGTGTTAAGGGTGGGTTTGGATGGACAGTGCGTTTGCTTGCGGATAGTGTAAAAATAACAGTGGCAGTGAGATTAAATATTATAGCGTGAGACAAAAAATAAGCTAAACGTACCGCACTGCTTAACTTGTACACGTCACATCATATTCACACTTTCATTTTGGTCAAACAACTTTTAATTTGCTTTCATTTTGGTCACTTAACAAAATCTTTTTTTTTAAATATTGATTGAGGTAAAAAATATTAATAATTAAAGTGAAAAAATGGTAGAAACTAAAATAATGTTCTAAAAATTATCAAATTGTACTTGTTTATCCTATTGCTGAAAGTTCTAAATTTTTTTTTCATATTGAAATTTTAAATTTTAAAAAATCAAAATCAATTAAATAAATTATCAAAAAAATTATCCCTTAATAATGCCAACCAATTTGTTACTATAATATTAAAATTAATTAAATTAATTTAGTTTCCTTTTAAATCTTAAAAAATTATTTCATATTTCTAAATTTAAATAATTCAAATAAATTATCTTTAATAATTGCATATGAAACCCTATTTTTTATTATAGCCGGAATAGTGGTATCGAGACCACAAATCCTAGATCGAAAAAATATTTTAGTATTGTTTTTAGTGTTTACAGTATGTGATTAAGCATGTGTAAAAATTCTGTGTGAAAATTCTATCGTTTGTGTGTCAATTTGCGAAAAAGGACTAAATCGCATAAAATGCAAAAGCTGTGCACTAGTTGTTAAAGTGCTTAATTGCCATGGCTTATTAAATGAAAGGTCCTTATGTTGATATTAGACCATTGATAGTGGAATTTGACATAAATGGGCTTGTATTAAATGGTTTTCATGTTAATTTATTAATGGATAAAATAGTAATTTGATTATTAATGTTTATTAATTGAAAACAAAAGAAATGAAAGCCATTATTCATCATATTTTCACCGACAATTAAAAAAGATAATAGGGCTCTTGAGCTTTGGAAGTTTCGGCACTTGTATAGCTTGATTGAGGTATGTTTTGAGCTCGGTTTTTAGTTATTTTTACATTTTTGTGATCGTTGCTTCGTGTTTTAGCTACCTCATGTCTTAATTTTTGAGTTTGTTGGTGACTTTGTAAAATGCCATTAATGAATGCTTGAGCTTTGTGATAGTTGATGATGAAATATGAAAGATATATGATAGATTAACATATTTTGTCTTTGAATTTTTTATAAATTTGAGTATTATGGGCTAAATTGTGAAAATGAGAAATTGAAGGACTAAAATGTGAAATAAATGAAATATGTGGGCTTGTATGAGCTAGGGGAAAATTCGGCTAAGCTTGTATAAAATGAAATTATGAGTATTTTGTGATTTTATGAAACATGGACTAAAATGTCAAAATGTGTAAATTTGAGGGCTAAAATGTAAAATGCTTTAACTATGTGTTGTGGATTGAATTGAATGATTTGGTGAATGAATTAGTTAAATTTGAATTGTATCGATCAAGAAAATAGAAATTCAAACTTAGATCGAGGCAAGAACAAGGTGCTCGATTAATCGACTTGTATCGTGTTTCTACGTCCAAGGTAAGTTTGTGTATAATACATGTTGTTTAAAAGATGTTCTTATGTGTTGAAATGAATGGAAGTGTGAATTTGGAATTTAGAAATGTGAGATGTGATTTTGAAGTTATATGGCACTAAGTGTGTGTAAACAAAATCGATATAACAATGATCGGCACTAAGTGTGCGAGATAAAGAAAGCATCAACTATATTGGTTGGCACTGTCTGTGCGATATTGAGACATCTTCTGTTTAATGTGATGGCACTAAGTGTGCGATAATATTGTGGCTTCGGCTAATTTAATGGCACTGAGTGTGCAAATTTATCGAATGTTTAAAGAGGACCGAATGAGTAATGGTCTGGAGCATTGGACGGTAAATGTGATAGATAAATACGTGATGGTATAGGTATGTACAGAACCTATGTGGTTAATGAAGTTGTGTAATGAGATAAATGAATAGTTAAGTGAATGAATGATGGAAAGAGTTAGATTGAGTAGCATTATAAATGCTTGTACATGAACATATATTTATATATGAAAGTGAAGAATTGTTATGGATGAAAATTGAGAATGTGGTGAATTGTACTAGGTGTTGGTAATCTTGTATATTAAATTTGAATCATTGAATTAATTGTGTTATATTACAAACTTACTAAGCTTTAAATCTTACTGTGTGAAGTCCTTCTCTGTTTTACAATGTCATTAAAGCTAGCTTGGATCCGAGGATCGTCAGTGACTCAATCATACTATCGACTATCTATTTTGGTACTTTTGGAAGTTGTATATTTGGTATATGGCACGTATAAGCTAGTGATTATGGAATATTTTGGGATATATAGATCTTGCCACGTGATATGGCTTGATAGTTGAATGACTATAATATGTGTTTTGGATATGTGAAAATGATAGTTATAAAGTGTATATGTGATAAAGTGTGAATGATCATATTGGTATGTTTTCGTGATATGTAAATGATATGTTTCATGCTTGAATTGGTTGATAGGAATGGTGATTAAAATGTATGTTTTATGATGTTGTAATTGAGCATGTAGGTTAACCCAAAATTGGGTGGCAAATTGGCCTTGCAAATGGCCTATATTTGCCCACACGGTTGAGCACACGAGCGTGTGTCTCGACCGTGTTCCTTAAGATTGTAGTTTTTCATGCTTGAATTGGTTGATAGGAATGGTGATTAAAATGTATGTTTTATGATGTTGTAATTGAGCATGTAGGTTAACCCAAAATTGGGTGGCAAATTGGCCTTGCAAATGGCCTATATTTGCCCACACGGTTGAGCACACGAGCGTGTGTCTCGACCGTGTTCCTTAAGATTGTAGTTTGAAACAAGTCAGACTTGCACACGGGCCAGACACACGGGCGTGTAACAGGCCGTGTGAATTAAGTTAGTGTTGCCCACGGGTAAAGCACACGGGTGTGTCCTCAGCCGTGTGGACAAGTCAGTATGTATGCCCTGTTTTGCCACGGCTGGGACACATGGGTGTGTCTGATGCCGTGTGAGGCACACGGCCTACCCACATGGGTGTGTGACCTCTGTAACTTTGAAAAATGTTTAAGTTTCGAAAAATTTTTGTATGTGCTCGATTTAGTCCCGACCCATTCCTAATGCATGTTTAAGGTCTCGTAGACCTTTTAAAGGGATTCTATGTATATGACTTGCTATGATATGCTGGTGATGTATTTATGTTTGAGAAATGATCGTAAATGTTCCGTTTTATCTGGTAATGCTTCTTAACCCTCGACCGGCGATGGTTACGGGTTAGGGGTGTTACACGAGTATTTCATACTAAACTAAAAGCAAAAAAAATCTTTACAATTAATTAATTTATATTCCATGCCAAACAAAATTTTTTACTTTTTTACACAAACGAAGAACAAGCAAATAATTTATCAATTGCAAAGATTTTTTTTTTTTGTTTTTAACTTAGTATTAAAGATTTGAGATTATATAATCAAAAGAAATTTAAGTTTTACAAATTGTGAGTTATTGCATTGATTTCATTAAAAATAATATAAAAATATAAAATAAAATTTTAAAACTTAGAAGAAAACTAATTTAATTAATTTCAATTTTATAGTAACAAATCAATTAAAGAAAAAAAATTCAAAATTCAGATTTTTATGTTTTGAAGTTTGCAATTAATGTTAAAAAGTCAATTTTAATTAAAAATATTATTTTGAGTGAAACAAATAGATTAATTCAAATATATTTTAAGAAAAAGATATGCATTTTTAACTTGTACGCATCTTTTCATTTTAAAATTTTTAAATATTGTCAAATTTTTTGGTGGAAAATATTGTTAAAATTTTAATTATATATTCAAATTTTTAACCAAAAATAATATATTTAAATTTGAATATCTAAATTATATATTAAATTTTAATCTAATTTTTTAATGAATAAATATAATACACTTAAATTAATACAAACAATAACTCGTAGATCAATATATCTGATTCTTAATATTATTATTATTTTTAAAAAAAGTATGATCTAAATAAAAGAAAAAACATACTACATTTAGGCCTAGGTCTGGGAAACACTGAGCTCAAGAAGAAAAGAAACGAGTTGAATCGGACAAAGTAAATCCAATTAAGATATTGCAAGTTAGCACATGTTTGAACCAGGTAATAGTAATAAAAGGGTAGTAAAATACAGGGACGTATTTGTAAAATATGATCTATGTTCTGTATAACACACACAAAAAACAAAACAGCAGTATGATCTTAACCAACACACAGCATCCTTAACATCAATGTTCCAATCTGGTTTCTCATGCAGTAGTATATCAGCATTCACTAAATCCTAGAATTATATCATCCATGGGTTCTGAAGCAGAATCTCAAAGCACTAAGGCGAAGACACTGACCTGCAAAACCAAAGGGATTGGCTCCTTGTTAGATTATTTCGGGAATCATGATTGAAGATGGCATTCGAAACTCCATGACAGCAAAGTTACAGTGTCCAACTACAAACCACCAGAACCAACTACAGAAGCCATTTTTGATACCATGCCACAATGTCCTACTTCTGCATCAAATTACAACCTCAAATACTTCTCACAACCTTACTCCATTATTCTGCTACAGTGTTTAAAAAGTGCATCCTTCCTAAAGGTTACTGAGTTATTAAACAAACTGAAACTAATCGGTATACCTCAAATGATTTCTTATCCGGCTAACCATGACTCATCAGGCCATCTCAATAAGCATAATCATTTCACACTGTCCTCATTGCTCCACAGCTCATCTTTATGTTATTTTGACTCTTCATTTTTCTTTAAATACCCATGTCTATAAGGATATGATCCTCCAAGCACCCTCTAGCTACATGGAGAAACTTACATACCCATGTTGGATGTGTACTTGTGTCGGACATAGACACGAGTCTGAGTTAGCATAGATTCATCCTTTTAAAGATCGAACTCCTCATATAAGCAAACTACTGAATCCTGATAACTTCAAGTTAATAAGAAAAAACATACAAAGACATTCTAAAAGCTTTCCTATAGTTTAATTAGATTAAATTATTATCCCAATTGTTAGAAACAACTAACATGATCGTTTCTATACCAGTTATCCACTTATAAAATGTAAGATAACAAAGCAATTTTGAAGCACCACACCTCCTTTAGTTTAAAAGAACATTTTGGGGGCTGGTCCTCTCTTTCAGATTTCAATGAACAGAGGGAAGAATTGAATGAACACTTCATTAGAAGCAAGGGGTCATCTAGCATCTAATGGGACATGAACTTACCTTTGAAGATCTATGATGACATGAAGTTTTTAGTTTTTACAATAGGGACAGCCTGAAAACCACCAAAGGGGGTTTTATTGCAGTTTATACTCTTATGATTTATGAAGAACGGATTTTACTACATGTTCTTTTTTACACAGAGGAGTTGACCATTCTAAAGCAAAGTATAATTTAATGCTTTCTTGTCTAAGATGGAAAAAGCACAGCCATGAATGGATCCATTGCTTCAATTCACTTCCATTACTGCAGTATTAACAAAACAAAGTATCAAAGCCTGGACCCAAGTTATAATTGAATGCCTAAAAGACTCAAGGAAAGTTTCCACCGATAGCCAAATAAGCTTTTATATGAATTCAGCATGGCAAAGGTGAAGCCATAGAAGTAAAAAGAACGCAATCTGTAGTTAACATGATTCAAGATCATGTCTCAAAATGTCAGATAATGGCTCCAAAGGACCACAACACCTCCTAAGAATACAAAACTACAACTAATATTTCAGAATTGCCTCCACAAAAATAGAAAGTATGTTTTGGTATCACATTAACATGAAAAGTAGTAGATGCAATGCAAGTTCAATTGAGAAGTTGTATCCCTGGTTCCCCTACTTCACTAAAATGTGCTAAAAACAGCCTAACTTGTATCATTTATGGAAAAAGTTACCAAACTTGCACAAGCACAACATCAAAGAAGCTTTCAATTCTCCAGTAGTAGATGCAATGCAAGTTCAATTATGAAGTTGTATCCCTGGTTCCCCTACTTCACTAAAATGTGCTAAAAACAGCCTAACTTGTATCATTTATGGAAAAAGTTACCAAACTTGCACAAGCACAACATCAAAGAAGCTTTCAATTCTCCAGATATGATAAAAAGAGCAAACATAAACTGAAAAGAAGAATAAAATTATCCCATACCCGATGAGTTCCTAATAATCAACTGTTCTTTGAAGCCATGACTTTTCTGGCAGCCATACCCGGCCTAGCAGCCCTGGCATTATCATATTCAAACTTCAACAGATCTGATATATGAGAAGTATCCTTGACATAAAAAAACCTCCCAAGGGCATTCTCTTCAATCAAAGGAAAATAACAGAAAGCTTAGATTCACCAGCCAAAACCAAACCCCACCAAGAAAATTCCCCAAAGCAGCTCCAGCAAAAACCTGTGCCACAGTATGGTAACCCAAATAAACCCTGGAATACATAGTCAAAACAGCCGAAGACCATGGCAAAAACAAAGCAGCCCACTTGGTTGTGACTTTCCAAATCCCACCAATCCCCTTACAAGTCAAAAGGGTAAAATAAACTGTACAAAAGAACATGTATTGACAGTGACTTGAAGGCCAACCATGAGAATCACACATTTCTAATAGCGCACAGGTTTCAGGCCTGGCATGTTGAACGGATTTCTTGATCAGTTCATAAATGAAGTGAGATATTAAAAGCCCTAATCCAAAGAACATTCCTTGAAGCTCTCTACGGAAGTAGAAATGAGAAACAAAGCCACCAAGGAAAATGAAAGCAGGAACTAACGAAACACAGGCTAAGAAATGGCCGAGTTGATCACCTCTTTGATACCTGACATGGGTTAAAGTCACGGCTTTTAATGGATGATCAGCTCTCATTTGGGAGGATTGGGTTTTAACTGGTGTTTCAGTTCAGTGTTTGTTTCTCGAGAAACTGCCGGTAATGAAAAAGGTAGGAGCAAGGATTATTTTGGCAAAGCTTTTCAAGAAGGTTTTTGAGGGGTGTCTTTTTTTTAAGTTTGGTGTAAAATTTGAATGTTAAAAAGTGAATTTAAGAAATAAAATATTTATTTTACACGTATTATTATTAAGTAATAAATATATATATTAAATAAAATTTAAATTGGTTAATATTATTATATTTTAGTAATAATATAAAAAATTAAAACTTGTTTATTTTTTAATATATGAAATATAAATTTTAAATATTTTTAAATAATAAATATTAATTACTTATAAAATTTAATTAGAATATATAAACTATATTTTAAATATTTAAATATAATCATTAAATATTTATGATTAGTATTTTAAAAAATATTTTTTTATTTTTAATTAATGATTTTAACACATTTATAATTAAACATCAAGAAAAAAGATAAAATACTATGTTATTAGAGGGATAAAAAAATAATTAAACACTAAAAATATTGTTAAGAGAGAAAAAATTAAAAATTTTAACCTCGCCAAAAATTGTAGCCAAAAATAACTTAATCTATATAATTTTTCTTCCAAAAATGTTTTGAAAGCCAAAATTACTTTTTTTTTAAGCACAGAACAACAACTGGAAGCCGTTTATAGACGTATACACCGACGAAGAGACAATACACGTGGGAATAAAGGAACACAAAAGTTGATAGATCCCATCTTGTTATTTTCCCAAAAGACTAGGGGTATTATTGGTTTTCCAACATGAATAGAAAGTCAAATTTACCTCTAATATGAGATGTCAGTCGTGACCCGTTGGATTAAATGCAAATCCGACGGATGAGAAAGAAACCCTAGTTGAGCCAAAGCTGAGAGTGTGGCTGGCTACTTAAGTTAAAGCAGCCCGCTGCTCTCGCCCTCTCTTGTTCTCGCTAAACGCTTTCTTCTTCTGCTTCTGGTCAAGCCAATCTCAAAAGACTTCCCTTTTAGCTCACAGGTATGAATCCATTTACAACTTATGATTATCTTTCAAATGTTATTGCTTTGATTCGAAGAAAAATGTAGTCTGATTTGTTGGTAGCTGAAATATTATATCTGATTTGCTGAAATGGTTCTCATACGATTCATATTTTGTGTGTAGTTTCGGATCTGATTCTTTGTTTTTTTGGTTGTTGTGTTTTTAGATTTCATTCATGAACGCAAGTTTTGAACTCTGGAATTTATTATTCTGAGAAAATAATTCCTGTGATAACTGGTTTATAGAAGCAAATGCTGCCTAAGGGAAATTTTTTAACGAATAATTAAAATTGTCGAGTATTATTTTCTTAGGTTTGTCTTCGATGGAAATGTTTGACTAGCTTCATGGGAAAGGATAATTTAAGATCTAGTGGCTGTAGTTCATTGGAATGAACTCCATATCTATGGAGGAACTGGGCTCGAATCCCAGCGGCCACGTTTTATCAATGTTGGATCTGTTGAATTTAAATGTGGCTTGATTTTCTTTTTCGAAATTGACTTGAACTGTTCTTAGTAAACAATAAAAGTGGGTCTCAGATTGATTGTTTCTTGTTCGCAAGATGTTGGTCTTCTTGTGTGATTTTGACTTGGAATTATGTATTGAGCTTATTTTATGAATATGTTCTTTATTTTTAGCTCCTCTCTTGAGTACTATAATGGGTAAGGAGAAGGTTCACATCAACATTGTGGTCATCGGCCATGTCGACTCTGGGAAGTCTACAACCACTGGTCATTTGATCTACAAGCTTGGAGGTATTGACAAGCGTGTGATTGAGAGGTTTGAGAAGGAGGCTGCTGAGATGAACAAAAGGTCATTTAAGTATGCATGGGTGCTTGACAAGCTTAAGGCCGAACGTGAACGTGGTATTACCATTGATATTGCCCTCTGGAAGTTTGAGACTACCAAATACTACTGCACTGTCATTGATGCCCCTGGACACCGTGACTTCATCAAGAACATGATTACTGGTACCTCACAGGCTGACTGCGCTGTTCTCATTATTGATTCGACCACTGGTGGTTTCGAAGCTGGTATCTCAAAGGATGGTCAGACACGTGAGCATGCTTTGCTTGCGTTTACCCTTGGTGTCAAGCAGATGATTTGCTGCTGCAACAAGGTAAGGTTTAGAACGTGTTGGAGTTCATTGTTAGACTGTCTTGATGTTCCTTTTTTTAATAATTGAATTTCAATTATCATCTTGTACAGATGGATGCAACAACTCCAAAATACTCCAAGGCAAGGTATGATGAAATTGTGAAGGAAGTCTCCTCATATCTTAAGAAAGTTGGTTACAACCCTGACAAGATCCCATTTGTCCCAATCTCTGGGTTTGAGGGTGATAACATGATTGAGAGGTCTACCAACCTTGACTGGTACAAGGGTCCCACTCTCCTTGAGGCTCTTGACCAGATCAATGAGCCAAAGAGGCCTTCAGACAAGCCACTCCGGCTCCCACTTCAGGATGTCTACAAGATTGGTGGCATTGGAACTGTCCCTGTTGGTCGTGTTGAGACTGGTGTCCTTAAGCCTGGTATGGTAGTGACCTTTGGCCCCACTGGTCTGACCACTGAAGTTAAGTCTGTTGAGATGCACCATGAAGCCCTCTCTGAGGCTCTCCCTGGTGACAATGTTGGATTCAACGTCAAGAACGTTGCTGTTAAGGATCTCAAGCGTGGTTTCGTTGCTTCAAACTCTAAGGATGATCCTGCAAAGGAGGCTGCCAGCTTCACCTCTCAGGTCATCATCATGAACCACCCTGGGCAGATTGGAAACGGATATGCCCCAGTCCTTGACTGCCATACCTCCCACATTGCTGTGAAATTTTCTGAATTGCTCACCAAGATCGACAGACGATCTGGAAAGGAGCTTGAGAAGGAGCCCAAGTTCTTGAAGAATGGTGATGCAGGGATGATAAAGATGGTTCCCACCAAGCCTATGGTTGTGGAGACTTTCTCTGAGTACCCACCCCTTGGACGGTTTGCTGTCAGGGACATGCGTCAGACTGTGGCTGTTGGTGTCATCAAGAGCGTTGAGAAGAAGGATCCAACCGGTGCTAAGGTCACCAAATCTGCTGCCAAGAAGAAATGAGATTGCATTTGATAGTATCAGAGCCTTTTGATTTTGGTTTTCTATGTAGTCTGGTACTTAACAGTTTTTTAGACCAATTATATGTGTTCATTTGGTTGAGACTGTCATCTGCCTACGGATTGTGTGTTTGCTTTTTCCGTGTCAATTGTAGTTGAATTCCTTCAAAGAAAGCTAGTTTGATATTTCCTTGTTTTCTTAATGTTATGATGGTCCTAAGCCTTCGATTTTCCGCTAATTTCCTGGTCAAATCAGGTTTTAGCCTAGTTGTCTTGTTATTTTTCTGAATTTCCATCTTTCAATGATAAATTAGTGAAATACTATTTTGGTAATTATAAAATTATCTTTCAATTAACGTAAAGAAATGAAATTTTTCAATGATGTGTGATTTGTATTAAGAAAGATATGGACGAATATTATATTAAAGTTCATAAATTAGAATTTCTAAATTCGTATAATACATGGACAGGAAGCCAAAAATGGTCTTAATTTAGATCATCGTTGGTTTGAATATTTTAAGGTTCGTTATATTTGTTTTTCAATATCATGCTTTCATTAAAGAAAGAGGAAGGTACAAAAAAGGTCCACCAATACAGAAGCTCAATTACTAGTCAAGAAAACCTAGCAACAAACATCAAAGCCACCTACACTTTTAATTTCTGCAATCTGGTACATCTATCTACTTCAATCTCCTTAATCATAGTCGTACTTGACCCTAACGCTATTAAAAAATGATGAAATGATATGTTGACCAATTATGTGGTGCCACGTGGCTCATGTTGACTCATTGACTAATAGTTTAAGGGCTTCTTTGCAATAAATCCTAAAATTATTCTCTTTCCCAAATTACATTTTTCACATTACTTTATTTTTTCACCTTTTTTTTATATCTTTTGTTCCCTTCTTCAACCCTAGTTGCTGCCCCTGCTGCCCTCGGCCTCCTTCCAACTCGAAATGGCACAGAGTGTTGCTCTTCGTTCTCTCTTTCGTTTTGTCCAATTTGAAAAACTTTCCAAAAGCCATGAAATGCCTTTAAATTTTTGGATTTTTCTAATCTCGATCTAAAGATCCAACCGTTGGACAACCGTGTAACTTTGACCACGGTCTCTCCTTTGCATGATGAACCTTTTCATCACTCAGATCCTTCAAACGATCCCCTAAAACCCGAGTTTGAAAGTGGGGGGGGGGGGGGTTTACTTAAAAAAGAAGAAGCCCTCCTCTCTTTCTAGTTCCATCCTATTGAAATTCTATGTTTAAGCTTCTTCATTGAATCTCCCAAACAATTTTTGTATCTTCAATGAATTAGGTTCTTCATTTCGTTCGTTTCTTTTTCTTTTCTTTTTTTACCTAAAATTACATCTACAGAAACAAAAAGAAAAAGATAAAACTTTTTTATTTTTCAATTTTCCTTTGATTTTTTGTTGTTGTTGTTTATGTTCTAGTCTACATGAGGATTATGTTATGTCTCAAATTTTTAGATATTTGGGTGAGATTTATTTTAGTAAGAATGATTTAGAAATATCTATCATTAGTTTTTAATTATTCCTTTGTCGTATCTTGTTTGATTCTTGAGAAAAATATGGAAGTGAAAAAAAATTAGCAGGTAAGAGGAAAAATTGAAAAATAAAACAAAGTAACATTCGAAAAAAGCGTGAAAGTAATTTTTAAAAGAAAAATATACTTTTTTAATATAAAAATCTAATTTTGATAAAAAACATATTTCTATCAACAATAAAACAAAATGGAAAAATTGCCCACAAGGGTCTGAGCTAGAGGTCAAAGGTCAATAAACATACATGTGGTGCCCATTGATTGGTTAATGTGTCACATCATCTATTTTTTTAACAGTGTTAGAGTCAAGTGTAGAACATCTAGGCCCACGAAATCACTAAACTAAAATTTAGTTACACTTTCTAACAAAGGAAGAATTTAAAAAACCAAATAGAAGATTGAATATTTGGTTTGATGAAATTAATACCTATAATATAGGTGCTAATCCTTAGTGAAGATGAGATTGAAAGGGCATTCTTAGCTAAAGGTGATAAATAACTCCATCGAAGATATATAATTATTTATTTAGAAAGTTAGGGATTTAATCGATCATAAGTTAGAGGCTCGCATTGTCAACACTGGGAATAGGAAATTCCATTAGGTTAATTTAGGTTTATTTAATTTAATTAATATTTTAATTTAGATTAACACTACTAATTCGTGACTCGATTATCTGAGTAATTATTTTCTGTAATTAATTTGATAATAGTTTCTCCAATCTGCAATCCATTGGGTACAATCCTCGAAATACTTACCGGTGTTTCGTTGTAAGCCTTACTATATTACAATTTAACCCGTACGCTTGCGGATACCATCGATTTAATTTTATATATTTTTGATGTGATATTTTTACTATAAACGATAACACGTTTATAGGCGGTCATCGCAACACAACTCATTGACTAAGTCTTGTCATGACGACAAGGGTTTGACGTCGCGACGTGACCATCTGTTTGCAAATGACCCAAAATGGTACCAAATTGCACTTACCTAAACAACAATTCAACTTTCCAATATACTTTTCCAACCAGACACGTATGTTCCAAAAGTTCAATTCTATACAATACTACCATATCCATAAATGTACAAATGCCATACAACCAATTCATCATTACCATTCAACATATAAGCTAATTTCATGGCACAAACTATTCAAAATATTTGACATATATATATACACTCAAATAAAGCATAACATAACAACTAATTATGCATTTCAAACCTGGTGATATACTACAATTCATAATTTAACTATTTGACCATTTCCAAAATATCAATTCTAGCTTTAATTATGAACATGATCACATATTATGCTAACATGGACTCAACCTAAATACATGTCGAATATTAAACAAAATGAGACTATACAAACATTGTTGAGTTGAGGACAACTGAATAGATATTGGATCACACTTCGAAACTTTAGAATTTACCTACATCTATGCACGAAAAAAACAAATCGTACGTTAAACGATAAAGTTCAGTGGTATTTTTATGATTCAAGTCAATACAATACAAGTATAAATCAATGCAAACATTCTACTGTAGTTGCCAACTCACATACATACTCATGTAAAAACTTCCATTACTATATGACTTGCATATATCCATTTATGCACTTCAATTCATTGCATAAGTACCTTAACATACCATTCATGCTATTCAACATTAAGATATCATTTCTTTCTTTTGTAACATATCAACTAATAACATAAACTTAATGATTAATTCATATAATTGAACGATACTATATTACCTAATCATTTCACACTATCATCTATAAACATATACTTGTTCGTACACCATCATTAACTTGTATATATATACATATATTCAATTTCGTCTAATCATTTCAATCATTTCCAAGCCTATTGGTTCATTCATATTTAATCACCCCTCAGGTCTCGATTTAACTCATTTATATGGTCTTTCAAATGTTATCAAACATCACATTTCATATGTTTGCAATTATACCAAATCATATCACATTTCATTTCAAATTACCATATATTCAAATCATATTTATATAACCCTATTAACTAGACACAGACTCAAAATGGATACGTGGATTCGTCATCCCGGGTTGCCTGACAACGATGACTTTAAACATGTACATACTACCATCTCGGGTTGCTTGATAAGGATGGTTTCCATAATCTGATTATTCTGTCACCTTGGGTTGCCCAACAACGATGACTCAACATGTACATTCTACCACCCCGGATTGCCTGACAACGATGGTTTCAAATCAATATCCTGGCCCTATAACATGCCAACTATATCTGACCCTGTCCGAACAGCTAATAGGGTAACCAATTTTCCAATGTCATTATATGATTTAATTCATATTCCAAAATTCTCCTTTCATTATCATTTCAAAATTTCATCACATTTTATAATATGTTTCAATTCTTTTCCATACCACATATATCATTTTAATCAAATCATGCTACTTTCTATTTTATTCAATTCAGTCCACTATTTCAATATTCAATCTCAATCATAGCAATTCAATTTAAATAACCATTATCAAATCACCTCAATACCATAATATGCAAAAATCATGAACATGCAATAACTCATCGTTAGCTTTCATTTTTTTCCTTTCCCTCTCAACGACCTGATGTCCTCTTTAGCTATGAATAATTATTCAATAAATACACAATATCAATTTTCATCCGATTCACATTCAAATACAAAGCCAAGCATATTTTGTATTTTATTCAATTTAGTCTCTAAACTCGGGATAAGCATAAGTTTCAATATAAAGCTTCAGATTAAAATCCGATTTCACATTTACTCACTAAGGACCCACTTTCTATTCTTAACATAATTTCATAATATGTTTTCATTTTATTCAAATTTGTCCCTAATGTAACAAAATTAACAACTAAGCTTATTAAGATTTACAATTTAGTCCTTTTCATAATCTAAGCTAAATTTCTATCAATTTCAAGCCTAATTCCTCAAATTCTTAATAATGGAAACTTATCAAAATTTCAAAAATTGAACAAATTGATACATGAGCTAGCTAAATCAATCTCTCATGACCATAAATCTATAAAAATCAAAGAAAAATGACCAATGATTTACTTGTAAACGATGGTCGAATGTACAAAAGTTTAAAAAAATGGTGGTTTCTTGTTTTTGTTTCGATGGACGATGAGGAAGATGATATTTGCTTTTATACTAAGTTTAACCAATAAATAACCTTATCTAATTAATTAGTTTAAGCATGTTTTATTTTTAATTAATCTTAATTTAATAATAAATTAACCCTTAATGGAAGTCATTATCAAAGCCCACTAACTCCTATTCTAAATTGGTTTATTAACCATTTTAGTCCTTTGGATAATTGCTATCTAAGTCTCCAAGCCTTTTCTTAATTAAAAATCTATAGCGATTGGACTATTACAATTTAGTACATGGGTCTTAATTAATCACATTTTTTGGCTAAATTACTTAACTAAATTAACTCTATAAGTATTCCTATTTAATATTTACGGACTCGATTTACGAAAATAGGTTTCTGAAATCGCATTTTTTGACACCACTGAAAAGCAGATCATTACATTTGTAACACCCCTAACCCTTATTCGTTGTCGAAAAAGGGTTACAGAGCATTACCAGACTTTTCAGATCAAATATGAACATTTCATATCATTTAACATACATATCAGAAACTAATCATAAATCACTCATATTGTCCCTTACATGAGCCCTCGGGGCCTAAAATACATATTAGAAATGAATCGGGACTAAATTGAAACCTTAGAGAATTTTCGCAAAACTTCAAAATTTTTCTTAAGTGCAGGGGACACATGCCTGTGTGGCCAGGCTGTGTGGCTCACATGGCTGAGACACACGCCCATATGGACAAAAATAGGCCATTTTAAGGCCACATTTCTCACCCATATTTGATTTCAACCTAAACACTTCAAATTTCATACTCATAGGCCATAACAAGACCTTCAATACACTCAACTAAAGCTCTAAGCATGTCATATTATCTCATATATCATAGCATATCGAATTTACCATATTGATCAAAGCACATATTTGCATATCTATACCATTTATACTATACTATCTCATTACCAACACGCCTATAAACTATCCATCAATTAACCACACCCAAACATATATCAAGCATGATAAGACTACGCACACACATATATAAGTTGATTGGAAATATAAACAAAATATAAATCATAATATTTACACGAACCAACTTTACTCAAAACCATTCCAACCTTATACATGCCATATAAACCATAGTGTACGTTTCAAAAGCTACTGGAATAAGCTGGATAGTGTGACTTGATGTGCTGATCCTATCTTCCGACCTCTCAAAAATCTACAAAGAGATTAAATAACATGAGTAAGCTTAATGAAGCTTAGTAAGTTCGATGAGTTAAACATAAATCTTACCGAACCTACTATAATAAATCAATTAGAAAAATTCATTTAATGTAAACTCCTTGCCAATCGCAGCTTCAAACGATGTATATACTTATTTCATATCAATACCAATAACAAACAATATGTCTTTCAATTTCAATTACATAATCACTTACCAAATCTTCCCAAATCAAAGAATGGCTTACGAATAAGAGTACATTGTTTTCAGAAGCCCGAAGGCTGGATAGAAGCTCATGAGAGCTAATTAAAAACTCATAATGGTTGAACGGAAGCTCATAAGAGCTGAACAGAAACCCATAAGGGTTAAACAGAAGCTCAAAAGAGCTGAACGGAAACCCATAATGGTTCAACAGAAGCTCAAAAGAGCTGAATGGAAACTCATATGAGTTAAACAGAAGCTAGTTAAAGCTAAACGGAAAGTAAACATGAAAGTTCGCAACAAATGCTGAACCTCGGTTTACTTGGGTAATTTGCTGTCAATTCCTCCAATGCCGTCTTGCGCCACACAACATTTGTACTCAAATCTCGCGTTCTATTTAATCCAGATATTCAATTCAAAAGCATAACTCCAACAATAATTCATTTATAACAATAGAATAAATACAAAATACCATTCACATCAATGTAAATATTAAAGTTTAATCGTACGAACTTACCTGGGTTAAATTGTAAGATTTGCAGAAGTTTAGAGACTATTCTGCTAATTTTTTTCACGAGTATCTACAGACTCTTAATCTAAAATAAAAAATTACTCATTCATTAGCATATATTTCAGTTCCCATTCACTTCACAATTAATACCCCTCAATTTTTTGAAATTACACAATTACCCCAACTTTTACAACTTTTGCAATTTAATCCCTTAACTAGTTAGTCCATTAAATGAACTAATTTTTCTCAATTGATAATTTATCTAAATATTCTAGGCTATTATACAGCCCTTGATAAACAGAAATTTAACACCAAACCTTAATATTTAACCATTTCACAATTTAGTCCTAAAATCAATATCTAAAAAAAATCATTTTATAAAATCATCATACAACAAAATCAAAGCTCTAAATCCATGTTATTTCATAAAAAACATCCATTATTCATCAATGGTAATTTTCAAAATTCTCAATAAAATAAAAAATTAAGGTAATAACTAGTTGGACCTAATTGTAAGTGTCTCAAAAACATAAAAATTACAAGAAAATGCAAGAATTAAAATCACTTGAAGTAAAAATATAAAAAATAGCTTAAGGAGCTCTCCTATGGCTATTTTTGGCTGAGAATTGAAGAAGAATTTGTCTAGAAACCTTTAAAATTTCAATTTGTAGTTTTAATTTTGCTTTATTTACTATTTTGCCATTAAATGGCTATTTTTGTTTCACTACTTATGCTGCCTCAGCCATTTCATTTTGGCTTATTTACTCTTTAAGTCCTCCCTATTTACCATTTAAGCCATTTAATCACTATTTCTTTTAATTAGCAAGTTTTGTACCTTTTTTTAATTTAGTCATTTTTAATTAATTAACTATCAAAACGTTAAAATTTTCTAACGAAACTTTAATACTACCTTAATGACACTCCATAAATATTTATAAAAATATTTATGACTCGGTTTATAGAATCGAGGTCTCGATACCTCATTTTCTAAATTACTTGACCTAATAAATCCTTATAAAACACAAATTACTAATTCAAAAATCTTTCTAAAACCACATTTGACTTGTAAATTCTAAATATTAAAATTTACAAGCTTACTCGTCAGATTTGGTGGTCTCGAACCACTGTTTCCGACACCACTGAAAATCGGGCTGTTACAATATTGGTAGTTGGACCAATATGAAACCATTGAGGTAATAACACTTGATGATTATGACTTTGTGGTTGGTATAAATTCCCTTGACCGGATTAATATATTTCTTGTCCCTTTTACTAATTGCATGTGCATTTTGGATCAGCGCCACTAATGTGTGGTATTGATTAAATGTGAGGCGGGTGTGGAAGCTAATGTCTTATCTGTAATACAATTTGCTAATGGGGTGTGTAGAGATGAAGTTTCTTACTTAGAAACTTTGAAGGTTAATGGGTCTCATAAGCCTATTGAGGAGATCCCAAAAGTGGTAGTTCATTTGTTACAGTCTTTTCGGAATGTGATGCCTGTTGAGTTGCCTAGAAAATTACCTCATAAGAGAGAGGATCACAGGATTGAGTTAATGCCCAATGCCAAACCGCCAACCAAGTCCTCATACTGAATTTCACAGCCATAATTGGAAGAATTGTGGAAACAATTGAAGGATATCTTAGATGCTGGGTTCATTAGACCATCTAAAGCTCCATATGGTGCACCGATTTTGTTTCAGAAAAAGCATGATGAGTTTTTGAGATTGTGCATCAACTATCAAGCATTGAACAAGATCATTGTGAAGAACATGTGCCCAATTCCACTAATTGCAGATTTTTTTGATGAACTTGGTAGTGTAAGGTGGTTTACCAAGTTGGATTTGCGGTCGAGGTACCATCAAGTCAAAGTAGTCGAAGAGGATGAACCAAAGACAACTTGTGTGACGTATTATGATTCGTATGAGTTCTTTGTTATGCATTTTGGATTAACTAATGTTCCAAGGACATTTCTCACCCTGATAAATAAGGTATACCTTTTTCAGATCATTTTGTGATTTTTTATCTTGATGACATTGTGGTGTACAATAAGTAAATCACTTGAGAAGCATGTGATGCATTTAAGGGAAGTGTTCCAAATCTTGTAATAGAATAAGCGTTATGTCAAAGAGGAAAAATGCTCATTTGCATAGCACAAGGTACCTTTCTTAGGTAACATTGAGGGAGGTGGTAGAATTTGGATGGATAGGAGCTAAATTCAGGTTATTGTTGATTAACAACTTTCTACTGAAGTAGAAATGAGAAACAAAGCCTCCAAGGAAAATGAAAACAGGGACTAACGAAACCCAAGCTAAGAAATGGCCATGTTGATCACCTCTTTGATAGCTGACATGGGTTAAAGTCACGAATTTTAATGGATGATCAACTCTCATGATAAAATTTCAAGTCAATAGAAGAAACTAAAATTAAAATCAATTTCAAGTGGGATGTAGTTTGGGAGGATTGAGTTTTAACTGGTGTTTCAATTCAATGTTTATTTCTCGAGAAACTGCTGGTAATGAAAAAGGTGTGAGTGAGAAAATTCAGGTTAGGGAGAGAGATGTATACATGTGGGAATAAAGGAACACAAACGTTGATAGATCCTACCTTGTTATTTTCTTAAAAGGTCAGGGGTATTATTGGTTTTCCAGCATGAAGAGAATGTCAAATTAACGTCTAATCTGAGATGTCGGTCGTGACCCGTTGGATTAAATGCAAATCCGACGGATGAGAAAGAAACCCTAGTTGAGCCAAAGCTGAGAGTGTGGCTGGCTACTTAAGTTAAAGCAGCCCGCTGCTCTCGCCCTCTCTTGTTCTCGCTAAACGCTTTCTTCTTCTGCTTCTGGTCAAGCCAATCTCAAAAGACTTCCCTTTTAGCTCACAGGTATGAATCCATTTACAACTTATGATTATCTTTCAAATGTTATTGCTTTGATTCGAAGAAAAATGTAGTCTGATTTGTTGGTAGCTGAAATATTATATCTGATTTGCTGAAATGGTTCTCATACGATTCATATTTTGTGTGTAGTTTCGGATCTGATTCTTTGTTTTTTTGGTTGTTGTGTTTTTAGATTTCATTCATGAACGCAAGTTTTGAACTCTGGAATCTATTATTCTGAGAAAATAATTCCTGTGATAACTGGTTTATAGAAGCAAATGCTGCCTAAGGGAAATTTTTTAACGAATAATTAAAATTGTCGAGTATTATTTTCTTAGGTTTGTCTTCGATGGAAATGTTTGACTAGCTTCATGGGAAAGGATAATTTAAGATCTAGTGGCTGTAGTTCATTGGAATGAACTCCATATCTATGGAGGAACTGGGCTCGAATCCCAGCGGCCACGTTTTATCAATGTTGGATCTGTTGAATTTAAATGTGGCTTGATTTTCTTTTTCGAAATTGACTTGACTGTTCTTAGTAAACAATAAAAGTGGGTCTCAGATTGATTGTTTCTTGTTCGCAAGATGTTGGTCTTCTTGTGTGATTTTGACTTGGAATTATGTATTGAGCTTATGTTATGAATATGTTCTTTATTTTTAGCTCCTCTCTTGAGTACTATAATGGGTAAGGAGAAGGTTCACATCAACATTGTGGTCATCGGCCATGTCGACTCTGGGAAGTCTACAACCACTGGTCATTTGATCTACAAGCTTGGAGGTATTGACAAGCGTGTGATTGAGAGGTTTGAGAAGGAGGCTGCTGAGATGAACAAAAGGTCATTTAAGTATGCATGGGTGCTTGACAAGCTTAAGGCCGAACGTGAACGTGGTATTACCATTGATATTGCCCTCTGGAAGTTTGAGACTACCAAATACTACTGCACTGTCATTGATGCCCCTGGACACCGTGACTTCATCAAGAACATGATTACTGGTACCTCACAGGCTGACTGCGCTGTTCTCATTATCGATTCGACCACTGGTGGTTTCGAAGCTGGTATCTCAAAGGATGGTCAGACACGTGAGCATGCTTTGCTTGCGTTTACCCTTGGTGTCAAGCAGATGATTTGCTGCTGCAACAAGGTAAGGTTTAGAACGTGTTGGAGTTTATTGTTAGATTGTATTGATGTTCTTTTTATCAATAATTGATTTCAATTATCATCTTGTACAGATGGATGCAACAACTCCAAAATACTCCAAGGCAAGGTATGATGAAATTGTGAAGGAAGTCTCCTCATATCTTAAGAAAGTTGGTTACAACCCTGACAAGATCCCATTTGTCCCAATCTCTGGGTTTGAGGGTGATAACATGATTGAGAGGTCTACCAACCTTGACTGGTACAAGGGTCCCACTCTCCTTGAGGCTCTTGACCAGATCAATGAGCCAAAGAGGCCTTCAGACAAGCCACTCCGGCTCCCACTTCAGGATGTCTACAAGATTGGTGGCATTGGAACTGTCCCTGTTGGTCGTGTTGAGACTGGTGTCCTTAAGCCTGGTATGGTAGTGACCTTTGGCCCCTCTGGTCTGACCACTGAAGTTAAGTCTGTTGAGATGCACCATGAAGCCCTCTCTGAGGCTCTCCCTGGTGACAATGTTGGATTCAACGTCAAGAACGTTGCTGTTAAGGATCTCAAGCGTGGTTTCGTTGCTTCAAACTCTAAGGATGATCCTGCAAAGGAGGCTGCCAGCTTCACCTCTCAGGTCATCATCATGAACCACCCTGGGCAGATTGGAAACGGATATGCCCCCGTCCTTGACTGCCATACCTCCCACATTGCTGTGAAATTTTCCGAATTGCTGACCAAGATTGACAGGCGATCTGGAAAGGAGCTTGAGAAGGAGCCCAAGTTCTTGAAGAATGGTGATGCAGGGATGATAAAGATGGTTCCCACCAAGCCTATGGTTGTGGAGACTTTCTCTGAGTACCCACCCCTTGGACGGTTTGCTGTCAGGGACATGCGTCAGACTGTGGCTGTTGGTGTCATCAAGAGCGTTGAGAAGAAGGATCCAACCGGTGCTAAGGTCACCAAATCTGCTGCCAAGAAGAAATGAGATTGCATTTGAGAAGCCAGGATAGTTTCTAAGTTTTGGTCTTATTTTTGTCTGGTACTCTGGTAGTAATTGTGTGGAAATATTTTGACCATTTTTTATATGCTTTATCGTGTATTGTTTTGGTTCCGAAATTTATCAAGAATTGTTGAATTGTCTTGTTTAACTTTTCCTGGTTAATTTTAGATTAAGGTACCGTGTTTTGATTTTTTTTTTTTTTGCCGTTGTTTTGATGTCCTCGAGTATAAAATTGTTTTGCAGAACTATTTAGCTGATGGGTTAGCACAAATAAAAAGAAAGAAACAAAAATTAAGATAAAAATAGGAAAAGAAAAATTATGAACACCCAGAAACAAATTGCTATTTAGATGAAAGAAGTAAAATATTTATTTAATATACGGTTTGGTTTTAAATTTTTTAAAAATAATTAATATTATTTTTACTTTTCATTTAATTTTGTTTATGAATTCTTTATTTTTTTATAGCATTTAGATTTAAAAAAAAATTGAATTATGACTTCATCATTCTCACGGTCTAAAAATACCAATGAATATTTAAGCCATAATCATATATATATATATATATATATATTTATATATAAGGTATACATAATCATATACAATAATTTAAGACAATATTTTTTAAAATAAAATATTGAATTACAAAATATATAAAATTATAAAATAATTTAAATTTATTTATAATATCAATTATAAAATTAAATTTACACAATTATAAAACAATTTCATATATTTTAATTGATATATAAAATCAAAAACTAGTAATAATAATGGCAAAATAAGGCCTATAGGTCGATTTTTATTTTTAATTAGGGTTTTAGTATGATTTTAAAATTAATTAGGGATATAAACCAAATTAACCAGATCTCTCTCCTAGGGTTAGGGCTTTTATGTTATTAGGGTTAGTATTTTTGGTTTAAGTTTTTTTAGGGTTTAGGGTATTCTAAAAGTATTCAGGGTTTTCGACTGAAACGACAAAAATTGTTAGGTAGTTTTGAGGGGTCGCGGATGTGATAACACGCTTCAACACACATACATTTCATATGCCATGGCAAGATAGGATGATGACCTTAGAAACCCATTGTGAGGAAACCCGATTTCGGGGTAATAATGTTTGAGGATCGAATTCAACGTGAAAGTCCCAGTCGGCGGCCGAGATGTGGTCACAGGTTCGAGTATGACCGAGGGGCCAAGTGGCGATCGTTACGCGGTCAAAAGTTTAAGCTTTTTGGATACCCGTAAACAATGCCCTATATATACCATACATAAGATTGAGGCCATAATCATACGAAAAAACTCTGGGGACTTCTGGTGTAATCAACGTAATTTTTTTCCTCTATTTCCAAGCAGCCAGTATCTCTAACCTTTCATTCTTGTCCGAAGGCCGACACTGAGGTGGACACAAGAGGGCTCTCAGGAGGAGAGCGGATGTTCTGGCACAGTAGAGGTCAAACTCGAGTTGGCGTGGCGGCAATTGTAGTTATTAATGGATTGTGTAATAACGACAATCGTCGTCGCTCTGAAAGGAGCATCACTTTTACTGCACAATAACAACCGCTCCCTACTTGAGAGTCCTCTTGCGTCCACGACGATGCCGGCTTTCGAACAAGAATGAAGGTTTAAAGGTATCAGTTGCCTAAAAAATGGAGAAAAAAATTACATTGATTATAGCTAGAAGCCTCAGAGTTTTTTTGTATGAATATGCCTTCAAACTTCTGTATGGTATTTATAGGGTACCATTTTCAAGTATACAAAAAGATTGAGCTCGTGGCCCCGTAACGACTGTTAAATGGCTCCCCTGTTATACCTCGATCCATTACCGCATAACAGTCATTGATTGAGACCTTTACGTTGACTTTCATCCTTGACCGTACAAAGCAAAATCACCCCACAACCGACTTTCCTATGATAGGCTTCGGAGGTATTGATCCTATTTCGTCATGATATATGAAATGTGTGTGGCTCGAAGCATATCGAATCACCGATGACTCAAGAATACCTCGAACGTAAACCAAATATTTTTAGTGATCGAAATTATTAAGGCCGGGAAATAGTTTATAGTGGAGAAATAGAAAAAGATTGGAGAGAAATTATATGAGTGAGGGATGATAAAGCTTGGTATGTGAGAGTCATTTTATAGCCGCATGGAAGGGTCTGTTTTGCAAAGGAAAACCTTCAAAGCACGCTGGAACATATTCTAAACATGTTGAAGTGTTTAAATTATCCGAATTATTCGAAGCGTCAAGAAAATACCTTTTCAAATGACTATTGTGCACGTTATAAAGCGCAGAATATTGATAAAATTATATGAGTTCTGAATGCGTGATGAAAATTATTTGCACCATACACTATGCAATGAATGTGTGCATTCTTAAACAAATTCATAGTATATATTCTCTTTCAAAAGTGGTGTAATTTTCATAACTTTGACACACATCAAGTTAATATCAAACAAAAGAACCTTGCATCACGGGTGAGAGTTGTGTGTACTCCTTCGAACAACTCTCTACTTATTTTTTGCGTTTATTCATCCAAACCGTGGCCGATATTGAAATGAGTCGACAAGTGAAATTCGTTATATACTACGATGGTCAAATCTGTAATATAGAGTTCGGGGTAGTGTTTGTAGGAACGAAGTCCTTTAAATTAATGTTCAATAGTACCATTCAAATGTATGAGATAATGACCAGAATCAAGAAAAGAGTTGAGGGATCGAGTCGGGGAAGAATTACGAGGTTGCAATGTAGATTTCTTGCATCTATTGACCCCTATAAGCATGAGCTATTCGATGTGATTAGCGAGATACATCTCGAGACAGTCATATCATTGCACATCTCAAACGGAAATGTTATAATTGAGTTATATGTTGAGTTCGTCAATGTTGATGGATTTGGCCCATCTTCGACCTCCGTCACGGCGAATATGGGTACAAAAGTTCAAGCAAAAAGTCCTACTACACAGTTGTGTAGTGGGTTTTCTGGCCTCCTTAAAAGTGGCTACTCATCTATGGGTAGACACTTACTGGTCTTCGGTATCGATCTAAACTTCGAGGATCAGTACCATTGGGGTATCAACATAACCCAAATCTAGACACTCGGCTCGACATTCAATCAGTGCATTCGATTTCAACTTTAGCACTAGGTCGATGTTATGGGACGAAAACAGTTATGCCGGGAGATCACCAACATGCACCGATCATCAACCCGAAGATTATTCTAGTGGGCACATGGGTTACATGAGAACTGATGGCCTATTTCTTTCAATGGGGGTCGACGAGGGTATGCCCAACACTGTGCTCGAAAGTGACAATGAAGGCGCGGACGAGGAAAGGGATGCAGGTGAGGAAAAAGGGGTTGCGAATGTAAACGAGGGGGAAAGGCAAAGCCTAAGCTAATCTGGCAGTGTGGATTGGATGGTTCAAAAATAGCACTATTTTTCGAACCAGATCTGGTTATAATGGAGCCAAAACCTTACAAGTCTGACGATAACGCCTCGGACAATGCTCTGGACCCAAATCAGCGATTTAGGGCGTATGAACCTCCGCCCCACATGACAAAAATTGACTTATCGATCGAAGGTGGTTTAAAGTTTTCTCGGCTTCTGCACAGAACACCTGGTCATGCAAGCATAGTTCGTGATGTACGAGTACTGGAAGTTAGAATAGAATGCCCCAACAAAGATGTTTTCCATGCTGCACTGAAGCGGTACAACATTAAGAATGATGTGAACTACTACGTCACGAAGTCTTGCTCCGATAAATTTGAAGGAAAGTGCACAATGAAGGACGAAATGTGTAAGTGAAAAATCATGGCATCTTACTGGAAGAAAATCAGGCTATGGATGATAAAGAAGTATCTCGGTCCCCATACGTGTATTGCAATGGGTGCAACTCAAGACCATCCGAGGCTAGACTTGGATATGATTGCTGACATTATTCTACCGATAGTAAAGGTCAGTCTCCAGATTGAAATACCGATGCTTATTGTAAACATACGTAACCAGTACCAATACACTCTAACGTACTACAAAGTATGAGTTGCAAAACAAAAAGCTATGGAGAATTTGCATCATAGTGAGCGGGTTCGTATAACTATCTATGATAATGGTGTCAGGTATTGGATCAGTACGTACCAGGTTTTGTAAGCAATATCGAAACACGCCCAAAGCACTGCGACAATCAGATGGTCCTTGAGAAAAGAGTATTCCACCAGTTCTTTTAGACCTTTGAGCAATGTAGAGAGACATTTCAGCATTGTAAGCCTATAGTCCAAATTGAGATTTTTTTCTAAGTTGATTGCGCTGTCTCGTTTGCCTGCATCTCGACATATGTGTCATATTGGACAGAAGATATGGAATACTTTCGGTGATTGATCATTACAAATCCCTATAGAATCGCACTCATCATCGGTACTGCATACGACATGTGGGATAAAACTACTACCAAAAATATTCTTCGACGACTTAGCAAGATCTAGTCATTGACATAAGTTTGTAGTTCCTATTATGTATTCACCACACATCAAATTTTCAATTACGAGGTCATTACATTGCACTAACTAGTACCTATTTATCAACATGTTACGAGCTCGTCCAACATGTTTTCCATCAAAAGTTGAACAACTTGAGTACCATTAACGCTTACAGTGTGACGTGTGTTTCGAATATACCGTTCAAACAGTGGAGGCAGCCGTACTACAAGGGTCTACGATACAAGCACATGACGTCAAACTTGGCTGAGTACATCAATTCGGTATTAAAAGGGACGCATTATTTTCCGATAACATCGATTGTCAAAGAGACATACTTTCGACTGACCGCATTGTTTCTTAAGAGGGAGTCGGCGTATGCTGGGCAAATAGCAGGCGACGATACATTCTGCGGTGACGTGAAACAAGAGGTTCGACGAAGTACAAAGAGAGCGAACATGATGTATATAGTGTGCCACTCACGTCGAAACCTCAATTTTTGAGTCACGAATCTTGTTATACCCGACCAGAAAATGTTAGGTACATCCTATTGTGTGAACCTAATGGAAAGGACCTGCGATTGTAAGAGATTCCAAGCACTTCGGTTCCCATGCGCACATACAATTATCGCATGTGAGAACATATAGATTGAGTACGCGCCTTACATCAACGACGTCTACCAACTACAATGCATTTGTAGTATGTGGAGTATTGAATTCCCACTCATCTTAGATGAGAGCATGTGACTGCCTGTGTCCAGTGCGTCGTTCGAGCTGGTGTCAAACAATGACCTACATTGAGTCCCAAAAGGTCACCCAAATCCCACCCAGATAAGGAACAATATGGATATTCAAGAGAGGCATGATCAACAAAAATTATGTGGGTATTGTAGAAACCCAGGGCATACGAAGTCAATATGTTCTCTGTATAGGGAAACATTGGGGTCCCAGTGTCGATAACATTGCTTTTAACCAAATTTAATATTCATTAGTGTTATTTTTATAACCAAATTTTAATTTCATATGCGCATGTCATACTAATAGTGTTTGTTGTATTCAGAATAAGCTATAAAGGTGGATGTTCCATATTGCGATTAGTTTTAAGAACATACAATTTATTTAGTTGTGAAATGCCATGACTTTTGGATGTATTGGGAGCGGATAATTTTTATTCTACATTTTTCATGTTTATTTTTCTTCTCTTTCTTATTTAAATGACAAGGTAAATCCAAAAAAATTCATATTCAAAACAATATGTCGATAACAAAATCCAACATTTGTTATTTATCAATGAAACATATATAGTAATAATGACATATGGTTTGTTTGAACGAATAACCTCAGTTTTTTTTATTTATGACTTATCTATATTTACATTAAAAAAAATTAAAAGAAAAAATACAATAAATGGTGTCGTCGGGAAGAATGTGTGTCACAAGGCGGTGGACAACAGTCACGTGGATGATTTCTGTGTAGAACTGCCGTACCACCGGAGGTGTATCTGGAGTAGCACCCGGAAGTGTATTTGGAAGTACGAGCCTGTAGACTTTTTCCTTATCGTCGTCATCACCTGAGTATGTAGTTAGTATGACCCCTTAGGAGGTCGTATCTTCGGGATCAGCACCACCATCATCTTCCTCTATGGTCGATTTTGTGTCGTCCTTGCCTACCATTATGTATTCGCCACTCCCTCATCCACCAATTGCGACGATGAGCCACCCTCGTAAAATAGTGATACGTGCGGTGTTTGGGTCACTATAGGCGTGAAACCATAATGTGCCCCAAATCTCAGGTACATTGGAAAGGTACCAGACATCAACATCACAATCGACTGCTGTATGGGTGCTTGCATCAGTGGCAGTGGGTATATCGGTGTCTGTTCTGACACGGGGTTTGACATCGACATCTGCGTAAGGGTGTAGTATGTGAGGGACATTGGTGAAGCGAAATATGGACCTGCGAGAATAGAAGAACCAACCACGTACGATGGTGGTCTGTAGTGTGGCGGTGCGTATGAATAAAACACAAGGTTACTCAATTAAATGTGAATACCTAGACCGAAGTGACCCGAATATTGTGCAGCCATAGGCGATGCATCTTCTATCAAAGCGGATGATGAAACCATCGTGCGACCGCGTCTCTTCCTAGTATGCTGTGGCAGTCGACATGACCTCTTCACTCGAATTTGCCAACTCCTGTAAATGGCCTAAATTCAAGGTTATCGGAACAAGGGTTTCACAACCATAAATCCGATTTAAAGAGAAATTTATTTCAATATATTTGTATGAATATTTATATGATAGGAAATATTTTTAAATATTTATAAAATGTTAGCAATGTGGTATTAAAATTTCGTTAGAAAATTTTAACGTTTGGTAGGTAATTAAATGAAAAAGACTAAATTAAAATAGAAGTAAAAGTTGAATTATAGATTAAAAGAAATTATAAAGGACCAAAATGGCAATTAAGCCATTTTGTATAGTTGAGGCGGTGTAATGTATAAAAATCTAAGATTTTTTATGTTTAATATATATTATTATATTATATAATAAAGATATTTTATGTTTTAATTATAATACATTATATTGTATTGTTATTATTATATTTATATATGTGTGTGTATAAACTAAAGAGACAAAAAAAAAAAAAAAAGAGGAAAGAGAGAGCAAAGACGAAACAGAGAAGAAACAGGGGAGAAAGAAAGAAAAAGGGAGAATAGAGTTTTTAAAGCTTGGATATTTAATAGGTAAGTTAATTTAGTCCTTTTCTTTTAATTTTGATGCTTTATAAGTTTTAGAACAAAGTTTTGTTGAATTAAGTTGAAATTTTGGAAATTCTTAGATTTTTGAACATGAGTTATGTGGATCAAATTGATGAATTAGGGGTTTAATTGATGGAATATCTAGTTAGAAATTGATTTTTAGGAACTAAATTGTGAAAATGTTTGGAATTAAAGTCTATTATTGAAATTCTGATTCCTAAAGGTTATAAAGTAGTTTAAAGTGATAGAATAAAGTGTTAATTGAGAAAAATCAGCTCAATTGAGAAGTTAATTGAGCAGGGACGAAATTATCGTTTATTGAAAGCTTAAGGGAAAAATGGTAATAAACAGTTTGCACTAAAACAATTTGGACAGCAGCAGTAGACTAAATTTGAAAAATCACCAAAAATCGTAGAAGTGGAATTAGAAGTTAAGTGAGATATGAAATTAAAGCTCATTGAGTCTAGTTTCTCATAGAAGAAACGTTGTAAGCAATAGATATGTAAATCATGAGATATAATAAATTTTGTTAGACAAGGTCAGAATGAATTCGGGTTCCCCTGTTCTAACTTTAGAAAATCATAAAAAATTGGATAAAAATAATTAGAGGCTTAAATTTATATATTTAGAATCCTGAATGAGTCTATTTTCAATAGTAATAAACAGGAACATCATCTGAATCCTTCATAAAGAGATAATTAATTTTTAGTGAAGAAGGGTCAGAACTGCCAGACAGCAGAATAGGGTTGACTTTAATGAATAAACTGCACTAATTGGCTAAGCCAAAAATTCTGGAAATTTTATGGTATGAATATATGTGAGTCTAGTTTCAGAAAAAATTAACGGTTCTTCATTTGGAGTTCTTTAGCTCTAGAAATAAATAATTTAGTGACTATGACACAAATGGACAGCTTTGAATAAATTTATGAGTAAAGGAATAAATTGAAATGTGAGCAAAAGTAAGAAAGGATGAATTTATTATATTATACATGTATATTTTATTAAATAGAACAGGAAATTTATTTGATTTTTTTTTAACATATAAATGTTATATGTTTATATGAAATTGAAGAAAAAGAAAAGAAATGAGAGGATCAAATTGAAGGAAAAGGAAAAGAGAAGGTTAAGGAGTGAAGGAAGAAGAACATATATCATTTCAACCTTTTTGTTGTAAGTACTACAAAAATTTTAAATTATTTTTATTTATCTTTTTCGAAATATTTATATAAAGTATTTAAATGTATGAGATTCAGCTTTAATGCCCAAGTAGACGGAATTTAGAACTACTGGGATATTAGTGGCATGCCATTAAGGAACTTTAGCGCGCTCTCTGATTATTAGCACGTTGGTGCTCTCTGATTATTAGCACATCTGTGCTCTCCGTATAGCACTTTAGTGCTCTCTGTTCACTTGTGCATCATAATGCACCTCTGTATTTGTTCCGTATATCCGGTGTGTTCTATAAAGTCTACTTTGGGCTAAGAATGTGAATTGAGAACAAAAGTGAATCACTGATGTGTTAAGGTAAGTTTTATACCTTACAAAAGATAAGTTAAATTTTTTTTTAAAGCAAGGCATAGTTGAAGAAACTTATATGTGAGTAGATATGTAATAATTGAATGAGTTTAAAATATTTTGTTATGATTATTTGCTTACTTATTCTTGTACTGCTTACTAAGCCTTCACCGGCTTAACGCGTTTATTTTAACGCGTAGGTACAATTAAACTAGAAGAGATAGAGTCCAACTAGAAGATCTCTCACCTCATCACATCCTCACGAGTTTCAAAAGTAGGTATTGTATTTTGTATTAAAATGGCATGTACATATGCAGTTCAAAGGTATTCTCATGTGATAGGGACTAAAATGTAGACTCTTGAAATTCTATCTATTTTGAGTTACTTGAAGTATTTTGGTATATATGGAATGAATTAGTAAACAATAAATATGTTTGTAAAAATGGTTGGTAAGTTAAAATATTATATACAAGTGTTTTAATTAAATAGTATCTAGCCATAACCGTTTTGGCACCAAATGTAATAGTCTTATACCGGGTTTGCATAATTGAACTGGGTATAGGGATATTACATTTATTGGTATCAGAGCCTAGGTTTTCTGAATTCTTGGGTCGAGTATGAGTCTATTTGTACATGCCATTTTATAAATTGATGTGATGAGATGAGGTTTAGTTATTTAATTGTGTAATTTATGAATATTGTAGAATAAAAGATGTCTTATGAAAGAATAAAAGATACCGATTTTGTGACGTATACTGGAATTTATGAATTTAATAAAATAAAGTTGGTTACCTCTTAGTATAGAAAGAGGAAATGTTAAAGAAAGAAATGTTTTCCAATCGAAATAATTAAGTAAAAAATGTTACTTATGATGAAACAGAATTTGAAAAGATGTGGATAAATGTCTTATAGTAAGTAAGAAATGATAAATGTTATGTTATATGAGTATATACATGAATCTAAATTATGAGGCCTTACGATCTCTACCCCTTTATTGGTACAGTTATATATATAGTGAAATTGATAAGAATTATAATGATTTAGTTCAGAAGTGTGGAACTAAAGAGTTTAATGATGGAATGATAAATAAGCAGTTAAAATTGAGAATGGGTAAATAAATAGAGATGGGTTTTGAGAGAGATATCAGATTTCTTTTTTGAAAATTGTTTGGGGATACACAATGCTACTATTAAAGAAAGAAGTCATTTATCAGAAACTGATTTATTCAGATATGGTAACTACAGAATGAGTTAACTAAATATTTCTTTCGGATAAGCTTTGTGAGTGAAGTGAATGATATTGGACTATTGATGATGATATATGTTAACGGATTAGTAATGAAATTGTAGAAATATTTGAATACAGCTGCTATAGTCGGGCATCTTGCAATGATCTCTTCTGGGTATTCTATATGTAACACCCCTTACCCGAGACCGTTGCCGGAGTCGAGCACGAGGCATTACTAGACTTAACTTACTAGTTCGGGGCATAAAAATTGAAACTGTCCATCTGCGTCATGTTCACTAAATCAATTATAACTCGAGTTACGAAACTCGAAATCTAGATCCATAAATTTTCCTTGAAACTAGACTCATATATCTTCTTACTGTAATTTTTCCAGAATTTTTGGTGTGGCCAATTAGTACAGTTTATTAGTTAAAGTCTCCCCTGTTACACAGTTTGACAGTTCTGATCTCTCTTCACTAAAAATTAATTATCTCATAATATACAACTCTTTTTCCTACACCGTTTTCTTTATATGAAAATGGACTCAATAAGCTTTAATTCTATATCTCATGCACAACCTAATTCAATTTCTACTATTTTTGGTGATTTTTCAAAATCACGTCACTGCTGCTGTCCAACTATTCCCCTGCATATAATTACATAATTTCTTTAAAATAACTAAGAACTAGGCATTTCATAACATCCAAAACATGTTCTTAATTAACCATTTTAATGGCTAATCATTACCAAGCATTTACAAGTCCATAATAAGCCATATCATAAGGTCACACACATAAAATGGCTAAGTCCCTATACATGCCATAACTTAAAACGTTCGAATCACAAAATACCAATATAATCTTTTGATAGTGTGTAACGATCTCCGACGTCCTTTCGATCCCCGAGTTGGCTTGTAATACTATAAAAAAAATTAAAGAATGGGAGTAAGCATAAAGCTTAGTAAGTTTACATGTAAATAGATAACAACATTCTTAATGAATTATCTTATCCTTTCTTATCAAGATCACTTAAGCTTTTAACTCAATATACTCAAACTTGTATTCTTACCTTGCCTTTTAACATGAATTTATCTTACCTTACCTTTTTAACATGAATTTATCTTACCTTACCTTTTTAGCTTGAACTTGTCTTAACTTACCTTTTTAGCTTGAACTTGTCTTACCTTTACTTTGGTTTACTCTTGGAATATTCCCGTTGAACCACTTTGGAATACTAAGGATACGCGGGTACCTTTCCTTATGAAACTTAACCATTGCCATGTCTTGATATGGTCTTACGTGGTATCCTTGCCTTATGAACTCACCAATGCCATGCCTTGGCATGGTCTTACATGGGACATTTGCTTTATAAATTCACCAATGCCATGCCTTGGCATGGTCTTACATGGGACCTTTGCCTTATAGTAACTTATCAATGCCATGTCTTGACATGGTCTTACATGATTTCCTTAAACCCTAATGTCATGACATTTGTATCCTACACATTCCTAAGGTTCAACCGGAACTTTCTGCGATAGCTTTTCCGTCAATTCATACTTGAGTCTTTAAATAATAAATTTACAGAATAAATATGTAAATGCTGGAATTTAATAATATTAAATGTAAAATAATAGAATATTGCATTTATTTACTGCAAACTTACCTCGAAACAAAATCGATAAACTATATCGATTTAGTCCACTATCTTTTTCTTTCCCCGATCTAACTCTGGATTTCGTTCTTCTTGATCTATAATAGCAAATTTAGCTTATTTAATACTCATATTTATCAAAACAGTCCTTAACTCTAACTTTGGCAAAATTACAATTTTGCCCCTAAACTTTTACATATTTACGATTTTGCCCCTAGGCTCGAAAATTAAACTTCAGCCCTTATTCTTATGTTTTCTAGCATGCTGAACATTTTTCCCTTCTATAGCAACTTCAAATTCTTACTATAACACATACTTATGAACAATAACAACTTTTACTAATTAGCTCGTTTTTACCGAAAATCACTTAATAAAAATCATTCCTCTACTCATAAACATGCAAAATCTACCATCAATCATCAAAAATCACAAGTTCTCAACAATGGCATAATTCAAAATATTCACCAAAATCAAAAATTCAAGCATGGGTTTTGTATATCTCATAGCAACGATCTCAAAAACGTAAAAATTATCAAAAACCGAACAAAGGACATACCCGAATTAAGCCTCTTAGATGCTGAAACTTAAAGCTTCAAAAATGGTGTTTTTTTATTTCTCACATTCGGCCAAGAACAAATGAGAAAAGATGAACACTTTCATCTTTTATCAATTTCTTTATTATAACATATATTAAACTAATATATTTTAACATAAAATATAATAAAAAAAATTCACTCACTATTACAAACAAATCATGACCGGCCACTATGTACATTCCTCTTTTATTTTGTTTATTTAATGCTAAATTACTTTTCATCTTTCTTCTAATATAATATATTATCATATATTATAATATACCATAATGTCATATAATAAAATAAACAATTACCAATTCATTAATACATGCATCTTAGCCGTCCACTATGTTCAATTATGGCTAAATTACCCTATCAACCCTTAAATTAAAGAAATCATCATCAATTCAACCACTTAATCAAGCTATAAGGCTACTTTTACCACTTATGCGATTTAGTCCTTTTCTTTAAATTAAGCACACTAACAATAAAATTAATTCACGAAACTTTCACACATGTAAATTCATATATTATAAGCACTAAAAATAATATTAAAATATTTTACTGATTCGGATTTGTGGTTTCACAACCACTATTCCGTTTAGGCCCTATTTCGGGATGTTACACTATATGGGTATTCTATATGTTCTTTTATCTTTAGAGGTATATGCAATTGTTCAGATGTGATTTTTACTGTGTAGAAAGTTTAGAATCATAACGTTAAAATGGAAGTTCTGGTTGATTCCTGATCGGTACTGCTCTATTTTTCTTTGGATTTTCTAATTTGTTCTGTTAGATAAAAGGCTTAATGGTCAGATTCATATGAAGTTATTTTCTATTACTACCGGTTGATATTCCGATACATATACGCAATTTGCATTATCTTTATCATAATCGTTTCTAGTGAGGATAAATGGCATTCTTCTTCTGGTTTTTCTTTGGAATATTATCGATTTCTTTATCATTGAATGTGGTTTTTATTCTCGGAAATTCAACATAGCTCCACATCTGGGATTTTATTATATTGGTTTTCTTATTATTTTATAGTCTGATCTTATCTATCAAATATGATTCATCTATGAAGGGGTATTCATTGATAGAAGGTATATATATATATATATATATATATTACTGTTATAAATCTTGGTTCGGTTATGGGAGCTCGGTGATATGGATATTAGATTATAAAAGTTGTATTATTATACTGGTTATTATTGAGACTACTCTTGGATTTCTTCTTCTATTTTAAAGTACTATTGAAGTTGAAGTATTGATCCATTTATATTATTGAAATGTGAGATCTATTATAGTACTATGGCATATTCTATCTAAAGACTGCGGACTTGGGATAATTTGAAGTGTTGGGATTTTTTTTTAATTTTTGTGAAAGTGTTTTCTATGATAGCTACATTAATGATAAGAATACTACAGGAAGACACAAGGTTTGAATGGACTAATCAATGCTAGTAGAATTTTGAGTAGATGGAAGTTCTAATAATTGAAGCATTAGTTCTGGTTCAGTCTGAATCGGGGAAAAATAAATATAGTTGTAGATGATTTGAATGGGAAAATAATTGTTCGCTCTGTGAGTAATAAATATTCGATTGCTATTGTCTGATGAAGGATTAATTTTAGTTGAATATCCGGTATTGGTGTTTACAGAATTATTACAGCTATTAAAGATACTGGGACGGAAATGAGATATAAGTCTATGAAATTGACAAACTATATGGAGTATCAGCCTTTGAAATGTTTGATAGAGATCTACAGTTTACGGTTCACTTTCTGATTTCGGAATAACTTATAAAAATGCTATATGAGTGATAATTGATTAATTTATAAAGTCAGAACTGATTGATGGCTTCAGAAACTTGCGGAGATGTACATTCCAGAAATTGTAAGATTTCATGGTATTCTAGTATTGATAATTTCTGATCGAGATTGTAGTTCACTTTGGGGTTCTGAAAACAATTACAGGAAATTATTGAGTACTTAACTCGATTTCAGTACAACTTTTCATTCGCAAATTGATGGATAATTCGAGAGAGAGTTGGTTAGATTTAGGAAGAAGATGTACTGGTGGCCAGGTATGAAACGTGATATTTCTGAGTTTGTATCAAGATGTCTGATATGTCAACAGGTCAAAGCAGAACATCAGGTACCTTCGAGGTTACTCCAGCCAATTACTATACCGGAATGGAAATGGGAAAGAATCACTATGGATTTTGTATCGGGGTTACCATTATCTCCGAGGAAAAAAAATGCTATTTGGGTGATTGTTGACCGATTGACAAAATCAGCGCACTTTATTCTGATACGTATGGATTATTTTTTAGATAAACTGGCTAAACTGTATATATCTGAGATTGTCAGGCTACACAGAGTGCCTGTCTCCATTATATTGGATATCCCCGATTTACGTCACGTTTCTGGGATAAATTACAAGAAGCTTTAGGTACTCAGTTGTATTTCAGTACTGCATTTCATCCTCAGACAGATGGCCAATCTGAGCGTGTAATTCAAGTATTGGAAGATATGCTCCGATGTTGTATACTAGAGATTGAATTTGCTTACAATAATAGTTATTAGTCCAGTATAAAATGGCTCTATATGAAACTTTGTACCGTAGAAAATGTAGAACACCGTTATATTGGATAGAGCTCAGTGGAAAGAAGATACATGGGGTTGATTTGATCCGGGAAACAGAAGAAAAAGTAAAGGTGATTCGGAATAGTTTGAAGGCAGCATCTGATCGTCAAAAATCATATGCCGATCTTAAACGAAAAGAGATTGAATTTCAGGTGGGTGATAAGGTATTCCTAAAAGTGTCTCCTTGGAAGAAAGTTCTCAGGTTCGGTCGAAAGGGTAAATTGAGTCCAAGATTTATTGGGCCATATGAGATCATAGAAAGAATTGGACCAGTCGCTTATCGGTTGGCATTACCACCAGAACTTGATAGAATCCATAATGTTTTTCATGTGTTTATGCTACGACGATATCGGTCAGATCCTTCACATGTTATTTCTCCGACAGAAGTGGAGATTCAACTGGATATGACTTACAATGAAGAACCGGTCAAGATATTGGAACAGGAAACAAAGGAGCTTAAAAATAAAAAAATAAGTTTGGTAAAAGTACTGTGGCAAAAGCACGGGATTGAGGAAGCGACATGGGAACCGGAGGAGAAAATGAGGAAACAATATCCAAACCTCTTTACTGGTAAGATTTTCGAGGACGAAAATTCTTAAAAGGGGGGGGGGAGAGTTGTAATGGCCTAAATTCAAGGTTATCGGAACAATGGTTTCGCAACCATAAATCCGATTTAAAGAGAAATTTAATTCAATATATTTGTATGAGTATTTATATGATAGGAAATATTTTTAAATATTTATAAAATGTTAGTAATGTGGTATTAAAATTTCGTTAGAAAATTTTAACTTTTGGGTAGGTAATTAAATGAAAAAGACTAAATTGAAATAGAAGTAAAAGTTGAATTATAGATTAAAAGAAATTATAAAGGACCAAAATGGCAATTAAGCCATTTTGTATAGTTGAGGCAGTGTAATGTATAAAAATCTAAGATTTTTTATGTTTAATATATATTATATTATATAATAAAAATATTTTATGTTTTAATTATAATATATTATATTGTATTGTTATTATTATTTATATATGTGTGTGTATAAACTAAAGAGACAAAAAAAAAGAAAAGAGGAAAGAGAGAGCAAAGACGAAACAGAGAAGAAACAGGGGAGAAAGAAAGAAAAAGGGAGAATAGAGTTTTTAAAGCTTGGATATTTAATAGGTAAGTTAATTTAGTCCTTTTCTTTTAATTTTGATGCTTTATAAGTTTTAGAACAAAGTTTTGTTGAATTAAGTTAAAATTTTGGAAATTCTTAGATTTTTGAACATGAGTTATGTGGATCAAATTGATGAATTAGGGGTTTAATTGATGGAATATCTAGTTAGAAATTGATTTTTAGGAACTAAATTGTGAAAATGTTTGGAATTAAAGTCTATTATTGAAATTCTGATTCCTAAAGGTTATAAAGTAGTTTAAAGTGATAGAATAAAGTGTTAATTGAGAAAAATCAGCTCAATTGAGAAGTTAATTGAGCAGGGACGAAATTATCGTTTATTGAAAGCTTAAGGGAAAAATAGTAATAAACAGTTTGCACTAAAACAGTTTGGACAGCAGCAGTAGACTAAATTTGAAAAATCACCAAAAATCGTAGAAGTGGAATTAGAAGTTAAGTGAGTATGAAATTAAAGCTCATTGAGTCTAGTTTCTCATAGAAGAAACTTTGTAAGCAATAGATATGTAAATCATGAGATATAATGAATTTTGTGAGACAAGGTCAGAATAAATTTTGGTTCCCCTGTTCTAACTTTAGAAAATCATAAAAAATTGGATAAAAATAATTAGAGGCTTAAATTTATATATTTAGAATCTTGAATGAGTCTATTTTCAATAGTAATAAACGGGAACATCATCTGAATCCTTCATAAAGAGATAATTAATTTTTAGTGAAGAAGGGCCAGAATTGCCAGACAGCAGAACAGGGTTGACTTTAATGAATAAACTGCACTAATTGGCTAAGCCAAAAATTCTGAAAATTTTATGGTATGAATATATGTGAGTCTAGTTTCAGAAAAAATTAATGGTTCTTCATTTGGAGTTCTGTAGCTCTAGAAATAAATAATTTAGTGACTATGACACAAATGGACAGCTTTGAATAAATTTATGAGTAAAGGATTAAATTGAAATGTGAGCAAAAGTAAGAAAGGATGAATTTATTATATTATACATGTATATTTTATTAAATAGTACAGGAAATTTATTTGATTATTTTTTTAACATATAAATGTTATATGTTTATATGAAATTGAAGAAAAAGAAAAGAAATGAGAGGATCGAATTGAAGGAAAAGGAAAAGAGAAGGTTAAGGAGTGAAGGAAGAAGAACATATATCATCTCAACCTTTTTGTTGTAAGTACTACAAGAATTTTAAATTATTTTTATTTATCTTTGTCGAAATATTTATATAAAGTATTTAAATGTATGAGATTCAGCTTTAATGCCTAAGTAGACGAAATTTAAAACTACTGGGATATTAGTGGCATGCCATTAAGGAACTTTAGCACGCTCTCTGATATTAGCACGTTGGTGCTCTCTAATTATTAGCACATTGGTGCTCTCTGTTCACTTGTGCATCATAATGCACCTCTGTATTTGTTCCGTATATCCGGTGTGTTCTATAAAGTCTACTTTGGGCTAAGAATGTGAAATGAGAACAAAAGTGAATCACTGATGTGTTAAGGTAAGTTTAATACCTTACAAAGGATAAGTTAAATTTCTTTAAAGCAATGCATAGTTGAAATGACTTATATGTGAGTAGATATGCAATAATTGATTGAGTTTAAAATATTCTGTTATGATTGCTTACTTAATTATACTTGTAGTGCTTACTAAGCCTTCACCAGCTTAACGCGTTTATTTTAACGCATAGGTACAATTAGACTAGAAGAGAAGTCCAACTAGAAGATCTCTCATCTCATCACATCCTCAAGGACTTCAAAAGTAGGTACTATTTTTTGTATTAAAATGGCATGTACATATGCAGTTCAAAGGTATTTACATGTGATAGGGACTAAAATGTAGACTCTTGAAATTCTATCTATTTTGAGTTACTTGAAGTATTTTGATATATATGGAATGAATTAGTAAACAATAAATATGTTTGTAAAAATGGTTGGTAAGTTAAAATATTATATACAAATGTTTTAATTAAATAGTATCTAGCCATAACCGTTTTGGCACCAAATGTAATAGTCTTATACCGGGTTTGCATAATTGAACCGGGTATAGGGGTATTACAACTCCTCTCCTCCGGTGATAGTAGATACGACTTACCGACGGCTTTGAACCATACCAAGTAATCATCAAATGCCATCGTGTCCACTGAGAAAAATTATTTACGAATGGATATAAATTGCATCCTACGATCCCACACCTCGATGTGCTCCTTGTGCCGCACCGATCAGTTGGTGTTATCCTTCCCCTAGATGTCCACCTTGTGCAGCTCCTGCAGGTTTTTCGGTAGCGGCAAAATTTGTTGCCTCCACCCGAACTGCCGTAACACCCAATCTATTTCATGTATTTCCACCATCGCATACACTACCAATGGCACCTTCGCGTCCCACATCTACCGGTTGCCCAATATTTTCGGCGGGATGCAGGATATGAGCGATGTCGGCGTACGACATCCATTCAAACTAAAGAGCAAAATTGTAAATATTGTTCTTTATGAATTTTTTTACAAATCATTACGTAAGTAATATTGATTTGAAAGAATATGTAACTAACATTGGCTTTCGAGCATTGATCTAACAACAGCCTAATATCTTATAGATCCTCGAGCAGTTGTTAGTTGAAACGTATAATAATAAAAATTACTATACAGACTACGTATTTGTTAATAAATGATGTTTACCTTGTCACCAACGAGAATATATATGGGTTGGTTACCTTGGGACGTAGAAATGGTAGCGCCATAGGCCTACGACTGCAGCAAAAGCAAACAACCACCAATCGACGCCGCACTCGGTAGCGTGGCTTGTCACATCTCCCAGTATAACGTGGACAATACAACAGATCTCGAACTTAGTTTTCCGCACTCATTGAAGTCCACTAGATCTAGTAGCCACCTTACGTGCACCAAATTTCGAGATTTTTCGGGCATTAAAATGCCCTCGATTAACCTCATGATGTATGCTCGGGCGTATTGTTGTATGACCTCCTCCGTTTGGTCTCCAGGGAGCTCGTTGAAATTATCTTTCAACTAGTTCGTCGATATTCGACCACCTTTAAACTTGTTCGGGACCTTCCCCAACAATGATTGACAGAGGTTCATTTTGCCTGGAACGATTGTAGATCCCGTGGTGACTGGCCCATCCATAGTTAGACCGAGTTGTAGCGCTGTCTTCGAGTGTAAGTATACACTCGCTACATGGAAGGTGGAAAGTGTATGTTTCGGGTCTCTATCTTTCCATCAATGTGCTGATTAGTTGCAAATCAAGTTTGCAGCCCTTGGACATGCAAGACACATGTAAGAATCCAACCGTTTGCAAGTGACCACGAATTTCAAGTATCACAGGCTTTCTCATATTATGAATGAAGCCCTTTAGAACACGATCATCCGCCTATTTACAGAATAAAAAAATATAAATTATAATAAAAAATTAAATTTAACATTATTGAAATTAATGAAATTTAAATTTCGGTCTTACAATTGTTAATTGGGAGAAGGAAATATGCTTGCCATCGAAGTGGATTAGAGAGGCGGCCATTCGTGAGAAATTGATTTAAATGAATAAAAGCGAAATAATTAAAAATAATAATATTTTTAAATAAAAATTATCAAAAAATATTAAAAACGAGAGAGTTGAGAGATTTGAGAGAATTTAGATAGTTAAGAGAAGAATATGAATGAAAAAATGCACTTTGAGTGGTATTTATAAGGTAAAATAGAATTTACCGTTGGGTATTAATTCTTTTTTTACCGTTGGTGGTAACGTTTAAAAAGGCGTTGGAATCTAACTATTAATCGAAAAGTACGTCTAATTGGATAAGCTTTCCAATTCTATATCCCAAATTAATTTTAAAACCGAGCTAAAACCCTAATTAAAAATAAAAATCAGCCTATAGAATTTATTTTACCAATAAATAACTACTATTTTCAAATACAAAAATTTAACAATCAATCAATTGGTGTTTTTGTTTTTTATTTGGGAAGTAATAAAAAATATATTTGCTAAGTTTCACTGTCAGACATGTTGGGAATTTTACAGTTAAAAGGTTTCAGTTTTCGCAGATCTACTGAACTGAAGTGACATTAAAATTTGGAAACGACAAAAGATGAGAGTGCTTTGCATTGTTTTTAACTGTTTTCGTTAATGTATATACATAGTTACCAAATTTTGGGAATTATTTTCTACCAATCCGAGAAAGAAGTAAAAAATAATCTCTAGGCATTAGGCCGGCAGCTAACAGAGCTGTGAACCCTTTCAATCTTTTTAATTGTTTTCTGAGAAGAAGGGAAAGAGACCTCTTCAAGTTCTTTGAGATCCGGGCATTGCATTCTCAGGTACTTTTTGCTTCATGGACCCCGATCTTAAAAGATGCATTTTTAACTTCCTTTTGTTTGAATTTTTTGTTGCTTGCTATCATTAATTGTGCCACCAAATCTGGGCTGTTCCCCAATTTGTTAAATACACTGGGACATATTGGAGTTTTGCCTCATTAGTTGAATTGAAGATAGATAAGTTAAAACTCCTTCAGATTCTGCTAATAGATCGATCATGGATCCTTTTTCTTTCTGAAGAAAACTTTTATTCCTTCCATAAAGGTTCTTCTTTGTTTAAAACTGAATTTTTATTCCTAATATCTACTGTTCCCCCCTGATTTTCCCTCTTAAGATGGGAAAGAAGGGGAAATGGTTGTCCTCTCTAAAGAAAGCCTTCCTTCTCAGAGTCCAAGGGAAAGAAAAACCAGGTTAGGATAAGTCTCGTTCAGCTAAAAATCATCTGTAGTTTCATGGTTAGCTCAGTTTTTAATATTCTTGATTACTATGTTTCACAGAAATCAAAAGAACAATTTTTGGAGAAGAAGGTGCATTTGGATCCCACTGTTTCTGATGCAGCCAGGTTATCCCCACTTCCTCAGCCTGAAGAGGTGAAATTAATTGAACCTGAAGTTGAGCAAAGCAAGCAGACTTACCCTGTGGCAGTTGCCAATTCTGCTGCCGTTCCAGCTCAGGTTGCTCTACAGGCCATTCGACATCAACTTAATACAGATGCTAGGTTTGCCGGAAAATCTAAGGAGGAAGTGGCGGCAATCAAAATTCAAGCAGCTTTCCGAGCTTACCTTGTATGTGCTGTAATTTTTTACTTTCTCCTCCTGAGGTTGTTTGCTTAATCATTTCATATCTGAAATGATTTTCAATCTAGTTCAGCCTATTTTTGTTTAATCTTATGCATCTTGTAGGAAACATTCTATAAATATCTTCATGAAACTGTTTTTTATTTTTTTTTTAATGCAAGAAAATGAACGTGTAAGTTTACTTATGATTTATAATCTAGAAGAAACTTTCCTGGATCAAAAGCTTGCAAATTATAACTGTTAAGCATACTGTTTCTTTGTAAAAGTTTAGTAGAGAAGAAGAAAATAAATAGTAATATCATGATAATTTGTTACTTTATGATATCTGTTCCCAAGTCCTGGGTCAAATTAAATGATCTAATGTTTGAGGCATTGTCTCTAACATATCTATTTTGCAGCATGACTAAGATTTATGTAGAGGATTTGCTGATCATGATTTCTTCATTTTCAGGCAAAAAGGGCATTGCGTGCTTTAAGAGGACTGGCTAGGTTGAAATCACTGATGGAAGGGCCTGCGGCCAGACGGCAAGCAGCCGGTTCCCTTCGGTGCATGCAAACTCTTTCTCGTATGCAGTGTCAGATTCATGCTCGGAGAACCAGGATGATGGAAGAAAGCCAGGCTCTTCAGAGGCAACTCTTGCACAAACATGCAAAAGAGATTGTGAACTTGCAAGTAAATCCCCTTCTTTTTCATAGATATATCAGCATGTTTTACTTGCTTGAATGTGATATGTGAGTGGACTGCTGCGAAGTGGGTTCGATTTTTTCCTCTACGCTCTAGTTTCTCAGACAATATCTTATAATTAAATTATCTTTGTATGACAAACAAATTAAGATGGTAGATTAAGCTATTATATATACCATACAGAGGATTCTTAAGTGACTTCCGTCACTGCAGTCAAGCTCAGAAATTACTGTGTGTATTGTATAGATTTTGTTGTTCTATTAGTTGCATCTCTCTTTCTTAGCATGGATTTTGATGTTCTAAACAGATGGGTGAAGATTGGGATGACAGTGTACGGTCAAAGGAACAAATTGAGGCAAGCTTGTTGAGCAAACATGAGGCTGCCATGAGAAGAGAAAGGGCCATGGCGTACTCATTTACTCATCAGGTAATATGCGTTGTTGGGAGTCACATGGAGAACATCGAATATTTAACCCTTCTACTGCATGCTTATACGACTGTGTGAGATTTAACAACATTGTTAAGTGACATGAATGAATGAACCATAACTAAATTGCATCGTAGAAAGTTCAAACATCGGTTTTCAGGTCCAAGAAACAGTTACTTTCTTCCAATGTACCTTGGCATTCAAGTGTTGAAAGTTAAACAGAGTTCTGTTTTTGACACATACAAATAACTTTTGCAGCAAACCTGGAAGAATGCTTCGAGATCTATGAATCCATTGTTCATGGATCCAAGCAATCCCTCATGGGGATGGAGCTGGATGGAACGGTGGATGACAGCGCGGCCATGGGAGGTTCGTGGTGGCATGAGAGATAAAGAACATCTCGATGACCAGTCATCCCTAAAGAGTGCACGAAGCAACTTCGGTGGAGAAATCAGCAAAGCTTATGCTCGTTATCAACTCAATTTGGATAAGCAATCCCCGAAGGCCAACCAAAAGCCAAGCCGAACTTCGAGCCTCCTATCCCCTTCTACTCCAAAGTCAGCATCCATACCAGCCCGAAAGCTGAAGTCAGCAAGCCCGAGGAGTGGTGTGGCTGGTTTAGATGATGAAACAAGAAACATAGTCAGTATGAAGTCTGACAGAAACCGGAGACACAGCATCGCAGGCTCCTCAGTGCGTGATAATGAGAGCCTTGCCAACTCTCCATCACTTCCAAGTTACATGGTACCAACTAAGTCTGCAAGAGCTAAGACCAGTTTGCAGAGCCCCTTGGGACCAGAAGCAAATGGAACACCTGAGAAGGAGCCAATTGCATCTACTAAGAAACGGCTTTCTTATCCGCCTTCACCGGCCAGGCTAAGGCGCCACTCCGGTCTGCCAAAAGTGGACGGTAGCATTAGCAATACAAAAGTTGCAGTGGTGAATGGAGGGGACGGTTTTTTCAAATAAAAAAGAGATGAAGTCCTGATGCACGCTAATTCAGAAGAATCGGAAAAGAAGAGAGAAAATTTGTGACTGCATTCATAACTTCTCTGGTTTTTCAACAACAGAATATAAAAAGGAATTGTGTTTCAAAAGTTAGTTAACTAACGGTATTGTCGTTGCACCCAAAACACCCCGTTTTCATTAAAGTGTTGCACCGTTTTATTAACTTTGCTAAAGCTAAAACGCACCGTTCCATCCATTCGCTTTAGTTTTTCTTATTTCAGTTTTGACCCATAGGAACAATTAGGGTGAGTGTTCGATTGAATCGAGTAAAATAATTTTGAGTTAATCGATCTCACGAATCCTATTTTATCAACCTACCTCAATTTGAATTTTTTCATATTGAGCCGAGTCGAAACGTGTGAAATTGTTCGAGTTAAATTAAAAAAAATTAAACATGTCAAATAAAAATATTATTACAGTATAACTAATTTGATATTAGAGCACATAAATTTGAAACCATATATATTTCAAAATTTTTTTAAAGCAAAATAATAAAAAAAATTAGATACTTTAGTATGATAAATTTGAATAACTAATTAGGTCCCACAATTATTATTTTAGAAAATTTTTAAAATTTTAATTTTTATATATTTTTTATAATTTTTGTAAAAAATATATATTTTTAAAAAATATAAATTTTAAAATTTTGATAAATATTTTTAAATTTAAAAATTATTTTAAATTTTTCCTGTAATTTTTGTTGAGAGAGAGACTAATTTGCTAATTTTCAAAGTTGACAGGGACCAAAAGGGTATTTACACTAATTTTTTATTCGAATTATTCAAGTTATTCGAATTGTGAACTCAACTCGAATTCAGAACTTGAATCAAGTTATTGAGTTGACTCGAATAATTCGAATAACTCAAAATTAAATTTTTTTTAATTTTTTCGAATTAAATCGAGTTTTGCTCACCCCTAGAAACAACAATATGTGGTAGAGAAGAATTATAATCATTTGATTTCTTATATGTTCCATTGTCAAAAGTTTTAGTTCAGCGGGGTAGAATTAGTTGCAGGGATCAGCTGCCCTTTCATCTAAAAATTCCTTCTCAATTCTTCATCCTTATTACTAATTTTAGATAAAAGTACCATTGACGTCCCTGTACTAGTAGTCAAATTGTATTTTATTTCTTTACTCAAGAAATAGATAAATTAACCCTGTACGTTAGAAAAATATGCAAATTAGCCCATTTTTTTTTTTAAAATTTCATCCGTTTGTAATGTTAAGTGTCTGTTTGGTTTTTTCAAAAGAAAAAATTAATGTAAGTGGCATGGAATTAAACGATGAGTGGAATTAGGTAAAAGTATAATGAAAGCCCCTATACTAAGAGGTGGACTGCATTTTACCCCTATACTAAAAAAATGAGTAAATTAGTCCTTGTACATTATATTAAATAATAAATTGGTCATTCTATTAAATTTTTATCAATTCCTACTACTAAGTGAAGACATGGCTGACAAAACAACCATACAGTGATGTGTGGTATGATGTACCATGTGTACCTCATGTTGACGTGGTAAATACCACGTCAGCAAATATTAAAAAATCTTAAAAATAAATAAAATTTTCTAACAATTATTTTAAAAACCATGCCTAGGATGAGTATGGAAATTTATTTAAAACCTATAGAAAATTATTTAGAAATTATAAGAAATTATAAAAAAGTATTACAAATGATTAAAGATAACGTCTAGATTGAACGTGGACAAATTATTGTTAAGATTCAACTAAGTCTGGACAACCTTTTGTTTAGGTTCATTCTAGGGTGGTTTATTAAATAATTATAAAACAACATACAGAATTGTAAAAATATTAAAAATATTAAGAAATTATAAATAATTAAAATTATCAAAATTAATAATAAAAAGTTATTATGTAAGGTTATTATTGCATATATTTGTGTGTATATATATATGAATTATAAAAATTTATTAAAAACTATAAGAAATTAATAAAATATGATTTATTGACTTGATTAACTAAAAATATCAACTCGGTTAGAAAGATACATATATATATGTGTGTATATATATGTATTTGAATTATTTAAATATGCTTGTGTATATAGTTTTAATAATTTTAATAATTTTTAAATAATATCCTTTAATTTTATAATTATTTAAGAAACCACTCTAGAATGATTGAACAACCATTTATTTAGGTTCAATTGGTCTTTTTTTATAATAATTTTCACTAATTTCTAATAATTCTTAATAATTTTTAAATATTTTCTATAATTTTTTATGATTATTTGAAAATTCTGTCCTAGATGAACATAGACAAATGGTTGCCCAAGTTTTCCATATTCAAATGAACCTGGGCAACCATTTGTTTAAGTTCATCCTGAATTTGTTTTTTTAAATAATTATAAAATCTATTTATTTATAGGATTTTTTTAATATTACAATGTCAGCATGAGGCACACATTGCATGCCACATGTCATTGTCTGGTTTCTCTATCAGTCATGTCAACACTTAATAGTAGAAATGGAGGTAAAAATACTATAGAGGCCCTTGTACTAGTTGTCATATTGCATTTTGCTCACTCTACGCAAAAATGGGCAAATTAGTCATTGTACATTAGATCAAATAGCAAACTGGTCATTTCTGTTAAAAATTTCGTCCAATTCTATTGTAAAAAACAGACATGACTGACAAAACAACTAAATAGTGACACGTGAAGTGCCACATGTACCTCATGGTAACGTACATAGACCAGTTTTCAACCATCGAAGTGGATGGAATTTTCACTAGAAGGACTAATTTACTTTTGATCTAATGTATAGGGACTAATTTACCTATTTTTTGAGTAAAAGAGGGCAAAATGCAATCTTGTTCCTAGCATAAAGGTCTTCATGGTTCTTTTACCTAGAAATGGATGGAATTTTTAATAGAATGACCAATTTTCTGTTTGATCTAAAATACATAAACTAATTTGTCCACTTTTTTGTAACACCCCAAAAGTTTTGAAACTAAATTTGGTACTATTCCAAGATTATGCCCAGTAAATTTTGAGGAAATTCATAAATGAATCAAATAGAAAGGATTCATAAGGAATTAAATTTCCATTAGAGCTGGAAACCAATTTAAAAATTGTGAATGTGAAAATGTGGATAAGGGACCAAATTGTAAATGTTCAAAGTTAGAGAACTAAAATACAATTTAAGCAAATTGAGGATATATGAGTTAATGATAATTTCCTTACACGAGAATGATTGGGAATATGTATAGCTATGATGAAGATCACTTTTGGGTCTAAATTGGAAAAAAGATGGGAAAGTATAATGACTAAATCGTAATTTTTCATTTTATTGAGAAAGGTCATAAAACAAATTTTAGTGTGAATAATTAATTATTACGAGTGATAAGTGTGAATTATGGGAAATTTGATGTATTAAGTGTTGGGATCTAGTACCCTCAGTGTAGTAATATGGTCTAAGTACTTGTAATTTTTCAAACAATGTAGTTAATAAAACTTCATCATTTTTATATAAATTCCTCAAATAGTTTTTGCATGCAAAAAAAAAAAAATCAAATATTACATCATTAATTATATAACGTTTAACTAATACTAAGTTGTATTATGTGGTTGGATCATAATGCAAGAAGACAGTTTGTATTAATAGATAATCTAAATGGTCCATAGTCTAATCAAAATTGAGCAAGTTGATTAAAAGACTACCATGTTGTCTATTAAGTCCAAATAGGGATATACCTTGTCTTAAGTATTAGAGTAGATGACTCCCAGAAGATAGAGGTATAGGTGTAACTGTCTGGGCTAACAATACATCGGACTAGAACCAAAATCCTAAATTTGTTTATGAATATGTTCACTTGTAACGTTCATAGCGTGGCTTATCTTGGGATACAGACTATGTGTGTATGTCTCGTATACTTTGATATATTAAAAGCCTGAATTCAATTGATAATAGAGCCAAAACCTGATAGTTGGGCATACAACTTCTGTATGACATAGCTTCACTTACAATAGTGGAATTCATAGCCTAATAAAGGGAAAATGATATTCTCTAATTGTCATTACATGATAGATGGAAAAGTAACATGACCTCAGGTTATTCATCTAAAGATGAATGATTTAATTACTATGTGTTAGTAATTGACTTTTTAATGGAAGATGTAATGGTTACCATGAGATAAAATAAGATCATATTGGGAGAATGAGTTTTATCCTAAAGAGATTAATGATAGATATCCTATGAGGGTAACACACATATGACAAGGTCATTGGATGAGAACTTGGTATGTAGCTTTCATAATGTTATATAATGAGGAGTGCTCAGTCATGGTACTTTAGTGGAACAACTCCATGACTAAATAATGTTGTAATTAATAGACGAAGAGTCAGAACTTAATTAGAAATTATTTGAACCCTTACTATATATGTTCAATCATTCTCTCTGTTAGCTCGATACAATTTATGATGTGCATTCGAATCATTGACATGAAATTGTGAAAACAACAAATTAGAGAAATAACTCACATGTATCGCTATCCACAATGAATGCATTTTCTCGCTATGAGTAAGAGATGACTTAGTAATTAAATTAATATCTTCATTTTATTATTAAATAATTAAAGTTTTAAGTGAAAGTTAACTTTAATTAAGTCATCATAGTTTAATAAGAACAAGTTAATTAAATATATTTACTCATAGATTCTAGTATAGTAAAGTTATCATGACTTTAACAGAATTAGAATTCGGTTGAGAAAATAATTTAATTAATTAGGTGAATAAATAATATTTTGTGTATGGGAAAAATTATATGAGTTGGTTTAGAGACTGGATAGCACATATAATTGAATCCGATACATGAAAAGGCTCGGTATACCCAAATTTATTCTATAGGAAAAATGTTTATTGGAAGGGTAGCAACCTAGTTCCTAGATAATATCCAAATTTATTCCATACATAAAATATCTTATATAAATAATATTTTTACCATAAAATTCTTGAGAATTGATCAAAGTGCCATTTCAAGGTCAAATTACTTTTTTGCCCTTTTATGCCTCAAAGCACAATTTCTTCACAACAAATGATTATCAATCAACCCAATTTCCATAACTCTCATTTAATAGTCAATTCACATCCTCAGGTATTGAGAATTATACTTTCACCCTTTTTTTTTTGGCAAAATTGGTAATTTTGCAATTTTGTCCCTATATTATCAAATCTTTCCAATTTGGTCCTAAAAATGATTTTTAACACGCTAACATGTAATCCAAATTATTCTTATCCAAATTAGTCATTGATAACTCATGTTTCCCATTTTGTTCATATTTACACTTTAATCCTTGAATGTTTCAAAATCTACGATTTGGTCCTTTCATCTCATTTTCACTTCTAAAATTCTTTTCATAAATCCCTATATCTAAAATTAATTTATCTTCATAAGAATTCGTTTAATTGACTCATCTTCCAATTTCCTCAAAAATTTACTATATCCATTATTGGAATATTGCCACCGTATTTAATTGGAAAATTTGAGATATTACAACTTCCACTTCTTTAGGAAAAATTCGTCCTTAAAATTTCTCTTAGAAAGTTATCGAGTAACTCTCTTGATGTACTGACTCTCGTTCCTTAACTTTCTTTCAACTTAGGGCATCAATTCTTAATTCGTTTAATATTACCATGGTCTCATTTTAGACTTTAAGTCATCGGAATAAACTGAACGAAGACGGGTTTATCATCCATCTTTCTCAAGGTTTTGACTAGTGGTAAATCTCAAGAATCCTCGGCGAATGGAAATGAGTTCTACTGCAGATCTTAACGGGTTAAAACGTATAACATATAAACTTTTAAAGGAATCCTTTTCATACTTAGAATAGATCAAACTCACTTATCCTTCACTACTTTGAACCATCATAACCTTGTCCTGATAATGCCCAAGATTTTACATGAGTATTTAAATCCAAAGGCTCCAATTAATTCCTACCCATATTCCCATTTTCCCATTAATGAACTCCAAAGGTCAAGAATAAATCATAACACTTGATCCAATGTTTCTCATTTAACGTATGCTTTCACGTATTGCTCTTTTCTCTCTCATTATTAAATTCACAATAATAGCACTTGGCTTATTACTCTTTAAGCCCTTCAACATCTGACTCTTTTATAGATTGGGAAATTAATCCCCGACCCAATTGCAACTTAGTTCATACCCAAAAATATAAAAAAAAAAATATTTATACTCTATCACTTCTACTACCTTAATATTTGACATCAAACAATAAAATTATTGGCGTGGATTTCTTTGGCGAATGAAAGAACCTGCAGCAAGTGTTTGGTAAATTGGAAGATTTGACCATTTGTATATGTGAAGATGAGGAAACATCTTGAATATTTTGACTAAATCAAACTAATAACATTATTTTGGTTGTTGGTTTTGAAAATTTATTGCTATTTTGGTTGTTGCTTTTAATTTTTTAAAATCTCAAGGATATTAGGTTGTAATATTTTAACATAAAAAATCAACACATGATCATGTCACCTCAGCTTCATTACCTTTTTAGTTAAAAATCAAGCAATTTGCTAAAAAAGAAGATGATTTGTGAAACGATGTAAACGTTAATGATATTCTTTATTCTTTACAACATGTTTAGATTAGATTTTAAAAAAGAAAAAAAAGGAAAGCTAAGTAAAATAAATGAGTAATGATTCTTCTTTCCCTTATTTGGATAATATATTTTTATCAAGTACTTCCTCCTGTTTTAAACAAATTTATTCCTGTGGATATTTTGAAAAACCAATATATATATATATATATATATATATATATATATATATATATCTGTTGCTTTATAACATAAATATTTTGTTGTATCATGATTTTAAAAAAGAATATTATTATTTTTCATAAATTTTAGTTGTTATTACATAACAGGTTGAAATTGGAATTTTAATTTAAAATGATATATTTATAATTTGACTAACAAAAAAAGTGCTAGAGTTATTTTCCTTAATAATTTTAAATATCCAAATATATAATAAATATACACTTACCTTTTCAACTCTACTTTCGTTTCCTTTAATAAAATTTACCCAACCATAGTGATAATCATTCAAACAGAAAGTCCATCAATATTCTACTAACAAGCCACTCAATTGTTGGTTTTGATCCATAGTTGTGTTATTGTATTGATACTACAGTGAAAGGAGGTTTTCAAAGAAGGTTGGCAATGGAAATAAGTGATTGCTTCCTCCTGTCATGTTGTTTTTGTTCGTCCCATTCATGTCCCAAAGGAAAGATCAAGATCACAAGCAATAGATTATCACTTCTGTTGCTTTCATTGCAATCAAAGCAAAGGTCTTAAAAACATATGAAAACAGAATCTTTTTCTCCCTTCCACTTACAAACTAATCTTAGTATCTATCCTGAAATAGATGAAAGAAAAGAAAGGTTTTATTATAATGCAAGACATATAAATCTTAGTGCCACCTAATAATTGGGATTCCACTAAGAAGATCAACAAGAAACTAGACAATAGTTGTTGACCTTTTAAGTTCTCAAAACCTGGATACAATATTAGGGGATCTAGAATAGTAACAATATAAAGATACATCCTGTTGGTGGGCAGTTTTATTTCGTTTTATAAGAAACAAGCAATATGGTCCCCAAAATGGTGTTATTTCTGGGACTCCTATCAAACAAATTGTAATGCTTTATAACCGATCCGATTGTCAGATTCAGGTTATAGAGCACTACCAACAGTTCAACATAACTTTCACAAGTTTAAAATAGAAAATAAAATATTCTAATAAATCCATCAATTATTTATTATTGATACCCAAAACTGAATAACAAGTCAAAATTAACTTTCAAATAATTTGATGATTTGCCATGAAGAGTATAGTTCAGTTATAATTCCTGACTAACTAATTTACATACAGACCACTAGAAAATTTACAATAAATGTTAGCGGAACAAAAACTAAGGTTCATAATTGGTTACAATAATTCAATCCTTGAGGCGTAGCCTCAAAGGATGCCCCACTATATGCATGATACAACAACAATTCCTAGAACACTTGTCTAGGAGAATTTTGGCTTGGTCCCTCTGCTACTTCTCAAATTTACCTTCATACCTGCAAAGCATAATAAACTCGAGTAAGTTCTATTGAATTTAGTGAGTGATCCATACCTACTATCATTTGCTATGTTATTATGCTTGCGCTTCATAAATCTGAAATCCTGCTTGACTTCATTTGGGCTAAAACAGTATCGTGCAACCGCTGGTGTAGGCTTGTCATTCATTACATATTCAGTGACCTTCTCTATTTTATATGATGATTCTCTTCTGGCGCTTCTATTCGTGCAATCATATGGACATACAATCGTATAAGCTAATACATAATCGCAAATACTTCTTTGACAAATTGTTTCCACCTCTTTCACATGAAAGGTGGACCACATAATCCCTTGGCTCATAATAGTTATTTCTATAATTTCTTGGGAGATATTCTATGTGAATACCTTCTTGTAAGGCAACATATGTGAGTACTTACGTACTTATATTTTTAAACAGCGGATGCATACTTGGCAGATTCATAACAAAATAACTTCGTCACAAACTGGAATCCAAATATGCAAACAATTCTAATTCAATCACAAGATTGAATCTCATGTCTAGTTAGGACACGACGCCTTAATAACATATCTGGCGAATTGTCATAACTCGCATCCGCCTCATAATAATCGTTGGCCCATGCATAGAGGCTTACTCATAATAACAGTTCGCCAAATTTTGGACTCATAAAAGCGGGCCCTTTCGTTGCGGAGTCATATTTGTCAGATAATCCCGAAAGACTTCCACATATTCTATAGTTCAAGAGAAATAATCTTGACGGACTTCCCACATATAAGATATTCCTGACGGACTTCCACATTTACGATAGTCTTGACATACGTCCTATATATAAGATAGTCCTAGCGGACTTCCACATTTATGATAGCCCTGACGGGCTTCTCACATATAAGATAGCCTTGGCAGACTTCCACATTTACGATAATGCCATGGCCATGAACTTTCATTCACAAAAAAGACTTTAAGCCTTACACTACCCATTAAGGGCTTTCATATATCAGTGCGCACCTTTCTCTGTGCAATTTAAAAACTCCATTACTAGCTTAGTCCAATCCAACCTCACTCAAAGCCACAATTATAAATAAATAACTTGCACGTCACAAAAATTTCCTCTGCCAACAAATACTGTTTATCATATGACATATCTCACGCTCATCATTTCATCCACGCAAACATATTCATTTTTACTCACAGCAATACAATTTCATATCATTAGGCAACATGCATCACGCCTAACATTTCATCTAGCATGACCAGATTCACAACCAAATATATTTGCACGTCAACACCACATACACACACTAAACATCAACATCTCGCCTTAGCGTACTCACTGGTTGCATGGCTTAGCGCATATAACAAACTTCATGAAGAACATACTTTATGATGCATAAATACTTAGCCACGGGATGAATCACCATTTGTAAAACACTAATTCAAACATATTCAGTACACTAATAACTTAGGAAACATCCATTTAAGATCTCACCTAAAAGCTGACGCCAACTCATTTGTGATGTCTTTCCTTTCTATTTTCCAACAATAGCAGCAACTTAATCATCAAAACATAACATCCAAGTTTGAAAAATCCAACAAAGATAATTCATTGTTAAAAGTAATCTATTAAGTTGTTAGAAGCTGTTATACCAGCTAACAGTCTACTGTTGAGCAGTTTCTCAATTTGTTAGCTATCTTGAAGTCTATAAATATAACTTCTATTGTACAGAGAAAGCCAAGTATTTATTCAATAAAAAGTGATATTGTTTTCAATCTGAGCTAGTGTTTTAGTATTACCTAAATCTTTTCATGGTATCAGTCACCTTGTGATCCTAGGTGAATGGCTACCACGCACACTCCTGATTCGGCCTCTGTTGAAGGTGGATGTACCGTGTTCAATGGCGAAAAGATTATAAACTCATTTCCTCGGCATGATATGGTGAAGCTCGAGGAGGGGACGTTCATTCAGTGGCAACAACAGGTACGTCTTATTCTTCGTGGTTATGGCTTGATCGAATTTCTAGATGGTACGTTGCCTCCGCCAGCTAGGTTCATTCAGTCACCAGACGGTTCTCTTGCCTCAAATCCATCCGCATTGATCTTTACACAACAAGATCAACTTCTTGCGTCGTGGTTGCTGTCAACTATCAGTGGCTTGCTTCTATCCTCTTTTACAGATGCTAGGACGGCGTGCGACGTGTGGACGACAACCTCTAGTCTGTTCACGACCGACACAAGTGCTAAGCAATCAAGGATACGCCATGAACTTCATTCTCTCAAGAAAGGTATGCTTTCGGTTAAAGAATTTTTAGCACGTATAAAGGATCTTTGTGCCATTCTTGAAGCTTCCCGCGTTCGAATACCGGAAGTAGAGAAAAAGAAGATTATGCTTACTGGTTTACCTTCTGAATTTGATGCGGTTGTTTCGTCGGTGGCTGTTTCTTTCGAGCCGGTGCCGTTTCAACGACTTATCGATGCCTTGGTGGAGTGTAAAAACCGCCAGCTCCAAGCCGTTCAAGAAGTGACCATGCATGCCAATATTGTGGAGGAGGTTTCGTCTCATACATCCGACGGTTCTGTCCGTGGTGGTGGGAGAGGTTTCCGACCACGTATATAGTGCCAGATCTATAATAGGTTTGGCCATATTGCTCAATGATGCTACTATAGATTTAATCGTGAGTTTGATGGAGCCGTGGCTTCAAATCGGGCATCCCGAGGTGGTGAGTGGCCTGCTTCAGCGTCAGGTGGTGTCTTTGCTCCGTCGGCCTATGCGCCGAATCTACAATGGTTTGAAGGAGAAGGCTATCCTTCTCGACGAATGAGACTTACTCAACCTTCTGGACATTTTAATTTCGGTACAAATGGAGCCTTGACAAGTCCAAATGATGGTGACGTCAATTGCCTTCCAACTGGCCATCATCATGTTGGTCAAAATTGTAATCACTTTGGTCAAAATTATAATGCCCATCAATTCGTTCAAAATGGTGTTTTACATGGTCAATATCATCAAAACCACTTGTACGACCCAATTGGCAACCAAACTCAAGACTTTGGGCTTCAAAGTGGGTTTCACGCACATGGTCATCATGGTGGGCCTACTGCACGTGTTCCTAATGGGCCAAAAATAGTGGTTTTTAATGAGCCTATTGTTACGTTTGGGCAAGGAAATTTTAATATTATTCAGCCCGTTAATAATTGTGTTCAAGTCGGGTCTCCATCGGATCTTGGTCGACTGGTTGAACCATTTAATGGTGAAGGGGGTGGTGCTTCCAACCCGCATGTTCCTTGGAAGACTAAACCGCGCGCTCGCGTGTATTTTGGTTCAGACCTGTGTATTGGCCTTTCTTGGGTTAGTGATTTGCATGCTTCTGATTATTTGAACTCTTCTGGCTTGCATATTAACATTGCTCAGCTTGGCTCTAATGGTGAAGGTACAGACTCGTATATACCCATGCCAGTTGGTTCTGCGTCGTGGTATCCCAATTCGGGTGCTAACAATCATGTCTGCAGTGATCTGTGGGCTCTAAATGACGTCACACCGTATGTAGGTACGTTTTCTCTCTTGATGGGTGACGGGACTCCAGGTCCAATATCGTCCATTGGTAATGGTGTTTTATATTCACGTTCTAAATTACTTCGGTTATCTGATGTTTTATGTGTGCCAAAAATATGAAAAAATTTGTTGTCTGTGTCCCAGTTTGCCACTGATAATAATGTGTATTTTGAGTTTCACCTGACATATTGTGTAATTAAGGACGCCATGACCTGGGAGACACTACTGATGGGCCACATTCGTGACGGTTTATACCGGTTTTCACTACCGACTGTCTCTCATCAGTTTGTTCGAGCCCCGGTTGCTGTATCAGTTGATCTTCAAAATAAGTCAAATAAAGGTGATATATTTTCTTTGTGGCATAAACGTCTTGGCCATCCATCTACTACCGTTGTTAAAACTGTTTTAGACAAATGTAACATTGTATCACAAATAAATTGCCTTGAGAATATATGTACGACATGTCAAAAAGGGAAGTCGCATAACTTGCCATTTACACTGTCCACTATTGAATATAGTAATCCGTTTGACTTGGTTGTGTCTGATATCTGGGGACCTGCGTCTGTTGCTTGTGGGAATAATTGGTATTATATAGAGTTTTTCGATGTTTGCACTCGATTCACGTGGGTTTATCTACTTCGTCAAAAGTCTCAAGCGGTACAATGTTTTGTTCAATTTCAACAACTTGTTAAAAATCAATTTGGCAAGACTATTAAACAGTTTCAGAGTGATTGGGGCGGAGAGTATCGGGCTTTCACCTCTATTCTAGCTTCTTAAGGCATTATTTAACGGTTGTCGTGTTCGCATACTTCTGAACAAAACGGGATGGCTGAGCGCAAACATCGTTACATTGTTGACATGGGCATCATTCTTCTAGCTCAGTCTAGTCTTCCCATGGACTACTGAGGATATGCATTTTGCTGCGTCGTTCATCTCATCAACCTACTTCCTACGTCCATTTTGAAAGGACAAACTCCGTTTAGGGCTCTCTATGGCACTAAACCCACCTACGATCACTTGAGGGTTTTTGAGTGTTGCTGTTTTCCTTATCTACGTCATTTTCAGGCAAATAAGTTGGATTTTCGGTATCAGTCGTCTGCTTTTTTGGGGTATAGTCCTCAACACAAGGGATATCAGTTTCTTTTACCTAATGGTAAGATTATTATCTTCCGACATGTCATTTTTGATGAAAATGAGTTTCTGAACTCCGAACCCGCTGGGAAGGGAACTGTCGTTGACCACGTACAACCGGTTTCAAGTTCCACTTGTTCGGACCTGTCCTGTGGCGCCGTTCGCTGCTCAACTTCCTGCTTCGTGTTCTCAACAAGCTGATTCCTCGTCAAGGTTTTCATTGGTTGAAGCTCAACCTGGGGTTGGATCTAATCGAGAACCATCTCTGTCCAATGCAAATGGTAGCTTTAACCGTTCTCCGACTGCTGAGATCTCTCCTGATATTCAGGCACCAGTAATGCCTGTTTCTAATGTTCATCCGATGGTAACTCGTTCGAAGGTCGGTGTATTCAAACCCAAAGCTATGTCTGCTGAAGCTATGAAACCTTTCACAACTAAGGAAGCATTTTTCCATTCAGAATGGTGTGATACTACTTAGGTTGAGTACGATGCTCTTATTTGGAATGCTACGTGGGATCTTGTCCCACTACCGTCAAATCGCAAAATTATTGAGTGCAAATGATTTTCAAATTCAAACGAAATTTGGATGGTTCGATTACTTGACGTAAGGCTCGGTTGGTTGCAAAAGGCTGTTCTCAAGTCCCTAGGTGTGATTTTAAGGAAACGTTTAGTCCAGTGGTGAAACCTGCTACTATCCAGATTATTCTATCCATTGCCGTTTTAAGAAGGTGGCAGCTTCGCCAAGTTGATGTAAACAATGCCTTATTAAATGGTGATTTGGACACTGAAGTGTATATGCAACAACCTCCGGGGTATGTTAAGTGTGATTTCGATGGTAGACCATTTGTGTGTCATCTAAAGAAAGCCTTGTATGGCCTTCGTCAGGCTCCATATGCGTGCTTTGAGAAGCTTAAGAAATTTCTCGTTTCTATTGGGTTCGTCGGGTCCAAATCTGATGCCTCATTATTTATCCGAATCCAGTCTGGGTCTACTCTCTATGTACTTGTGTACGTTGACGACATTATCATTACTGGAAGCCTGACCACTACTATCGATTGGTTTGTTCAAATGATGAATGATGAGTTTTCGCTAAAGGATATGGACGATCTTCACTATTTTCTCGAGATAGAAGTTACTCGAGTTTCCGGCTCTCTTCATCTTTGCCAAAAGAAATATGTCCGTGACATTCTTGCTCGTTGTTCATTGACTAATACAAAGAGTGTTCATACACTGATGGTTAGCTCATCTACTCTGTCGAAATATGATGGTGAGTGTTTGAAGGATCCAACGGAGTATAGGAGTCTTGCTGGAGCACTTCAGTATGTTGTTCTTACTCGACCCGATATTGCGAATACCGTAAATTGGATATGTCAATTCATGCATAATCCTACTACTGTTCATATGGCTGCACTGAAACGTATTCTACGGTATCTGTGTGGTACTCTTGACTTTGGGATTGCTTTTAGTCTGTCTGCTCATCTTTCTTTGGTCGGTTACGCCGATGCCAACTGGGGATTGAATTTTGACGATAGGCGGTCAACCTCCGGTTATTGTATTTACGTTGGTCACACTCCCATATTCTGGTGTTCTAAAAAGCAGCAAGTAGTTTCGCGCTCCACGGCTGAGGTAAAATATAGAATTCTTGCGGCGGTTACCAGTGAAGTCACCTGGTTATTGTCGTTGTTTTAAGAGTTACAAGTTCAGTCTGCTGATACACTTACTGTGTGGTGTGATAATTCCAGTGCCATTGCGGTTGCAGCTAATCCTGTCTTACACTCAAAGTTTAAGCATGTTGAGTTGGATCTGTTTTTTGTGCGTGAAAAAGTTGCAGATGGGTCTGTTATAGTAGGTGAATTTCCCGCGTGTGATCAAGTGGCTGATGTTTTCACCAAGCCGCTGTCTGTGACCTCCTTTGCTCGGTTTAGGAATTTTCTGTAGGTCCTACCCGTAGAGAAGATGGATGAATGTTAAAAGTAATCTGTTAAGTTGTTAGAAGCTGTTATACCAGCTAACAGTCTGCTGTTGAGCAGTTTCTCAGTTTGTTAGCTATCTTGAAGTCTATAAATATAGCTTCTATTGTATAGATGAAGCCAAGTATTCATTCAATAAACAGTGAGATTGTTTTCAATTTGAGCTAGTGTTTAGTATTACCTAAATCTTTTCATTCATCATCATAAAAACCATAATTTCCTTGCATGAAGAGGCCATTTAGATGATTATTTGCCACCTTCAACAACATAGGACAGAACCAATAGTTTAACTAAAATTCTTATCTTTCTTCCCTTTTTTTTTAATCTGTTAATATAGAGAGGTTAGAAAGTTTACTAGCTTACAAGATTTCCAATTTCTAAGTCTCAAACCTCTATTTCTGTCTCCATGCACAAACGCTCCTTAAGCATTCTCTCTTCCATGGAAAACTAGAGGAAGGATGAAGAAAAAACAAAAAAAATGAAAGAACAATCTTGAAAAATAACACCTCTCCTATATAGTCCTCGGTACCCCTTTCACCAACCCAATTCAATAGCCACCTGGAATAATATTTATCATCGTGTCTCCGATTAAGAAATTATCTAATTCATAAGCAATCGAACTAAGGTTGAAATCTAACCTTACTCAACCAGCCCGCAAAATACTCTTATTTACAAAAAGAATCCGTCAGATTGGAAAGCTTTTCGATTTAATACGCAAGTCTCCTATATGACTTTAGATTTTTAGCAAGTCTAGGTGTGACACTAAGTTCCCTAAATAAGAAGGTTATGCACATTTGATTTCTATGTGTACTAGGTTATGAATGTAGCTTTCTTTAAATGAAAATGAAACTGACCTGAAAATGAATTTATGATTATCGAATTAAATGAAGTTCGAAATTAGAAAAAAATTATTTGGTCATGGTAAATCCATTGAATATAAAAATATTAAATATATTTCCTTAGGCTAGATGATGGATTCAATGCTCGGGACCTCAAGATATACCTAAACCTGTGCACGAGAAAGCAAACTGTACATTGAGCGATAAAGCTCAGTGGTATTACCATGATTCAAGTCAAAATAATATAAGTTTCAATCAATTGCATACAATCAATTTCATATTCTAATACCAATTATCAAATTCATAATATGACTCAATTTACATTTCATCATTCCAATTCATCAACCAACTTATCATTTCATTACACAACATAATATGATTCAACCCCAATTTAAAGTCAATTTCATATTTTCATCAAGTTACACTATTTTCAGTTTTATTCATTTTATTCCTCTATTTCAATAACCAATATCAATCATAACAATTCAATTCAAATAATTATTTTCAACTCACCTCAGTATCATATTATGTAAAACAATATAAATATGTAACAATTATAATGATTCGAATCATAGAAATACAAACTGAAGACTGGAGTTCCTCGTTGTCAGCTCTCACCTTTCCTTTCACTCTTGACCAACCTGTGTCATCTATGCATTGACAACTATAATTAGTTTATTAAAGAAGTTTGAAAATCATCTATGCATTGACGATCAAACTCATGAATCAAATGAAAATCTTATCTTTGACTAGAGCTTCGTCTTGTTGATTTTCTCACAACTTTTAATTATTGCTTTCTTTGCTAAGTTTAAATTAAATTTTTCTATTTTCTGTTTTTAAAAAAAATCCCCTATCATCTTTATTTTGTTTATTTTTATTTAAGAAATAAAATTATGATTGGTGTTTATAGATTCGACTTTATTCACTATTATTTTTGAATAGAAATTGAATTTTGAGGGTCTCAACAATCCTACAAAGTTTGCCTAAATAATTTTATTTCTTTTCGTTATCCTTAACATTTGGAATTCAAATAGATTTTGTTTTCTTGAGAATCAAATTTCTTTATCCGATAATTGGTTGCATGTGTGATTTATGACTATTATAGTTAGTAATAGTACACCCACATTTCAAAAACACTCTAATGAGTTTATGAATTTAATTGCTCCATATTCTATTACTTACAATTGAGTTGAAAATATAAAAAAGAAAGTCATAAATTTCAAGGCAATTTTTGGTTGAATAAACCATACTAACAACTCCAATGTTGAATTCAATAATTCACTTCCTTGAATGACTTGAAGATTGAAGTAAAGTCATACCTATAAATTACTACTGTATTTTAGGGGAAAGATAGATGCCAGTTTCTTATGGATGAATCAACTCTCATTTCAATTTATGACAAACATCAATTGATTACTTCTAGAGTTTAATTGAAAAAATCAAAAAAAATATATTCATATTTTGAGTCAGCTCGAATAACTCGATTCGAGTTGAATTTCACAATTCAAATAATTTGAATAACAGATTGGTATAAATATCTTTTTAATCACTGTCAACTTTAAAAATAAGCAAATTAGTTTCTATCTCAACAAAATTACAAAAAAAATCAAAATAATTTTCAAAAAATTCGAAATAATTTTTAAATTTAAAATATTTATAAAAAATTTAAAATATATATTTAAATTTTTTAAAAAAAATACTAAAAAGTATATAAAAAAGTTAAAATTTTTTTAAAAAAATTCTAAAATAATAATTTTGATTTAATTAATGATTCAAATTATTTTACTTTGATTTTTTTTAAATATATATAAATTTAAATTTATATGTTAACCCATATGATAACTTGATAATCAAAGATATTTATCACCCCATACATGATCTAAACTTAAATTTAATTTTTTTAATTTAACTTCAAAATTTATTCACACATTCAAATCAATTCAATCCAATGACCCCTAGAAAGAAACAGAGTATGCGGATGGTGTTAACCTTGGGTTGGGACTCGGGAGCCTCAACAGCACCAATCATAACGTAGCAGCAGTTGAGTGAGGAGAGGAGCGTCAAATAGCGCGTGAAAAAGGAGCGTGGTGCTTTAATCAATCACAATCTCCTGTATAGGTAAACGTCCCTATAAGCCAATAGCTTTTGCTTCCTCTTTCCCTTAACTGACATTCAACAAAAACAGTAAAACAAACAAAAGTAAGAAAATATATAAAAGAAAGCGAGCTTCTCAAAAAAAGAAGAAAATATAAGAAAGAGAGACTTGGCCCTAGGAAACCTGAGCAGTGAGCATTGATAGAGCGGCAAAAGAACCTCAGCTCCAAGAGAAGCTTTAACTTAACCAACCCTGTTTGGTTTTGGGTTTTCCAGGGTTCATTATTTCCAACCCTTTTACATTTGTTCTTTTTCCTGAAAATATTAACTGAAGCTAGCTATCTCAAGGACTACCATCCATCCTTCAGGTGAAAACTAAAAACCCAGCTCTGTTTTCTTCTTATCCTTTCTGTTAAACATGTATGTTTCAGGTTATATTTCATTTTTCAGCAATGTAAATTTCTAGTGGTGTTCATGTCCCTTTAGTTCCTTCATCAGAAAAGATTGTTTCTAAATGTGTTTAAGAGTGAGTAGGTTTTGCTTTATGTTAACAGTTATATCTGTTTCTCTTGTTCTTCATACCCTTTTTTCCTGCTTGCCTTTTTTATATATCCTTGAAACTATGTCTTCTTCAAGTTCATCTACTCCTTCATTTTGCATTGTTCATTTAATTCTTTCTTCCATGTTTTACTTTGAAAGTTATCAAGCAAAATTTGGGGAAGATAAACGAGATTTTTCATGGAGTTATAGAGCTTTTTGGTCTTAAATTTGCAGGAGAAAATGGAAATATAGGAAAAAGTAGTTTTATTGGATTGGTTGAGTACACCCCACTGCCACATATTTTCATTAAGAACATAATGTTTCAGTTTTTTGGTCCAAAAGTAATGTAAATAAACAAATTTTAATTCCAAACTGAGTACAAGCAGTCCCTCATGGATTATTAATTTACTTTGTTCATTTCTAGCTGGTCCTTTGTGGTTTCAATAATGTGGGTTCTTCTTTTTTTGATCGTTGGTTTCAATAATGTGTTGTGTAGCATATCTTCCACTAGAGAGAGAGAGTGGAAAGAGGTTTTTTATTTTATTTTAATAATATCATCATATTTGCTCTTTTTTGGGCAATGCCTAGAACTACTCGTAGCTCCTCCCTAAGTCATGATAATGCACTTCAGCGCGCTCGAACCCGCGTCTGGCAACTTTATTTTTCCTTCCATTTTAAATTAGGTAATTTTGGTTCTAGTTGGTAGTAGTGGAATTAGTTTCTGTGGAGTTTCTTCGAAGGAATTGTATTTGATTGTTTGTTGGTTAAGGCTTGATATACATTCCAGCATGCACAACCTCTACATCTATAATATCAGAATCTACCCAATGTAGCTTCTCAATCCATGATTTCTTTGCAGCTTGTGTGGGCCAAGTCGGGTTTGAAGCAGAGCCCTTTACCAGTTCAAGGGGATATATAAATCATGCAGACCCCAAAAGCAAGGTAAGATCCTCATTAGTTGCTCCGTATATTGTTAAACCCTTTTTCAGTTTGTAGTTGTTTAGCTTGTGCTTGAAAAAATGGTTGCAACATTAACTTCTTTAAGGTGGGTGACTGCTTAGCTATGAAGTTCTTAGTACGCTATCGATCCGCCCTTATGATTGGTTACATAGAAAGTTGTAAAAGTAGTTACAACCTCCTGAAAGAACCTCTTGTATGATGTAATAGTAGTCATCGACTAGAAGCTTCATTGATGTTTTTTTAATTGTATTGAGTTTCATTGTTTTTGGCAGTAAAACAAGCCCCCTAGAAGTGCCTCAGAGAAACTCTTCTTCTACACCTCGAACTTCTCATCAAATGAAGATATCAGGATCTGATGCTGACACGGTTTCATCCCCAAATCCTGCAAGTAAGACACCCAAAGATAGAAGTCCGAATGTTACTGAGCGTAAAGCATTGAGAAGCCCGGTATCTGAGGTATTCTTAGGTCACTTATGAATGGTTAAGACTAGGATGATGCTTACCGTAATGAAATCTGCAAATTGTTTTCCGTTATTACCGGATAGTTGTCTGTTTTTACTTCTCCACTTGATTACTCGCACTGACAAAATGTCCAAATGTTTGGTGTGAGCTCTAGAAAAAGCGTGCAAGCCGAGTGACCGAACTGGAAGCGCAACTCACTCAACTTCAGGATGATCTAAGAAAGACCAAGGACCAACTGACTGCTTCGGAGTCATGGAAGAGGCAAGCCATGCAAGATGCTGAGGAGGCTAAAAAGCAGCTATCAGAAATGTCAGCCAAGCTTGAAGAATCCGAACAGCAGTTGCTGGAAATTTCTGTCTCTGAGGATGGTCGGGTTCAAGAACTCCGTAAGATCTCACAAGAACGAGATAGAGCATGGCAGTCAGAACTCGAGGCTGTCCAGAAGCAGCACTCGATGGATTCTGCTACCTTGGCTTCTGCTTTGAATGAAATCCAGAAGCTTAAAGCTCAGCTGGAAAAGGCATATGAATCAGAAGCCATTCAAACTAAACATGCTGAATCCGCATATGCTGAAATTCAGAACTTGAGGATTGAACTGACTGAAACTCTTGCCTTGGTTGAAACACTTAAGTCTGAGATCAATAACTGCAGAGAATCTGAAGCCCAGGCCGTTGAAGTTGTTAGCGAAACAGAAATGCAACTGGAAGCAGCAAATACAACCGTGGAAGTACTGCGATCCGATGCCACCAAAAGGACCGAAGCTTACAACAAATTGTCATTGGAGTTAGAACAGTCACAGGCTAGAGTTAAGTCTCTGGAGGAACTTGTGAGCAAGCTACAGGCAGAACTCGTTGGTAATAGCAGCAAAACATTGAAGGATCGCAATGATGATGAACTGCCGCAGAAGAATGGAGAAAATGAGGATATAGAGAAGCTCAAAACGGAGCTTAATTTTGCGAAACTTGAAGTGGGTCAATTGAAATCAGCATTGGATGCATCCGAGGTAAGGTATCAAGAAGAATATATTCGGAGCACATTGCAAATTAGAAGCGCTTACGAACAAGTGGAATGCATACGAACGCAGTCATGTCAGAGGGAGATGGAACTGGAAACCAAATTAAATAAAATGAAAGCTGATGTTGAAGAATTGAGAGCAAACTTAATGGATAAGGAGACTGAACTGCAGAGTATTTTGGCTCAAAACGAGGAGCTGAATTTGAAGACCGAGAAAAAACAGTGCGATGAAGAAGAGCTGGAACTTTCAATGAAGTTGAAGAAAAAGTTAGAGGCCGATTTGACCGAATTGAATGCAAATTTGACAGCCAAAGAAACCGAGTTGCAGAGCGTAACCATGCAAAACGAGAAGCTCAAAATGGAGATTATGAAGATGGAAATGGATAGTAATAAACTTAGTGATGAATCTGCTGCCTTGTTAGAAGCAGCAAGGGCAGCAGAGCAAGAGGCTCTACTGAAACACGACAATTTAACCGAAGAAGCCGAAAAAAGTAGAAAAAGAGCAGCTCAGGTGACCGAACAGCTTGGTGCAGCACAAGCAGCAAACAATGAAATGGAGGCTGAGTTAAGGAGAATAAAGGTTCAGTCAGATCAATGGAGAAAAGCAGCTGAGGCAGCCACTGCCATGCTTTCTACTGGGAACTACGGAAAACATATGGACAGGGCCATACCTTTTGACGGCAACCATAACCCTGTAACGGGTTCACCCAACTCGGAAGACATGGATGATGACTCACCAAAGAAGAAAAATGGCAACATGTTGAAAAAGATAGGTGTGTTATGGAAGAAAGGCCAAAAGTAGCTGAAAATGTTGCATATATTTCTGCTCTAAATGTTTCGTGGTTTTCTATATGTTTTCAATTTATGCAAAATTCATCTTAAATTTGTTATTCCAATCGAGTCATTCTTATGCAAATTTTCAAGGTTACTACTTATACCTCATAATTTGAGTTCATTTCTGAATGCCCATTAATTATCTCAGTGATTGAAATTAGTTAAAAGGGAGTACCGTTACTTGCAAATTTTGTGAACGAAATTTTTCTTAGGTAGACACAGCTGTAACATCTAAAAATCTCAATGTTGAAAATGTCACAATTTCGACATGAATATTCAACCTCTGGTGTAAATTATGATTGAAAATATTTAAATTGTTGTTACTGCTAGACTGCAGTGGTTACTACGGCTTGACACTATAAAAAATTATGTAAACAAAATAGAAATAACATTAAAGTTTGTTTACATAATTCGATTTTTCTATGTTTGCGGAGTTTAACTCAGTGAGTAATTCCATTATCTTTAATTACGAATACGACAAGTGATTCATACTCTATCACTCCCCATAGAGATCTCATCTTTGTACCTAAAGACTAGAAATGAGCGCTAATATCATATGGGGCATTAATATAAAAATGGGCAAGAAATAATTAATGAAAGAAATCTATTGTTACGGAATACATAATTGTGAAATGGCAATTAAATGTTGCAAAGACATGAACTATGTGTATATAAAAGCAAAAAGATAATTTTTTTGACACTTATTGTAAATGATGAAGTATGCTCGTATGTCATCACATTCATGTGGATTTTTATGTTTTCATCTTATCTTTATGCTATTAAGCTAACATGTAAGCTTATTGAGCCATGTGTTTGGATGTCCTTTCAAGTAAGGTAAGTATAATATTTACAATTTAAGTTTATGTATTTTATGCTTACACATTATTATTTTTGTGCGTAGAAGTTATTTTAACTTAAAATTATCATACCATCAACAAAATTATCAAAAGTATGAAAGTTAGTGCAATTTGTGACTTGTGGCATGTATTTAGAATTTCAATATGTATAATCATGCTAATTTCAATTGCTACTAGGTATTTTGAGTAGTTTAGTATTAAGTCGGTATGTTGAAGGATAGTGGTTATGTTTGAGCTTATTATTTTGAAGTTCTAATTAGTTGGCATTCATGGTGTCATTTCCTCACTTAGCTAATGCTTTGATTGAAATTTGTTTTTCATGATGTCTTTAGAGTAGGGCTGAAGCATTTGGAGGTGTTTCAATAGTTATTTTTTATGTTTTAAACTTGATTTTTTGTTCCAAGTTTTGTTATTAAGCGTTTAGATATTAAATAAATAATTTTCAAATCAATTTTTAATTCTAGATGATGTGGTATCGATACTAAACCCTTGTGGCATCACATCAAGTGTGACAGAATCTCAAGATCTACAATAATATACTTCTTCCTACATTTCAATACTCGATTTAAGTTCTAAATACTTTCAATCAATTTCGAACCATTTTTAAATGACATTAAACTAAGGGTAAATTACAGCAACAATCACTCAACCTTAAGATAGTTAACAAAACAGTCACCTAGGTTTCATTTCAATCACTTAACTTTGAAAAAATAACAAAACAATCATTTTAACCATTTTCCATTACAGATGTAACGGAAAAATGACATGGCATTTAATGGTGGGTTATTTGTCATTGTAACAATCTTTTTTAACCCTAAACAGCTCTGAGTAGTAGAAGAAGAAGAGAAAAAGAAGAATAAGAGAAGAAACAGAGAAGAAGAAGAAGAATATTTAAGCCCTCGTAATGCAGTCTAAGCGTTTGACGAAATGCGACAGTGACAGAAAATAACATAAAAGAAAAATTATAACAATATATAATATAACAAACTGAAAACTTCCGTAAAATTCCCACATCAGTAATGAAACGAGAAGAACGTGGAGCGTGGAGAGAGAGGGCTCGAGGAAGGGTAGGGGTATGCAAGAAAACATGAAGTGGACCGACAAACCGGCAAAGGGAAACGAGACCATTGCTGAAACGGGTAAAGGAGAGGCGATGGACGGCGACAGCGGAAGAAGGACCAGTGAATATCATGGACGCCATAATGTTATGAGTCCGGAAACGACGGTGGAGTAAGCTAAACGTTGCGATGGTATTTTTAGGGCTTCACTTAAAATGCAGAGATAAAGACGGAAAAGGAAGCTGATTCTCAAGTTTTCACTTTGCAAGTGGCTTTGGCGGCTGCGCTGCTCACTTTCTCTGCTCACTTTCTCTACGGAAGAAGAATAAGAGAAAATGGAAGGAACTTTGTATTAGCGATTCCCAATGGTCAAAATCCGGGAACTCAAAGACGACTACACTTCCACGGTACCGACACCTCCATGGCCAATGCCCTCCGCCGCATCAGGGACATCTTCAGGTGGTCAAGCCTCTTCTTATCACCCATGTCTGTAATTTCATTTGCCTTATCTCAGCAAATTCAACAGCTTTTTTGTTGCTGTTCTTTGCTTTTAATCTCTTTGAAGGGTTTGGGTTCTCATCATCTTCACAATGGATCCTTTTTGTGTTAGTTTCAGGGTTTCTTCTTTATTCATTCATCGTTGCTAATGCCTTTATAATCTGCAAATTAGCTTTGGTTTCGTCTGCAATGGAAGAACACAGTGGTTTTTTAGCGATTATAAAAGCTTGTGTTTTGTTGAGAGGGAGCACTTTGATTGGTATAACGTTGGCGGTGGTTGTAAACTTGGCCTTGGCAGCCATTGAAGCATTGTTCCATTATCGTCTTGTGAGAGCTTATCATGGTGCTGGTGGTTTAACTGGTTTTCCAATGGCTTTAGAAGGGATTTTAATTGCTTATTTGTACTCCGTTTTTGTTGTTGCTGATATTATTGTGAGTTTTATGTTCTTCAAAAGTTGCAAAACTGGTTGCTGACTGTTGTTGTGGCTCCTGATTTGTAGCCATTGTTCTGTTGTGGGAGAAAGAAGATGAAGAGAAAGGAGAGAAGAACAAGAAAAAATAAAAGAAGCATAAAGAGAAAGAGGTTGAGGGAGAAGAAGATGAAGAGAAAGATGAGAAGAAAAAGAAGAGAAATCATTCTGACCAATCATCTTTTCTTTTTTTGTTTGACCCGTTCTGCTTGTCCAACGTGGCAAGTTAACTAGCCATATTAGCTAGTTAACTGGCCACGTCAACTATTCCGTTAAACTTGTGATGGAAAATGTTAGTGGGTAACTGATTTGTCACTTTTCAATAACGTTAGTGACTGTTTTGTTGTTTTTTTTAAAATTGAGTGACTGAAATGAAACCTAAAGGACTGTTTTGTTAATTACCTAAATTTGAGTGACTGTTGGTGTAATTTATCTTTAAACTAATTCTAAAACCTTCTAATCATCTAAAAGTTGATATTGCACGTTTACGTTTAAAAACTATAACTAACTTATACACTAAGATTGTGCATCGCACGATAAAAGATTTTACATAATGTGTTATTTATAATAATTTTTTTTTTGCACTTCATATATTTTTATAATTGTTGTAATGTTCTAATATTTATGTATAATTTTTATATTTTTATGATTTTGTATACTTTTATGATTTTTAATGTTTTAAAATATCTTTTAAAATATTAGATACTACATTTCACCACCTAGCACAATCCTATCGTATCACTCGATAAAAACAACCTCCCATTACTGTTTTAACTTAAGAGTCAAAGGACTTAATTGATAGCAACTTTGACATTTAAAGCCTGAGTGCAAAAAAGTATACTTTAATTATTATTATTATTATCTTTTTTTGGAAAAGTTCAAAGGACCCTTTAGCCATTTTTATTTCATGAACATATATGCAACATGAATAGGTGAGATAAAAGTTCATTTTAAAGAAATGTAGCACTTAGCCACCATGAGGTACACAAACATTTCATATAATTCATGTTTGTATGCAAAGATTGTTCATATAATTCATATTTTCATGATATCGTGTTTTACATCATGTTCCGAGTTGAAGATTGTACTAATGCCTTAAACATCTCATTACATGATAACAAAGTCAATGAGATTTAAAATTAAGCATTGTAAAAGAGACCAGATGTTGACAGTGCCAAGCATCTTTGAGCATTAATAGCAAAGTTAGAAACAGCCAACCATCTCTCACTATATATACAGCCAAACCCCAACTTGAAACCTAAAACTAGTCGTGCATTCCCCATTCTTTACTTACAAATCCCACCCCAAATAATTTAGTCAGCTATTTTCATAGTAACTTCTTCCTCCCCATCAAACTCCTCAACTAACCCAATCATCACTGTTCAACACCCGTTTTCATGTACACCAACCAGACCAAGGACCTACCTAAATAATAATTACAAATTCACAGATTATAGTACCTCTAAAAAGGCTACGAAAGGTGGAATGAGCCTTGCCCTTCACTTATGGCATATAATAGCTTCTCTTTCATCTTCTCCTGCAAAAAATATTGATAACCCGTATTTCTCTTTTTAACTTTATCTTTACGAGAAATTTAATTTAAGATTCAATTAAGGTGTGAAGGATTACTTTTGAAGAATAAGGAGGCAACTTCAGGTAATTGGCACAAGTCATAACACTGGGCAGCTCCGTATCAGCACAATTGCTACTATGCTGAAGGAAACATTAAATTTTAAATAAAGTCATACATGGTATGACAATGGGAAAATATATATACAAAAACTGGGAAACTAAGGTTCAATTATTATACGGACCTTGCGAACAATTGTCAATTTTGGATTTAAAGACGCCAAACCTCCTGGAGGTAGCCGGGGAGCACCAGTCACAAACTGCAGAAATGCTCGCCTTTGTGAATATTCAAACTCTTGTATAATTTCCAGCAGCTGAAATTCAAAGAAACAGTGACTTAAGGTTTAGCAGATGACAAAAGCAGAACTTAAAAAGGAAAAAGAAAATGGAAGTGGGAAAATAATAGAAAATGCAAGGCTGACATTAACGATTGGTGGACTGCTAGCCGTATATCCATGATCAAACTTGATATGTTCCAGAAGTTCATTGAACTGCTTGAAAAACAACATTAAAATTTAGCTAAGGTAATCCATCTCCGCTAACTCCAAAAAGATTGATTAATCAAGAGATAGATATACATACAGCCCAGATATCACATTCTCCACAGAGTAAACGCTCTAGTTCCTCCTCCGTAAAAATATGGAGATGGCTAATTGAAAAAACCTGGAATGACAGCCAGAATCAGACTTGCGTATTTTTGAAAAATAAAATCCAAAATGAGTCCCGAAAGAAATTTCTTAAGTGCAATATATACTAGGCAAGAGATTTCAGACCTCGGAGCACATAGATGAACAAACAAACTAGGCCCTGCTAAACTGAATTACCAACTCGTGGAAGAACCTTTCATTTTCAATGAATTAAAGGTGCAAGGAATTACTTTACAATCATTCAAACATTATTTTCTTGAAGTTCACAACACAGCACGTAGAACAAATTGAACATCTCCATGGTTGATTTCAGTAAAGTAGAACACAAATACATTACCATTTTGCTTACTTCTTTAGAAAAAATTTCATGATGATACATACCTGATTAAATCCAGACTTGAAAGCTTCAACTTGTCTGGCAATTCCACTATGTATGGTAGCATCCACAACAAGCTCGACATATTCCTCCAAATTGGCAGAATTTACCTGGAAAAATGCATAACTTATGTTAATCAAGTATTCAAGTTTTTAACTAAATTAATGGATCTCAGGATAAGTGAATGTCATAATGCTTAAGAAATACCATTTTGAGATTACACTCAGAAGAAAGAACATAATCAGGATAACCAGGAAGGGTAAAGTCCAGATAAAGGTCCTCGATCCTGGTATTTCGAAAGCACAAATCCTGTTTCAATGCTGTGTTTTCAACACAAATGGATTCCTGATGCCTTTTCTGATTAACAATAATAGCCTGAAACTCCAGTAGCGTCCTACCAAGCTCAGGATCGAAAGATTGAATATCATACAAACTAAGGTCCTACAAAACCAAAAGGTTGCCTATCTTAATTGCTAGAGTGTAAGGTTAAATTTTTTAATTAAATGCTTAATGGGAAGTTCAATCATTAATAAAGTTAAGGACAGAAGGGTACCTGCCCCAAAATTAATTTGTAGAAGGCTTTGGAGAAGGGAACATCAAGTACTCTTCCATCTTGAATAGCCTTTGCGACAATTTGACCCAAAAGAACAAACTTTTTTAGTACTTGAGAAAACTGTATTCCATTATTCGCATCAGATTTAGGTGAACATGGACGAGGGAAAAGCCCAGAACTGTTTCTCAGAATTACAGATTCTGTAGGCAAGGTAGTTGAAGTGATAAAAGAACAATGATCCCCTCTCCACATGCCAAGGCCAAATTTCTGAAATTCATGACTAACAAGAGTATAGAATTCTAAAGTTGGACCGAGACCAGTGCCAACTTCTTCATTATACTCCACTTCAAGAAGTCCCTTATGACGAGCATGTAGGTCCATCATTCTGGTTGCAGAATCTAGAATTTGATCACGTGAGACTAAAAATTTCTTACGAGGCAAACCACCTGAAGTAGTTTGCCTGTCACTTGAAGTGCCTGAATTACTACGTGAAATGGCATTGAGTTGACCTCTTCGTGGACCAAAAGCAGCCAAACGGAAGTACTTGCATCTTGCCTCAAAGCTAAAAAAAAAGGGACAAGAAGAAACTAAATCATTACACCACGAAGGCATACCACCGGTGGATAAGGTGAAAGCATCCTGCATCTGCTGTTCTAGCTTTCCTGTCAATCTACCGCTCACAAATTCATTTTGAGACACTGAACGAACCATTACCTTCAAATTATCCAAGTTATCATTCCTACCTTCAGCAAATGCACGAACTCTCTCACAAGACATCAGATGAAATGAATATTTGTTGATGCCTTCCAAAAGTTTGAGCAGAAACAATATATCATAAATAGGACTTGACTTATCCAAATCAGAAGTGAGTTTGCAAGCAAACATGCTGGCAAAAAATCCCATATTCTGAATAGAGGCAATCTTTTGATCTGATACTGAGAACTTTCGTTCTTGATATGTATGTTCTTGAGTATCATCTTGGTTAGATTCTAGAGCTCTTTTGTATATTATCGTGTATACTCGACTCCATAACTTTGCCCATGTCATAAATTCTTTCTCTGAATTTAGTAGCTGTTGAAGAATCACTTGATATAGCGTCAAAGTTCGGTCTAGTTGATGTCCTTCTAGATAAAGCAATAGTCTAGCTGAGGAATTTTTAATGTCATTGTCACCGGATGCAGAACCGGGAGTTCTCATATTTTTAGTTGACTCTGTAGGAAACTCTTGTTCCTTCCCAGCAGAGCCCTGTAAAGTAATCCAATTTTCACTCAGTGAGAGTATACCCGTTTTTAACAGGCAGTCCTTACAATAAGAAAAAACCATTGGATATAGACATTTAAGATTCATTTAAGCACGCTCATATGATACATACAAGAATTAAACAAAACTAGGAATATATACCGTATTGGTTTCATCCAAAGACATTGTTTCACCAGAATTCAATTCTCTGAAATGAACTTGTTCAGAGGCAATCTGTGAAAAGTTAGCTTCATCTTCCTGCAGGAAAGCATAACTGAAAGAATTGAGTATAGCTCAAAACTTATAAAAACAGCACAATAAGGATATGAAAGAACAGGAAAAAAAGGGGGTCATGATACTAAACAACTCTACTAATTTAAGATCAACAAACTACAGAAGTGACCTGCATCTCTGGCAAATCAATGGACATGCTGTCTATAAAACCTGAACTCTCGCCTTGAGTAGAGTTTGCATTCGATGGTAAAAGATTAGGCAGAACTTCCCTCTGTTCCAACTCTTCAGCATCTAATTCCCCATATTCTGTTCTTTCAGTAAAAACTTTGGGCCAAAGATATCCTTCAATGGCATCTAAGGAAGAAAAAGGGTCAACAGCCAAAACATCTTCAGCGCAATCAGATAGGCTGTTCTCTCCTTCCGCCCTCACAAAACGAACCCTAAAACATGGATACATAACACAACGTCCATTTGGGACAGTAGCAAATGAATTTCTCTGCTTGAATCCATGGCTTGGAATAACAGGGAAATTTTCCAAAGTTGACAATCCACTCTGTAATTTTTGTATTAGTATAGAGAGAGGCAAATCGTCGACAAGGATATCTGAATAAGAAAAAAACAACTTTGTGAACACCTCAAATCTCTTCCCCAGAACAATCAAATGATCATAACTGCCAGTAAATTCCACATTCCCTCTCATGTGCAGCCCATCAGACAGGTACTGCATAAGCGATTTCACGATTCCACTTTCAATAAATTCAAAAGTGGAAACAGGTTCTCTACCATTAAGCTTCAGCATAATTTGATGTAATATGCTGTAGAACCTCTCTTCATGCTGAACAGTAGTATCATCATCAACAGGCATGTTTATCAAATTACTCAAGGCAGCAGACAAGGTTCTGAGATTTTGAAGAACATCAGTCATCCCTTTGTCGGATTCAATTAATTCTGGAGCAAAGTAATTGGTTTTAATATGTTTTGCGAGATTGCAAACGGTATCCTTGTCAATCTTACAAGATGAGACTGAGGAAGATGGCACCATATCAAATGCATAACACAAGCATCTCTGGAACTCCCTCGCAGAAGACTTTTGGCTTGAATCAAATGATGGTTGGATACCACCAAACACCGGAAGCATCAATTGCGAGCATTTTTCAGGCATTAGAAGTGCGTCTATCACATAAAAAACACCCTCCTTTATGAATGAGCTCAAAAAAACATCAGAAAGCTTTTTGAGGATGATCTCAGCAATCTGTAGGGCTAACATCAGCAAATGGTGATCCTTCCGAGTAAACACTCCAACCAGGAAACTGCCATTTATAGATTCATGAAAATATATCCAAGATCTGTTGACTTATCATTATGTATTTTATAAAAAAGAAAAGCATAGGAAAAAAATTCCTATTCACCTTGGAATGTTGGCAGTCTTAAGCAATTCACCAAGCATGTCAGGTTTGCTCAGAAAAACTAACTTGCTGATAACGGATAGGCAGCCATAACAAACATATATGTTTGCACCAGAATTGACTACCTGTTCAATTGGTGAAACATGAATTGTAAAACTACTGAAAGAACAAAATACTGAAATTTCAACTTTATATATCAGGGAGCTAACCTGGACCAGCATGGGAAATAAATCCATTCCAAATCTTTGCAGAAGATCATGATGGTCAGCTAAAAATGATTCCTTATCCAACACTACCTTATTAGCTTGATCTCCAGTGGAGGTGGGAAGCAGCTCATTGAGCAATTTCAGAACTTCATGTACCTGCCAGAGACAATAGCAATAGTGACCGGGATCTTTTCTTTTAGAAGAACTATTGTTGACTTAAATAGAGACATTTCAATTTGCCTCTGAACCAGACAACCAACAAAAAAAGAAAGCATCATTATAGGAGATGATCTTGGTGCACATCACCACAGTAATTACTATTATTCACTACAAGGGTAGACTCAGAAATAAACGCCCAAGCCAATACCAACCAAAATTGAACACCATTCAGAGAAGTTGTCCACTCTAAGATGCAAACCTGATTGCAATTGCCATCAACTAAGTCCGGAGGAGATATTCCATGTGAGAGGTCATAAGTAGATAAGACATCCTTCAGTATGTTGCTTATATTTAGCTCATACAGACTTCTAAAAGCTACAAATGAACCAGAAGAAAGCTTGACAAGTAATCCTATCAAGCCCTGCCAAGTGCCAACCAACATGGAACAATCAAATCACCATTTAACAGGCAGTGGAATATAAATATAGCTAATCTCTGACCATGATCAAGGAAATTTGCTTACATTGTATATTGGCTGGGATATAGTAGTTCGGCTATTCGATTTCATAACGAGTGTGACTTGATTAATCAGCTCATGCTTACAGAGTTCCTCCATCAGTTCAGAAGACTGACACATTCTCTCAGATATTTTGATCAAGCAAGTTGCAACACTTTCAACAAGCTAGAAATTTCGACAATGTAAAAGTTTTTAGGTCAATATAATTTATGACAAAGAAATAAATTGAAGGAGTCATCAAAAGGAGGAAAACTACAAATAGTTAAAGACCTGCTGGTCCTCATGCTGAAGTAAATCACATAATTTGGGAACTGCTTCAACAAAAGATGCAGGACCGTCCAGAGGAAGTTTCTTACAAATGTTCACCACAGTGGCAAGTGCAACTCTCTGGCATAGAATCAAAACTCAATGAAACAAAGTATACCCTAATACCAGAATTAATAACAGAGTGCAAATTGAATTACCTGCACACTAATTGAGAAAAAATCAATAAAATTTAGAACAGCCATAATTGCACCAGCTTGTAAACAAGCAACTGGTTGATCGCGAGATATTTTCTCCAATGCTTGCAAACACTGCATAACAAATATTTCTCAGCATAACCAAGTTTTCTTACTTCAATCACACTGTAATTTCTTACCCTAACAAACTTAATCACTTCAATCACAGTATAGTCTAACAAGCAAGCTTAAAAACATACCTGCTCAGCTACATCCACATATTCAATAGCCAATAATCTTTCACAAAGAGCAGGAACTGCATCGTGTCTAACAAGGAAACCAGATGATCTAGGATATACATCACATAGATAAGTCATACCCCTAATTGCCAACAACATTATATTAGCATTACTCTCGTTCTTCGCAAGCTTTACAAGTACTGGTGATAAAGAATCCGCCATCAAACTCGAAAGCGAATCCTCATTACAAAAAGACAACACTTCACAAAGTTCAGTCAACGCAGCCAGTTGGCCCGAACCTCCATTTCCTTCGTTCAAATTTGACAAAATAGTATTCAATTTTCCATGATCACTCGACGATCTTCTTCTCTGATAGTCTCTTAAAATGTGGTGCCGTGGTTGTTGCTCAGCATCGTCAGAATCGCATGATCCATAAGCTGATTCGTCTTCCTTCTCATGTTCACCATCCGATCGGCTCGAAGCCGAGGTGGAGGAGGAAGTTTCCATTTCAGCATCAGGAGTGGAATTTGGTGAATTGAGGTGAGTTCTGATTGAGGAACAGTTAGAGGAACTTGGTCGAAAATCTAATGAACTACAAGCTCGCTTATCTGCTGGTAATTCGTCGGCTGTTTCCGTTCGTTTCTGCCCTCGACTTCCCATGTGAATTCGTTCCCTTTTTCTTTCTTTAGGACTGACGAATTTCCAAACCAAGACAATTCACTCCAACCTGAATAAAAAAAATTAATTGCATTAAACAAAGCGAAAATTAATAGTTTCATACGGAAGAAAATAAGAATATCATCGTAGAATATGAACATTAAGTAGCCCCCCAAAAAAAAAACTATATAATCACCACCAAAATTTTAATCATAACAAGGCTCAGTTTAGAACTTCAAAAGGGAATTTTTTTTTTTTTAAAACAAATAAATAAAAGCATAGTATTTAGAAGACGAAAGAAAATCAAAACAAAGAAAATAGGGTTAGTTTGAAGGAGGCAACTGATTCGTCAAAACCATTAATAAGCGATCAATCCTCAAAACAATTAAAAATATATATCTCTTCAAAGCAAACCTAATACAACTAAAAATGTTCTTTTTAAAAAGGAAAATAGAAAAACAAAGAAATTTATGAGAAAATAAAAGAGAAAAACAACTAATCGATGAGCTTAAAAACATCAAAGAGAAAAAACCAAATCACGTCAAAAAATTATTTTTTTCTTCCTGTTTAAGTACCTAAAAAGAAGAATTGGTGGTTAATCGGTCTTTCGAAAGAATCGAAGACCTACAAAATTTTAATCAACGCGATCAACTTATAGAAGATTGACGATCTTTCCTTCCCTTTTTCCTTCTATTTTTCTTTTGTTCTTCTTCCTACTGCTGATGTTTGATCAATACGATTGTGATGATAATGAAGAAAACCAGGGATTACGAATAAGTTATCGTAATTATATATACTAGAGACTCCTACAGTATCGTGTACTACTCGGCCGTATGGAAAAACGTACACCTTCAAAAGTACTAGCTATTCAGATTATCATCGTTGGCTTAGTTGTGGCTTTGTGCGGTAAAAGTATTATATAAGCTAATATGGTAAGAGATAGGTTGTATTTGATTTTTTTTATTTAAAAAAAGATAAATTAATTTTTATATATTAGATTAAAAGAAAATTAATGTTTTCTATTAAAATCTTTATCAATTTGTAATGTTAAAAATTAGTGTGGTTAATGGAATAATTAAATAGTGATATGTAGTGTGCCATGTATTTCTCATGTTGATATATAGAGATTAGTTTTAAACAGTAAAAATAGAGTAAATTTTTAATAGAAAGAAAAATTTACACTTTGATCCAATGTATCGAGATTAATTTGTCATTTTTTAAGTAAAAATGACAAAATAAAATCTTACCCCTAATACAAAGACCTATATGATACTTCTACCGCCTTTGTGATAATAAGATGCGAAAATTTTTACCTTAGCAGTTGAGAGAGATTTTAATTTTTTTTGGTCTTTTAGGTCAACAATGCCTTTTGATTTAAGGTCAGCATTCCTTAATTCAACAAATACAATTGTAAATTTGTAATTTGTAATTGTGATTTTAGGAAATAGCAATTAATTTTTAATATATTTTTCTTAAATAAAAGAATAGAGAGAATAAAAATAAAAGAAATTTCATAAAAGAATAAAGAGAGATAGGAAAGTAAAAGAGAAGTGTGTAATTTATTTATAATGAGAACATGCTTCTCCAAAGTTTATATTTATAGATATAAGAAGTATACATTATACCGAAATTTACTTCTAATAGGCATTAGGGCCCTAAAATACATCAAACTTATTATCCTAATCACATCCACTTCTATAATAATAAAATATTTATAACATTCTTATCGATAGATAAGTGCCTCGTTAAAATCTTACTAAGATATTTGTGAAAAATATTATTGGATAAGAAAAAGAGTAAAGATACGCATTAACATGTTGCCTCATTAAAAACCTTATATAAAAAAAAACTCAATGGGATAAAACATCGGCTAAGGGAAAAAGAGTATCGCTAATTTATTCCCCCTCATGACAGCATCACATAATATTTCATATTTTATATATTTAATCTTGAATACTAGCTTTTCAAATGACCACTTGAACAAATTTGATAAATGTTTACATCATTATTATTCTGGAGTTCATGAGTGAGGAATAATTTTGGAGAAATATATTTTGATCTCTTCAAGAGTTCCAACAATAATCATAACAAACTTTGGTCATGATCCCTCTATGCATGCACATGTTAGATCATTTTGTAATTTTCCTTCAACTATTATTCACTGAGTTAAATTTATCACATATGTTCAAATCAATTTAATTCATATAAATATTTACACAAAAGTAGTGAACAATTTCCCTAGGATTTCTATATGCTTCCAACATTCTAAATCCTTTAAGGATTTAATATATTTACTATATAGTAATTTATATAAAAGGTTGTAAGAACAACCATTAGACACATATCAAATCTTTCATGAACTCCCAAACTAATAAGATATCTAAATGTTTTGCATTTACCACAAAAGAATATTATATCTTTCATAATCAATGCCAAGACTTAGTGAAAATCTTCATTTTCTTATTTCGTTTTCACAAAGCTACACGTTCGCACCCTTACTGGCTTTATACCTTTAGATATTTGGACCATTAGTTCAAAAACCTCATGAATTTTATACTACTTGAACTGCATATTTCTATTTTTGGCCAATCTATTTCATGTCTATATTTCTCGACAGATTTATTCAAGTCCTCTTTTTTTTTTTTGTCATTATTTCAACAATACTATTCCATGCAAAACTGTTGTCAACAACTTTTCATTCTCGAATCCATATTTTCTCATATAGACATAACTAATCCAAACATTTTATTCCATTATTTCCATTGTCAATTTTAGGTACCTAATTTTTTTTTTTGGAATTTTAATAAGTAGTTACGTATTTAGTCTCTTCTAGAGACTTACCTCCAGTATATGACCATCTTGATTTATTCTTTTCTTTTATGAGAATTTTCGTCTTTAAAACCAAATGATCTACCATGCTTCAAGCATGCATTGCTTTCAATTTATTCTAACAGGTTGTCCTATTAGGACTTCAACACATCATTTGGTTTTCTCATTATGTTAGAAAATACATCTGATAGTTAACTTGCAATAAATTGAATTATCCTTTTGAACTTCTGGTTCAAATTACTTTATATGAGGATCAAGATAATGATAACTCATCACAAGTAATTTTTTCATCCAACTGTTATTTATCTCCCTTTAATGTTGGAAAAAAAAATGTCAAATCAAAATAGAAATAAACCTATGTTATAATCACATGTCATAATCGAATCTCCAATTCATTCAAAACATTTAATTATATAATGGGATTAATAATTAATATATATTCTCAACTTTCTTTGAATACTCATTCTATGCATTGTGGTGGTGTAACTTGAACATATACTACACATCAAAAGAAATCTAAAATGGGTTGTATTTGGCTCTTGACCAAAAGCCAATTGTAATGGGGGTATTTATCAATAACTTATGGAATGATGCGTACAAGTGTCAGTTCATATAAAAATCCTATCCTTATACACATACATAGTTTTTTTTTTTTTCAAAAGATATGATTTAACCACTAACTAGAGGCATTTAATTCATAATTCCACTAAACCATTTTATACATATAAACACCAAGCTTTACAATACTTACTTACACTGGCAATCTATCATTCAATGATAATTAGAAGTTTGAGAAATAAACTCATCAACATTAGCAAGAATTGTCTCAAGCATAATTTGAAAGTTGATCTACCACGAATTTTCATGTCTACTTATATCTCTTTGCATTTATTTTAGCATGTTTCTAAGCAAAATCGAGTCATTTTCATGATAATTTATGTTTTTAGAGTTTAAGCATTAAAAGTATGGTTTTTAGTAGTTTTATGTTATTTTATATTTAATAAAGATTATGTGGTTATATAGGATGGACTGGGAGCTGAAGATGCAACTCATGGGATGAAACTACAGTTGATGCCACGACAACAAAGCGTGGAAGTCGCGACACCAAAGACAGACACAAGGAAGGGCCAAACAGACTTCACGTTGTGATGAGGAAGTACCCGATGTCATGATGTCGCGACAAATTCTTGCCTGTGTTGACTTCAATTTTAAGGGCAACCAAGGTCATTTTCCAACTTTAAACCCTAATTATTGTATTAAACGGAGGGACAATTTGGTCTTTGGATTAGTGACTATATAATCAACATTTTATTTAGAATTGAGGGAGTCAGTAGCCAGTGGATGTAGTGCTCCCTTACCCAGTTCAATCGACGAGCCCAAGTTACTGGGTGCTACCATAGTCACCAAAGCAATCACATGCACAAAATAATTACAATACAATAGATTTACTACAGTACAAACAAATAGCGAACAGATGAAATGAAAGTAGATCTTGCGGGCAGATACAACGCGAACAGCCTCACATACAAACATCTCACGAACAGTCCTATTACAATGCGTCTAAACTTCGCATAAAGAAATGTGGCGGATAACACCTGCGAATATACATATTGTGGATAGTCTCAAAGATAGACTTGTAGCAATTTGACTTGATGGACTTATACATACACAAAGCATCTGCAGACTGCCTCGCAAATTGTAATTGGCCAACAGTCACGTGAATGTACAAATGGTAGACTCTCCTACGGATAGTCTGACAACGGACAATTCATTTCTAAATTCAACCCTGGTACATTCATATGTTTAATAAACATATTAACATCAGTCTAGGTTCAAAACTTATGAACATTCAATGTAAACACATATATGATTCAAGTCCTATATGCATTCACCAATCATCAAGTATATCAATACCATTCTTGATAGCCTATACTTTCTTCATAGCTTTGGACATAGCCAACAATCACATAAATGTATATGACACAAAATCATGCAAAATTCAAACCACGTTTTGATTCAAAAACACCATAACTCAAGGTACACATATGTGCATAACATTTCCTATATACATGCCACATAATTGAGTCCAGAACGAATAAAAGACTACTGAATCAAAGGCTAGATAGTGTGAGCTTTGAGTTGATCCGATCTTCATGTTCCACAAAAGACAAGTACAAGACAGGAAAATATAATAGGGTAAGCATTACGAATGCTTAGAAGTCCATAAGAAATTTACGTAACTTATCATATTATTACAACAATGTAGTAATTGAAATACATTAGCATTAGACATGACATCCTTTGGTATCCTCAACATTCATATACATCTAAAAAAAACAACCAATAGGTTAGTTTTTTACACATCAAGTACTTACATTATAATTCACCTATACATATTCAACAGTCCAGTATAACATAATATATGTCATCACAATCATGTACATCTCATAAAAATATAATTCAAACCCTATTCATACCATATTCCAATCATACTCATTTTTGCATAATAAACAACTTGATTCAAATTCATGTATATTAATCATTATTTTTCTATTAATACCACTTTCATTTCTGTTTTTCGTCTGTAGAACTGAATTTAACTAAACTCAAGTACACATATTTGATTTGATTACATATGCTGACATTATCGGGCTACTAACACTAGATTTAGATCAGGGTTGCTAACACTAGCTTTAGAGAATCCACAACAGATGCTAGACTTCAAACCATCAAATTAATCCCTGATCGCTACACCCATTTTTTTATACAAGCTGACATGTTTGGGTCGCTAACACTAGCTTCTAATCAGGATTGCTAACACTAGCTTCAGAGAATCTGCAACAAATGTTGGATCTTAAGCTATTGTATTAATTATTGATCAAACACCCATTTTCTTTTTCCATATCATTTCAAACCCTATAATCGTATACACACTTTCATATTCCAAACAATAATTCATATACATTTTGAACCATGTAACATCATTTTATACTTGTCGTCCAATCATATAACAATTTACAATTCATTCCATACTACGTATCTATTCACATTTTTCAATTTAGTCCTTTTGAAGCCATAAGTCATTATTATTTCACATGTATATAAATTAATAAATATAATCATACAATTCAAACATAATATAAATTAATAAATATAATCAAAAAATTCCATATGAACGATTGAAGTGGACAGGATTTTGTTGGCAACCTACTTGACCTGTTATCATCTTAATTGTTTAGGAATTCTATGCGAATTTTCCTGAAGCATAGGACCAAAAGGTCCTTATGAGAGATGTTCTTATGGATGTCTCTCCTATAGCAATTGAGTCTTTCCATAAGACACCTCATTACAAATATGATTTTTATGATAATTTGAATGAAAAAAAGGTGAATTATGATGCAATTATTGAATTTTTAACAAAAATGTCTAGGTAGTTGGGTTCAGAAGTCAATTACTAAAGAACCCATTTGTTTCAAACAATCAATAATGCTCTCGATTGTTAAAATGTGCATGTATTTTATTTGTGCTAAATTATTCCCCACTCAACATGTCATGAAAGTTACCCATGATCGTGCTTTACTTTTGTATGCTATTTTGCAAGAGAACAGATAAATGTAGGAGACCAAATTTATCATAATATGAGGCAATACGTCGATGGGCATACGAGGAGAACTCTGTATCCTCACTTGATTACAAAATTGTGTAGAAGACCGAGTGTAGAGATATACTTGATGAGCCGACTTGTCCACTAAAGGGCATCCTCAATGATGCCATCTACGAGCAATTTTGCAACAAGCACGCAAGTCAAGTTGAGGAGCATAAAGAGAGTGTAGCGGTGCATAAGGAGTACATTCGAGACCATAGACTTCCTGAACCTATGAAAGAGTCGAGACCTGTGCCACCAAAGGTGCAGTGGAAGAAAGCAACTCCATAAACTCCGATGAGTGGGGACTCAAACATGCAAGTATATATCGAGTACATGATTAGTGCATGGTGAACCTTGGGCCGATAATGACTCACTACGTTGAGAGGCATGGTTTAGAGATGTTCTCGTGGCCGCAACGGACGAGTTCAACGATGATTATTTTACTAACATTTGATGGAGTTTTACTTAATCTTTTTATTTTCTTTATTTTATGATTAAAAAAAGAAAAAACAATTATTGTAATTTTGTTGCTTTATTTTTAGTTTTTACATTATTTATGTTTTATGCTACTTCAGTCTTATGTTTTATTTTTCTGTAGGCACTTTTCCGTCCATTTGCAGTACATGTGATCTTGATTCAATAATAGTAAGGATTTGACCTTATTCAGGGAAGTTTTCTCGCATATGCTTTAATTATTTTACATTGCGAACAATGTATGTTGTAAGTGTGAGAGGGAGAGTACATAGATTTTTAGTTTGTTTGTTTACTTTATTTTTTGTGTTATTTTTTATTTTATATACCCCGAAAAAAATATGTTTTTGTTTGAATTGCATGGTGCTTGGATTATGTCGATACTGGATTGGTTGTGAATGTTAAATTACGTATTGATTTCTGCCAAGCATGCAAATTTTGAGTGATATTAAATAATTTGGTTACTTTTGAGGTAGATTAATTAATTCACTTAGGTAAATTGCATAATTGACTGAAGGTAACTATCTCTATAAATATGTTTGATTTTGTGCCATATGATAGATAAGTAATTGATCGCGCCTCGCTATGTGTGCATCGTTGCTTAAAATAATGCTATTAAATATGGATATAATGTGCGGTGTCTGCAAGTGAACAGATCAAATTGTAATATAGATTTATTTACAATGAAATGTTGGAAGTATTCTGGGGATTGTACCCAAAAGATTGCTAAAGTTGGTGAAAACTACTACTAAATTAACTATCTGAAAACAATCACTAGTCAAATCAAGTTACGAATTAGTAGTGCAAATCTAAGATTAAATTGAAACAAAGCTAATTGACTAAAATATTTCTAATTTACTAATTACTAATGAATTCCTAATTCCCAATTAAACACTTAACTAGTCAATTAATTAATTAAGCTAAATCTTAGTCTGATTGAATTGTTACTAACCTTAAATACCATTTCGATCTTATCCTGGCTAAGGCTTACCCTTAAGATACCTTTTCGGTCTCACTTAGAAGCACAAGTCAACCAAATCGATACACGACAAAATATCCTTTGTAACACCCCAAACCCGGCCTAGAAGTTAGGCCCGAATTTAACGCGTCACATTGAAGAGTTTTCCGAAAACCATGTTTTCATTAGAAACTCTTCTTAAAGAATTTAAAACTTTTTGCTATTTGAAACCTCAGATATCGTTTGCTTATTTCAAAATGTGGTTTATTAGAAATCATCCTTGGAAGACATTATTATCCTTAAAACCTTTTGTTGCGGAAGTTTAATTTAAAACCATTGCTGTCATTGTTTAAGAAGATCCAGAAATTTATTGTTTATAGTTTGCATATAACTGAAAATGGAAATTTAAAGAAAAATAAACCCCATTGGCCTTATTACATAATGTTAAACCCAAATTAAAATAATATTAAAAATAAAGTAAAACTGATTTTAATAAAGTTCGAAGGAAATATCTCCGATGTATAAAAATATTTGTAAAAGTTTATTTTGAAAATCCATTTGTTAATCGATTTTGGAAACCATTATTTAAGTTTTTTAGAAAATTCCCTTTTTAAACAATTTAAGAAAAATAATAAAAACATCCCAACCATAAAGCAAAATAAAAATAGTCCAGAGGCCTTATTACAACATTTAACCCAAAATAGTAAAGTAATAAAATAAACGAGGAAGAAGTCTAAAGTCCAAATAAACCATTTCTGAAGTATGACCTCCCTTGAGTCATCCATAGCCCAAGTCCATATCATCAAGCATTACCTACAAGGGTTAAGAGAAAGGGGGTGAGTTACAAGAACTCAGTGTATAATCCCCTTACCGTTATCCACTGGGTCTGAACCCGTTTAGCAAAAACTTAGTCTTGAGCCCATTAAATAATAACTTGGGCCGAAGCCCATTTAACAATATCTCGGGCCTAAGCCCATTTACATAATAATGTATCTATAATACCATGTGAATGTAATGCAATTCCCAACCCAATCCTAATAATCCATCCGCTATACACCACCCGTACCAACCAACACACCTGTGGGTGATCATCAGTCAACCCACCCCGCCAACACACCATATGTAGGCATTAAGCCATTAATAATAATTCGCAGGCCAATGACCATTTATAATATTTGTGGCTGAGCCACCAAAATCATATACGGTAATATAATAGGCACACAGCCTTAATCACTATGGCACAAAGCCATATGTAAATTGGCACATAGCCATTATCAAAATTTGTGGCAAAGCCACCAGAATATGTGGCAGAGCCACCAGAATCAAAATGTGGCAGAGCCACCAGGCTACACTTCTCTTCTTTTACATTATTCCCATCCCATGCAAAATATGCAAATGCAACATACATAGTAAATCATGATATTTATAAATATAAACAACAATAATTAATTCAAAGATTCAATACAAAAATTCGGCCCATTGTAACACTTTGCAAATCGGCCCATTAAGGCAATCTATCAATTCGACCCATTAGGGGCATTTTCGTAATTTGGTCCATTAGGGGCATTTTAGTAGTTCGGCCCATTAGGGGCATTTTCGTAATTCAGCCCATTAGGGGCATTTTCGTAATTCGGCCCATTAGGGGCATTTTCGTAATTCAGCCCATAAGGGGCATTTTCGTAATTCGACCCATTAGGGGCATTTTAGAAATTTTGCAACCCAAGGGTATTTCGATAACCCTCCAAGGATAATTCGGTAATCTCGTAACTAAAACTTAACTAGTAATTTGGGGCATACAAATTTAAACTGTCCATCTGTGTCATACTGACTAAATTGACCATAACTCGAGTTAGAAAACTCAAAATCTAGATCTGTAAATTTTCCTTGGAACTAGACTCATATATCTTCTTACTGTAATTTTTCCAGAATTTTTGGCCTAGCCATTTAGTACAGTTTATTCCTTAAAGTTTCCCTTGGTTCACTGTCCAACGATTCTGACCTCTCTTGCCTTAATTTCAAATATCTCACTGTACGGTTTTCATATACTGCTCCCACTTGTTTCTAATGAAAAAAGACTCACTAAGTAATCTTTACATATAAACTATAACTCATAATTCAATTTGTACGATTTTATATGATTTTTCCAAAACAGATCAGGGAACCACGAAGTCATTCAGAACCAGTCTCACTAAAATTAACATATCTCAGAATATAAAATTCCTTTTTCTTCTCCCTTTCTTCCATATTAAAATAGACACAGTAAGATTTAATTTGATATCTTAATCACTTTCTAATTCCCTTTCTCCTATTTTTCATGATTTTTCGAAATCACGTCACTGTCACTGACTAAAACTGTTTTATTACAAAAACATGGTTACCACTATGAACCTACGCGCGCCCAAGTGATCCCGGATGCCGATTTCAGGTTTTCTTTGGTATTTCGACCAAATCACAGAATATTCATGCAAAATTTCAGAGAAGTGTGAGATTACACACCATTTCAAACATGTATTTGGAAGGGTATGAGATTACATACCCTAACACTCGATTAGAAAAATACCACGATGAGAGAAAGTAGTTGTTTAGGGTTAAGATTCGGCTTACCACTATTTTCGAAGGATTAACAAGTAGAGAATATCGAGTGATTTCGTCCCTAAAAATAATCGATTAGCCAACCTTTCAATTCGATTAACACCATAACCGAATAGCGATATCAAATGGACTATGAAAAGACTCCTTACCTTAATCGATGATAATCTCGATTTCCACCGATTGACTTATGGCTACGGATGAGACAAGGATATGAGATCCTGCAAGAAGAAAGAAGAATGGAGAGAGTTGAGAATGGAGCAAAGAAAGACTAACAAAGGGAGAAAAGACCCAAAATGTCACAATTACACACTTGGCAAATGTTTTTTTTTCTTCAAAACCACACAAGAGAATTCGGCATACCCCTCAACCAAACCAAAAACACCCTCCAAAATAACACCACCCTCATGACCGAAACTCTCCCCATACACATCCAAAATTTTTGGCCAAATTTTTCCCCAATTCACTCTCCATCCTTCCTTTTGTCTCCCACTTCCAAATTTTTTTTTTCTCCCCAATTCACTCTCCATCCTTCCTTTTGTCTCCCACTTCCAAATTTTTTTCTCCCCAATTGACTCTCCATCCTTCCTTTTGTCTCCCACTTCCAAATTTTTTTTCTCCTCAATTCACTCTCCATCCTTCCTTTTGTCTCCCACTTCCAAATTTTTTCTCCCCAATTCACTCTCCATCATTCCTTTTGTCTCCCATAATCACTCTCTCACCTACTCTACTAATCAATCATCATCATTCATATATTTTTTTTTGGATGTTACAGTTCTACCCCCTTAAAGAAATTTTGGCCTCGAAATTTACTTGGTTAGAAGAGATGAGGATATTGCTGCCGAATTATGTCCTCAGGCTCCCATGTAGCTTCCTCCGCCCCGTGATTGCGCCTTAACATCTCGATCCAAAATCTGTACGGGTTCCTCTTCAAAAGACAGATCAGGTCTTACCTCAATTTCTTCCACCGGCACTATATGAGAAGGATCGGAACGGTAGCGCCTCAGCATTGATACATGGAACACATCATGTATCCGATTCAACTCCGGGGGCAACTCAAGCTGATAGGCAACTGGTCCCACACGCTTCACTATCTGATAAGGCCCGATGAACCTTGGGCTCAATTTTCCCTTTCGTCCAAATCTTAAAATCTTCTTCCAGGGTGAGACCTTTAGAAAGACTTGATCTCCTATCGCAAACTCAATATCCTTACGCTTCAGATCCTCATACGATTTTTGCCTATCCAAAGCTTCCTTTAACCGTGCCCGAATTACCTTTACTTTTTCCTCCGTCTCTGAAATCAGCTCAGGACCCAATAACTATCGCTCTCCCAGCTCAGTCCAACAAGTAGGAGTACGACACCTACGACCATACAACACCTCGTAGGGTGCCATCTGGGTGCTGGATTGATAGCTATTGTTATAAGCAAACTCTGCCAAAGGTAGGAAATCCTCCTAACTACCCCTGAAGTCAATCACACAGCCCCTTAACATGTCTTCCAAAATCTGGATTACTCTCACCGACTGACCATCTGATTGAGGATGAAATGTCGTGCTGAAATTTAACTTTGTTCCCAAAGCTTCATGTAAGGCTTTCCAAAATCGTGATGTAAACCTATGGTCCCTGTCTGATATAATAGACACTGGTACCCCATGTAACCTCACGATCTCTGCTACATATAACTTGGCCAACTTCTGCAATGAGTAATCCGTACGAACAGGTAGAAAATAGGTAGTCTTCGTCAACCGATCCACTATTACCCAAACAGAATCTTTCTTAGTAGGCGTTAAGGGTAACCCACTAACAAAGTCCATCGTTATCCATTCCCAATTTCCATAATGGAATCTTCACCGGTTGTAGCAATCCTGACGGCAATTGATGCTCCGCCTTCACTTGCTGACATGTCAAGCATTTACCCACGAAATCAGTAACCTCCCGTTTCAACCTTGGCCACCAATACTGCGCACAGAGATCTCGATACATCTTATTTCCCCCGGGGCGCATAGCATATGGGCTACTATGCGCCTCACGCAGAATCATCTGTCTCAATTCCGTATCTTTGGGCATACAAATTCTTCTGCGGAAACACAATACTCCCTCACTATTCAATCCAAAATCCCCTTTCACACTGCTTTCCACTTGCTGAAGTAAGGAACCCAACTTTTCATCTGATAACTGCTTTTCTTTAATCTGACCTAACCACACAGGCTTCACCTGAAGTTCGGCTAGCAAACTACCATCTTCATACAAACTAAGATGAGCGAACATTGCTCTCAACTCCGATATCACCTTACGACTCAACGTGTCTGCCACCACGTTAGCCTTTTCGGGGTGATACTCGATTGATAAGTCATAATCCTTCAAAAGCTCTATCCATCTCCGCTGTCTTAAGTTCAATTCCTTTTGGGTAAGGAGGTACTTTAGACTCTTATGATCCGTGTAAATGATCGACTTCTCACCGTACAAGTAGTGCCTCTAAATCTTCAAAGCAAACACCACTGTCGCCAACTCCAAATCGTGAGTAGGATAATTCACTTCATGCGGCCTTAACTGACGAGATGCATAAGCCACCACTTTCCCACCTTGCATCAATATACATCCTAAGCCCATGTATGACGCATCGCAGTAAACAACAAACTCTTTTCCAGCCTCAGGCTGAATCAATACTGGCGCTTCTGTCAGAATCTTCTTCAATTTCTCGAAACTTTCTTGCTGCTAATTTGACCACACAAAAGGTACTCCCTTGCGCAACAATTTAGTTAGGGGTGCAGCAATTAACAAAAACCCCTCAACGAAACGCCGGTAATAACCAGCCAACCCTAAGAAACTCTGAATTTCGGCCACTGACTTTGATGGTTTCCAATCCAACACAAACTCTACTTTCCGGGGATCAACTCTAATTCCTTCGGCCGACACAATATGCCATAAGAAAGTCACTTCCTTTAGCCAAAATTCACACTTACTGAATTTGGCATAAAGTTGCTTTTCCCGCAATATTTGCAATACTACCCGCAGATGTGAATCATGCTCTTCTTCATTCTTCGAGTATACCAAGATGTCATCTATGAACACCACTACAAACCGGTCTAAATAGGGTTGGAAGACTCGATTCGTCATGTCCATAAATGCAGCTGGTACGTTAGTCAACCCGAATGGCATCACCAAGAACTCATAATGCCCATAACGAGTTTGAAATGTAGTCTTATGAATGTCTGCCTCCTTGACCTTAAGTTGGTGATAACCAGATCTCAAATCTATTTTCGAGAAAACTAAAGCTCCTCACAATTGATCAAACAGGTCATCGATTTTGGGCAATGGATACCTATTCTTATCGTCATCCGCTTTGCAGCACAATCCAAGTTCGCACGGTGTTTCACCAACTAGTCCATTCCCAAAATAAGGTCGAACTCGCCGAAACGCAGTTCCATCAAATCCGCCAAAAATGTTTCTCCCTGAACTTCTAGAGGCACATATCTAAACAATTTATTCACTAACACAGATTGTCCTAAAGGACTAATTACCGTCATCTCCCTAGCAGTAAGCTCAAATCTAATGTTCAGATTTCCAGATACAGCACTAGCAACATACGAATGGGTGGATCCGATATCTATCAAAGCAGTAACAGGTACATCAGATATGAAGAATGTATCGGTTATCACATCAGGTGCATCGCCATCCTCTCAGCGCCTGATCGCATAGACTAGCCCTGGCTGTCTCGCCTCCGCGTTACCCCTATTACCAGTACCTCTACCCGGTGCACCCTGACCTTGTCCTACGCCATTACCACCTCGACCTGGCCCACGGCCCCTCGGTGGCTGCTGAGCGCCTCTAGCTAGCTGCGCAAAATTGTTACAGACCCCCAGAGTATGAGCAGGTTGTCGAGGACAATCTTTAAACCGATGATCTTTGGAACCACATCTGAAACTACCACCGGTCCTCTTCCAGCATTCACCCAAGTGATGTTTTCCACAGTCCACACATGGTTGTAACTGATTGGTAGCAGCTGGTACTCTATCTCGAGCTGGTTCATCATTCCTGGGCCTCTTCTGAAACCCTCTAGCAGGACCTGAGTATTTAAAGTCCCTCTTACTCTTGCCTCTATCTTTTTCTCGGTTTCACCATTCCGAGTGTTTAGCCTCCTCAGCTATCTTGGCTTTCTCCACAAGTGTGGCAAAATTCCTTACTTGTTGTGGGGCTATCAATACCCGCAACTCATCACTTAACCCGTCCTCAAAACGCACGCAGTGTTCATAGTCAGTTGGCACAATACCTCGGGCATAACGACTCAAACGCAGAAATTCTGCCTCGTAAGCTGCCACGGTCTTACTTCCTTGAACCAAATTAAGGAATTCCTTCCTCCGGGCATCCACATAACTAGCCCCAACATACTTTCCTTGGAATGCAGTTTTGAAGAAATCCCAAGTAACACGATCGGCCTGAGTGCCCTCTCGAACAGTAAGCCACCATTGATATGCCTCGTCTCTCAACAAGGATACAGCTCCTCTCAGTTTCTGCTCGGTGGTGCACTCCAAATCATCCATGATCTGTTCCACTGCCTCGAGCCAATATTCCGCTACATTTGGGGCCACACCCGAGACACCCCTAAAAACCTCAGCACCGTTTGATCTAAGTCGTTCCGAAATTGATCCACGAGCTGCTGGCCCAGTTCTAACCCCAACAACTCTCTCCAAGAGTCGCAGCATTGCTTGGGACAGAGCGATGTCGTCCCTCATACGGTCAGGGGATCCAGTTTCAGTCATGGGTGACGTAGGTGCATCCATTTCCTGCATATTTCCTGATGCTTCGGGTATAACTCTAGCACATCGGGCTCTACCACGGCCACGTCTACCGCGTCCATGTCTTCTAGTGCTCATGGTTGCTATTTTGACTTAATCTGATTAAGAAATCAGTATATTATTCAATGTTTTATGAAATATAGAAAGTAAAGTCATTTTCGCAAAACGGATCCTATAGTCTCAATCTCTATAGTTTCAGTTCCTAAAACTGAAAGTTCTAGAGTATTTCTGTAGTCATACCACAATAATCATAAATTGAAAACATAACTTACTTGACTTGGTGCCGGATACTCGTGGTGCCATACTTCTTTTAAAACATACATTATAAATTATAATTTTAAACAGCTTTGAAAATGTTTTTTTTAGCCCAAACCACAACCGAGTTTTGAAATCGGGCTCTGATATCATTAAATGTAACACCTCAAACCCGGCCTAGAAGTTAGGCCCGAATTTGACGCGTCACATTGAAGAGTTTTTCAAAAACCATGTTTTCATTAGAAACTCTTCTTAAAGAATTTAAAACTTTTTGCTATTTGAAACCTCAGATTTCGTTTGCTTATTTCAAAATATGGTTTATTAGAAATCATCCTTGGAAGACATTATTATCCTTAAAACCTTTTGTTACGGAAGCTTAATTTAAAACCGTTGCTGTCATTGTTTAAGAAGATCCAGAAATTTATCGTTTATAGTTTGCATATAACTGAAAATGGAAATTTAAAGAAAAATAAACCCCATTGGCCTTATTACATAATGTTAAACCCAAATTAAAATAATATTAAAAATAAAGTAAAACTGATTTTAATAAAGTTAGAAGGAAATATCTCCGATGTATAAAAATATTTGTAAAAGTTTATTTTGAAAATCCATTTGTTTATCGATTTTGGAAACCATTATTTAAGTTTTTTAGAAAATTCCCTTTTTAAACAATTTAAGAAAAATAATAAAAACATCCCAACCATAAAGCAAAATAAAAATAGTCCAGAGGCCTTATTACAACATTTAACCAAAAATACTAAAGTAATAAAATAAACGAGGAAGAAGTCTAAAGTCCAAATAAACCATTTCTGAAGTATGGCCTCCCTTGAGTCATCCATAGCCCAAGTCCATATCATCAAGCATTACCTACAAGGGTTAAGAGAAAGGGGGGGTGAGTTACAAGAACTCAGTGTATAATCCCCTTACCATTATCCACTGGGTCTAAACCCGTTTAGCAAAAACTTGGGCTTGAGCCCATTAAACAATAACTTGGGCCGAAGCCCATTTAATAATATCTCGGGCCTAAGCCCATTTACATAATAATGTATCTATAATATCATGTGAATGTAATGCAATTCCCAGCCCAATCCTAATAATCCATCCGCTACACACCACCCGTACCAACCAACACACCTGTGGGTGATCATCAGTCAACCCACCCCGCCAACACACCATATGCAGGCATTAAGCCATTAATAATAATTCGCAGGCCAATGGCCATTTATAATATTTGTGGCTGAGCCACCAAAATCATATACGGTAATATAATCGGCACACAGCCTTAATCACTATGGCACAAAGCCATATTTAAATTGGCACATAGCCATTATCAAAATTTGAGGCAGAGCCACCAGAATATGTGGCAGAGCCACCAGGATCCAAATGTGGCAGACCATGCTACACTTCTCTTCTTTTACATTATTCCCATCCCATGCAAAATATGCAAATGCAACATACATAGTAAATCATGATATTTATAAATATAAACAACAATAATTAATTCAAAGATTCAATACAAAAATCCGGCCCATTGTAACACTTTGCAAATCGGCCCATTAAGGTAATCTATCAATTCGACCCATTAGGGGCATTTTCGTAATTCAGCCCATTAGGGGCATTTTAGTAATTCGGCCCATTAGGGGCATTTTCATAATTCAGCCCATAAGGGGCATTTTCGTAATTCGACCCATTAGAGGCATTTTCGAAATTTCGCAACCTAAGGGTATTTCGGTAATTTACCCTCCAAGGATAATTCGGTAATCTCGTAACTTAACTAGTAATTTGGGGCATACAAATTTAAACTGTCCATCTGCGTCATACTGACTAAATTGACCATAACTCGAGTTAGAAAACTCGAAATCTAGATCCGTAAATTTTCCTTGGAACTGGACTCATATATCTTTTTAATGTAATTTTTCCAGAATTTTTGGCCTAGCCATTTAGTACAGTTTATTCCTTAAAGTTTCCCTTGTTTTACTGTCCAACGATTCTGAACTCTCTTGCCTTAATTTCAAATATCTCACTGTACGGTTTTCATATACTGCTCCCACTTGTTTCTAATGAAATAGAATCGCTTGTTTCTAATGAAAATAGACTCACTAAGGAATCTTTACATATAAACTATAACTCATAATTCACTTTGTACGATTTTATATGATTTTTCCAAAACAGATCAGGGAACCACGAAGTCATTCAGAACCAGTCTCACTAAAATTAACATATCTCAGAATATAAAATTCCTTTTTCTTCTCCCTTTCTTCCATATTAAAATAGACACAGTAAGATTTAATTTGATATCTTAATCACTTTCTAATTCCCTTTCTCCTATTTTTCATGATTTTTCGAAATCACGTCACTGTCACTGACTAAAACTGTTTTATTACAAAAACATGGTTACCACTATGAACCTACGCGCGCCCGAGTGATCCCGGATGCCGATTTCAGGTTTTCTTTGGTATTTCGACCAAATCACAGAATATTCATTCAAAATTTTAGAGAAGTGTGAGATTACACACCATTTCAAACATGTATTTGGAAGGGTATGAGATTACATACCTGATTTCGGTAAGGACTAAACCTTCTTGATCGTCGGCACCTATGACACCCTAACACTCGATTAGAAAATTATCACGATGAGAGAAAGTAGTTGTTTAGGGGTAGGATTCGACTTACCACTATTTCCGAAGGATTAACAAGTAGAGAATATCGAGTGATTTCGTCCCTAAAAATAATCGATTAGCCAACCTTTCAATCCGATTAACACCATAACCGAATAGCGATATCAAATGGACTATGAAAAGACTCCTTACCTTAATCGATGATAATCCCGATTTCCACCGATTGACTTATGGCTACGGATGAGACAAGGATATGAGATCCGGCAAGAAGAAAGAAGAATGGAGAGAGTTGAGAATGGAGGAAAGAAAGACTAACAAAGGGAGAAAAGACCCAAAATGTCACAATTACACACTTGGCAAATGTTTTTTTTTTCTTCAAAACCACACAAGAGAATTCGGCATACCTCTCAACCAAACCAAAAACACCCTCCAAAATAACACCACCCTCATGACCGAAACTCTCCCCATACACATCCAAAATTTTTGGCCAAATTTTTCCCCAATTCACTCTCCATCGTTCCTTTTGTCTCCCACTTCTCTTTTTTTTTTCTCCCCAATTCACTCTCCATCCTTCCTTTTGTCTCCCACTTCCAAATTTTTTTTCTCCCCAATTCACTCTACATCCTTCCTTTTGTCTCCCACTTCCAAATTTTTTTCTCCCCAATTCACTCTCCATCCTTCCTTTTTGTCTCCCATAATCACTCTCTCACCTACTCTACTAATCAATCATCATCATTCATATCTTTTTTTTTTTTGGATGTTACATCCTTTCGATCTCATCTACCTAGATTACTACCTAGAGTTGTCAATTCTAGTGTTTTAACTATTTGGCAAAATAGAATAACAATTCATGATCAAATCAAAATCAACATAAACCAAATAACAAATTAATCAATTAACATAAACTCATTCTCATCAATATACACACTTTTAATCAACCAATTGAGAAAAAAATATAAAGATAATATTGAGTGGAGAAAATTCTTATTTATAATTCTTGCTGATCACGAAGTCTTGAATCTACCTTGAATGCATCGTTCAATCAGAAAATAAAAACCCAATCTACAACAAAGCTAACATCTAAAACAATAAGAAAGAAAATATTACAAACTTAAGAAAACCTAATCTACTTTACTGAAAGTTTTTGAATTTCCAAATCCGCCTCTTCAAATATTTGTATAATGTTGGTTAAATAGTGAAAAATAAAAAGACGAAAGTGCCTTTCCATTTAATACAATAATTAGGGTTTTAAATTGAAAACCTACCCTAAATTGCCCTTAAAATCGTGGCTCGTACACTCAAGAAATCATCGCGATGTCGAGTACTTCATCGTCACGACGTGGAATGTTTTGGCTCTTCTTTGTATCTGTCTTCGATGTTGTAACTTCCAGGATTGGTTGTTGGAAAATTGACAGCAGCTTCATCCAGAAGTTGCATCTTTAGCTCCCGATCCATCCTACTGAACCACATAATAGTTAGTAGCTGTAAAATATCATAAAACTACTATAAATTGTACTTTTACTTCTTAGAATCTTTTAGAATCTAAAAACATAAATTATTATGAAATTGACTTGATTTTACTATTAAACATGCTAAAATTATGTGAAAAGGGAACAAATAACATGATAATTCGTGCTAGATCAAATCTCCCACACTTAACATTTTTCTTGTCCTTAAGCAAAACTGAGTCTAAACACATGAACATGAAAAAGACGTCCCTTGGATTATATTAAATACTAAGAACCATGGTACGCAAATATTAAATTTGTATCAATTTTATCTTACATGCAACTTAATCTTGATAGTTCAATAACTTGAAAACTCTTAAAGTAAATTTCCCTCGTCCACTAAGTTAAATAACTAATGGACCTAGAAGTAATCCAAATGACCAAATATTCAATCCTGTTACCATCAATTTAAATCACATAGATACATAATAGATACAATCATGTGAATCAAAGACATTCAACAAGTTAATTATTAGCAATAATAAAAAAATATACATACAGAATGCTTAAGTTGCATAAGTCTTTTAGGCTTGAAACACTTTGAGGCTTAGGATGATATGAGTTCAAAGAAATACTACTCAAAATGGTTCAAACATTAGAAATAGTTAGGAACATGACATTGTTCCCTTTCACCCCCAATTTTATCTTTTAAGCTCACCCCTTTTATTTCTCCTTCTCTCACTTTTCTTGTGGAAGATTCAGTTCAATATTAATGAGTATAAAAAGCTAGCATGTTTTGGTACATTGAAGAAATGAAAAATGCTCCTTCAAGATCAAAATTCTAAATATTTTACTCTTTTTCACTCCCAATGCTTTTAACCAAATCCATGCTTTTATCCACTTGCTTTGCTTTTAACCCTCACAATGTTTTTATTCTCTCAAGTATTTTTCATTACGCACATTTTTGCAAGATTTCTATACTCACCAAATTGTCCCATCTCTTAACTTTTTTCTGTCAATTTCTTTTCGAAACCACAAAAATGTCTCTACCTAATCCCTCAATATTCGTGGCCTAATGTCTATTTCACAATGCAATTAAGGAAAAAGATAAGGAAAGATTCAAATTTTAATTTAGTTTTGGCTCAAGGTTTCAATATGAAAGAAAGGTTCATCAAGGAAAAGTAAATAGACTCAAACATGCGACACTAGGGATACATAGCATAAAGGTAGGTCATTTAAACGTTGGCTATTCAAACAATACCTTAGTTCATTCATAAGCATTCCACAAAACACAATTTCTTTCATGCTTTTAATTAAACCAATGACTAATAACTGACTCAACCAGCAAGTATCTGCAAACATTATTTGTAACAACCCAATTTTGGGGCTAGTCGGAACAGTGGTTTTGGGACCACAAATTCGACATAAAAAATTTATTTTTATTACATTTATATGGTCTATAGTTTTACGAAATGATTTCACGAAAATTTCATTCAAAAATTTTGACATTTGGGCACTCAATTTAGTAAAAAGGACTAAATTGTAAAAAGTGAAAAAGTTGAGTTCTACATGCTAGAGGTGTCTAATTTCTATGAAATTTTAAATTGAACGTTCTTAGATGGTAATTAGACCATTTGTTAAGTTAGTGGATAAAAATGGACATGGTGAGATAAAATTTCAAAGTTTTAAGTGAAGAGACATTTTGGTCATTTGGTAAATAAAAGAATAAAAAGGGAAATTAAAGCCAAAATTTGCTCATCTTTCTTCAAACTTGGTCGAAACTTGGGAGAGCACCATATTTAGGGTTTTTTCATCTTTCAAGCTTGATCGTAAGTACATCCTAGCCCCATTTTTTATGCTCTTTTTGTTTTTAAAGTCGTTATCACTCGATCTACCTATTTCTACCATTAATTTAAGAAAAGATCAAGGTAGAGAGTTTTACCCATATTGGATATTTGTGTATTTTGATGTCTAATGGTAGATTATGCATGTTTGATGTGTGATAAACAACTTTTGCTAGGTGGTTTTTGATGAAAATGTCAAAAGGACCTATTTGTAAAAAGATTATAAAATGTGTGTAAAAGTGTGATTAAATGAAAAATATGGACTGCTATAAGTATAAAAGAGGATCAGCTAGCCTTGGGAATTGAAGAAATTGAATGGATTTATTTTTCGAGCCCAGGGGCAAAAATTTTAATATGTCAAAGTTTAGGGGCAAAAATGTAATTTTTCCATAATATGATTTTTTGGGCTGAATTGAATAATTTGAGTAATAAATGAGTTAAATTTTCTATTATAGATCAAGAGAAATGAGGTTCGGACATTGATCGGGGGAAAAAATAAAGTATTTAACGATTAGGTCACATTCCTACTATGTTTGTACCGAGGTAAGTTCGTATGTAAATGATGCATTGTTATTTATGCTTTAATTGCTTGATTTACTCTTGAATGAAATCAAAAAGTTCGACAAATGAGAAATCCCGGTTGAACCTTAGAAATAGGTAGGATACAAATGTCATGACATTAGGGTTAATTAAGATTACGTGTAAGACCATATCTGGGATATGGCATCGATATGAGATTTCGTGTAAGACCATAGCTGGGCTATTGGCTTCGATCTCACCATATCTGGGATATGGAATTGGTATGGTACTATATGTGTGAGATTCCCCGAGTATCCTTTAGTATTCCAAGTGGTTAACGGGATACGTAACGAAAATGTTAACATTACGAAAGACCATGGTGTGTTGCCAATTGGTACAGGTATGTACATAGAAATTATGCCTAATGAGCTCGATATGTGAAGAATCTCTCAGTAAGGTTATGATTGTGCAAGATATGATATTAAGGTTTCTAATAATATCCATGCCAAGTTGGACTATGAGATTTTTAATGACATCTATGTTAATTTATTTCATGTTAGTTACATGATAAATGTGTGTTTATGATGCTTATTATTTGCATAGGAACTTACTAAGCTTTAAAGCTTACTCCCTTTTCTTTTCCTTTGTCTTATAGTGTCACCAAGCCAGCTCAGGGATCGAAGAATGTCGGAGATCCATTCACACTATCAAATTATCATTTTGGGTACTTATGATTACAATATTTTGAGTTATGGCATGTATAGGGACTTGGTCTTTTTCTCATGTGTCATAATTGATTTGGCCTTATGTGTTGGCTTCAACAGTTGATAATTCATTTTGTTAATGGTCATTTGATATTGGCTAATATTGGTTAAGTATATATACACATGATGATGTTTTCATGAATGTGGGAAATTGCATGGTTTGAGATGCTAAGTATGTGATGTTTGTATGTGATAAATGATAGCATGTAAATGATATGTGGATGCCTTGGGTATGGCTGATTAGGTTGAAAGTATATGCCTGGACTGGTGCTATGTTTTGTTGTGTAGGTTGGTGCATGGAAGGGTGGCAAAAAGGCTTGGTAAATAGCCTTATATTTGTCCACACGGGTAGACACACGGGTGTGTGTCTAGGCCGTGTGCGACACACGGTCTGCCCCACGGACATGCGTTTCAGCCTTGTGTCCCTTGCACCTTAATTGTTGCAAAATAGCATGCTCAGTAATGAGCACACGGGCAGAGACACGGGCGTGTGTCTCAGCTGTGTGGACAGCACGGCTTCGAACACGGGCCTGTGCCCTGGCCGTGTGAAATCTGCACCTATTTTATGAAAAATTATGAAAATTTAATCGATCACACGGCCTAAGCACACGGGTGTGTGACTTGACCGTGTGACCTAAATTTGATGATGATGTCATAAACAGAAAGCTCCCTAATTTGAACATGGCCTGAAGTACGGGCGTGTGACCCCTTTTTCATGAAAAATTTTCTAAGTTTTCCAAAAGTTTCCAAAGTTCTTGGTTTAGTCCTGAACCACTTCCGATGCATGTTTTGGGCCTCGTAGGCTCGTTTTAGGGACGATATGAAAGTTTTTGAAAATTTTTAAATTTGAGTTGAAATTCATGTCTCAGTTTTGAATGTTTGCTTGTGAATAAGTCCGGAAATGCCCCGTACCCTATCCCGACGTCGGATACGGGTAAGGGGTGTTACATTGTTGTACTTATTTGTCATATGGCACAAAATTGAACATTCTTAGATAGGTAGTCACCTCTAGTCTATTATGCAATTTAACCAATCCATCTTGTATCAATAAAAAGTTGCATGCTTGATAGAAATCAACATATAATTCAACATAATCCAAGCATCGTGCAATTTAAAAAATTTGGTATATAAATTAGATAAAAGATAAATGAAACAAAGGAAACAAACAAACTAAAATCTATGTACTCCCCTCACTGTTAAAACATACATTGTCCTCAATGTAAAACAAATAATGCATAAACAAGAAAACTTCCCTGAAGAAGGTCGAATCCTTGATCTATTGAGATCACATGTGTTCCAAATGGACAGAGAAGTACCTAAAGAAAAAATAAATCCCAAAATAGCATAAAACCTAAATACTGTAAAAACAAAATTAAAAATGAATACAATTTTTCTAAGTAAAAGAAATAAAAGAACAAATAAAAATCCCTCAAAGGTTAACAAAATAATCATCATCGAACTTGTCCATCATGTCGTCATTGTCTTCTTCCGAGATGATTATCTTCTCATTCCCCTTGCTCATGGATTGTATTTTTTTGTGGGATGTGGAGCATTGAATGGGTCGTGGATGGTGGTCCCCTTCTCTTTTGGTCTCGAACGCACATCACCACTTTGTGGTGGAATTATGGGATCAACATCGGCGAGAGAGTTCCATAATGAAGGTGGTTACGACCTTAGAGACATCTCTAAATTGTGTCTCTCAGCTTAGCGGGTCACTACCAGCCTGAGAGTCACCATGCACTGTGTAATGTACTCCAGATATGCTTGCATGTTCAAGTCTCCACTTGTTGGAATTGTCGAAGTTGCCTTATTTTACTGCACCCTAAGTGGCATCAGTCATGGCTCCCCCATTGGTTCCTAGAGTCCATGGTCTCTAGTATATTCTCTGTGTGTGGTCACACTCACACTTTGCTCCTCCACTTGACTTGAATGTTTGCTACAAAAATTCTCGGAGATGGCATCACTAAGGTCGCCCTTTGGTAGGCAGGTCAGATCCTTCAAGTCTATCGCTACACTCGTTCTCCTACACATCTCCATAATCAAATGTGGATACAGAATTCCCTTCGTATGCCAATTGGTGCACTGCCTCATATTGTGATAAATCTGGTCACCCACATTTATTTGTTTTCCTTGGAAAATAGCATACAAAAGTAAAGCATGAGCACGAGTAACTTCCATGACGTGCTGAGTAGGTGATTTTTCGTATTTTGATATGTCAAATTAGGCTTTCCTGGTATTCTCAAGCAAAGTAGTTTCTTTTCCGTAGTTTTTTTTGTAATTTTTAAATTTTAATTTAATAAGTGTAAATGCCTTATTTTTACTCATTTTGAGATCCAATTTGGCCAATAGTGCCAGTGGGGGACCTAACCTCTGGTTGAGTGATGTAAGGACGTGTTAGAAATTGAAATTGGATGAGAACAACACCAAAGGAGAGGATATTCGATATCCAAACCTTGGAATCGCGACACCTCCAATAGACCCAAGATTAGAGACCATTCTTTAGTAGTATCACGATACCCACTTTGGTATTACGATATTTGTAACACCCCATACCTAGTCCGGTTGCTGGGCCCGAGTTACAATATGCTAAAAAGGATAATAGAACAAAATACATGTAAATCTCACATTTAGCAATCAAAAGAATCATTAAAATGTTCATAACTTAATCATTCTATGATTTACACATCAATTCGAGTCCCAAACAAGCAAATGGAAGCTCTTTAAATCGTCCTGGAAACACAAAGGGACTTAATTGTAAACTTAACAAAATATAAGGAAGTTTCAGTAAACAGGGGTCACACTGCCATGTGACAGGCTAAGGCCGTGTGGTGTTGAATCACACAGTTGTGTACTCTAATCGTGCTAATGACCGAAGCTGTGTAAATTTGAATCACACAACTGTGTCACCAGACCGTGTAACAAACTGAGGCCGTGTGGACCTAAATGTAAAATTTTGAAAATATTCACACGATTGTATGGCTAGGTCATGTGATAGAATGCGACCATGTCAATAATCATGCATCTAAATTACTCATGGCATACAGTCGTGTCAACCAACGTGTGACATAGAAAATGACAATTTTTACAATTTATTCAACCTAAACACTTAGGCTTTCCAAACACACATCAATATACTTCAAAGTCTTGCCTAAAACACATTAAGAAATCAAGCCAAATCATGATAACAACCTAAAGTGCCTAACCAATATGCCTCATTTGGCACTACAATATAACAAAACTAATTCTATCCATTCAATTCAACCATACCATTCATGCATTGCCTGTACATTCATCATAGAGGTCTTATTTCAATATGTTAATTCACATTCAATTTAGGCATATCTGCCTTCACTTAATATATGCACAAGTATGATTCAATTCACCAAAATTAACATCATCAACCTCACTTTCATACAAGACCATATAAACATACCAAAATGGCAATTTCACAAGTTCAACATCAAGCACATATATACATTATACCTATTACATGCCACTTACTATCGAGCCAAGATGAACCAAAGATTACCAAAAGAGACACTAGATAGTGTGGGCTCTAGAAGTGATCCGATAGGCAAGTTCCGCAAAGATGCAACTACAGAAGACATAAAAATAAAATGGGGTAAGCATTGACATGTTTAGTAAGTTCAAAGGTACATAAACAATAATCTTACATTAGATTCACATTTAAGTCACTTTCTTGTCAAGACATTTTACAATAGTAACATGAGTATATTACGAATCAAATCATATAATCTTCCCAAATCCATTTAATACGATCAATAATAGTATCATTCAGTCAAAACTATAAAAACTATTAATCAAGTTAATCAAGTGATTATATCCATTCATAAACACATTCTTCTCAACTCATCACACACACAATCAAATATCTTTTTCTTTTAAACATAAAACCCTATCACCACATGTCACATTTCCAAAGCGAACGTTTCATACATATAAACTATAAATTTCCAGTCAATTTGATATCGTTTCCAAACAACTTTTAAACACATACTCATTATTCATTCAATCTCATCAGTTAACATTGTAATTATCGTACAAACATATCATTTCCAAGCAATTCATGAAGTCAATCAATTTACTTCCTTTAAAAAGTTAGCCCGATGAATCATAGCAAAATAATTCGGATACTCAGGTAACTACACCACACCAGGGAGTATCGTAGTGCTATCAGGGGCACCAAAGTGCAAACATGGACACCGAAGTGTGAACAGAGTCATCGAAGTGCAAACGTGTACAAGCGCGCATTCTAACCCTAGTGGCATGCCAATCGTACCCTAATTGTTTACTACGTTCAAACGGACATTTAATAAGGATTCATAACATTTATAAATCAAGGGCAATTCCATGTTCTCAGTACACATACTATGAACAAGTCACATTTATTCCGAATCCATATGAATCATGTTTCACAAGTATTCATCGGTTTTCAAATAAGTTCTTTCTCACATTGGTATTAGTTTATAGCATTTCAAGTTTCAAACAATATAAACAAATACACATTTCAACAACAGTTAAATACATATATACATTTCTATACCCTATGAGCTTACCTAATATATTCAACCTTTAAGGGGGTTGGTTGATAGAGATGTGGTGAGTTGATTTTTGAATGAAGGACCAAATCATTATAAATTGGACTAATTTGAATGAACCTAAAAACTTAGGATTGACGACCTTAAGGGAACATCTAAGCAGGTAAGACTAAGAGGAGATCTTGTTGGGCACCAATTCATTAGTTCCAAGTTAACCGCTGAGATTGAGAGATAATTTAGATTAATTTGTCTAACTTGGAAAAATGGAGATCGAGAGCTAAAATGGAGCCATTTTGGGATTTTAAGCGATTTGGATCCCTAATTCGAGGATTTGTGAACCACATCAATGTCAATCAACCACCGTTTGTTATTTAATTGTTAATTTCATAACTTTGTATTTGCTAGCTAGATAGTAAATTAGATTAATTTCTCATGACTTTATTAACTTTTTACGATTAGTTGGTTAGACTATTTATTTTACATGCACTTTATATAGAAATTGTTCAATACACGATTCTTTTGGGTTCGATCCTTGAAATACTCCAGTACTCCATTGTAACACAACAAATATTATAACTAACGTGTCACACTTGCGGTAAAGTTGCGATAATATTTTATTTTAATTCTTGAGTGTTGATCTTTAATCTCACCCTTCGTTCATGAGATCGAGGGAGAGGCGATCAAGTTGTTGGCGTCGTTGTCGGGTAATCGACGTTTGATTGAACTATTTTTATTTTCGTTGCGTGTATTTAGAGAGATAATCAAAGAAAGTTGAATTTATAGATATGACCTCAAATATTAATTGTTTTCATTGAGTGGATAATGCAATTTGTTTACTTGGTTTATTCTTTCATTGATTTCAGGAATTTGAGCTTTCTTGTGGAGTAAGGCACCTCTTATTCATTAATCATGGCTTCATTGCTAAGCACTATGTTATACGACCGTAATTGGTTACAACTTTTGATACTAATGTGCCAAATTTTCAGACTAATCCATCCTTGATAATAAGGATTATGACGAATCTTCAATTTAGTGAGGATGGGGGGAAATCCCATGGTTTTTCTTTGAAGCTTTGAGCATGTTTGTAGCATTATCAGCTATGCGAGGGTCCCAAAGGATACGATTCGATTATTGTTAATACCTTTCGTGATATGAGGTAAAGCTAGGGAATGGTTAGATATTTTACCTCTAGATATTACTACTTCTTAGGAAGAATTTCTACAATTTTTCTTGAAGCAGAATATTCTTATGACTGAAGTGCTAGCCGCTTATGATGAGTTATTTCAGTCCAGACAGGGAATACAGAGACGCTACGGTAGACTTGGTATATATTCAAGAGAACAATACAAAAATTAATTGAAAACGAGGTTTAGAGTGCGGTATGCTTCAGTATTTCTATACATGCTTAGACAAGGATAGCCAGGTGCATTTTGATGTCATATCTAGAGGAAACGTTTGGATCAAAACAGCGCGAGAAATTATTGTGTCACTTGAGACCGTCAGTAGTAATCACTCTTCATTGAGGTATGAGCATACCCCTGATTACGAGAACCCTAATAGTGGGGTAGAGGACATCAGAAATGAGAAGGGATTTTTTGTAGCTACAAAAACTTGTAACAACCCTTTTTGAGTGAAATCAGAATAGTGATTTCGGGACTACAAATCCGAGTCAGAAAGAAAATTTATTTTAATATTATTGCATGGTCTAAATTATGATAGGAAAAACATATGAAAATTTCGATAAGAAAATTTTACCGATTTCATGTTTAATTATAGAAAGGACCAAATTGCATAAAATGCAAAAGTTGAGTTCTAGTAGCTATAAGTATTAAATAGCTATGGAATTCAAAACTTGAGGTCCTTATATGGTAATTAGACCATTAAGAAATTTTAATAGATATTTTTTGATGATTCATCCATGAAAATTTAGAAAAAGAAAAGGACTAAATTGGAATTAGAAATAACTAAAGATGATAATAACTTAATATCATCTTATTATCATCTTCTTCCCCAAATTTTTATGGAAACCCTAGGAAAGAGAAAGAAAATCAAGCAAGCTTAATTGAATAAGTAATCTTGTCCCGTTTTAGTAATTTTTATATTTTTAAGATCGGAATAATTTAATCTAGCTATTTTGGGGTTCAATTTGTAAAGTTATGAAAGTATTAAAATTTTTCCATGGATGAATATGCTGAAATTTTGAAATTTATGGTAGAAATTGAAAGGTTGTTGATAGGTAAACAACTTTTGTAAAGTGAATTTTTATGAAATTATGATTTAGGGACTAAATTGTAAAGATGTAAAATTCATTAAAAAATTCTAATTTTTTTTGAAATAAATAAGCTATAAAAAATGTTATATGAAAAATTTGGCTAGGCTTGAAATAAGGATTAAATTTGCATGAATTTTATTTTTCGAGCTTGGGGATGAAATTGGAATTAATGAAAAGTATAGCAGCAAAATGGTACTTTTGCCTAAAATGTGAAATTTATTGAATTGAATATGAATTTCATTAAATTGAGTTAAATTTACTCGTATAGATCTGGATAGGCCTAGTTTGGAATTGGATTGAGGAAAACAAAAAGTATCGGATTAATAGAAAAGCATATACGAGCAAGTGACGAGGTAAGTTCATGTAACTAAATTTTGTATATTTATATGTTTGAATTGAATGTTGTATATGTGAAATGTGTAAATGTCACATATATGAAATTGATGACATATCTTATAATGGTTTACAAATATAAAGCCCCTTTTGAATAAATGAAATTCGATGGATACTGGGTTCCTGTATTGGTTGTGGTCCTGCATATGTTGCGGACACACCACAACTCAAAAGAGCGTCCCGTTATTAGCTCTCATGAGCATCATGTTATTAGCCCTCTCGAGCTTCCCGTTATATGGTTCTTGCGAGCTTTCTATTATAGCTCTTCAGAGCGTCCCGATAGGTTGTAATCCTACATTTGTTGTGGACACTCCTTAGCTCTTATGAGCATCCCGATATATGGCTCTTTGTGAGCTTTTCGTTAAATTGGCTCTTTATGAGCTTCCTGACAGTGATCGCTTAAACTTCTCGATATATGGCTATTTGGAGCTTCCCGTTACATGGCTCTTTGTGAGCTTCCCAATAGGCTCTTTGTGAGCTTCCCGATATGGTTCTTTGTGAACTTCTCAATTTTGACTCTTAGGAGTTTTCCGTTGTAGAGCCCGAATAAGCTTCCTGATACATGGCTCCCATGAGCTTCCTGTTATAAGGCTAGAGAGTATGCTTCCTGGTTATGTGCTCTAATGAGCACCCCCGTATATGAATTGACGGATCATTGATAAGTACATCTTGTGTGTACTACCCGGGTATCCATCGATATTTCAATGATTCAACGGGCAAAACTCCTGATATGAGAAAATATGTGAATTAAATGAATTATATCTTGAATATCCTTGAAATACCCAGAAATGATTTTATGATGAGCTCATATCTGTTTCTTGATAATCATGTAAATTCATGACTAACTTGTTTGATGAGAGCATGTGTCTAGGCAATTAGCCACAATGTTTTGGATGCAGGTTTGTATACTTACTTTAAATGAATATGATTGGTAAGTTAAATTCTTGTTATACGAACTTACTAAGCATAATATGCTTACTCTATTTATTTCCTCTATTTTATAGTACTCGAAAACTTGTAATGGTTGGAGTGGGTTGGAGTAAGATCACACTATCCTTCAGCTCAATTTGGTATAACTAGCAAAACTACTTTTGGTATAATGGCATGTATAGGCTAAGTTAGACCAAATGATGAAATGTTTTGGTTGTAAATAGCCATTGGAATGGCTAGTGATGATATATTTTGTGTATATATACATGAGGTTATACTATGTTGATATGTTTATGCATAAAGTGGTATAATAGGTACATGCATATTTAAATGAATGTTTGATCAAAAAAGGTAAAATGGATACTTGAACATATATAGCAGTATATCATGTATAGGATTAGTTTTGACTTGGTTTAATGTTTTGGATCGGTTGTTGCATGTGTCTTGGAACATTTATATAGGTGGAAGACAAATTTGGGTGAAAAATAAGGCTTAGAAATAGCCTTATTTTGTCCACACAGGCAGAGACACGGGCGTGTGTCTTAGCCGTGTGTGACACACAGCCATGAGCACGAGCATGTGGTTTGGCCGTGTGTCCCCTGCATCTTAAAAATTGAGAAACAGAATGCTCAGAATTGGTCACACGGGCATGTGTCTTGGTCGTGTGAATCCTACACCTAATTTTTGAAAATTAAATTGTCCACACGGTCTAGCACATGAGCATGTGGATGGTCGTGTGACCCAAGTCAGAGAGTTACATGGGTATGAATACGGGTTGGGACACGGTTGTAAGCCTTACATCGAATGCCCACACGGCCTAGGGCACGGGCGTGTCATTTGGCAATGTGACTCCTGTATTTAAGAAAAAATTTAGAATTTCACGAAAAAATTCTTTGAGTTTCCGATATAATCTCGATTGGTTTCTAATGCGTAAATTAGGCCTCGAGGGTCAATTTAAGAGATGATATGATTGAATATAATTATTTTCATATATGAATAGTAAATGACATGAATTAATAGTATTTGATATGTAAACCCCGGTAATGCTCGGTAACTCTGTTTTGGCGACGGATATGGTTTAAGGTTGTTACATAACCAATCCTATGGGAGAAAGGTGGTCTGAGGAACTAATTGAGTACGAAGTATAATAGTTTTTTATGTTGGTTGTTTGGATTCCACGGATATTGAACAACAAGGTTCACCTTTAGTTTCTGCATCTCAATAAGAAGGTGAGTGTCATTCAGATGATGATGATACTTTGGACACTCATAATGATAATAAGGATAAAATTGAGCAAGAGTGGGTGAACCAACTAGATTGGTGGAGGCTTTGCAAGGAACTATTAGAGCCTTTGGAAGACACTTCTGAGAAAATGATACCCTCTATAGTTAAACCGCTGGAATCGGAATTGAACTCTCTTCTTAAAAATTGAAAGCATGGGTATTTGTAGGAAAGCAACATGTTTCCTGTGATTATTTCTACTCAGTTGATTCCAGAACACGAAAAAGCTTTACTCCAAATGTTAAAGGCACATAAGAGGGCTATTGGATAGACCATCGTGGATATCAATGGTATAAGCCCAACATTGTGTCAATATAAAATCCGATTAGAGGAGGGTAAAAAGCCAATGGTCGATGCTCAGATAAGATTAAATCCCATGATGAAAAAGGTTGTGAAAAAAGAATTAACGAAATGGCTCGATGTGAGTATTTTTTATGCGATTTCCAATAGTGAGTAGGTTAGCCCAACTCAGTGTGTTCCAAAAAAGGTTGGTTTACCTATGGTCCCCAATAAAAGGAATGAGTTAGTCTTGACCTGCACCGTAACTAGATGGTGTGTTTGTATTGAATATAGGAAACTCAATGATGCTACCTGGAAGAACCACTTTCGTTTACCATTCATTAACCAAATGCTAGATAGGCTAGCGGGGAAAGAGTACTATTGTTGTCTTAATGGCTATTCTAGATACCATCAAATCCAAATTCACCCTGATGATAAGGAGAAGACCACAGTCACATGTCTTTTTGGGACCTATGCCTTTCGAAGAATGCCCTTTGGTTTGTGTAACACCTCAGCTGCCTTCATGCATTGTATGACAACAATTTTCACCGACATGATAGAGATAGGTTGGATGTGCTCATGGATGAATTTTTTGAGTGCAGGGATTCTTTAACTGATTATCTAGCTAACTTAGAATGAGTTCTAGAAAGATGTGAAGACACGGATCTAGTTTTGAATTGGGATAAGTGTCATTTTATGGTCAATAAGGGGATTGTTTTGGGGCATCGTATTTATAAGAAGGGGTTGGAAGTCGACCAGGCTAAGATTGAGGTCATTGAAAAACTCCCTTGTCAGATGACGGTTTGCGGGATTAAAAATTTCCTCAGACATGCAGGATTTTACCGACACATCATGCCTCGAGGCCTTCGAGGTGCTGAAATAGAAACTAGTTACAGCTTCGAAAATAACAAGTCCAAATTGGAATAAGCCCTTTGTGATCATGTGCGATGCTAGTGATTATGTGGTCATGGCAATGCTAGGATAAAAAAGATATAAGACCTTTCATGTCATCTACTATGCGAGTAAAACATTGAATTTAGCTCAATGTAATTACACAACCATTGGGAAGGAAATGTTAGTGGTGGTGTTCGCTTGTGAAATGCTCCAATAGTATTTGATTGCCAATCGGGTTTATGTATATACAAAGCATTCCATTTTGAAATATGTGATGAAAGAGAAAGATACTAAATCTTGACTGATGAGGTGGGTTTTACTTTTGTAGGAATTTGATCTGTGGGTTTTGGACAGAAAAGAGACAGAAAATAAAATGGATGATCACTTATCGCACTTAGATATTGAAGATGACCAAGAGGAAACTGGCACCATAAAAGAATCTTTTATAGATGAGCAATTGTTCCTTACCCAATGTTATCATGTGAAGGACAAAATTGAATCCATGCCTTGGTACTCAGATATTGTTAATTTTTTCGTGCAATGCGTTTTCCCTTTAGGATTATCTAGTCAACAAAAGAAAAAGATCGCTCATGATGGTAGGGATTACATTTGGGAGGAACTTTATGCCTTTCGGGAGTGTGCTGACCAGATCACCTAGAGGTGTGTTGTAGATGAAGAAATGAGGTATATTCTTAGTAGCTACCATACTTTTCCTTATTGGGGACACCTCGAGGGAAAGAGAACAACTAAAACAATTCTTCAATCTGGCTTCTATTGACCCACTATGATTCAGGATGCATATAAGTTTGTGAAACAATGTGATCGGTTCCAAAGAACGGGAAAATTTCCAAGCGCGATGAAATGCCTCAGAAAGAATCCTGGAAGTTGAAGTTTTTGATGTATGGGGGATTGACTTCATGGGACCATTCCCAAACTCCTTTAGGAACCAATATATCCTGCTAGTAGTGGATTATATGTCCAAGTGATTGGAGGTTGTTTCTCTTTCGACTAATGACACAAAAGTTGTTGTTAATTTCCTTCAAAAGAACATTTTTTCACGAGTCAAGACACCCAGGGCTCTTATCAGTGACGAAGGATCACATTTTTGTAGTAGGCAACTCGAGAGAGCACTGTCCAAATATAATGTGAGGCACCCCATTACCAATGCTTACCATCCTTAAGTGAGCTACCAATCTGAAGTTTTGAATAGTGAAATTAAGCAAATACTGGAAAAAAATGGTGAACTAAAATTGGAAGGGTTGGTCAACTCGCTTAGATGATGCATTATGGGTGTATAGAACAACTTGCAAGACACCACTTGGGATGTCTCCGTATCGATTGGCCTATGGAAAAAACTGTCATCTTCTTATCGAGTTGGAAAAATGGGCGTATTGGGCTATCAAAGAATTGAATATAGATCTAGGCTTGGTAAAAGAAGCTCATCTGTTTCAATTGTGTGAGTTAGAGGAGTTTCAATTTTTGGCATATGAGAATGCCAAGTTGTATGAAGAAAAAAGCTTCGTTGTAATATCCTAACTAGCAAAGTCCTAATGCTCGGGTGTTGTTTTAGAAGTAAGAATTTTGGAATAAGTTTCGAATAAGGAAAATGATTGGATTTATTTAAGAAACTAAAGTCTATGGGTAAGCCCTTGGGTGAAAACCTAAAAGTTTGAAATATTGTCTAGAAGAATAGAGCTTAAGGAATTAGTTTTAAATGTTCAACGTTAGAATTTGGGAAAACGATTGAATTTATTTAAGAAATTGAAGTCTATGGGTAAGCCCCTGGACGAAGCCCTGAAAAGTTGAAATATTGTCTAGAAGAATAGAGCTTAAGGATTTGACTAAGTGTAAGTTACTTTTCGAGTACGCCAATGACGCCCTGGTCTGGCGGATTCTGAAAGAACGAAGCTTATGGCTAACTTTGAGGAAAACTAAGTATGACGTATCAAGGAATAGTGGTAAGGATATGTGTATATGAATAAGGTGTATAGTTATAAAGAAGTACGACATGCAAAGTAGTGTTCGCCCAAAAATCCCATCTTGGTGTATAAAGTAGGTGAACCAAAAGTGTTCTGTCTGTCAAACCCTCTGTAATAGGAATGGTTAAGGAATCGTAAGTAGGTATGATTGACAAAGTTGTAGTAATCGCCTAGATGCACTTTTTCGGTGCATAGAATGGGTGGACTCTAACATGAAATAAGTAGACAAGAATTCCCGATCAGATTATGATGATAAGTGAAACTAAAGTGGTGGTTACAAAAAGGATGGTTATGAGATATGAGTCCACGCCAAAGGCATGGTACACTTCATAACTAATGTGGTTCCGTACTAATTAATTTGTAAGGTAAGCTGGTTGGGAATTAGCCAAACGTGGACTAGAAAGGATAAAGGCTAAAGGAGTAATCATATAAGTTTCTCAGAAGCAACAGACTTTGGATAAGACAACTCAATCTTGATGTGACGTTTACCAAGTTCCCATAGAGACTTGGGATAAGTTAAAAGGATACTCAAGTTAAGGAAGAAATATCTTCTTTCTTAAGGACCAAGGGCTAAAGGAAAATGAAAATGCCTCTAAAAGATGAGTCTGAAACCCTAATTGCTGCTAGTGATTTTCCTCCTATTAAAAGTATGCTCCGTGGTTTTTCTTGTAAAAGGGAACACAAATCTATAAGTATACTTGAAGATATAAGGCTTAGTGTTATGTTTGGGTTTACAATGGTGATAAAGGTTACTCAAATAAGGTTCCAAAAAGATGTCTCTATTTATCGAGAGCAGAGGAGGTTGTAACATCTTGCTAAATGATGGATCTAGAGCCAAGCTGATGACTTCACAAGAAAAGACTAAGTATGAAGATTAAACTGCCTTTGAGGCTATCAAGTGAGTCCTTAAACTGACTCTTGCTCATACACTATATGTTTTAGAAACTTATATGTTAAGTGACTTAGTCATGAAATTGAGACTGATAAAGCATGACACTATAACTCTGATAAGGAAAAGAATGATATGCATGCATAGATGTGTCTAAAAGCAAGATTGTGTCTATCATGTGCAAGTCATTGTATGAAGGGTCTATGCATGAAGTTGAAGGAAATGTGTCCACATGTCTGAGAAAATGAATAAGTTTGTTGTGGAAGTGTCTGCCATGAGTAAGTCTAATGTGAACAAGTCAGTTACAAGTAAGTTCAAGCATGATGTGTCTATGTCTGTTACTGGAGTCGTCTAAAGGGGTCTGTCGGGACTAAAAATATGAATCTCTAAAAGGAAAAGTCTACGGCACAATAAAGACCATATCGTGTAAGACCATAGCAGGGCTATGGCATCATATGGAAAAATCTAAAGGATGGTTCAATGAGTACCAAGATGATAAGGAGAAAACCTCACTAAGTATGTGTCTAAGCAAATCCCTATCGCCCAAAAAAATGGGTAAAGAATGACCTTTGTGACCTTTTTCTATTAAAAAATCCTTTGTGTCTATTTCTGCTAAAGGAATGCCTTTGTGGAAATTAGTGAAAGAAAGCCCTTGTGGCTAAACTCTAAAATAAAGCCTCTATGGCTAAACTCTAGAAAGAAACGCCTTTGTGGCGAACCTTTCGAAGGATTACCTCTTTGGCAAGTCTCTGGAAAAGAACGCCTTTGTGGCTGACTCTGTTAAAGACACCCTTGTGGCGCATATAATAAGAAATGCCTTTATAGCCATCTTCGTGAAGGAAGCACCTTTGTGGTGAACTCTGCTGAAGAAAGGCCCTTGTGGCGAAACTCTGGATAGGAAAGCCTTTGTGGCGATCTCTGTTTAAGGATGGCCTCTATGGCAAACCTTTGGAAAGGAAAGAAGGAAATTTGCAATTTTCTGAAGATAAGGTAAGTGTAAGAAATAATGTATGAGACAAGTGAAAAACTTAAGTAACCGGTGAAATCAGAAAAAAAGGCTTTGTTTGTAAACGAAATGGCAAACCTATTTAGTAACGAGAGATAAACAGTGAAGCTAGAGAGCGACAAAATATGTGCCAAACCCAGGATATAAACTAAAGTTAAACACATATAGTACTCTAAAGTAAATAAGATCATGACGAACTTTGTGATAGGTAGTGAGCGTAGCCTATCTCGCCCCAAAGGAAATGGTAAAGTTAGTAAGAATGTAATAAGATAAGATATTAAAGAGACACGAAAGGTAATGCTTTAACGAATGTGGAAGCAAGACAAGTATTTGAAGGTAATCAAGAGAAAGGAAATGTCTCGAGGAAAGAAAGACTATGGCAGTTCAGTGATGTACCCGTTGAAGGCAAGAAGAAATGTTAAGGAATATCTCGAGGATGTACAAAGTAACAAATGCGATGTAAAGTAAATGAAAAAGGTGTTTAAATGTTTATCTCACTAAGTTCTTATAAACTTACAAAAGTTGTTTCTGTTTCAGTTTGTAAAGAAGGATGCTCTGGGAGACGATGCCAGGGCTACGCCAAATGAGCGACGTGTTGGGTTGTTATGCATACAAAGGAAGTTAAGTGGCATAATAAAGTGTAACACCCCTTACCCGTGTCCAATGTCAAGACTAGATACGAGGCATTGCCATACTTAACCTTGCTTGAACATGTATTAACGGGCTATAATATTTCATTTAAACCCACCACTGGCTCATTCTCGGCCTACGAGGCCCTAAACATACCTCCGAGAGGTTTCAGAATTTAACCGGGAACTTTGCGAACTAGGAAAACTTTTCATCAAAACAGGTGTTGGTCTTGAGACACGCCCGTGTGCCCCTAAGACATGCCCGTGTCTTCCACCTGTGGTCGACATTGATTTATTTCACACGGTTGGACACACGCCCGTGTCCCTGGCCCGTGTCCCTCACACGGCCTTGACACGCCCGTGTCTTAGCCCTTGTGCCAAAACCTTGGCATTTTGTTTATGACGTCAACACTTCACTATGGCCACACGGCCAAGGCACACTCCTTTGTCCTTAGGTCATGTGTCGAATTAAATTCCACATTCAATGTGCAGACTTCACACGGCCTGGGCACACGCCTATGTCCTAGGCCGTGCCTCCCACACAGCTGAGACACACGGTCTTGTCTTTGCCCTTATGTTTACTACAAGGCATACTGACTTGTAATTCTAGCATGCAAGGGGACACACGGTCGATCCACACGCCCAAGGGGCTGACCGTGTGTCACACACAGCCTAGACACACGCTCGTGTGTCTACCTGTGTAGACAATTTAGTGGCTATCTACCAAGCCCTTTGTCACCCTACATTACACACCTACATACTCCAACTCAAATCAACACAACTCATAACCCAAAGGCACATCCAAGAACTCAATTCAAAACATTCATGCAAGCATAAAATTCATGATTCCTCATCATAGAATATATCAAGTATTGGGCCAATTCCAAGACCATTTACAAAATGACTTTAGTAACATACATAGCCAACCCTTTGGCTAACAATTACGACCTAACAAAATACCCAAGTCCTATACATGCCATACTCAAAATAAGTCTAAATTGTTATACCAAAGTGATGTTGATAGTGTGATTTCCGAACTCTGACGTTCCACGTTCCTCGAGTTATCTTTGCAATACTACAAGGAAAAAGGACAATGAAAAGGGGGTAAGCATAAAGCTTAGTAAGTTTGCATGGAAATAATTAGCAACAATGAGCTCATAATATAATCCATCCATGGCATTGACTAACCACAAATCATAGGCTTCTTGCCATACTTACTCACACTTGCCCTTATTTAGCACATACCGTGCCACATATCGTAATAGTTTTTTCGTGACTCATTCATGAGTACATGTATTCACTCATTCACATAATTTTAGTACAAACCTCATTCCTACTTCCAAACTCATCTACGTATCCCATTAATCACTCGGGATAATCAAAGATGCATATTCGTCGTCATTAATTTAGGTACGAAGCCAATGCCACATCTTCGAGGTGGTCTTACATGGAGTCACCTCTGAATGCCAATGTCATATCCCGAATATGGTCTTATACGATTTTCATATTCATTTTCGAAGCCATATCCCAGATATGGCCTTATACAATTTTCATATTCATTTCCGAAGCCATATCCTAGATATGGTCTTATATGGGATCTCAACTCGGTGCCGAGGCCATGTCCTGGACAGGTCTTATACGGGGCCTCATCCATTTCATATCTTGATGATAGCATTTTCATATTCAATATGGTCCACTAGGACTTCAACATCTCATTCAACATTAACTACTCAATTTAGTAGAGCATCATGCATCAATATAATGCCAAGCATTCTCAACATGCTAATATAAATGTTGAATCTATCACATACAAACTTACCTGGTTTTCAAAATGAGCTAAACCGTCGATCTAATCTGAGACTTTGTTCTTTCCCTGATCGAGGTAAATTCTTGATTCTTCTTGCTCTATATTAGCAAATTAGCTCATTTTAATCATCACATTAATAAAAGCATTTTAATAATCATGCTTTGGAAAAATTACTATTTTGCCCCTAGACTTTGGCAAAATGACCATTTTGCCTCTAGGCTCGGAAATCAATTCTAATCATATTTCTACCTTCAACAAGCCTAGGTGAACATTTAATACTCTTATGGCTATCATCAAAAATCAACGTTTCACACATTTACTACAATTTCTATAACCTTTACAACAAGGTCCAATTAGGTGTTTTCATGACAACACCTTTCACAAAAGTTATTCATCTAACAACTAAGACTCAATTTCTTCCATAAAGATGCAGCAAATAACAATGAAAGTTCTCATGCTAAAACCCTAAACTTTTTACCATATTGCAAATTAGTCCCCTCATTTGAAAGCTTAAGCTTTAAGGGTTCCAAAAGTACATTTTTTATCAAGAAATGATCACTAGAACACTTACTTGAATGGAGAAGAGGTTGCTGAAATTTTTTTGAGCTTTCTACCTTATATTTGCTGCTAATTGTTTGTGGAAGAGATGAGCAAGAAAGATGGATATCATCTTTTCTTTATTTTAATAAAAACCATCAATTTAGTCTACCTCTTTAGGTTATAAAATGGAACTTACGCACTTTATGCGATTTAGTTCTTTTTTCGCGATTAAACATGAAATCGCTAAAATTAAAGCACCAAAATTTTCATGTACTTACAAACATATTCTAACTCACAAAATATCATGAAAATAATTTTCTCTTGCCTCGGATTAGTGATCCCGAGATCACTGTTCCGACTAGCCCCTAAATCGGGCTGTTACATAAAGACTACGTGTTAGTTCACTAAGTAGCATTTCAATAAGTACATAATAGGGCGAGAAACTTAAATAGAGATCACTGAATTTTTATTGATTTATAATAGTAACCATACATTGCACTCTCATAAGAAAATCTGTCATAGATTGAACTTTACATAGGTAAAATGTTAAAAGAAATATTTAAATTATATTTGTATAAGGTGTAACACCCGAGATTCGGATCCTGTAAATCGAATCAGGTCGAGGGCGTTACATTCGTACTAGATCAACATGTTCTGCTATTCAGTTCTCGTTAGAAATTATTTCCTGGTAAATTGAAATGGTAATAATCAGGACCATACATAGTCAATCGAGTGTTAAATAACAGAGCGGTTGAATTAACAACTTAGGATGGTCAATCATTCTTGGTGAACGAGCAATGATTGAAATTGTATTTTGGAGGGATTTTGAATACATTCAAAGAAGTTCACTACCTCGCGCGTGAAGCTCAAGTTGACAAGATAAACGAACCAGTAGTTGAAAATGAGGAGGACCCCAAATAGATGCTTCAAGCTCTCACTGAGGTTTAACCTTATCCTATAGTTTGTGATTGTGGATTTTTAATATAACATGGTGTAAATATGTAGTTGACTGCCTTCGCATGTATTATGCCCAAAATGAGAATATTGCAACTAAAGATATGAAATTGAGGTGTTCGCAAGTATACGGGTTAGGTTGTAATATAAATTTTACAACAGAGTCGATAAGTACTCTGAGGATCGTACCCAAGAAGGGTGAGTCTAAATTAATATTAACCTAAATGTAAATAGATCTAATTAGTAATTTAGATAAACTATAGTATAATGTACTTCAAGTAAAAGAAGTTGTTTTTATAAGAAAAGAAATAAATATGAAAAAAAAGAGTAAAAATGGTAGATTAATATGTAAACTCAACCAAATCTAAGCATGGGTGATTAGCTTGCTTTGGTGGTCATAACTAATTCCTATTTTGGGTTTTTCTCAATCAATTAGTCGTTACACTAACAGGATCTCTCGATCTGCCACTAAACTAACGAGTCGACAAGAACTACTTATCTATCGACCTCATAGTCCAGACCGAGTTGGGGTAAGGGTTTACGGATGGGCAATAGGAATTTTGGGCTAATTCCCACCTAAATGACTTCCTAGGGTTGTCAGGCCTCGGGTTTAAGTTTTTCATATCTCAAACAGTTGATTCATTAAGAAACCCTATGTAGAAATTAATTAATCACACTTTTACTCACTAATCCCCCATAAGAGGATCAGTTCCTCATGGATTCCATAAATGATGTAAACTTGATAACATAAAAAAAATATAAAGAATGAATCAAGAATAAAATTTTAAAGAGAAATCCTAATTTGTATTAAATAGTTGAAGCACAGAAATCCACAAAGTGTTTGGTTGAATCCCCAAACCAGATTCTCCGAATATCACAAACGAAAACAAACTGAAAATAAATCCTAAGTCTAAAAAGAACTAAAAACTGAAAACTAAATTGAAAGGAAAATTATAAGTTATTGAGAGGTCCATTCTCAAGTATTTAATGAGCCTATTTATAATGTTTAAGGTTGGTTGTTGTCCTTAGCCCTAGGTCAGCCGATGTTTTTACATTAATTTTCATTGTGCAAACCAAAACACCCTCAACTCAAATTTCTTCACGTACAGGGTCGGTGTCACGACATCCTCTGCCTATTTCACAATGATGAATGCAATTTGATTGGCTGAGGCTCAGCTTCTGGGGTGTGTCGTGACATCCACTATCTATGTCGTGACACCAGAAGTAGACTTGGTGTTTTGGCACTCTGTTCACTATGTTACGACATTGAACTCTCGTGTTGCAACACGACGGCCAACCTCAAGTCCTCATGCCCTCAAATGGTGTCCTGCACACTCACTAAGTACGTTAGTCTTCCCTTAGGCCTTCTTCGTCCCCTAAGGTAATAAAATCAGCTCAAATCACAATTTTTATTAAATTGAAATTAAAGTTGAGAAACTAAATAAAACATACTAAAATTGCTTGCATTCAATCTCCTTAAATATGAAAACTAGTTTAATATGCTACAATGAATTGCAACATATCAAACTTCCACACACTTAATTCATTGCTTGTCCTCAAGCAAGGAAAGATAAAATTGATAAGTAAAAGATGACTCTTGAACAAGTATGATACAAAGACAAGTTTTGGAACACATAACTAAACAAATCATATCTACACATAATTATGGCAAGATATATAAACAACTTAACACTCTCAATATCAAACACCTAAGTTCAGTATATTACAAAGTATATAAATAATAAGGTCCTCAAATATATGGATCCTTCGATAAATCATATAGGTAATTTGATTATCATAGAAGAATACAAATAATTATTATTATAATTACTCAACATAATGTTAATTCAGGAATAGATTTACCTAGATCACATACGGCTTTTCGGCTTGTAACATTCTGAAGCTTGGGACAGGTATGGGATTCAAGAACAGAAAGGATCAAAATAGTTTCAAGCACGAAAGTAGTTTTACACATCGTAATGTTCCCTATTCTCCCCTTTAATAACCTTTGCCCACTCACAGTCTTATTTCTCCTTCCACCTTCTTTATTTCTCCACGTAGGAAGTCACAACATAATAAAGTAATTATGGTTAGCTTACGAGTTTTTATGCACTAATGACTGAGTTTTCTAATTTTTGAGACTTTGTCACATTTTAATTTTTTAATACATCTCACTCACAATGCTTTTCTTTATCATTGATCTAGTACTTTTTCTACTCATTTTAACTTTTTCTAAACTTTTCTTTTGTTTCACACATGTTGGCTAATCTATAATCACCATATCAAATTGATTCTTCCAATTTCACTCTGATTTTTACAAAATTTTCCATGATGTATCTACCTATCCCTCAACACGTATGCCCAAATGTCTAAATTAATGCAATTTCAAGACCAAAGAAAAAGGGTAGGTACAAATTGATATTTTGGCTTTGGTTTTGTATGAAGGTTCATCAAGAAGCTTGTTTTGGCTTAAAATAGGTACTAAGGATTGATGCATAAGGTTATATTTTTTGGCTCTAGGTTATACTAAACAATGCCTTAGGTCATCTCTAGATATCTCAATATTCACAAACTTAATCAATCAAGTAGTCACAACTTTAACTATTTATCATACATACTAACATGCTTTTTTCCCTATATTTTCTATGTTATTTGGTATATTTAATTATTTAGTGCTTATTTACAATGTAATATATAGAACTTAATATTCTAATAATCGAAAATTTAAAATCGTTCACTATCGTGTCAAATTTATAGTAAACAAAATAAACCTACATACATGCTCCTAACCAATCACTTGTATTTCTACAAGCTCAAGCACACTTTGATAAGAAAAATAAAAAAAAGCATATAAATAATAAAATAAGAAAATTTTCCTATGTTACCCCACACACTTTAGAAATCACATTGTCCCTAATATGCATCCCTTGAATAGATAAGCAAAGAAGTTACCCGATTGATCGTGACATTGCTATAGTCTTGGAAGTATTAACCTTAGATACATTTAAAGTAGGTATAATGTGAGTGCATATGAACTGCATCCACATTTTCGCAATTGGAAACATAATTTCTTGATTAAAATTTGTGTGTAATTCGGTATCTAGTCGGTGGTTCCATGTACCCCTCCCTTTAGTTAAATATTTTACAACATCATTCATATATATTTCCCTAAAAGTATCTAAATTTGTATTATCAAGAAAATCATTTTCATAGTGTGGGACGTTGTAAAACTCGTAAATTTCTTGAGGAGTAACACGTTGAACTATCAAGCTTAAGCTGCATATGCTATAAGAATCATTTTACCTTTTATATTTGACAATCATGTTCTTAGTAGTAATAAAATCCAAGGGACATCTTCTTTTTACATGATATATATCTAGACTTGGTTTACTTGAGGACAAGTAAAAAGATAAGTGTGTGAGAGTTTAGGTGTGAGGTTCTTATTTACATCCATCTTCACTTACTCTAGCTCGTTTAAAGAAAGAAACCAAGTCAAAATTTTTTATTTTGCCTTTTTTTTATTTTTACTTGCAACTAATTTTTTTCTTTTTGTTCTCATGTTTATTTTTTCTATTTTTTCTTTTTCATTTAATTTTAATTATACGTTTACATTGCTTGAGGATAAGTAATGACTTAAGTGTAGGGGAGTTTGATCAGCGACAATTTGTTGTACCAGATTAGGCCCAATTCTATACTTAACGAGTTGGTTTTTTAGCAAAGTAATATAATTATTATTAAGTTTCCACTCTTAGGACCTAGTGAATAAAATGAGCATTTCTATGTGTTTTGTGACCTTCTAGGCCAATCTAGGCCTAAAGGAATACTAGCATGTTGATTAAGAGTGCAGGACATCATTTGAGGGAAAAAAGACAGTGGACTGCTCCTAATGTTGCAACACTGAGCTGGGATGTCGCAATACAGCAAGCAGAATACCCAAGGAGCAGTCTGTCAAGGATGTCGCGACACAGCCCTGCAGACACCAAGAATAAAGCAAACTGCCTTTGATGTCGCAACACAGAGTTGAGGGTGTCGCGACACAACTATGACGAGGCCAATTAATGAGCAAGGGTGTTTTCGTCCACACAATCTAAATTAACATGCTCAACCATCCTTATTTGACCTAGTTAGGTCATAATACATGTAATCTATAAATACTCGCTTAAAACAACACATTAGGGGGACATTTTTAGAGATCCTTAGGTTTTCACGTTCTCAGTATTTTCTTAGTTTACGTTATGTTCTTGCAATCGGAAGATCTATTATAAATTGAGACTTTCGCGAGCGAAGATTGTTCTAGAGCCACGCTTTCATCGATAAATCCATGAGCATCTCTTTTGTAACACCTCTTACCCGTATTCAACGCTGGAACAGGGTACGAGGCATTACTAGACTCATACGCAAGCAATTATACAAATCGAGACATGATTTTTTTCCACTCAAATTTAAAAACTTTTCATGAACCTTCATATCACCCCTTACACAAGCCTACGAGGCCTAAAACACACTTTAGGAACGGTTTGGGATCAAATCGAACTCTTTAGAATATCTTTGGAATGACTTAGAAAAATTCTTATCAAACAGTCCACACCGTGTTCCACACCCATGTAGATTTATTTCTCATTTTGAACCTACAGACACGGCCTGACACACGCTCGTGTCCATGGCCTGTTCCCTCACACGGCCACGACACGCCCGTGTCTTAGCCCGTGTGCAAAAACCTTGACATTGTGTTTCTGACGTCATCACCCTATAATTGTCACACGGCCAAGGCACACGCCCGTGTCCCTAGACCGTGTGACGAATTAAATTCCTAATTCAGGTGCAGACTTCACACAGCCTGGGCACACGCCATGTCCCATGGCCGTGTCTTCCACACGGTTGAGACACACGGCTGTGTCCCAACCCATGTGGTTACTACTGAGCATTTTGACTTGCCAACTTAACATGCAAGGGGACACACGGCCTAACTACACGCCTATGGGGCAGACCGTGTGTCGCACACAGCCTAGACACAAGCTCTTGTGCCTACCCGTATGGACAAGAATAAGGCTATTTACCAAGCCCTTTCTACCACCCCTACTTGTACTACATAAACCACATCAAGCAACCAACCCATTCATTCATAATTACACCAATTGATCAACCATGTAACTTGCACATTCATGAATAACATTATCATTTCATAGATTAATAAGAAAGAGCCATCAACTATGGCCTTATACAAAAGAATTCATCCTCAAATGAGCTAACACATTTGGCCAAGACAATATAACATTCAACTAAATCTAAGTCCATATTCATGCCATACTCAAAATGATAAATATAACTATACCAAAATGTGTGGATAGTGTGGGTGATCCTTCGACTATCTCCGTATCCCGAGCTGGCTCTTCGACACTATAAAACAAGGGAAAAGATAAGGGAATAAGCTTTAAGTTTAGTAAGTCTATATGTAAAGAATAAGCATCATACCACATACTTATCAAACGAAAACATTACATACTAAGTAAAAACAATTCAGATCCTCATAATCATGCTTACTCATTTCAAACCTTACCACATCCCAAACACATATCATAAAATATTGCTCACATTTACTTGCACTTATACCCTGCACTTATCACCACAAAGCCACATGTAATTTCACTTAGACAAGTTTCTCGATGAACACTTCGGAATAATATTAGATACTCGGTGGTTTCGCACACAGCCCACCGATGATAATAATTACGATGGTATCGCACACAGCCCATTGTTAATAAATAACAAGGTGGTATCGCACACAGTCCAACAATAATAAATAAATACGGTGGTATCGCCCACAGCCCACCAATAATCACATATTCACGGATATTTATTCGCATCCATTTTCCTATTCCGAAGGTTCATCCGAGAATTTCCTTTCTATCATTTTTAATAAATCTTAACAATAATCATTCGCATTCACACAATGCATTAATAAGTAAAACATACGCAATAAGAATGTATCGTTTACACATAAACTTACCTTGATACAAAATATGTCAATTGTAATTTAGTTCGAAACCTTGTCTTTTCCTCGGTCAATGTTGATTCCACGTTCTTCTTGATCTATAATGACATATTTAGCTTATTTGATACTCACATTGATCAAATTACTCCAACATTCCTATTTTGGCAAAATTATTGTTTTGCCCCTAGGCCCGTAAAATGAAATGCGTTCATTTTTCACACCCCTAGCCTAGCCGATAGCAACTCAAGATTTCAATTATTACACACATTCACCACCTATTTTACAACCTTTACAAAATGGTCCTATTAGGTGTTTTCATGAGAAATCCTTTCACAAAAGTTGTTCATTTAACAACTAAGTTTCATTTTCTTCCATAAGATTTCAAAAATCAACACTAATGCTCTCATGGAAAAACCCTAGACTCTCAACCATTTTGCAAAATAGTCCCCTCATTAGCTAGCTTAAGCTTTAGTGGTCCCAAAAGTACAAAAATTATCTAGAAAGACCATAAAAATCACTTACTTGCAAGGAGGATATGTTGCTGAAAATTTCAAGCTTCCAAACCCTTATGCTTGAGTGAAAAATCGGTGGAAGAAGAAGATGATAGCTTCCTTTCTTTTTATTTTATTTTATTCCTTAATCACCTAATACCACCAAACATTGACTAAATTAAGTCTCTTGTCCCCCCTATGGCCGGCTATGACCTTTAGAAAGGCCTAATTACACATTAAGGACCTCCAATTAAAATTCTATAGCTATTTGGCACCTCTAGCTTGTAATTTAAAGCTTTCGCACTTTATGCGATTTAATCCTTTTTCGTAATTAAGCATGAAATCACCAAATTTAATTCACCAAAAATTTTCACACACTCATAAAATCATGATATAACACATAAAATAATATAAAAATAATTTTCTCCGATCTCAGATTAGTGGTTCCGAAACCACTGTTTCGACTAGCTCCAAAATCGGGCTGTTACATCTTTCTTTTATTCTAGTCTTTATATCTTTTTCTTTAACATTGTTAATTAAATGTTTGTGTAAAGATTAGAATCAATTTATGCTTTATACATATTTCGCATGTTTCAATTGTCATAATCTAATTAATTGATTGACAGGTAAAGTTCAATTTGGATTGGTTAGATTTGGTTGAGTGCAATTAAACCCTAGGATTGACGACCATATGAAGTCATCTAGGTAGGAATTAACCCGAAATTGGTATTGCCTACCAAGCATCACTTAGTATATCATTGGTTAGGGAAGGAAGAACTTAAACCCTAGGCTTGACGACCCTAGGAAGTCATATAGGTGGGAATTAACTCAAAATCAGCTTTAACTATATGTGAAAACCTTAGCCTACCCTGGTCTAAACTGTGTCATCGAGAGGTGAGTAGTTCTTGCCAACTAGTTAGGTTAGTAGAAGGCTGAGAAGCTCTGCTAGGTTAATTAGTAGCCAACTATTTAGAACCTTACATCAATAATTAATCAGTTAAAACAATTGGATCTAGGCTAAAGGAATTTGCATAGTAAAAAAAAAAGAATAGGAGAAGTCAATAAATGAATGTAGGAGTAGATTTAAGTTTAGTTCAATTAATTTAGTTTATTGTTACTATTGTTATCATCCTACTTCCATATTAATACTACTAATTCGTGACTCAAGTAGACTAGTTGTTATTTTTGGTAATTGGCTTAATAGCAGTTTCCCCTCAAACTGTAATCCCTTGGGTGCAATCCTCAGAGTACTTACCTACTTCGTTGTAACTATATTACGACATGACCTGTATACTTGTAGAAACCACCTTAATTCATTTATTTAATTGCAGTATTCACACTCTAAATTTTAGTACATCTGGAGTTATCTTTATGGTCAATCTAAACCCACATAAACTAATAAAACTCATTGCTTATCTCTCAGGTTCACCAATATCTAATCAGAAGTGAGCCTCGCTAAGTCATCTACCTCGCCATTGCTATCCATGACCTATTTACCTACGAAGTAAGAAAGGAGTGGGTGAGTTCATTGTGAACAGGAAAGAAGACTTAGTCTTAAAATCATTTCACGTGTTGGGTTCGTGGGTGAGGTTGCGAGACCCGGTTCGCAGATCTTGTCAGAAAACATAAGTTTTGTAAAAACAGTTCGTATGTATTACTAAAAATCATACTTAAAAACTTAGATTGTGCTTTCTTGAAAACATAACTTATTTAGCATGAAAACATGTTCACATACTTATCTTATCATAATGGCTGAGAAATATAAAATATGTTTTCGCACTTAACACATTTATCAGAATGGCTAAGGAACATAAGATATGTTCAAGCCCACACATAACAGAATCCTATCTCATTGGATATGTGGATCTCCTTATAACGTCTCAGAATGACTCAAAGAGTCTTTATACAAGTCCCATAAGTGCAGCGTGAGGCAATAAACTCTCCTGTACACCAACATGTCCTAGTGAATAGAGCATAGCTCGATATTCTCTTATCTATCCAAATGTCATAGGGCTCCAACGCCCAAAATCACAAAAATAGAGAGGTGGTTACTCACAATCCTTTGGTATACCAATATATCCAACATGGATCTCAAATGAGCACACACAGAGAATTCACATAAGGAGCTAGGCTCGTAAAATGAGCTTACACAAAATCTTATCACATAGAGCTCGCATATGGAGCTTGCTTGAAAAAAACTTGTAAAGAGATCACACAAAAGCTCACAAAAACACAGTTTATAAAATCGTACTTAAAACATTAGCTCGCGTAAGAGCTCGCATAAAACTTGTTTTCAAAACTTATTTTAAAAACATAACTTTGAAATTAGAGTATCAGAGTTTAAAATAGGGTTTAGAAAAAAAACTTTCTTTAGAAACATAATTCTTGAAACCAAAACAGATAGCAATCACTTAAACTTTGAAAACATAATAATGAACATACTTATGATGAATCCCAAATCACTCACCAAAAATCTGAGAAACTTAGACAAGCTTGGCTTTACCTTTATCCTTGTTGGTAGATGGTTTGACTGGTTCACAACATACATAAACACACAGATTATTAAAACAGAAAAACATATAGAATTCACACATGCAAGCGAACCTAACTTACTGGACATAACACCTAATAAGATAGAGTCTTACCTTAGATGCTACGAACTTAATTCAAAACAGAGACTTGATGGTAGAATATTCTGTGAGAGAATTTCATAGAATTAAGGGTCGTTTTTATAGACCTTAGAGCCCTGATAATCTTAGGATACCCAACTTGACTTAGGAAAGATGTTTCTTGCACGTAAAGTATTCCTAGATACATTATATCTTTAATACTTAATTTGAGTCTGACTCAATTATTTATTGGTGAACCCCAGTTCACAACTCAACTGGCGAACCCTAGTTCGCAACTTACCTGGCGAACCCTAGCTCGCCAAACAGACTAGCGAACCCTTTACCACATGTTTTGGCGAACATTGCTAGTGGTGAATCCCTTGTTAGTACTTTTTTGGCGAACCCCTAGTTCATCGAAACACTAGCGAACCCTCTTTTTCGAGGCCAAAACTTCTAGGACCGATCTCGATATGTTACACATCCGCATTAGTTGGAAAGTCGGCCAAACTAATAATAATAATAGTAAGGGGACAAATGAATATATTATTATCACCTGCATCATCTTGAGGATCAACCTCAACAGTTAGACCCTCAACATGGGAAGGAGCAACCACTCATTGTAGATCCCCTTCCATAGTTGCCTCGGAAGGAGCCCCCTTCCTTTTCTTATTCACCCGCTTCAATGGGACAGGCAAATATGTAAACACCTTTTTAGCATGCTCTTTAAAATGGAAGTGGCCTTCTACTAAATCATATCATCATCCATGTTTGGCCTTGCACAGACAAAAAAAGTCAAAAATAAATTAGTAACCTAATAAGGACTAAAAACGTGATGATCTCTTACAATGTATTCTTTTCATTTATTGAGTGGGAGGAAAAACAAAGTCAACCTCCTTCGAAAACTACATTGTCCAATCTTGGATGGTTTTATAAGGACCTCTACTCGGGAGGAAGGAGAGGCAGGGGATCCACTATTATTGATCTAAGCATAGGCTACTTTTGGTTAGGATGAGCTCTTATGTTCACCAAATGGTTCCAAGGATCTGGAATCCTCCCCATAAGCATCTTGGCTACGCTAGACTTGTAATCGAATGGGTATGAATCAACTCAAGCTTTCCAGCATTCTTCAAGGTCAAATCATTCTGTAAGATTTGCATTAATGTATCCACAATCTCCTACGTCAAAAAGGCAATACTTGAATAACTTCCGGAGAGAGATATACATAAGACCTCTGTATTAATAATTTTAAATTTCTCTTAAGCCCCGAGATCTTCAACTATAAAGGGCTTGAGGTTATAAACATCCCAAGGAGGCAAAAGCCACTTAGTAGGGATGTCGAAGTTACTCTTGAATTTTAACTTTATAGTAACATATTTACAACGGTCAATCCTTATGTTGCTGGTCTTCCCAAACAAAATGTGTTTAACTTAAGGGTGCCCCTGCCTACAGCAGAACCACAACAACCCAAGTTGCTTCTTTTGATTCCTCCTAGATAGTTGATATAGGTTTTGGAAGACCTTAAGCTTCGGATCCATCCCTTTTTCTTGGCAAGGGATATAAATCCAGTCAACAACCATCAAAAGGTTCCAAATAGTTGCTCGGGATCTATTTTGTAGAAGTTCAAAACCTTCCACACGAAAGGATGAAGAGGGAGGGTAAAACCCCCTTCTAATGCATACAATGGGAGGAAAAAGCATGAAGGTTTCTCATAAGTCTCATGCAAGCCATTCTTCCTCTTTACCTGAGATACTTCATATAGAGCCATTTTGTGACGGAGCCCCTAGGCTTACAGCAATGTCGTAAATTCTTCCTACGTTGTGGTGCATCGAAAATAACCACTAATAGTAGCTTTTCACATCATTCGAGGATGATTATCTTCTCTTTCATCACCAACATTTTTGGAGGAGCCTGCCTTTCCCTCTCGATTCCCAATCATCGAAGATCTAGAGGACTTTGAAGAATTGAACTTCATTAGACAACATTGTTCCAGAAAATGAAGAAAACAGACAATAAAAATAAAATCTCTTACCTTGAGAATGAACATGAAGAAGAGAAGAACAAAATCAACACAAAATCAAGAAAACTTGAACAAATGGAAAACAATACTGAAAGCAAAGCAGCTAATGCAAGAAATTGATGTTTGAAGAAGAAAAATGAAGGGTTTTTGTAGACTTTCTTATCCGAACAGTGCGTTTTCTGACACCATCTAATACTTAAGTGACACATGCTCAAATAGGATATTCTAGGTGAAGCACCATCTAATATGTGTTAATTAAGATTTGATTTTAATTATTATTATTTAAAATTTGGTTTTAATTTTATACTTAAATAACCATTTTTTATTGATATCTTTACCTACATAATTTTAATTAATAACAAAATTAATTATTTTAAACTTATAAATAATATATATCTTTGAAATAATATTCTTTAAAAAATTTCAAAATTTAATAATTTTATAAAATTAATTTATGATCCATTAATATGAAGTTGTTTTTAATTGTTAAAATTTTGTCAATTGTATAAAACTGTACACAACATAGTGTGTAATTTAAATATTTAAATATATAAATTATTGGGCAAAACACCCAATAATACCAAAAAAATATTTTAATAACAGAAAAGGGCCGGTTTGAAAAAAATTTACGGGAAAGGGCCATTTCCCCCCAAAACGCGTCCACGTCAGCGCGTTTTGGGGGGAAAAGACAGAAAAGCGCTCCCCTGGGGACGCGCTTTGCTGGCCAACGGTCAAAAAAATTTGACCGTTGGGCCTCCAACGGTCAGAATTTTTTCCCTATAAAAACCCCCCAACCCTTTTATTTTTTTCACACTTTAATCCTTCTCTCAATTTTCTCTCAATTCTCTCTCAATTTTCTCTCAATTCTCTCTCAATTTTCTCTCAATTCTAGCATAAAGTCCTTGAAATTTACTCTCAAATTTCAAAATAGTCCTTGACTATTTACAAAAAAACCCTTTTTAATTTTTAATATATTTTTTTGAAAAATTTTAAAATTTTCGATCGTATTACAATGGCCGGGGAATTACTTCGCCTAGACAGCAAGCACATCTCCGTCAAGCAATTGAAAATGGTAAGTTTTTAATTTTAATTTTTCAATATTTATATAATATTTTTTAGGTCAATGTAATTTTAATTAAGTTTTATTTTATAATTTTTTAAACAGTCTGTAGATCGGGTGTTGGAATGTTACATTCGCAACATGCATGGTCCCCCATCGCCGTTGATCGAGAATTACCTGCGGGAAGCGGGTTTTTGGCACGTGGCCACGATAGGCCGGGGGTTCAAGTTGGAGCCGCCTTTGATCAGTGCATTGATAGAGAGGTGGAGACCCGAGACGCACACTTTCCATCTTCCATGCGGAGAGTGTACCATCACTCTAGAAGATGTGCAGTTGCAGTTGGGATTGCCGGTGGACGGGTCGGTAGTCACCGGGTCCGCAACTTCTGGTGACTGGGGAGCCATATGCTACGAGCTTCTGGGTGCCATTCCGGATAAAATTCAAGGAGCTCGGATCGATATGGCCTGGTTACGAGACACATTCCCGGAGCCGCAGGAGGGTTCGACCGAAATAGAAAGAATACGGTATGCTCGGGCATACATTCTTCAGATAATTGGAGGCTATCTGATGCCGGACCTTTCTAGGAATCTCGTACACCTGAGATGGCTACTGAAACTTGTTGATTTCAGAGCAGCCAGTGAATTGAGTTGGGGTCAGTCGTGCTATCGAGGTTGTATTGGGAGATGTGCGGGGCGACGCGGCCGAGTAAAGCGAAAATCGGAGGTTGCCTATCACTACTGCAGTCGTGGGCATGGTATCGATTTCCATTTTTACGTCCTCGACTCGACCACCCATATTCATTCCCACTGATAACGAGGTAAATTTAATGTTATATTTTACAATTATTTCGTAGATTTATAGTATAATTGTATGCTAAAAATTTATTTAATTAGGTGGAACCATTCGGTGAGTCATGTTGGAATACCTACCTCGCTTGAAGATATACGGCTGTTGGAAAGCCAGTGCCCCACAGCGCAGCAAAATAAAATTAGATCCGGTGATCCAAACCATGAATCCATGTGTGAAGAACGAATCGGGGTGAAATAAAGGTTTCGAAATTATCAAAACTTCAATCTGAGTAAACAGCGACGCCTTGGCAACAAGAGTTTTGATCTACTGTCGAATCAAGCCACAACCTTTTCCGATGTCGGCCTCTACGTAATCCACCCGGTTTGACTATGAACGGAAGAAATCTCCAAAACTGTTTTGGAGGTTTATTTGCTTGACGGCTGCTAGACCTAACAAGCAATCACTTAGGGTTTTCTACTTTTGCTTTGTCTCCTTTTAATACCTTTTATAATGGGTGTCTTTTTCATTGGGCCTTTTATAATTGGTATCCTTTTAATTGGGCCTTTTATAATTGGTATCTCTTGAATGTATTATAAGATTAAATAATTACAATAAAGTTTTTAACCGAAAATTATAATTACATTCATTATATTCGAAAATTATAATTACATTAATTATAATAAGGATTTCGGTAAACTATATTTATTTAAATTTATATATGAATCAAATTCATATATTAATAAAATTATGTTATCATTATGTGTACAACATCCTTGTACATATAATATGTTCAATATTTGATTGCCCAATTAAATTAGTTCTTTAATTAATTTAATTCATGTGACAACCAAACACAATACCAACTATATTTTATTCCGTTCATTTCAACCATAGGGTGTGACCCTGTAGGTTCTTGCAACGTTAGCAGTAATACTAGAACGATTCTATTGTCACAAACAATGAGTGGCATCTAGCAATGCATCATTGCTACCTAAGTTACAAGAAGTCATGATTCGACATAACCTTTTGTGATTAACCTTTAATGCATTAATCTTTAAGTCCTTTATCTCTGGAACGGATACAAGTCATGGGATAGTCACACTTGCATAATCCATCCCATGTTTCTTGATATCTTGAGTAGACTATGATATACAAATTAGTATGACATCTCATATCAACTTATTTGAGTATGGCCATGCATTTCTAGTCTCACTCAATCAAGTGGCCTAAGATATTACTCCTATTATGTAGGAGGGACTTATCCTTTATTGATCAACCATATCCCTCTACATAGATTGTGGTATATCCAAAATCAGCCTTTATAGAACAACCTGTTACGGTGTACGTTTGACTGTATCAAAATATACAACTCACGATGCTAAGATAATAATGATCTCAAGTCTGAGGATCATATACATATTAATCACTATGAGTAATGTTGTGACAATTACATAATAATCCAAGAAACATACTCATAGCGGGTCAATCCAATATGTTGTTCTCTAACACACATATTCATGCATTGATTTTGACACTCCATATCAATGACAGCTCTTTATCATCAATCAACTACATGTTAGTCTTAATGCATTATTGTTGTCCTAGTCAACAATAATACTCGACTAAGGATCTTTTAAGAATAATCATATTATTCTCAGGACATTATTATAAAACAGTTTATTTATACACACAGAAAGAAAAACTGAAATAATAATGACAACGCTTTATATTAATAAACATGGTAAATTAAGTATGTTATTACAACCATCTCATGATTGATCTTTGGGCATACTCTTACAACGGCTTCTATTGGATCAAAGGTCGGAATCACAAGTAAGTTTTAAATTTCGTATTTATAATTTAGTATTCCATATTTAGTGTCTACTACTATGTATATAATTAATATTTTGGTAATGTTAATTTAGTTTCAATGGACACCGTACGAGGATCCGGAAATTCGGGCAGTAATTCCGGAGGAGTTGTTCCAAAATTCGAACAGTTGGCACGTGAAGGTCCCATTGATCACCTATGCGACCGTGGAGATGCACCAGTCAGATCGGGTTCTGCGACAATTTGGATTCCGGCAACCGATTCCCGTGTCACCTGAGGTGCTCGATGATGAGCACAAAGTGGACTTACGGCAGCTGCACACGGATTGGCCAAGATTTTGGTCAGCACATATCGAGACGTCGGAGAACCGGTATGACTATTTACCTAACCGGGAACCGAGCATCGTTCCTGAGTTAGCGTGCATGCCGAAATACATGCCATGGTTTAGGATCCATGGTAAGCCGTATCTATTGTCAGAAGAAGAAAGGCGACGGCAACTTCGTGAACGAAGGGAACGTCGGGCCCTTTAAATCCAAGGAGAAGGGGTGATAGGACGGGGCCATCAACAGCGCCGACACAGTCACCGGGCCCATCAATTCAGCCGACGACACCGACATCACAACCTTTACCCTTTATGCCAGGTGCGTACCCTACCCCTTATATGTATCCTAACCCGAATATGTTTCCTTTTCCCAGTCCCACCCCAGGTTGGAATGCATGGCCGGGTTCGAGTCTGTTCCTGACTACTCCGACTGGCCAGCCGATCTTGAGGCCGTCGTCGCGTGAGGGATCACAGGAGGTGCCGTCGGGGAGCACCTCCTTTTACCAACCTCCTTCGCCATATGGGATTCAGACACCCCCGCCGTGGTTTATGCAAACACCTTCGGGGTCGTTATTTTATCAAGGTGGGTCATCCTCGCAACACCCACAACCAGACCCACTGCCGGAGGAACCCGAATCCCCACCCGAGGTTCCAAGACCCCCGCTGGAAGCTAGAAGACGGAGGAATCCAGTGCGTAACCACCGACCACCCCCGTGTGGCACTGATTCCGACTGGCATCAACACTAATTTGGACCGACTTTTTTATTTTTTAATTGTAATATAATTTTTTTAATTTTTTTAATAAAATAAAAGTTGTTTTTTATTTGTATTTGTAATTTGATTTTAATATCTTCTATTTTATTGAAGTTGTTTATATTAATGTATTTTAATTTTAATTTTTTAATAAAAGAAAAAGTTATTTTTTATTTATTTTAATGTAATTTAATTTTAACATCTTCAATAAAATAGAAGTTATTTATTTTTACATGTAATTTAATTTTAATTTTTTTAACAAAAGAAAAAGTTATTTTTTATTTATTTTAATGTAATTTAATTTTAACATCTTAAATAAAATAGAAGTTGTTTATTTTTACAGTAATTTAATTTTAATTTTTTTAACAAAAGGAAAAGTTATTTTTTTATTTATTTTAATGTAATTTAATTTTAGCATCTTCAATAAAATAGAAGTTGTTTATTTTTACATGTAATTTAATTTTAATTTTTTTAACAAAAGAAAAAGTTATTTTTTATTTATTTAATGTAATTTAATTTTAACATCTTCAATAAAATAGAAGTTGTTTATTTTATAGTATTTTAATTTTAATTTTTTAACAAAAGAAAATTTTTTTATTTATTTTAATGTAATTTAATTTTAATATCTTCAATAAAATAGAAATGGTTTAATTTTTTATTTTAATTTAGTTTTAATATATTAATAAAATATCAGTTTCTTATTTTTTTTATAGTAATTTAATTTTAATTTTTTTACAAAAGAATTTTTTTATTTTTTGTAATTTTGTAATTTAAAAAACTTGAATAAAATACGGGATTCTTGTACAAAAGTTCACCGTTTTCATCAAAAAAATAGAAATTACATAGCCACCAAGAGACAAAAAAGCTAAGAACACGGTCAACTATTCCGATTTGGACACGAGCGAGATGTATGCCTCGGGGTCCTACACCATCTGCACAGCCTACTTTGGTTGCTCGTTTCTCAGATATCCATATTGTTGCGTATTCTAGTCGAGTAAGGTCGACCTTTTAGTTTGCGCCTCAATTGTCTATCCCGGCAACAGCTTATACGGTGCAATCGATACCGACGGCCACTTACGTTCATCTGGGACTGGTGGGAATACGTGTCTCCACACGTTGTACATGTTTTCTAATTTATACACTTCGTCGACATAGCTCATGGGATCAAGACGGAGATTCTGACAAGCCGCAAGTACATGAGCGCATGGGTAACGAAGTGCATCAAATTTCCCACAGTCGCAGGTCATATTTGTCAAGTGTACACGATACTGCCCGCCAACAATGCCTTGGTTCGGTTTGTCAAACTCCGTGACACGAAACCACAAGCTGTTGAGATCGTGACACACTGTGTGCATAGTGTTGGCCCGTGTCTTCCCCTTGTTTATTTCTTGCAAGACCTTCGGGCTCCATACATGACCTCCTTGCATCTGCCCTCTATAACTCGCTGCTCGCTTCGGAAATAGTGCCACTAAACGAAAATATGTCTCTCGCACAACCGATGTAATCGGAAGATGACGGGTTCCTTTTAGAACAGAATTTATGCATTCGGCCAGGTTTGTGGTCATATGACCATATCGTAGGCCGTCGTCGTATGCTTGTGTCCACTGTTCGAAAGGAATATTGCACAGGTAGTTTGCGCCTTCGTCGTTATCTGAGCGCAAACTCGCCAACATCTCCTGAAAACGGTCCTCATTGATCTCGTACCCTACCAATATAGGTTGATAGCGAATATTACATATCACTATTCAATTGAGAATAAATTGAATATTACAAACGAAATTATATTAATAGATATTTCATACCCATATTTGTCACTTGTCGTCGCTGGCTTTTAGATCGATGTTGCCCATAGTAGTTGGATGCAACATGCCTTAGGCAATATCGATGGTGTGTGCGATGCCACATGCTTCCCTGACGTTCTATTGCGGCTAGTATTCCAGAGCCTCGATCCGATATAACGCATATATCAGGTTGGGGGTAGACATGCCTCCTTAACCTAGATAAGAAGAAGTCCCAGTCATCAGCTGACTCCCCCGGTGTTATTGCGAACGCAATCGGAAGGATTCTCCCACAGCCGTCTTGTGCCATAGCTAGCAATAGCCGATGCGTATATCTACAATACATAAAGGTACCGTCAATTTGTACCAATGGCTTGCAGTATATAAAGGCATCTCGGCATTGCTTAAATGTCCAGAACAGACACTTGAACACTGCGCATCCACGGAGCAAACGATCGTTGTAGTACGCCGGTTCCGTTTCAAGGTCTGTTATGCTGCCTGAGACATATCTCTCCAGCACTTGACACCACTGCCACACTTCATTATATGAAGCGTCCCACCGACCATGCAACTTTTCTAACACCTTCTGCTTAGCTCCGAGGCAAGATGAGTCTCCACCATTGCCTCAAAGCTCCTAGGACCTTTGATGTCGAATGAGTCATATCTCACCGGATCAACCGAAGTGCAAAATCTATACTTAATAGACTGAACTTTCATTAGCGTTGTTCCAAATATTTTACGCCTAATTCTTTTGTGAAGTTCTACCACATCGACGTTCCAATTAAAACTCAGTCGCGCTGTGTTCTCCGATAAGAAAACAACACCATTTTCGGTGTCACAAACTTCACCATCGTAGTAAATAACAACATTAATACGTTCAGTCATTTTCAATTTTTTTTCTTTTGCCTCAATTTCCCTTATGCAACATGAGAATAAAATTTGGCTGATTTATAGTCTAATTTTGCTGGAGACTACTGTAGCAAAAGAGCATCCACGTGGGAGCTCTTTTCAGTACTCCTGCTGACAGTGCACCCTGCTGGGAGCGTTTTGGCCACTGTTTGTTCAGAAATGTCTTCTCAAAATAATTTTACTGGAGACTACTGTAGCAAAAGAGCGTCCACGTGGGAGCTCTTTTCAGTACTCCTGCTGACAGTGCACCCTGCTGAGAGCGTTTTGGCCACTGTTTGTTTAGAAACATCTTCTCAAAATAATTTTACTGGAGACTACTGTAGCAAAAGAGCGTCCACGTGGGAGCTCTTTTCAGTACTCCTGCTGACATTGCACCATGCTGAAAACGTTTTGGCCACTGTTTGTTCAGAAACGTCTTCTCAAAATAATTTTCCGGAGATTACTGTAGCAAAAGAGCGTCCACGTGGGAGCTCTTTTCAGTACTCCTGCTGACAGTGCATCATTCTTGAAGCGTTTTTAGCCACTGTTTGTTCAGAAACGTCTTCTCAAAATTATTTTGCCAGATACAACTGTCACAAAAATTCAATTAATTTTTTTGGGCTAATATATTTTGCTCAAAAACCCTAAATATATATTTACCCTAGCCCAGAAACCTTAGAATATGATAGGGGGAGGGCAAAAACGCGTCCACGTCTGCGCGATTTCCTGGTAATTCAGCAGCAAAGCGCGCACGTGGGCGCACTTTGCTGATGTGGACACAAAGCGCGTCCCCAGGGGCGCGCTTTGCTATTGTTTCCCCCCAAAACGCGCTGACGTAGACGCGTTTTGGGGGGAAATGGCCCTTTCCCGTAAATATTTTTCAAACCGACCCTTTTCCGTTATTAACATATTTTTTTGGTATTATTGAGATTTTTGCCCTAAATTATTGATATTATTCAAATAATGTAGTGTAATTTTAATATTTTATTTTATTTTTAAAACAATAAAAAATGAAAAATAAATAATACAATTCCCACGTATTATCATATTAAGTATATCAGATTTGACTAAATTAAGTTTTCTTATCACTTAAGATTTAAGAATTTATAATATATAATATGATATATAAGATGACATATAAATAAAATGGAAGCAATTGGGAACTTACATTTTGTGCAAAAGCTAGATTCCCAATACGAAAAGAATAAAAAACAAAATATATAGGCTCTGGATTTTCAAAGCACCGAATTATACGTCGAGGCGAAGAAAGCAAAGCACATTGGGTGGGACACGCAAAAGTTAAATAGGTTGACGTTGCACTTTGGGTGCCTAAAAGCTTAAAGGCTTCTAGCAAAACGCAACAGCTAGAGGTGGACGATTGAGTTTGGTGGTGTTGTTAATATAAGAGTATAATGTGTTAAAATAAGTTATCCTCTTGAGAAGTATTATAGATAATTTTAAACATTAATAAAAAAATTTATTTTAAAATCAAATCATCCAAATATGTATTTCTAACACAATTTTTTTCCTTCCAAATGTCCAACCCAATCTATCGCCAAATATTAAGATAAATTACCTCCAAAAATGGCAAACCCTAATTACCCTACCTGAACCAATGTTGCCGCCGCCTTCTCCTCCATACACCTATGTGCTCCTTGATTGATCCTGAGTCCTCTATTTACGGTACATTAATAGTACACTCCTCCCCTTCCCAATCGTCTTCGTCATCAATCCACACCATCACTCTTGTACTTAATGTTTCCCGGTTCAAGACCACTGAACCCAACTTGTACAATCTCCCATACTTAGTACTTTTAAATGGGTTGGATTCAGAACCCGAATCATCGACTTTCTTGTAGCCTTGGACATTGTTACTTCGGACTTGAGTTATTAAAAACTCAATTTCTTAAACTTTTTTGAAAGATAAAACTAAGGAGATTAGCTTAATGATATGATAAAGAGAATATTAAACCTATAAAAATCTATGCAAATGTTGTTATCAGTCAATCATGGAATCGATCAACCAAGACCAAAAAATAAAATCAAAACTTGACTAAAAAAAAAAACATAATCTTTGCATTGTAGTTAAACTAAAACCCCTATAAATCTTATCGAAAAATAATTCTTATGCATCTAAATTTTTTATATATTGTTTAAAATACTTTTATAGAAATTTTCAATTTTTAAAATAATAAAACTTTAATTTTTTTTTATAAGTTTACATAGAATCAAGATTAAATTGATAGAAATTATAAAATTTGAGAATTAAATTTATTATTATTTCAATTTAAAAAGTGTCATGTTACTGATCAATTAGTTAGGGTGTAAAAAAATTTTGAAAATTTTGGAAACTAAATTGTAACTTTTTTTAATTAAATTATAAAAAAAAAATTTATATATAATTAAATGACTGTCGGTATCAAATATTATTCGGTTCCACTAGATAATCGAACTAGTGAGATTAGATTCATCTTTCTTTTAATCTTGAAATGGAAAAGAAAATTTGAACCCACCCATGCATTATCACGTTCATACATGCCGCATGATGGTTATGCCTTTTTGCTATAGGTAGAATTTACCATACCTTCACTATCTCATCCATTCTGAGGTGATGGGTAGATTTGGAAACTCATTGTCATGATCTCAGCTACAAAGGGGAAATTGGGAATGAAATCCCTAAATAGGGTAGCTATGGATAATGTATTTAGAGGTGAGCGTTCGATCGAATCGAATAAAAGAATTTCAAGTTGACGAATCATATTTTATCATCTTAATTTGATTTGAAATTTTCTCGAATTGAGTCAAGTGAGATGTAATTCGAATCGAATATATTTGTTCGAGTTAAATTTAAAAAAATAATTTTGGGTTCTTGTAAAAATTTTAAAAAATAATTTTGGGTTCTTGTAACCACCGTCACCTATCATAATAAAATTTTTCCACCGTAACCAAATTTTTTATTAACTTTTATCACCTCATAATTTATTTATTAATCTTTTATATACGGGTTAGCTTCTTTACTTACTTAGTTGTTTCAATTATTTTCAGATTCTTGTCACTATTTATTTTGGAATTAAAAAATATATTAAATGTAAAAGTGTAATTTTTTAATAAAAGTTATTTTAAAGATAAAATGTGAAATTGATACCAATATAAAATTTTAACACGAATAATTGATGGTATCATTAATAATTCAATTTTAATACAAATATTCCATATGACTAAACAATTCAATAATATAAATAATATAAATTGTGAAATTTAATTTAATAATATAAATAGTAGATATAAATAAAATTATTACTATTTATGTTTAAATTTTTTTTGGATAATTTTGATTTTTTTATTTGGGAGTAAAAGGTGAGAAGTGAAAGTTTAGGAGGAAAATGAAAAGTTGGAGGGGATGGGTTTGGGGTAGATGCGGGGTGGGATGGGAAGAGAGTAAAAGTTTTAGGTAGAAAGTGGGAGAGAGTAAAAATTTTGGAGTAAAATAAAAAGTCTTGAGGTTTTGAGGAGTAAAATTTGGAGGAAAAGTAAGTGGGAGGGTAAAATTTTTGTGGGGAATGGATTTTGGGTAGATGGAGGGTTGGGATGGGAGAAAAGTAAAAGTTTTGGGGGGAAAGTGGAAAGGAGTAAAAGTTTTGAGGAAAAAATAAAAAGGTTTGGGAGTTTAGGGTAAAAATGTAAAATATTATAGTTTGATATTCGATTTATTCGAATTATTCGAGTTATTTGAATTTGAAAATTCAACTCGATTCGAACTCAAAAATTAAAAAAAAAATCGAGTTAACTAAAATAACTCAATTCGTTTAACTCGAAATTAGAAATTTTTTTCAATTTTTTTAAATTAAATCAAGTTTTGCTAATGGTTAGTTAAACTCACAGATGAGCTAATATCTATATGTAAGCTGATAGAGAATGGGCTACGAGGATCACAGACGTTTGGGACCGAGAAAGATGGGCTAGCTGATTAATGGGCTTAGTTTTATGGTAATGGTCATAGGCATGATTTGGTCATTGTAATGTCTTTTATTCCTTGTCAACGAAAATTTCAGAGTTCTCTTCTTCAGCCTTCTTTCTTCAAATTCTTCCATAAATCCAAACTTGTCACTGCTAAGGCTGTGACAAATTGGTATTAGAGCTTACAAAGATCCACTAGTCGAGTTGGGAAAGCAAAAAGAAAATAATCACCATGGTGGGAGCAGATGACACTAGATAAACACAACTTCAAGAGCAAATGCAGGTGGTGCAAGATTGGTTACAAGTTGTGCAAGAATTCCCAAATGGTGGGAAGAGCAGAAATTTAGTTGTGCAAGAATTCCCAAATGGTGGGAAGAGCAGAGAACTAGTACTGATGCCAAGTTTGTGGAAACACGAGGCTATATCAGTAGAATACTGGAGTTGCTGACAAAGAAGGGTGAAGAGTCTTCCTCCAACACTCCTGAAGCACATCGAAACAATATGGCTTAGGTAGCTACTCACACCCAATGTAAGGCAAATGGAAAGAAACCAATGCAAGTTACTGTTATTGATGAGCATGAACAATATACCTCTCAACCAAATGAACCTGGGGTATTATCTTCTAAACCTAACCAAACTCCCAATATAACATCAAATCCAGGGAGAAATACACCAACAATATAAAATCAAAATGGTGGGATCACATTGTTTCCTCTTTCCTTCACTTTAGATGTTTTTTCTCAAAAAGACGCGCGTTAAGCTCATGGTGAGCTGTTTTCTCGTACCCCCTATTGTAGCTCAACCTTCCACTTGCAGGTAGAAGCCAACCATGAAAATGGTGGAAGTGAATTGTGATGCTCTTTTGATGTTAATTTGTCTCTAGGACAAAAAAGTAAATGCCAAGAGCCAAAGCTTTCATTTTACATTTTTTTCATATAATATATATATATATATATATATATAAAAAAAAATGGACTCAAGATTCTCAAATTTTTTGTCTTCAAATTAGTATTTATATGAATACCAAAATAAAAGAAAAACAAATTATTTTGAAACATTCATTATTTTACGATTTTTATATATTATTTAATTTAACTTCTATGGCTTTGTATAGTGATATTATGAAAATATTATATGATTAGATTAAAAGCAATCATAAAATTCAATTGAATCAAATATAATTTTGATAATCTTCAACAAATATTCAGCATGACAACCAATATTACATCCTTTTATAATTTATAAAATTTTAAATTAATAATAATAAAATTATACTTGAATTCCCTGATAAAAAAATTAATTAATTTTTTAAAAATTATAAAAATATAAATTAATAAAATGATGAAAATACATCCAAAATATACCATTTAATTCCAACCCAAAACATTTTCCACACTTTCAATACATATCTTTTTTTTTTTCAATACATACTCATTTCTATTAATAGGAGGAAACAATTAATTCATTTCCAACCAAACATGCACCGAACACCAACATTTCTTTGTCCTCAAATTCTTATTTCATCGTACCGTGATATTTATTAATCGTACACAGGACACAAAACATAAATTTTGATCAACATGTTTTTCACAAACGGCAAAGACTCGTAAACATCAGACACAAGACAGCAGCATGATCATGTTGGATGCTTTTGTCAATCCCCTATTCAGCATCCGCGAATCTAAAACATGGTCAAAGAAATTGTTAGATTATATAGGAAAAATGCAAGAGAATTTGCAGAAGGGGATGAAATAAAAAGTTGGTTGCTACTCACCCAAGCTCTGAGAGCTTCAAATGGGATTCAGCATAGTCAGCAAAGAAGGCATCCTCATCCTAATAAGGCACAACATTATTCATAACCAAAAGTTCCAACTATTACATATATATATACATGTACTGGTACAAATGAACCGCACTTGAGAGATAAAATAAAGGTTGCATATGTTAAATCTATATGATATATATAGCAAAAAGCTGAAAGGCATGAATTGATACTTACTGCAGCATATTTGTGGACAAGAGGGCAAAAGACAGGATCTTCCAAAAGTGCTTTGTCAGTTGGCAACTGGATCAGACCTTCTTTCTCTCCACTGACAAGTTCTCTGTTTCAAACAAGAATGTAAGAACATGGGTCACAATGCAGTCAAGTTGGAAACGATTCGAGCATCAACTCACAACAATAATTTAAGTACTAAAAGAGCTGTTACTTGAAATAGGAGTTATCAAAAATGAGAGGATTCGAAGTCCAGGGTCCCTCGAACCCAGAACGCTCCTTATGGCACCTGCCCTGTAATAATAATAGTTTCAACAACATAATTAGAACGCATTGAACTTACGTCTAACAGTTGGAAAACATAATCTCTCTTGTCAACTTTACCAGCGTATGACCACCGGATAAAGCAACAATGTCTTTATCGCCAAGACCCATGTGCCCAAACACTTCTCTCAGATGATCAGAGCCTGTATAGAAACAAAAATTAAAGAATGGAAACTTCTTTACAATGAAACACTTGTAATTATCCCTTTTCTTAATTTTCATGCAGGAAACTGACCGTTGGGGGCCTGTGGCAGACGACCCTCTGGAGGTGGTTCATTTTTGTCCTGAAAAACAAGTAGGAGTTATAACTATATATGTTTCCCATCCTTTTAAGATCATAAAAATAAGGTGTGACCAAGCAAAAATGGGAGATTCATGGATATCTTACCGGTCTCCCAGGGTGGAAAGGAATTTCAGGCCCTCCCGTTACTTCAACAGCAACAATTCCAGCCAACTTTTCACCACATCGAAGTCAATAAGAAAAATACCGAGTAAATAGAGCAAAAGCAAACACTGATTTGGGATTGGAATACCTGGTAGAAATCTGCGTAAGACAGAATGGGGAACTGTTCCTTAACGGGTTCTAAAAGCCTAACAGCTATGTCGAGACCGCTGTTGGCTTCATGAGCAAGCTCATCCCGATGCCTGATCGTCCCGAACGGCCCTCCTGTTCTGGTTTTCACATCGAATGTTCCAGCTGAGTGCCATCTGTTTCATATAAACCAACGGATAATGAAGTCCCAGCAGAAAAAAGAAAAACAAAACAATAAAAAGATGACAAAAAGCTTACGCTAAACGGAGGATGATGGGAGCACAATGCTTCTCGGCAATGAGTCCCCGAAGCTTTCTCTTGCATTTCTGCACTGCTTTTTTATACTCTTCGCTCACTGTCGGGTAGCACTTCTTCGCCATTTCCAAGTGTTCGCACTGATCCCAGATAAAAAGAAAAACATGAAATGTTTTGCAATAACGAGCTGAAGGGAACTAGCTCTGTTTCTGGTTCTTGTCAAAATGCTGATTGTAGAAAGATCATGAAACATGGAGTGTGGTGTGGTGGGATGGACTAGAAAATATATAGAGAGGAAAGATGTCTATTTCGGACAAGAAGATTCTAGTGTTCAGTTTGAACTATTGGATCATTGGGTGGACCGTGGACGCATGGGGTCTGCCTCTAGAAGGGGGAAGATAAAACTCTGAACCGGTTGTGTTGCCACGCGCTTGTGTTTATGAATTCGGGTGAGTTGGTTTTGTATAGGGTTAACGTGGTTAAAATGAGCTTTCAAAAAACTTGGAATTGTTTATTATTCAGTGCCATAAAAAATATATATATTTAAATAAAATGGTTGTTTTTGTTTTGTTGTTCTAAAAAAAATATGTATTTAAATTATAATTAAACTCATTAATATTATAGTATGTAATGTATAAACTTAAATTATCTAAAAATATTAAAAATAATTTATTAAGTAATTAATATTATATATGAAATATATAAACTTATATTATTATATATAAAATATAAACTTAAATTATAATAAAATTTATATTTGAATCTTTATTTTCACTTACTACTATATTGTATTTTTTTTCTGTATTAATGTTAAGTTATAATACAAATATAATAAAATAATTTATGGTAATTCATTGTTAATATTATGATATATAAAATATAAATTTTGAATATTTTTAAGTAATTAATATAAATTATTTATCAATTTTAATTTTAACATATAAATCATAACTATAAATGATGGGCAAATTTATAATTAGCTTAATACACCTTTTAGTCCCTGAAATATATCCTTTTTTTCATTTTGGTTATTAAAGTTTTTTTAATCCAGTTCCTAACATTATTAGACATTCCCACTTTAGTCCTTTGAACATTAAAACTAGCGGTTAAGATATTCAACCATTCATGTACTGCCACATGTCATATGATGATGTTAGAATGAAGTCATCATCTAAAAAACCTTTAAAAATTCTTTAAATTTGAAAAAAAAAATGCAAAAAAATATAAAATATATTAGAGAAAGTTATTAAAATTAGAGAAAATTTTAAGATATATATTAGATATTTTAAAATTTTGAAAATTTTATAAATCACACATGATACCATTGTCTCTCAAAAATATCACTTACAATAATTGTTTTATAATTCAATTAATCGAAATTTATAATTGTTAGAATTTTTAAATGATAAATTTAGATAATTTTTTAAAATTATTTAAATAATGAAAAATAATACTATTTCAAATAGATAATAATCTAAGTAATATTTTGATAAAAAATAATCTAAATAATATTTTTATTTATAAAAAAGAGAGGATAAAGCCTAAAACAAAAACACAAATTGAATCTGCTTAACAGCATCTCTCAGCCAGTAGCATCGCATTGGCCCGGCCTTGGGGTAGGTTAGGAGTGCAGCTGCCCGGAATCCAAAGTTGGAAGGGGCCAAAAAAATTTATTTCTTCAGAAGTGAATAAAAAACTCTTCATCTTCTAAACTTTCTGATACGTTACAGACAGGAAAAAAAACAGAGGAGTCCATTGCAGCAGGAAAAAAGAAAAGAAAAAAAATAATAGACTTTCAATTCTTCCCCTTCATCTCCAACTCCTTGACTTCTCAAACCTCTTCTAGTTCTTAAATTTCAACTGCAACCATTAAAGCTAAAAACAATTTCATTTCCCCGCCCCCAAAAATCAACAATTACTAGCGTTGTTGCAGGTATAATTCATTAATTCTCCCTCCTTCCTCTTTGTAACTTGCATACTTAGACAGAGCACATCACTTTGTTAGTTTATTATGCCATCAGCATCTAGTCATTATTCATGTTATTTCTGACATTGATTTTAATGCAATTTAACTATCTTGAACTCTGGGTTGTCGACACAATAATACAAGCTATCGTATTTTCGTTGATGTACTAAGAAGTAACCAACAATTTGCTATTTAATGGGATTTCTTTGTAGAAATTAGAGATAGTATAACATCCAGTTGTAAAAAGAAAATTAAGAAAAGAAAATAAGAAATGGGTTTTTTCAAAACCAAAAGGAAAAGACATAAAAGGGAAAAAAGAGCTACGCTGGCATGAAAAAAGTGATATCTTCAATTCAGAGCTATTTCAATTTACCTGTCATCAATGTTGCGCATGGTCCACTGAGGTGGAGTAACACTCTGACTTGAGAGGTTATCGAATCCCTACAAGAAATCTAGTAAGAAGCAGAAGAAAAAACTCTCAAGCAGGGAGAGAAACGGCTTCTACTTCAGTTGAATTACTTCATTAGGTAACATAAGCGATAAGAATTGTTTGGCCTACTGAATTGACAAAAATCAAAGATCATACAGCTTTCAAAGCATGTTTTTATTCAAACAATAAAAAGAAGGGCTTACGATATTAAAAGTACATCCACTGGGTTCATTAGTTATAACCTCCACCCTTGAAAGATGCTTCAGCTTGTACAACTTAGCAGGCTGCACAATTTAAATGATTTATATGTCAATATAGAATAACTAAAATCCTTATTACTTAAGAACCTTGTTAATGAATTTTGCTTTCTGTTTATACTAGAAATATTCCTTTTTCTTTAATGATAAAAGTGGTACTATAAATTTTTTCGTCTTCCACATGAAGTGTAACAAGTCCGATTTAGACCTTAACCAGAATGGTAGTTTCGAGACCACGAATCTGAGTCAGAAAAATATTTTAAAATTATTTTTGGTGTTTATAATGTGTGAATTTGTGTGTATTAAATTTTCGTTTTAAAATTTTATCGTTTGGGTGCCGAATTATTAAAATGGGATTAATCGCGTAAAATGAAAATTTGATAGTTTAATATGTAAGGGCTGAATTGTTGTTGTCTTAATGGGAGTATTTAAAATGCAATTTACCCATTTTAAAGGGTAGTGGACGGTAGTGGACAATAATGGCCTTGATATATGTAAATTTTTAATGTTTTAATTAAGGTTAAAAATGGTATTTAATAATTTATGTTAATATTAATAAAACAAGCATAAAACAAAGCCATATATGTTCATCTTTGCCGAAAATAAAAGGAAAATAAAAGAAGAAAAGCTATCTAAGGTTCGGCACTTTGGAGGCTTAATTGGGTAAGTGATTTTGTTCGGTTTTCGATAATTTTTACGTTTTTGAGATCGTTGCTTAGTATTCTATCAAGCCCATACCCTAATTTTAGAATTTAATGAAGATTTTGAGATATACCATTGATGAAATATGAAATATATGTTTTAAATTAACATGTTTTGTATTGAGATTTTTGGTGATTTTGAGTAATTAGGGCTTAATTGCAAAAATAATAAATTGAGGGACTAAAATGAAAAATAAATGACTTGTATAGATTTGTATGAATATGAGTAAAATTCGGCCCAACTATAGTGTAGTCAAATTTTGAATATTTTGTGTTTTGTACAATATGGACTAAAATGTGAAAATGTGAAATATTAGGGGTAAAAATGTATTTTGCCTATTTATGAGTTATTGGACTAAATTGAATGAAAATATGTTTGAATGAGCTTAATTTGAATATGTTTAGATCAAGAACCAAAGAAATCAAACTTGGATCGGGGAAAAATAAAAACAGTCGAATAGCCGATTACATCATTCGTCGATATTCGAGGTAAGTCTTAAAGCAATTAAACATCGTTAATTTTGAATGTAGCTTAGCAATATGCTGAATTGAAATTGTGGAATTATTAGTGAGCTTGCCGAATGTGAATTAACATAAAAATATTGTGTTTGAGTTTATATTGATTGAGGTATAACATTTGAAAGTTCGTATGAATTATGTGAAACATCTGAAAAAAAAAATTCGATATATGAAATGTGTATGAGACAGTTCTATAATATTAATATTCGGGCTTTGGGCCTAACAAGACTTGTGTTGGTGAATTAAATCGGGCTTTATGCCTAGCAGGCTTATTGCCAGTGTATAAAACCAGACTTTAAGTCTAGTAGGCTTTGTGCCGGTGTGTGATACATGCTTAGGCCTAGCAGGCTTTATGCCGGTGATTACGTATAAGCTTATGCCTAAAAGATTTCATGCTGATGTGGTATTTAAGTATGCTAATCAATCTAAATGGCCAGGTATGAATTAACTTCTTACCAATTTAAAATAAGGTAAGCAAGTAACTTAGTTATTTATTACAAATTGTATGTGATACAAATGAAGTTTATATATATGATTATAATATGTGTTCTCAGTTTTATAAATGAATGATATGAATATTGTGATTTTGGTCTTTTAATATGTGTATACAAGAGTAGGTATATTCGGCCACATGGATAGTTTGTGTATGTGATGCTATATTATAATAATTGAGCTTGAGTATATGAATGTTTATACATTTGGTTATATAATGACATTTTGATTTTGGAAGGTTGGATTATGAGTAAATATTTTGATTATATAAGCATTCGGTTAAAGAGAAATTGTTCTATGAATTTATATGTTATATAGGTATGGAATTGAAAGCTTGAAATTAAATGTGATTACAAATGTACAAGTTGAATTATTTGATTTAAATGATTTAGTATTGAAATGATATTAAACATTAATTGTTTAATTTGCTTAAGGCTTACTAAGCTAAAGTAGCTTACTTTGTGTGTTATGTTTATTCTGTTTTATAGATTTTTGGACTCAAGTTACAGGCTCGGGGATCGTCAGTAAAGTTCATCACACTATCGACTGTTTCGGTACTTTTATAAATTGAAAGCGGACTTATGGCATGTATAGGCTAGCCTTGGAATTAGCTTATTTTGAAAGTGTTTGTATATAAAACCATGCGAAAATGGCGTAACATATTAGTTTGAATTTGGTTTTGTTTAGTTGAGTTTGAGTATGTTTGATTATGATGTTTTGTGCTATGGATAAATGATGTTTATGTCAGGTGTATATATATATATATATATATATATATATTTGAATATGGTGAATGAGTATAGATTAAAATGAGTATGGTTCGGCTATCATATGTCAAGAAAGGTATAAATGCGAATTTGAGTAATATTGTTATATGTTAAGTTACGGATAAGTTGTGGTTTATGAAATAGACTTGAGATGTTTTAACTTGAATTGATTAAAGTATAACAAAAGTTGACATTAAATAGAGTATAATTATTAAGCTTGTTTAATATTAAGTTTAAGTTTATGAAATGACCATATGAATAGTGATTTATGTTTTAATAACTAAAATAGTTAGATATGAGTTAGCTTGTGACTTTGTTAATGTGTTTTAATTATTAAATAATCTTTATATTATATTTGATGTTTATTATAGGAGTATCAAATAGTAATTTCGGTTTATTTTAATATTTGATGATTTTTGAATGATTTAATTTCTATATATGTTCATAAATATCCAGAAGTTGTGTTTTGTTCGGTAATACTCCGTAACCCCATTCTGGCGACGGATACTGGTTAGGGGTGTTACATTTTATTGGTATCAAAGCTACGGTTTAGTCAATTCTAGGACTAACGTAGCGTGTGTGAGTCTAGCTATACATGCCATAAGTTTTACTGCGATAGTGTGATGACTTCTAAAATTTAATAATGTGTTTTCGTATAGTAAATGGATCCCAACAGAGTTGTAGCTGATGATGTCGAGAGTGTAGCGCCTACTCCCGCACATGAGACAACACCAGTTGGATCTCGATCTATCTCGAGTAGCCATGAGGGGGAGGCTAAACAAGCCTTCTACCAAATGATGAATGATCAAACTAATCCGACTATTCAACAACCTTCACCCCTGAATAATCCATCTCCGATACCTGTGGTACCTCCGATGATTGATCCAATGAGATTTAATAAGCCTCCTGTAGATAAAATCAGAAAACACGGGGCCAAAGAGTTTAAACCTAATGATGATGATGATGCTGAGCGGGTCGAGTTGTGGCTTGATAATACTATCCGTGTGTTTGACGAGCTATCTTGTACTTCGGATGAATGTTTAAAGTGTGTCATATCTTTATTACGAGACACCGTATATCACTGGTGGAATACACTAGTATCGGTGGTCCCGAAAGAAAGAGTGACCTGGGAATTCTTTCAGATTGAGTTTCGTAAGAAATACATCAGCCAGAGATTTATCGACCAGAAACGCAAAGAATTTCTGGAATTGAAATAGGGTTGTATGACTGTAACTGAGTATGAACAGAAATTTGTGAGACTAAGTCGATATGCTCGTGAATGTGTTTCAACCAAAGCTATCATGTGTAAAAGATTTGAAGACGGTTTGAATGAAGACATTAAATTGTTGGTTGGTATACTTGAAATCAAAGAGTTCGTGGTACTTGTTGAACGAGCTTGCAAAGACGAAGAACTCGGGAAAGAAAAAAGAAAAGTTGAATTTGAAGCTAGAGATTTCCGTAAAAGATCATCAGGTAAGACTTTTCACTTAGCATCGAAGAAGTTTAGAGATGATTCTAGTTGATCTAAAGCTACTTCGGACTTTTCTAGACGAGATCGAGACCGACCTCCTGTGAGTTCACGAGCCACTTCGATAGCTAGTGTTGGCAATGTTCAACAGAATAGAATCGAGTGCAAGCATTGTGGTAAATGGCATTCTGGAGATTGTAGATTACATGATGGGTCTTGTTTTAAATGTGGATCGAAGGATCATTTTATCTGAGATTGCCTGATGTTGGCAGAACAAAACACTGTTCAGAATGCAAGACTGAGCAACATGTCAGCACGAGGCAGACCATCCAGGCATTCGGGTAATGTAGGTGGCTGTCAGAGAGGAACGAAAGATACAGTGGTTCGATCTGAGGCTCGTGCACCTGCTAGAGCATACGCTATACGCGCTCGTGAGGATACTTCTTCTCCAGATGTTATTATCAGTACTTTCACTCTTTATGATACTAGTGTTATTGCATTGATTGATCCTGGTTCGACTCATTCTTATGTGTGTAAAACATTAGTATCCAGTAAGACTTTGCTTGTTGAGACTATTGAGTTTGTGATTCGAGTATCAAACCCTCTGGGCCGGTGTGTTTTGGTTGACAAAGTGTGTAAAAATTGCCCGTTGATGATTCGAGATTCATGCTTTCTAGCCGATTTGATGTTGTTACCTTTCAACGAGTTTGATATAATTTTCGGTATGGATTGGTTGGCTTTGCACGATGCCATTGTTAATTGCAAAAGAAAGACCATTGATTTGAGATGTCAGAACAATGAGATTATTCGAATTGAATCTAATGATCTGAATGGTTTACCAGCAGTGATATCTTCGATGTTAGCTTGGAAGTATGTGAGAAAAGGTTATGAAGCCTACTTTGCTTGTGTGCTTGATAGTAAAGTGACTGAAAAGAAAATTGAATCTGTACCAGTTGTGTGCGAGTATTTGGACGTGTTTCCTGAAGAATTGCCAGGTTTGCTACCTATCCGAGAGGTAGAGTTTGGTATTGAGTTAGTACTGGGGACAACACCAATTTCTATAGCTCCGTTCAGAATGGCACCTACAGAATTAAAAGAATTGAAAGCACAGTTGCAAGAATTGACAGATAGAGGTTTTGCAATACCGATTTTTTCTCCTTGGGGCGCACCAGTTCTGCTTGTGAAAAAGAAAGACGGAACTATGAGAATGTGTATTGATTACCGCCCACTAAATAAGGTGACTATAAAGAATAAATATCCACTGCCATAAATTGACGATCTGTTCGATCAATTGAAAGGGTCTTCAGTGTTTTCGAAGATAGATTTGAGATCGGGTTATTATCAGTTGCAAGTCAGAGACTCCGATGTGCCAAAAACTGCTTTTCGAACGAGGTACAGACATTATGAGTTTCTAGTTATGCCGTTCGGGCTTACTAATGCACCTGCTAGTTTTATGGATTTGATGAATCAAATTTTTAGGCAGTATTTAGATCGGTTTGTGGCTGTGTTCATTGATGATATACTGATCTACTCCCGTAATGAAACTGAACATGCCGAGCATTTGAGACTTGTGTTACAGACTTTGTGAGAAAAACAGTTGTATGCGAAGTTTAGTAAACGTGAGTTCTGGTTACACGATGTTAGCTTTCTGGGACATGTTGTTTCAGCATCAAGTATTCGGGTTGATCTGAGTAAAATTTTAGCAATACTTGAGTGGAAACCTTCGAGAAACGTTTCTGAAGTCAGAAGTTTTCTGGGATTTGCTGGTTACTATAGACGGTATGTGAAAGGTTTCTCTATAATTGCAACCCCGATGACGAAGCTGCTGCAGAAAGATGTTAAGTTTGAGTGGTCAGAACAGTGCCAGAAAAGCTTTAATCAGTTGAAAGCCCTTTTGACCGAAGCTCCAGTGTTAGTTCAGCCAGAATCGGGTAAAGAATTTGTTATATGTAGTGATGCATCTTTAAATGGTTTGGGCTGTGTTTTGATGCAAGAAGGCAAAGTTATAGCTTATGCCTCGAGACAGTTAAAGCCGTATGAAAAGAATTATCCGACGCACGATCTACAATTGGCAGCTGTTGTGTTTGCATTGAAAATATGGCGTCACTATTTGTTTGGTGAAAAATGTCATGTTTATTCCGATCACAAAAGTCTAAAGTATTTGATGACTTAGAAAGATCTAAATTTGAGACAACGTCAATGGTTAGAGTTGTTAAAAGATTACGAGTTAGTAATTGACTATCATCCGAGAAAGGCTAATGTTGTTGCTGATGCTTTAAGTCGAAAATCACTATTTGCTTTGCGTGCAATGAATGCGCATATGGCTATATCAGATGATGGTGCGATAATAGCTGAGTTAAAAGCAAGACCGTTATTTATTCAGCAGATTTGTGAAGCTCGGAAAATCGACAATGATTTGATAGTGAAACGGGTTTAATGTGATACAAATGCGGATTTAGAGTTTCGAGTTGGTGTTGATGACTGTTTGAGATTCAGAAACCGAATATGTGTTCTGAGAAATACAGAGTTGATTCAGATGATCTTGAATGGAGCTCACAACAGTCGACTATCTATTCATCCGGGTAATACGAAGATGTATAATGATCTAAAATAGCACTATTGGTGGCAAGGTATGAAACGAGACATTTCTGGCTTTGTATCGAAATGTTTAGTCTGTTAGTAAGTAAAAGCCGAGCATCAAGTACATTCTGGATTACTTCAGCCGATCATGATACCTGAATGGAAATGGGACAGAGTCACGATGGATTTTGTATCCGGTTTACCATTGACACCGAGCAAGAAAGATGTAATCTAGGTTATTGTAAATAGATTGACTAAATCTGGTCACTTTGTTCCGGTTCGTACAGATTACTCGCTTGATAAACTGGCTGAATTGTATGTTTCTTAGATCGTGAGGTTACATGGTGTGCCTATATCTATTGTTTCAGATAGAGATCCGAGGTTTACATCACGGTTTTGGAAGAAACTCCAAGATGCATTAGGTACTAAACTACATTTTAGTTCTACTTTTCATCCCCAGACAGACGGTCAGTCCAAGCGAATTATTCAGATACTTGAGGATGAGATGTTGCATTCTCGAGTTCGAAGGTACGTGGGAACGATATCTACCTCTGATTGAATTTGCGTACAATAATAGCTTTCAATCTAGTATCAAAATGGCATCCTACAAGGCTTTGTACGGTCGTAAATGTCGCACACCTTTGTACTGGACTGAGCTCAGTGAAAATAAGATACACGGGGTCGATTTGATCAAAGAAACCGAACAGAAAGTAAAAGTGATCCGTGAAAGTTTGAAAGCAGCATCAGATCGTCAGAAATCATATGTAGACTTGAAACGTAAAGACATAGAGTTTCAGATCAGGGATAAAGTATTTTTGAAAGTCTCACCGTGGAAGAAAATACTCAGATTCGGTCGTAAAGGCAAATTGAGTCTGAGATTTATTGGACCGTACGAGATTATAGAGAGGATTGGACCGGTTGCGTATAGACTACTGTTGCCACCTGAGTTAGAAAAGATCCATAATGTATTTCATGTTTCGATGCTTCGACGATATAGGTCCGACCCCTCGCATGTGATTTGTCCATCTGATATTGAGATTCAGTCAGATATGTCGTACGAGGAAGAACCGATTCGAATTCTGGCTCATGAGATTAAAGAGTTACGAAATAAGAAAATTTCGTTGGCTAAAGTACTGTGGCATAAGCATGGAGTTGAGGAAGCAACGTGGGAGCCAGAAGATGCATTGAAAGAATGTTATCCGAACCTATTCACCGGTAAGATTTTCGGGGACGAAAATCCCTAAGGGGGGAGAGTTGTAACAGTCCGATTTAGACTTTAATCGGAATGGTGGTTTCGAGACCATGAATCTGAGTCAGAAAAATATTTTAAAATTATTTTTGGTGTTTATAATGTGTGAATTTGTGTGTATTAAAATTTCGTTTTAAAATTTTATCGTTTGGCTGCCGAATTATTAAAATGGGCTTAATCGCGTAAAATAAAAATTTGATAGTTTAATGTGCAAGGGCTGAATTGTTTTTGTCGTTTTAAATGGGAGTATTTAAAATGCAATTTACCCATTTTAAAGGGTAGTGGACGTTAGTGGACAATAATGGCCTTGATACATGTATATTTTTAATGTTTTAATTAAGGTTAAAAATGGTATTTAATAATTTATGTTAATATTAATAAAACAAACATAAAACAAAGCCATATATGTTCATCTTTGCCAAAAATAAAAGGAAAATAAAAGAAGAAAAGCTATCTAAGGTTCGACACTTTTGGAGGCTTAATTGGGTAAGTGATTTTGTTCTGTTTTCGATAATTTTTACGTTTTTGAGATCGTTGCTTAGTACACTATCAAGCCCATACCCTAATTTTAGAATTTAATGAAGATTTTGAGATATACCATTGATGAAATATGAAATATATGTTTTAAATTAACATGTTTTGTATTGAGATTTTTGGTGATTTTGAGTAATTAGGGCTTAATTGCAAAAATAATAAATTGAGGGACTAAAATGAAAAATAAATGACATGTATGGATTTGTATGAATATGAGTAAGATTCGGCCCAACTATAGTGTAGTCAAATTTTGAATATTTTGTGTTTTGTACAATATGGACTAAATTGTGAAAATGTGAAATATTAGGGGTAAAAATGTATTTTGCCCATTTATGTGTTTTTTGACTAAATTGAATGAAAATATGTTTGAATGAGCTTAATTTGAATATGTTTGGATCAAGAACCAAAGAAATCAAACTTGGATCGGGGAAAAATAAAAATAGTCGAATAGCCGATTACATCATTCGTCGATATCCGAGGTAAGTCTTAAAGCAATTAAACCTCGTTAATTTTGAATGTAGCTTAGCAATATGTTGAATTGAAATTGTGGAATTATTAGTGAGCTTGTCGAATGTGAATTAACATAAAAATATTGTGTTTGAGTTTATATTGATTGAGGTATAACATTTGAAAGTTCGTATGAATTATGTGAAACATCTGAAAAAAAATTCGATATATGAAATGTGTATGAGACAGTTTTATAATATTAATATTCGGGCTTTGGGCCTAACAAGCCTTGTGTTGGTGAATTAAATCGGGCTTTATGCCTAGCAGGCTTATTGCCGGTGTATAAAATCAGACTTTAAGTCTAGCAGGCTTTGTGCCGGTGTGTGATACAGGCTTAGGCCTAGCAGGCTTTATGCCGGTGATTACGTATAAGCTTATGCCTAAAAGATTTCATGCTGATGTGGTATTTAAGTATGCTAATCAATCTAAATGGCCAGGTATGAATTAACTTCTTACCAATTTAAAATAAGGTAAGCAAGTAACTTAGTTATTTATTACAAATTGTATGTGATACAAATGAAGTTTATATATATGATTATAATATGTGTTCTCAGTTTTATAAATGAATGATATGAATATTGTGGTTTTGGCCTTTTAATATGTGTATACAAGACTAGGTATATTCAGCCACATGGATAGTTTGTGTATGTGATGCTATATTATAATAATTAAGCTTGAGTATATGAATGTTTATACATTTGGTTATATAATGACATTTTGATTTTGGAAGGTTGGATTATGAGTAAATATTTTGATTATATAAGCATTCGGTTAAAGAGAAATTGTTCTATGAATTTATATGTTATATAGGTATGGAATTGAAAGCTTGAAATTAAATGTGATTACAAATGTACAAGTTGAATTATTTGATTTAAATGATTTAGTATTGAAATGATATTAAGCATTAATTGTTTAATTTGCTTAAGGCTTACTAAGCTAAATTAGATTACTTTGTGTGTTATGTTTATTCTGTTTTATAGATTTTTGGACTCAAGTTATAGGCTCGGGGATCGTCAGCAAAGTTCACCACACTATCGACTGTTTCGGTACTTTTATAAATTGAAATCGGACTTATGGCATGTATAGGCTAGCTTTGGAATTAGATTATTTTGAAAGTGTTTGTATATAAAGCCATGCGAAAATGGCGTAACTGATAAACCGTAAAAGTAACAGATTTTAAGCCCACATTTAGCTTGCTTTTGGATGATTTAAGCCTTGAATTATATAATTTGGTGCTCTTAATCCTTTGTTTTCAAATTTTATACTTAGGAGAGCACCAAATGACGAAAAGAACAGAAAACGGGCCCAAAACGGAGTAAATGGGCCATATCACGAAATCCACACGACCGTGCCTCATTCAACTGGCTCGAACACAGCCTAGCCACGACGTACACGGCCGTTTGCCATGGGCGTGCCCCTGTGTGGAAAAGGAGAGTTTCACTCGGATTTGGATACTTAGGGGCAAAGAAAGATATTCAGAAGCCTATATGAACACCCTAAGTATGACCAAAAAAGGAGGAACCCAAGGCTTTAGTCAGGGGGCATCCAACTAGGCCAAAGAGGGAAGATTTGTGGGGATTTACTCAAAGATAGCTAGTTGATCCATCTCAAGAAGCCGAAATTCTACTCAAGAAGGAGGATCTCTCCTTCAATTCCTTCAGGGGGTTTTAGAGATTTCTTATGTTTTGTTTTATCTTTTCTTTTGAGATGTTTTCTTTTATTGTTATGAACTAAACCCTCAGATACCTGAGGGGGATAAAACCTAAGATGAAGCTTGTTATCGTTTGCTGAACTATATGATAAATATTTGACTTGTTCTTAATTATGTGTTCTTAATTCTTGAGTTGATATTTCCGGGATATTAATTCAAGTATGATGTGCTTAGGTGGAGGAGCAAAAGTCCTTGCTTAAGAGTAGATCTAGCATAATTAAGTGGAGTTGATCGCACGCCTAGAGATAGGGTGACGAGATTTTGCCGGATTAGGGTGAAACCTAATATGGGAGTCCATATATCGAGTTAATGCAATTCTAGGGGTTTTAATTAGAAAGAAATTTCAATTAATCAACCTAGGGTTAGACATTAGTCGCCTCGAGAGAGAGATTAATATAACTTAGGGAATCTTACGGATCAAGTCAAATGAATAAATCATCTGGTTTAGAGTTAGATAACAAGTGAAGTCTAGGTGGATTCTTCCTTGGGTGTCGTCTTAATCAATTGGTTTTTCCTCAAAGTTATTCTCCAATTTCATTCTTCTTTGTCTTAGAGTCTTTAGTTTAGTAGTTAATTAATTTTAGATTAGATAAACAATTCCCTTAATTCTTAGGCTAGATAATAAAAAGAGAGTTAGTATTAGTATTTTTGGTTCCTTTGGGTTCGACAATCCGGTCTTGCCGTAACTATACTACTGTTCGATAGGTACGCTTGCCTCAAATCGTTGTCATAGTTAGTTTCTAGGTTTGATCATTCTTTTTATACATTTTAAGACTTTGACATCACATAAAACAACGATTAAGTTTTTAGCGCCGTTGCCGGGGAACTGAAATTTTAAGAACGCTTAATTTTTGTTTTTTGCAATTAAATTTTTATTTTTGTTTTTTTTTTTAATTTTCTTCTTTTACTCCTTTCAGGTACCTCTAGTTTCTGACTAGAAGGAACCCGACAGGACCCCTACTTTACGACAGTGATATTGAAGGTACCGCTCACAGAAATCGCAGAGAAATAAGGCGAAGCTTAAACTACATAGAAGAAGAGCAAGAAGCCGAAATAAATATTACAGAAGAGATGGCAGAGAATAATCCGCCACCTCTAGAGATGGTCGAACATCATGCTCCACGCACTATGTATGATTATGTTAAACCTAGTTTAACTAGAACTGAGTCTGGTATTGTTAGGCCTACTATTGCTGCAAATAATTTTGAACTAAAACCTAACACTATACAGATGATACAACAGTTTGTTCAGTTTGATGGTTTGCAGGATGAGGATCCTAACACACACTTAGCGAATTTTCTAGAATTCTGTGATACCTTTAAGATAAATGGCGTTTCTAATGATGCCATCCGTCTTTGGTTATTTCCCTTTTCTCTAAAGAATAAAGCCAAACAGTTGTTGCATTCTCTTCCACGAGGATTAATCACTACATGGGATCAAATGACCGAAAATTTTTTATTAAAATATTTTCCACCGGCCAAAACGGCCAAATTAAGGAATGATATCTCTTCCTTTGTGCAGATGGATTTAGAAACACTTTATGATGCATGAGAGAGATACAAAGATTTTTTAAGGAGGTGCCCACAAAACGGATTACCTTTGTGGCTACAGGTCCAAACTTTTTACAACGGGGTGAACCCTTCAACAAGGCAACTAATCGATTCAGCTGCCGGCGGGACTCTGAATAACAAAACTCCTGAAGCGGCCTACGAGTTTATAGAGAAGATGTCACTGAATAACTATCAGTGGCAAGTTACAAGGACAAGGCCAGCCAAAGCAGCTGAAGTTTTCAACATCGACGCAGTAACATTGCTATAAAATCAAGTAGAGTTCTAACATAAAAAATTTGATGGTTTATATGGTTCTTCGCAGGCACATCCGGTTATGCAATGCGACGCAAATGAAGGAGTGGAGAATCCTGAATACCCACCCCACGGACAGGGCATGGAATGCGAACAGATGAACTATATGGGTAACAATTTCTGATCTAACAATAACCCTTATAGTAATACTTATAATCCAGGTTAGAAGAACCACCCCAATTTTTCATGGGGTGGTCAAAGAAATCAAAGGCAACAACCATCCCAAAACTTCCAACAACAGCCCTACCCACAGGAAAAGAAGCCAAACCTTGAAGAGATGCTGACAAACTTCATAGTAGCCTCAGAAATACGGTCTCAAAATACAGAAACACGTTTCCAAAAGATAGAAGCAAAACTTGAGGCATTGACACAAGAGTTCAAGGATCAAATCGGGCAACTTACTAAGCAGATCTCTGAGAGACCACAAGAAAGACTACCGAGCAACACCAAAACTAACCCAATGGAGCAAATATGGTAATCAAAGCAAATATGGTTGAGGTCAATAACAAGCCAAAACCGGTAATCAAAGAGTACAAACCTCGCATACCATATCGCAAGGCAATAATGAAAGACGACATAGAGGAACAGTTCGGTAAGTTACTTAAACTTTTAAAGAAATTACATATTAACTTACCGTTTCTTGAAGCTCTTTCACAGATGCCAGATTCCAGGAAATTTTTAAAGAAGCTATTGACAAATAAGCGGAAGATAGACGAGGAATCACATGTGGAACTGAACGCAGTATGCTCAGCAATGTTGCAAAATAAACTACCACCGAAATTAAAAGATCCAAGGAGTTTTACAATTCCATGCTTAATTGGTAGTTTATCTATTGATAATGCTTTAGCTGATTTAGGGGCGAGCATAAATGTCATGCCTTATAAATTGTTTAAACAACTAGGTCTAGGGAAACCCAAACAAACTAGGATTAGCATTCAATTAGCTGATAAAACTGTTAGAATTCCTAGGGGTATAATCGAAGATGTACTCGTGAAAATTGATAAATTCGTATTCCCAGTAGACTTTGTCGTTTTAGACATGGATGAGGACAACACGATCCCCCTAATTTTTGGAAGACCATTCTTAGCAACTGCCAGAACTAAAATCGATGTTGATGCAGACGAACTCATACTTTGTGTAGGTGAGGAGACAGTCACTCTTCAAGCCCTCGATTCAGCTAGAACATCGAACAACCAAGGTGAGAAAGTAAATTCTATTGCTAACCACTCGGTTAACTCTTCTTTTCAGGAAGCACCACAAAAGAACACAACTGAATCCGATCCTAGACCCTGTGCCAACAAAGAAATAACTCATGAGGAACAAAGGATTTAGATCGATGAACTAGAAGAGGGGAAGATGCATCTTAAAGAAGAACTAGGGATACACGAGGAAGAACCAAGGCCACCCTACGAGACAAACAAGTTTAAAATTGGAGATCAGGTATTGCTAGATAAAGCAGATCCACGAGTGTCCCCTCCTGATCCTAACACCAGCAAGGAATCCCTTTCAAGGTAATCGATGTTTTCCTGTACGGAATAGTAGAGGTAAGTAACCCTATGTTTGGCACTTTGAAAATAAATGCCACCCGTCTAAACTCTATCATGATAATGGAACTGCTATCACAAAGAAGGACTATCAGCTCCTAAAATCACCATGAATATGCGAATGAGAGGTAAGTCTAGCTTAAGACTATAAACAAGCGCTTCTTGGGAGGCAGCCCGAGTACTAACCCCATTAACCTCTCCATTTTATTTTATCTTATATTATTTTATTCTTTCCATATAGCACCTAACTGTAAATTGACCAAAAACGCAGATTCATAAACCACACGGCCTTGCACATGGCCGTGGCCGTGGCCGTGTGGGTACACCGAATCTCCATACTGACATGGCAGGGATGGTACGAGTCAGAGCAAGTTAATTTTCAAGTCACAGACCCCAACTACCATGCCACGGCCGTGGCCAACACTGTTAGATCACACACGAGCGTGGCACCCCACCCATGGGCGTGGAAGAAACGAACAAAAGCACAACACGGTCATGCGACATGGCCATGTGAATCGACACGCCCAAGGTACACGTGCGTGGGATGTATCATACCTCAATTCCCTATTTAAACCACCCACCCCCCTCTTCCAACCTACTCCCCATCTCCCTTCCTCCATATCATTTTCTTCTCCTTTTCAGATCTCTAACATCCTATATCATTCTTCTAATGGCCATGGCAAAGAAGCGGAAGGATTCACGCACAGTCTTCCTTATGGAGACCGATCAACATAGGTTCATGCCGGCCGCTTCATCCAAACGACAAGCCAAGAACCTTTGAGGCCATTTAATTTTTCTTCTTCTCTACTCTTCTCCTTTATTTTCCTTCTCTTTGACTATCTTATGCTTAGATTAGTTTATTTTATTTTAGTTTCTTAGTGTCAGGTTCTAAAGGCTGCTAGGGAATCACACCAAAACCACGACCACCGCCTCTTTACAGTCTTAGAAGTCACACCCACCTCGCGAACCATCCAACAATAAGGACTCTTCGGTTCATTCATCTTTCATTTTAATTTTATTTACATTTCTATTTTCTTTCTCTTTCTCTTTCTTGTCTTTAGTTATATATTTAGTTTATTTCAAATGTGTCTTAATAATTCCTGGCTAATTCTCTACGAGCTCCCCAATTTCTTCATCTAGCGCAGAGCTCGGTAGCAGCCACCACCCCTATCGACTTCTAACTCAAGGAAACCATCCAAATTCAGGAAGTCTCACCTCCCTCTCTCTCTTAAAATACATATACATCTTTGTATATTGAGGGCAATGTACATCTTAAGTGTGGGGGGTGAATATTTATTTCGAGAAAGTGCCTAACTTTCTTCATTATTCTCAAATCCCTGAATGATATCTTTTCTTGAAGTAAGTTTTTAATATTATGATTAGAATGAAATTTCCTTTGATTTATGATTTTTATTGATATGTTTTGGATTAAGTCATTGATAATTGTGCATTGATGATTAAATTTGAAGGATACTAGAGAATCAAGCATGATAAGTCTATTTTTCAAAAAAAAAATGTTTGGTTGTCTACCTGAATCTAATTATTACCTTGAAATTTGAAATTTACGAGGTTGACATCAAATACCCATAATTTTTGTGAGCTTTTGAGCCTTTTAGAGCATACATTCTTTTTCTTGCTCACTTTATTGATTATGAGTGTGTTAACATTGGTTTGTTATTCTAGAACTTGCATCGATTATGCATGTCGAGACCACACCTTTGATTTGATATACAGAGATGATAAAGACACCTAGGATTTAACCCACTTACTCCATAAAAGCCTACCTTTGTAATTAACCCCTAGTGAACCCTGATGATTCTAACAAACCCCATTTATTGACTCACCTACTAATATTAACCCAAAATCCTTTGTATTTGTATCACCATTCCTTTTAACTACCCTATTGTCGAGATTTGATTTGATTAGTTGCCTGACTATGATCTTTATTTCAAGTAAGTTGAATTTATCCTTTACTACACATTTGACTTGTTCTTAAAAAAAAATCAAATTATATTCATTATTAGTTGTGCGATTGAATGAGCTTATATGTTTGAATGCCAATTATTGAAGAAGAAAGCTCGTATTAGGGTATTATTATTAGTATGACAAGTTTTCAATTGATGTAATTATTCATTATTAGTTCGTTATTTCTAGTTAGGTAATTTGTTGGGTAAATCTCGATTCTAACCCTCTAATTCAGCCTATATCCATACCCTTGAACCTAAGTGCGTTACAACCCTGTAAATACCTTTTGATTTGTGTATCATCTCATATTTTAGTGGTGGAGATTTGATTTTCATGCAAGCCTATGGGATTAATTTTTCATGTTCGACTTTTGAGTGCTTAATTCTGAACCTTAAACACTCCGAGTGGTTTGAGTGAATCTTTAGTGAGGATGTCAACTCTTGTCGATTTCGAATTAGAGGTAATTATTTAGGTAAGGGGAAACACCTAACATTTTCAGGACTATAAATGTATGACTTTGATTGTTTGAATCTTTAGGACCCTTTGAGTTGAATTATCCATGTGTAAATTATCTATGAATTATGATGAAACATTATTGATGAATATTATGAATCTAGGAAGTTCGTTTTAATTGTGAGTTGAGAATTTTGTTTGAGGACAAGCAAAAGCTTAAGTGTAGGGGTATTTGATAAACCGTAAAAGTAACATATTTTAAGCCCCCATTTAGCATGCTTTTGGATGATTTAAGCCTTGAATTATATAATTTGGTGCTCCTAATCCTTTGTTTTCATATTTTATACTTCGGAGAGCACCGGATGACAAAAAAAAAATGAAAAACGGACCCAGAATGGAGTAAATGGGCCATATCATGAAATCCACACGACCTGGGCCCAAGACCACACGGCCGTGCCTTATTCAACTGGCTCGAACACGGCCTGGCCACAACTTACACGGGCGTGTGCCATGGGCGTGTCCCTGTCATGGGAAAGAAGAGTTTCACTCAGATTTGAATACTTATGGGAAAAGAAACATACTCAGAAGCCTATATAAACACCCTAAGTATGACCAGAAAAGAAAGAACCCAAGGCTTTAGTTAGGGGGCATCCAGCTAGGCCAAAGAGGGCAGATTTGTGGGGATTTACGCGAAGATAGCCAGTTGATCCATCTCAAGAAGCCGGAATTCTACTCAAGATGTAGGATCTCTCCTTCAATTCCTTCAAGGGGTTTTAGGGATTCCTTATGTTTTGTTTTATCTTTTCTTTTGAGATGTTTTCTTTTATTGTTATGAACTAAACCCTCAAATACCTGAGGGGGATGAAACCTAATATGAGTCTTGTTATCGTTTGCTGAACTATATGATAAATATTTGACTTGTTCTTAATTATGTGTTCTTAATTCTTGTGTTGATATTTTTGGGATATTAATTCAAGTATGATTTACTTAGGTGGAGGAGCAAAAGTCCCTGCTTAAGAGCAGATCTAGCATAACTAAGCGGAGTTGATCGCACGCCTAGAGATAGGGTGACGAGATTTTGCCGGATTAGGGTGAAACCTAATATGGGAGTCTATAGATCGAGTTAATGCAATTCTAGGGGTTTTAATTAAAAAGAGATTTCAATTAATCAACCTAGGGTTAGACGTTAGTCACCTCTAGAGAGGGATTAATATAACTTTGGGAATCTTACGGATCAAGTCAAATGAATAAATCGTCTGGTTCAGAGTTAGATAACAAGTGAAGTCTAGGTGGATTCTTCCTTGGGTGTCGTCTTAATCAATTGGTTTTTCCTCAAAGTTATTCTCCAATTTCATTCTTCTTTGTCTTAGAGTCTTTAGTTTAGTAGTTAATTAATTTTAGATTAGATAAACAATTCCCTTAATTCTTAGGCTAGATAATAAAAAGAGAGTTAGTATTAGTATTTTTGGTTCCTTTGGGTTCGACAATCCGGTCTTGCCGTAACTATACTATTGTTTGATAGGTACGCTTGCCTCAAATCGTTGTCATAGTTAGTTTCTAGGTTTGATCATTCTTTTTATAAATTTTAAGACTTTGACATCGCATAAAACAACGATCAGTAACATATTTGTTTGAATTTGGTTTTGTTTAGTTGAGTTTGAGTATGTTTGATTATGATGTTTTGTGCTATAGATAAATGATGTTTATGTCAGGTGTATATATATATATATATATATATTTGAATTTGGTGAATGAGTATAGATTAAAATGAGTATGGTTCGGCTATCATATGTCAAGGAAGGTATAAATGCGAATTTGAGTAATATTGTTATATGTTAAGTTACGGATAAGTTGTGGTTTATGAAATAGACTTGAGATATTTTAACTTGAATTGATTAAAGTATAACAAAAGTTGACATTAAATAGAGTATAATTATTAAGCTTGTTTAATATTAAGTTTAAGTTTATGAAATGACCATATGAATAGTGATTTATGTTTTAATAAATAAAATAGTTAGATATGAGTTAGCTTGTGACTTTGTTAATGTGTTTTAATTATTAAATAATCTTTATATTAATTTGATGTTTATTATAGGAGTATCAAATAGTAATTTCGGTTTATTTTAATATTTGATGATTTTTGAATGATCTAATTTCTATATATGTTCATAAATATCCAGAAGTTGTGTTTTGTTCGGTAATACTCTGTAACCCCATTCTGGCGACGAATACGGGTTAGGGGTGTTACATGAAGAGGTTGACAAATGACTAACTTTAGTTTATTTTTGTTTATTCTTTATTTTTTTACCCATAGTAAACTTCAGTAGAAAGTGGAAATTACTAGTATATCGTTTTTTTTGTTAGGAACACCTTGTTTATTCTTTATTTTTTTATCCCTTTTTACATTTATGATAATATTAGGATGGTATAAGTGTTGAATCTTACCAGCTTTGCAATTGTTTGTTGAATCTTGCACCAAATTTGTTCACTTACAGTTGTATTATTAAAAAGCTTTTTTAACACCCCTAACCCATATCCATCGCTGGAACAGGGTTACGGAGCATTACCGGAGTTTACAGATCAAACAGACAGAATTTCAAACATTTCATATTATAAAATATTCATGTCAGAAACCAATCGAAATCATACATACTGTCCCTTATACGAGCTTTCGAGGCTCAAATTATGCATTAGAAACAAATCAAGACTAAATCTAAAACTCAAACTATTTCAAAAACATTTAAAATTTTCAAAATTGCAAGAGTCACACGGCCGTGTGGTCAGACCGTGTGACTCACACGACCAAGAGACACACCTGTGTCTTAGGCCGTGTGGACATTCGAAATAGGGACACATGGTCGTGTCCCAGCCCGTGTAACTCATTGAATTGAGTCACATGGCCAAGCCACACGTCCGTGTGAGCATACTGACTTGTACCCTTAAGAAGCTACAGGGGACACACGGCCGTATCATAGACACACGCCCGTGTCTTTGCCCATGTGGACAAAAATAGGCCATTTTCCAAGAGACATTTCTCACCCACTTTGGCACCAACCTAAACTCAATATTATGCACATCAACAAACCATAACAAAGCATCCAAAACAAGTTAAAATCAAGTCTTAAACATGTAATATTTCACATACAACCAATATGCTCTTAGGCACATCAAATGACAATATTCAAACATGTATTTTTATATATATTTTTTAACCAAATAAACCATCAATTTACCAAACTAATTTGCATCCTTTCATACCAATTCATTTATCTACCTAAACACATTTCAAATACTAACATATTTAGACATATATTTACCTAACATAACAAGGTACCAATTCATCACCAATTCTTCATATCACAAACATATGTACAAAATGCACATTTAGCTAACATTTACCTTTCATCATTCTATCACAAATCAAGTGTAACACCCCTCACCCGTAACCGACGCCGGTACAGGGTACGAGACGTTACCTTACTAAAACACATACTAGCATACATTTCCAAGCCATAAAAGTTCGTTCAATTTTAGAACTTTTCAAACTTTATCCTAAAATACTTAATGTGAGCCTACGAGACCCAAAACACACTTTAGAAACGGTTTGGGACCAAACCGAGTTCTTTAGAAAACTTTGGAAAATGTCACTAAAAACAGGGGCACACACCGTGTGGAAAGGCGACACGCCCATGTGACCTGATAACATGGCCATGTTGAAGGACCGTGTAACTTACAGGGCCTAAGCATATAGGGACACACCCGTGTCCCATGTCCGTGTGGATTTTCATCTCAATTCGAACCTACAGGGGTTTTCACATGGCCTGGCAAACGCCTGTGTCCATGGCCCGTGTCCCTCACACGGCCATGACATGCCCGTGTCTTGGCCTGTGTGCAAAAACCTTGACATTCTGTTTCTGACGTCAGCAACATCATATGGTCACATGGCCAAGGCATACGCCCGTGTCCTTAGACCGTGTGGCGAATTAAATTCCTAAATTCAAGTGCAGACTTCGCACGGCCTAGGCATATGCCCATGTCCTATGGCCGTGTCTTTCACACGATTGAGACACACGGCCATGCCTTAGCCCGTGTGGTTACTACTGGGCATTCTGTTTTGCCAACTAGGGTGCAGGGGGACACACGGCTGAACTGCACGCCCATGGGGTAGACCATGTGTCACACAAGGCCTAGACACACACCCGTGTGGACAAAATCAAGGCTATTTACCAAGCCCTTTTTGTCACCCTTACTTGCACCAACATAAGCCACATCAAGCAAGACCAATTTACACATACTTTATCAATTCAGTCATGCAACCTACTCATTCATGCATTAACATCATCATTTTCATATATCAATAATAAGTAATAGCCATCATCCATGGCCTTATAAAAAATGAGTCAATCTACTAGACAAGCCAACACATTTGGCCAAAACAATATGCCACTTGATAAAGACCAAGTCCCTATACATGCCATACTCAAAATGATAAATCTAACAATACCAAATGTTCTAATTGATAGTGTGATCAAGCCTCCGACTTCTGTTGATCCCCGAGCTAACTTGGCGGCACTATAAGAAAATGGAAAAGAGAGGGAGTAAGCATAAAGCTTAGTAAGTCGCATGTAAATAATTAGCAACAATTAACATGCATTATCATACTCATATCATCTTATAGACTTGCACAAAATTCTCGAATGATTAAAAGCATAACTTACTCATTTTCACCCTTACTAATCAAACAACATAATTCGAGCTCATTTCTCATGAATTTCATGTAGGTACATGTATCACTTACAACAGAGTCGTAACCTTTCTCACTTTGACACAAGCTCTAAATTACCCGTTAAACCAGTTGGAATACCAAAGGATACCCGACAAGCCTCACACAAGAGGGTAAAATACCGATGCCATGCCCTAGACATGGTCTTACATTGGCTCACATATCGAGGTCGATGCCATGTCTCAGACATGGTCTTACACTAGCTCTCGTCTCAATGCCGATGCCATGTCCCAGACATGGTCTTACACTGGCTCTCATAATGTGGCCGATGCCATGTCCCAGACATGGTCTTACACTAGCGCACATATCACCCAAATGTAATGGCTTGGATATCCAATCTATTCCGAAGGTTCAACCGGGAGTATACCATATCAACTTTCGTCATGCGTATTCATAGCAATAATTAAACATTTTATGCAATATTAATTGTTTAATGCATAATAACAATAAAGTTGTATTATTTACATACAACTTACCTCTGTATACAAAATATAGGCGACTAGTTCGATTTAGTCCACTATCTTGGTTTTCCCCCGGTCTAAGTCCGGATCCTGTTTTTCTTGATCTATAATGACAAAATTAACTCATTTAATCACCACATTAATTAAAACATTTCAAAATTCCCACTTTGGCAAAAATTGCCATTTTGCCCTTTAAACTTCCACAAAATTATGATTTTGCCCCTAGGCTCATAAAACGATTTTCATCAAATTTCCTCATTAACCAAGCCTAGTCGAATTTATCTTAAGCTTATAGCAACTCACAAATCTAATTATTTCACACATTAACTACCTATTTTACAACCTTTACAAAAAGGTCTATTTTAGGTGTTTTTATGGAAACCCCTTTCACAAAAGTTGTTTATTAAGCAACCAAGATTCATTTTCTTCCATAAAAATTCAGAAAAAAACATTAATGCTCTCATGGAAAAACAGTAGACTCTCAACCATTTTACAAAATAGTCCCCTCATTGGCTAGATTATACTACAAGGGTCCCAAAAGTACAAAAATTATCAAGAATAACCATTAAAATCACTTAGTTGCAAGGGTTTAAGTTGCTAAAAATTTCAAGCTTTCCAAAGCTCCTCTTTTGCTAAAATTTTTGGTGGTAGAGGAAGATGAAAAAGATGATATCATTTTCTCTTTATTTTATTTTATTTCTAGTCACATTTATCACCAAAACCTCACCTAACCTTTGACATTCTCAATTTCTTGTCTCTATGGCCGGCCATCACCCTCTTAAAGGCCTCATTACACATTAAGGACCTCTAATTTAAGGTTCTCTAACTATATAACACTTCTAATTAGTAGAACACAAATTTTGCCTTTTATGCGATTTAGTCCTTTTTCAAAATTAAGCATGCAATCACTAAAATTAATTCACCAAAATTTTCATGTACTCATATAATCATGCTATAACACAAATAATAATGTTCAAGATAATTTCTTTGGCCTCGGATTAGTGGTTTCAAAACCACTGTTCTGACTAGCTCTAAAATTGGGATATTACAATTCTCCCCCTTAGGGATTTTCGTCCCCGAAAATCTTACCAGCAAAAAGGTTCTGGTATTGCTCTCTTATAGTTTCCTCGGGCTCCCATGTGGCCTCTTCAACCCCGTGTCTATGCCATAATACTTTCACAAGTGCTATACTTTTATTCCTCAATTTCTTGACCTCTCGATCTAAAATCTTAATCGGCTCTTCACCATAGGTCATGTCTGAACAAATCTCAACCTCTGTTGGTGAAATCACATGTGATGGGTCAGAACGATGACGGCGCAACATAGACACATAGAATACATCGTGGATATTTTCTAACTCGGATGGCAAGGCTAATTGGTAAGCTACCGGTCCAATTCTCCCAGTCACCTCATAAGGTCCAATAAAATGTGGACTTAATTTGCCTTTCCTACCGAACCTGAGGACTTTCTTCCACGAAGATACTTTCAAAAATACCTTATCACCGACTTGAAGCTCAATCTCTTTTCGTTTCAAGTCCGCGTAGGATTTCTGTCTATCCGAAGCGGCCTTCAAACAACCACGAATCACTTTTACTTTTTCTTCTGTTTCTCTGACTAAGTCAACCTCGTGTATCTAATTTTTTCTGAGTTCGGTCAATACATGGGCGTTCAAAACTTATGCCCACACAAAGCCTCATAAGGCGCCATTTTTAAACTCGACTGATAGCTATTGTTGCAGGCAAACTCTACCAACGGTAAGTATGTTTCTCAACTACCTTGAAACTCAAGAACACAACACCGCAACCTATCTTCAAGAATCTGAATTACTCTTTCCGGCTGACCGTCAATTTACGGGTGGAAAGCCGTGCTAAAATTCAACTTTGTCCCCAAAGCTTCTTATAACTTTTTCCAAAATCATGATGTGAACCTCGGATCTCTATCCGAAATGATCGATAAAGGTACCCCGTGAAGTCTCACAATTTCAGAAACATACAAATCGGCCAATTTCTTAAGTGGATAATCGGTACGCACCGGTATAAAATAAGTCGACTTTGTTAATCTGTCAACCACAACCCATACAACATCTTTCTTCTGGCGTCAACGGCAATCTAGACACAAAATCCATGGTAATACGGTCCCATTTCCACTCGGGAACCATCACGAGCTAAAGTAAACCCGAAGGTACTTGGTGTTCGGCTATCACTTGCTGACAAATTAAACACTTAGAGACAAACTCTGAGATGTCTCTTTTCATTCCCGACCACCAATACATTTTCTTCAAGTCATTATATATTTTCACACTACTTGGATGGATAGACATACAACTACTATGTACCTCATGCAAAATTTTCCAAATAAGCTCATCGTCTTTGGGTACACAAATTCTGTCTCGAAACGTTAAATAGCCATCTAAACCAATTCGAATGTCTGATTCTATACCTGTCTCGCATTGAGTTGTCTTAGCTTGCAATTCTTTATCACCATTCTGAGCTTCGCAGATCTCTTGTAAAAACATTGGTTTCGCTCTCAACTCGGCTAAAATCGAACCAACATCAGTTACTAACAATTGGGTATTCATAGCCCTCAAGGCAAACAATGACTTCCTACTCAAAGCATCGGCGACCACATTCGCCTTTCCAGGGTGATAGTCAATTATCAACTCATAATCCTTTAGTAGCTCTAACCATCTCCGCTACCGTAGGTTTAACTCCTTTTGAGTCATCAAATACTTTAGACTTTTATGGTCGGTGAATAATCGACATTTCTCACCATACAAATGGTGTCTCCAAATCTTCAGTGCGAACACTATGGCGGCCAACTCCAAATGATGAGTCGGATAGTTTTTCTCATGTGGCTTCTGCTGTCTCGAGGCATATGCTATTACCTTGCCTTCTTGAATAAGCACGCACCCCAATCCATTTAAGGATGCATCGCTATACACCGCAAATTCCTTTTCCGGTTCCGGTTGCACTAAAACTGGGGCTTCAGTCAACAATGCTTTTACTTTCTCAAAACTCTGTTGGCACTTCTCTGTCCGTTCGAACTTGACATCTTTCTGTAGCAATCTCCTCATAGGAGTAGCAATCATGGAGAATCCTTTGACAAACCGTCTGTAGTATCCCGCTAAGCCTAAAAAGCTTCTAATCTCTGACACATTCGTCGGTAGTTTCCAATCAACGATAGCTGATATCTTACTCAGGTCAACTCTAATTCCATCACTCGACACGATGTGTCCTAAGAATCTGACTTCTCGGAGACAAAATTCACTTTTGCTAAATTTAGCATACAACTGCTTATGTCTTAAAGTCTGCAATACAGTTCTCAAATGCTCTGCGTGCTCACTCTCATCACAAGAATAAATTAATATATCATCAATAAAAACAACAACGAACTTATCCAAGTACGGTCAGAAAATATGATTCATTAAATCCATAAACACGGCGGGAGCATTTGTTAAGCCAAAGGGCATGACAAGGAACTCATAACGGCCATACCTCGTCTGAAATGCAATTTTCGGCACATCCTGTTTCTTAACTCTCAGCTGGTAATAACCATACCTCATGTCTATCTTAGAAAACACTGTGGCTCCCTTCAATTGGTCAAACAAATCGTCGATCCTTGGCAAAGGATACTTGTTCTTAACTGTAACCTTGTTGAGCTGTCGGTAGTCTATACACAATCTCATCGACTCGTCTTTCTTTTTCACAAAAAGTACGGGAGCACCCCACGGAGAATAACTCGGTCTTGCGAAACCTCTATCCGTTAACTCTTGTAACTGAGCCTTCAATTCTTTTAACTCCAACGGTGCCATCCTATACGGGACAATCAAAATAGGTGTCATACCAGGGACCAACTCAATACAAAACTTAACTTCCCTAGCTGGAGGCAATCCAGGTAACTCTTCCGGAAACACATCCAGATACTCGCATACTACAGGCACTAACTCAATCTTTACTTCCGACTCTTAGGTATTCAACACAAATGCAAGATAGGACTCATACCCTTTTCTCATGTATTTCTTAGTAGTCATAGAAGAAATCAGTACAGGTAAGCTATCTGGTTCACCTGATTCAACTCGAACAATATCCCCATTTTCACATCTCAGTTCAATAAACTTACTACCACAGTTTACTAACACGTTATGAACAGTCAACCAATCCATGCCAAGAATTAAGTCAAATTCATCAAATGGTAGTAGCATGAGGTTAGCCGAAAAATAATGGCCTCTAATAATCAAATGACAGTTTCTACACATTCTGTCAACTATCACATACTTGCCTAATGGGTTTGACACTTTTATCACAAATTCTGTAGATCAACAAGCATATTCATGCTAGACACCAATTTCATACAAATATAGAAATGGGTAGACCCCAGATCAATCAAAGCAACAACAGAGATATCATGAAGAGAAAAAGTACCCGTCATCACATCTGAGGATGATGCCTCTTCGCGAATGCGAATGGCATATGTCCTTGCAGGAGCTCTATCCTTTTATCTCACAGTGGAATCTCTAGGCGCACCTCTATTGCTAGCCCTACTTCCCGGGTTCTTCTGTGATCTAACTCTAGAATGAGCATTACCCGATCTCACGCCTTGATCTCTATCTTTTTCGACCATCTCAGAACAACTACGAATAAAATGGTCTAGTGGCCCATATTTGAAGCAGCGTCTTTCATTTCTTCGGGATTCACTGAAGTGACACCTACCACACTATGAGCATTCCGATCTATTAGGTCGGGCACTAGCAACACTCGTAATTGAAGTGGCCTGAGCCTTAAACGCCGTGTATTGCTTATTCTTATTTTTGTTCGAGAATCCAACTGAAGCATTGGATCGAGTAGTGAACTCTTTTAATTTCTTGGATGAGGACTGAAATGGTTTCCCCAACTATATTTTCTTTGAGTCATTAGACTCAATATCAGCTTTACTTTTTTCTTTGGCCAATTCATCGGCCTTACAAGCTCTTTCAACTAGCACCACAAACTCCCTTAGCTCTAAGATGCCAGCTAATAATCAGATGTCTTCGTTCAATCCGTCCTCAAATCTCTTGCACATGATGGCTTCGGTAGATATGCACTCCCTAGTGTATTTGCTGAGTCTCACGAACTTACGCTCATATTCTGTTACTATCATTCGGCCTTACTTTAATTCTAAAAATTCCTTCCTCTTCAGGTCTATAAACCTCTGACTAATATACTTTTTTCGAAATTCCTCTTGGAAAAACTCTCATGTAATCATTTCCTTTGGTACAATCAACATAAGGGTGTTCCACTATTGGTAGGCCGAGTCTTGCAGGTGTGACACAACACACTTCATGCACTCTTCCGGTGTGCAAGACAATTCATCGAATACCCTAATGATATTTTCTAGCTAGAACTCTGCCATCTCTGGGTCATCATCTATATTTGCTCTAAATTCCTCAACCCTTTACTTTCGAATTATGTCTACCGGAGGTTTTTCTCTTCTAATCATTTCCAATACTTGGGGAGTTGTAGGGACAGGCTGGGGAATTGGAGGGGGTGGAGGAGGTGGAGGGTTCGGTTTTGCACGAACAAACTCCGAATACCATACATTCATCATATGGAGGAAGACTTCTCTAGCCCCTCCGCCCTAACTCAGAGTCACGGGCCCACTTTCGACTAGCACGGTCCCTTCTGCAAGAGTCGGCGCATTACTTTCTACATCATCATCCACTTTTCTGTAGGGATCCATTTGCTATATAAAAACACATTTTTAAATTGTCAGGAGCCATTACACTATCATAATTCATATATGGCATGTATAGCTAGACTCATACACACGCTAGGTTAGTTCGAGAATTGACTAAACCATAACTCTAATGCCACTAAATGTAACGCCCCTCACCCGTAACCGATGCCGGTATAGGGTATGAGGCGTTACCTTACTAAAACACATACTAGCATACATTTCCAAGCCATAAAAGTTCGTTCAAATTTAAAACTTTTCAAATTTAAAACACACACTTTAGAAACGGTTTGGGACCAAACTGAGTTCTTTAGAAAACTTTGGAAAATGTCACTAAAAACAGGGGCACACGCCCGTGTGGAAAGCAAAACGCCCATGTGACCTGATAACATGGCCATGTTGAAGGATCGTGTAGCTCACACGGCCTAAGCATATAGGGACACACCTGTGTCCCATGTCCGTGTGGGTTTATTTCTCAATTTGAACCTACAGGGGTTTTCACAAGGACTGGCACACGCCTGTGTCCATGGTCCATGTCCCTCACACGGCCATGACACGCCCGTGCCTTGGCCCGTGTGCAAAAACCTTAACATTTTGTTTCTGACGTCAGCAACATCATGTGGTCACACGGCCAAGGCACACGCCCGTGTCCTTAGACCGTGTGGCGAATTAAATTTCTAAATTCAAGTGCAGACTTCGCACGGCCTGGGCATATACCCATGTCCTATGGTCGTGTCTTCCAAAGGGTTGAGACACACGGTCGTGCCTCAGCCCGTGTGGTTATTACTGGGCATTTTATTTTGCCAACTTAGGGTGCAGGGGGACACACGGCTGAACTACACGCCCATGGGGCAGACAGCGTGTCACACATGGCCTAGACACACGCCCGTGTGGACAAAATCAAGGCTATTTACCAAGCCCTTTTTCCCACCCTTACTTGGACCAACATAAGCCACATCAAGCAAGACCAATTTACACATACTTTATCAATTCAATCATGCAACCTACTCATTCATGCATTAACATCATCATTTTCATATATCAATAATAAGTAATAGCCATCATCTATGGCCTTATACAAAATGAGTCAATCTTATCGACAAGCCAACACATTTGGCCAAAACAATATGACACTTGACAAAGACCAAGTCCCTATACATTCCATACTGAAAATGATAAATCTAACTATACCAAATGTTTTGATTGATTGTGTGATCAAGCCTTCGACTTCTGTTGATCCCCGAGCTAACTTGGCGGCACTATAAGAAAATGGAAAAGAGAGGGAGTAAGCATAAAGCTTAGTAAGTCGCATGTAAATAATTAGCAATAATTAACATGCATTATCATACTCATATCATCTTATAGACTTGCACAAAATTCTCGAATGATTAAAAGCATAACTTACTCATTTTCACCCTTACTAATCAAACAACATAATTCGAGCTCATTTCTCATGAATTTTCATGTAAGTACATGTATCACATAGAACAGAGTCGTAACTTTTCTCACTTTGACAGAAGCTCTAAATTACCCGTTAAACCAGTTGGAATACCAAAGGATACCTGACAAGCCTCACACAAGAGGGTAAAATACTGATGCCATGTCCCAGATATAGTCTTACACTGGCTCACATATCGAGGCCAATGCCATGTCCCAGACATGGTCTTACACTAGCTCTCGTATCAATGCCGATGCCATGTCCTAGACATGGTCTTACACTGGCTCTCATAATGTGGCTGATGCCATGTCCCAGACATGGTCTTACACTAGAACACATATCAACGCCGATGCCATGTCCTAGACATGGTCTTACACTAGCGCACATATTAACGCTGATACAACGTCCCAGACATGGTCTTACACTAGCACGCATATCACCCAAACGCCATGGCTTGGATATCCAATCCATTCCTAAGGTTCAACCGGGAGTATACCATATCAACTTTCGTCATGTGTATTCATAGCAATAATTAAAAATTTTATGCAATATCAATTATTTAATGCATAATAACAATAAAGTTGTATTATTTACATACAACTTACCTCTGTATACAAAATATAGGTGACTAGTTTGATTTAGTCCACTATCTTGGTTTTCCCCCGGTCTAAGTCCGGATCCCATTTTTCTTGATCTATAATGATAAAATTCACTCATTTAATCACCATCTTAATTAAAACATTTCAAAATTCATACTTTGGCAAAAATTACCATTTTGCCCCTTAGACTTTCACAAAATTACGATTTTCCCTTAGGCTCGTAAAACGATTTTCATCAAATTTCCTCATTAACAAAGCCTAGCCGAATCTATCTTAAGCTTATAGCACTCACAAATCTAATTATTTCACACATTAACTACCTATTTTACAACCTTTACAAAAAGGTCCATTTTAGGTGTTTTCATGGAAACCCCTTTCACAAAAGTTGTTCATTAAACAACCAAGATTCATTTTCTTCCATGAAAATTCAGCAAATAACATTAATGCTCTCATGGAAAAACCCTAGACTCTCAACCATTTTACAAAATAGTCCCCTCATTAGCTAGATTATGCTACAACGGTCTCAAAAGTACAAAAATTATCAAGAATGACCATTAAAATCACTTACTTGCAAGGGTTTAAGTTACTAAAAATTTCAAGCTTTCCAAAGCTCCTCTTTTGCTAAAATTTTCGGTGGTAGAGGAAGATGAAAAAGATGATATCATTTTCTCTTTATTTTATTTTATTTCTAGTAACATTTGTCACCAAAACCTCACCTAACCTTTGACATTCTCAATTTCTTGTCTCTAAAGCCAGCCATCACCCTCTTAAAGGCCTAATTGCATACTAAAGACCTATAATTTAAGGTTTTCTAGCTATATAACACTTCTAATTAGTAGAACACAACTTTTGCATTTTATGCGATTTAGTCATTTTTCAAAATTAAGCATGCAATCACTAAAATTAATTCACCAAAATTTTCATGTATTCATATAATCATGCCATAACACAAAATAATATTTAAAATAATTTCTCCGGCCTCAGATTAATGGTCTCGAAACTACTGTTCCGATTAGCCCCAAAATAGGGCTGCTACATCAAGCCACACACCAAATATGATAAGGCCATTTATATATACACATAGCAAAATATACCAAAACACAAGCCAAAGCATATGGCCATAACCACAACATCGCACATAGGCCAACATTAGCCAAAATAACCAATACATGCCATTATAACCAAAATGTAACTAACTAAAAGTACCAAAAGAGCCGATGGATAGTGTGGTATAGCTCTGACAAGTTTCCAACTCGAACGAGCTTCCGAATTAATATAAAATACGGAAAATAACACAGTGTAAGCATTTAAGCTTAGTAATTTTGTATAACTTAGAATTTAACTTACCATTTTATATCACAATTAAGGTAAGCTAACATAACATATCCCAACCAATTTGGCCAAAAGCCTAAACACATGTTCATCAACATATTAGCCATGTAAATCATATATAAATCCAATACACATGGATGAATTCAACAAGTAATCACATTTCTTATACATGAATTATTCATTTCATATATCAATGTATCATGTAACATCACTTTCATATATTTCATGTAAATAACTATAATAGTTCACATCGAACTCATATAATCTCGTAACAGAATTGTGCACGTTGAACCATTTAGAATATCGTTGGATATGTAGGTAGTACACACGAGGTATACTGAACTGTAATCTGTCTTCCTATACATGTATGCTCATACGAGCTTTGAATCGGTATGCTTTTATGAACTATAAACGGTAAGCTCCTCTGAGCTGAATAACGATAAGTCATGCGAGTTAAGTATTGGTAAGCTCATACGAGCTGAAATCAAAAACCCTAATGACATGTCATTTGTATCCTACAAATTCCTAAGGTTCAAACGAGACTCGGTAGTCGTTGTACGTCGTCAGATATGCGATCAGTATTCATTCATGGCAATTACACAATTTACAAACATATCATTCAATTTAAAACATATAAGTGTATAATTTAATTACACGAACTTACCTCGATCAGTGTACGTAGATACAGAGGCGGCTAATCCGAGATTTTCTCATTGACTCGATCTAACTCTATACGAGGTTTGATAGGATCTATGCGAATGAATTTAAGCTAATTCAATATAATTCACATTCAATTTAGTCCAACATGTAACTTTGGAAAATTACCATTTTGCCCATATACTTTTAATTCCTTTGCAATTTAGTCCCTAGGTTCAAAAAATGAAATTCATGCAATTTAATCATTACCCAAGCCTAACTGATTTTCACACATATTAATAGTTGCCCATATATTTCATAAATTCACAAATTTATCACCTAATATTTTCTATTTTCAACTTAGTCCCTATTTGATAATTTCACTAAAAATTTCTTTACAAAAGTTGTTTATCTAACAACAACCATTCATTTTCTATCATCAAACTTCAAAACTTACATATATTCATCAATGGTAAAACCCTAATAGTTTAATAGCTTCACAAATTAGTCCTCGAGCTAGCTAGATTAAGCTACAATGATTTTGAAAACATGGAAATCTTTAAAAATGGGACAAAAATGCATACCTAATTGAAGGATTAAAGATGGCCAAATGTTAAGGATGAAAATGGCTTCCTTTCCTCTTGAAAATCAGTGGAAGAAGATGGAGAAAGATGATAGCAATTTAATTTAATTTTAACTTATCATTAATTAATTAATTACTTAATTAACCTTTAAAATTAATTCAAATTAAAAAATTGTCAAGCCATTATCATACACTAACATACTAATGGGCTAATTACCATATAAGGACCTCTACATTAATGTTCTATAGGTATTTAATACCTTTAACTATTAGAACTCAACTTTTGCACTTTACGCGATTTAGTCCTTTTTATCAAATTAAACATGTAAACAGTAAAATTTCTTAATAAAATTTTTATACGGTATTTCTATCATGCTGTAGACAATAAAGTAATAATAAAATATATTTTTTGACCTCAGATTTGTGGTCTCGAAACCACTGTTCCGATTTAATTGAAAATGGGCTATTACAACTCTCTCCCTAAAGGAATTTTTGTCCCCGAAAATCTCACTAGAAAGGAGGTTCAGATATTGCTTTCTCATAGCTTTCTTGGGTTTCCAAGTGGCTTTCTCTATTCCGTCTCACTGCCACAGAACTTTAACTAAAGCTACATTTTTATTTCTCAATTCTTTCACCTCTCTTTCCAGAATTCTGATCAGTTCTTCACTGTATGTCATATCAGGCTCATTTCGACATCCATCAGAGAGATAACATGTGAAGGGTCAAACCGGTACCGTCTTAACATAGAAATGTGAAAGACATTATGAATCCTTTCAAACTCTAACGGTAAAGCTAATCGGTATACCACAAGTCCGATTCTTTCAGTAATCTCATACAGCCCGATAAATCGTGGACTCAACTTCCCTTTTCGACCAAATCAAAGAATTTTCTTCCAGGGAAAAACTTTCAAAAATACTCTGTCCCCGACTTGGAACTCTATATCTTTACATTTACGATCTGCATACGATTTTTGACAGTCTGAAGCTGCTTTCAAACTATCTCAGATCACTTTTACTTTTTCCTCAGTCTCGCAAATCAAATCAACCAAGTGTATCTTTTCCTCACTAAGCTCGGTCCAGTATAACAGAGTTCGACACTTACAACCATATAGAGCCTCGTACGGTGCCATTTTTATGTTCAACTGAAAACTGTTGTTATACACGAATTCGACCAAAGGTAAATATTTCTCCTAGTTGCCTTTGAACTCTAGTACCTAATATCGAAGTATATCTTCGAGAATCTGAATTAGTCGTTCGAACTAACCATCAGTCTGACAGTAAAATGCAGTGCTAAAATGCAATCACGAACCAAGAGCTTTTTGTAACTTTCTCCAGAATCGCAATGTAAACCGGGGATCTCTATCTGAAATAATGGAGACTGGCACTCCGTGTAATATGACAATCTCAGAAACATATAACTCAGCTAATCTGTCAAGGGAGAAATTTGTATGTACCGGAATAGAATGTGAAGACTTCGTCGAACGGTCGACGATTACCCAAATGACATCTTTCTTTGTCAGAGATAGGGGGTAACTATGATATGAAATCCATAGTAACTCTATCTCATTTCCACTTCGGTATCATCACTGGCTATAACAGTCCTGAAGGTACCTGATGTTCAGCTTTAACTTGCTGACATATCAAACATCTAGATAAAAAGTCAGAAATCTTGCGTTTCATTCCTAACCACCAGTACATCTGTCTCAAATCGTTGTACATTTTATTGCTTCCCGGATGAACAGATAAGCTACCACTATGAACTTCGTATAAACTATTCTGTATAATCTCTAGATTCTTTGGTACACAAACTCTACCTCTGAATACCAAACAATCATCGGGTCCTATCTGAAAATCTGAATCAGAAGTTAACTCACATTGTACTCGTTTAGCTAACAACTCAATATCACATTTTTGAGCTTCACAAATCTACTGTAAAAACATCGGTTTAGCTTTTAACTCGACTAAGGTCGAGCCATCTTTAGATAATGGCAGTCAGGTATTCATTACTCGCAGAGCAAACAATGTCTTTCTACTCAAAGCATCAGCAACTACGTTTGCTTTTCTCGGATGATAATCAATGATTAACTCATAACCTTTCAATAGTTTGAGCCATTTACACTGTCTCAGATTCAAATCTTTCTGCGACATTAAATACTTTAAACTCTTGTGATCGGTAAATATGTGACATTTTTTGCCGAACAAATGGTGTCGCCAAATTTTCAATGCAAATACAATAGCTGCCAACTCTAAATCATGCGTCAGATAATTCTTTTCATGCGACTTTATCTGTCTGGAAGCATAAGCTATTACTTTGCCTTCCTGCATCAAAACACAGACTGAACCATTTAAAGATGCATCACTAAAAGTCATGAATTCTTTACCCGATTCAGGTTGAATCAGAACTGGTGTTTCGGTCAAGAGTGCTTTCAACTGGTTAAAACTTTGCTGATATTTACCAAACTATTCAAACTTCACATCCTTTCTGTAATAACCGCGTCATCGGTGCAGCTATCATTGAGAACCCTTTTACGAATCTCCGGTAGTAGCCAGCTAATCCTAGAAAACTTCTTACTTCAGATACGTTTCTCGGTGGTTTCCAGTCAACAACTGCAAAAATTTTACTCAAATCAACTCTGATGCCTTTAGCCGATTCTATATGCCCCAAAAAACAGACTTCTCAGAACTAGAACTCATATTTGTTAAATTTAGTAAATAATTGTTTATCTCGCAAAGTTTGCAAAATAATTCTCAGATGCTCGACAAGTTCGGTCTCGTCTCGGGAGTATATCAGAATATAATCAATAAATACCACAACAAATCTGTCTAAAAATACAATTTGAAGATCCTGTTCATCAAATCCATAAATACTGCAGGTGCATTAGTTAAACCAAACGACATTACAAGAAATTCATAGTGTCCGTACCTGGTTCTGAATGCAATTTTTGGCACATCCAAATCTTTCACTTGTAGCTGATAGTAACTAAAACGAAGATCAATCTTTGAGAATATTGTGGCACCTTTCAACTAATCAAACAAATCATCAATTCGAGGTAGCGGATATTTGTTCTTGATTGTAACTTTTTTGAGCTAACGGTAGTCAATGCATAATCTCATCGATCCGTCCTTTTTCTTAACGAACAGAACCGATGAACCCCAATGTGAAAAACTAGGTTGAGCAAAACCCCTATCTGTCAACTCTTACATCTGTGCTTTCAACTCTTTTAACTCACTAGGAGCCATTCTGTATGGTGCTATCGATATTGGTGATGTTCCCGGTACAAGTTCTATAGCAAACTCGACCTCTCTGATTGGCGTAATCCAGGTAACTCTTCTAGAAACACATCAGGGTACTCACAAACCACTGGTACTGATTCAAGCTTCAATTCAGACACTTTAGTATCCAATATATAAGCAAGGCAAGCATTGCAACCTTTTCTCACATGTTTCTGCACTAACATAGTTGATATAACAATAGGCAACCCACTAGAATTATCTGATTCAATACGAAACGTCTCACTGTTCTGACATTTCAATACAATAAGCTTTCTTCTACAATTTACCACAGCATCATGCAGAGTTAGCCAATCCATACCCAAAATCACTTCGAATTCTTCAAATAGTAATAGCATCAAATCAGCTGGAAAATTGTAACCCCGAGTCATCAAAGGACAATTCTTGCAGACTTTATCAATTAGCACATCCTGGCTTAGGGGGTTCGATAATTTAACCATGAATTCAGTTGACTCAATAGGTAAATTTTTACTAGACACTAAATTCGTGCACACATAAGAATGGGTCGATCTGGGATCAATCAAAGTAGTTACATCAGAATCATAGAGAGAAAAAGTATCGGTAATAACGTCTGGCGCAGAAGCATCCTCGCGTGCGTAAATAGCATAAGCCCTAGCTGGTGCTCGGGCCTCAAACCTCACAGCAGAGTCTTTCGTCACACCACGACTGCCACTCACATTTCCGAGATTACGAGGCGGTCTACCTCTCGCAGCTGTGTTGCTCGGCCTTAAAGTTTGAACTTTCTCTTTCTCGGATTTCTCAGGGCAATCTCTAAGATTGTGGTCAAAGGAATCTTCATTCGACACTCACCATAATGTGGCCTGTTACAGTGCTTGCACTCGGGTCTGGTGTTTCTAACACTACCACACTCGCTACAGATGTAGCCTGAGGTTTAGAACTGGAGCGTCTGGTATCTCTGTCTCTATTAGAATGTCCCATAGAAGTAGTAGAATGATAGTGATGTTCTTTAGATTTTTTTGATGTTGACTGGTATGACTTTCCTGTCAATCTCTTTCTCGATTCTCTGGCTTCAATCTCAACGTGTCTTTTCTATTGCTCTTCGGCATTATGTGCCCGATCAACCAGTACAACAAATTCTTTCAACTCAAGGATCCCAACTAGTAGCTTTATATCTTCGTTTGATCCATCTTCAAACCATTTACACATTGCAGTCTCAGTTGGAATGCACTCTCGAGCATATTTACTCAAACAAACAAATTCTCACTCGTATTTTGATACGGTCATATGACCCTGTTTGAGCTCTAGGAATTCTTTACGTTTTTTATCCAGAAACCTCTGACTAATGTATTTCTTACGGAACTCGGTTTGAAAGAAATCTCAACTGATACGCTCTCTCGGTACTACAGAAGTCAATATTTTGCACCACTGGTAAGCCGAATCTTTTAGTAAAGATACTGCACACTTCACACATTCAGTTGGTGTATAGGATAACTCGTCAAAAACCCTGATGGTATTCTCTAACCAGAATTCAGCTCTCTCAGGATCATCCTCGACAGTAGCTTGGAATTCTTCAGCCCTGTACTTATGGATCTTATCAACAGGAGGCTTACTAACTCAAATAGGTTCCATACCTTGAGGAATAACGGGAACCAGTTGAGGAACAAGAGGGGGTGGAGGTTGTTGAGTAGCCGGGTTCATTCGTACAAACTCGGAGAACCATTTATTCATTATTTAAAAGAAGGCTTCCTTAGCCTATCCTTTCCAGCCCTCAGATACGGGCCTCGCACTGCTTGAAGCTACTTCGTGAACGGAGGCTTAAGCATTACTCTCTACTACATCGGAATCAGCTCGGTTGGATGTCATTGCTATATAAAAAAATGTTTCAAAATAGTCAGCACACTATCACAGGTTATATAATGACATGTATAGCTAGACTAGTATACACTATGTTAGCCCGAGAATCGACTAAACTGTAGCTCTGATACCAATAAATGTAACATCCCTAACCTGTATTCATCAGTAGAACTAGGTTACAGAGCATTACCGGAGTTTACAGATCAAACAGATAGAATTTCAAACATTTCATATCATAAAATATTTATGTCAAAAACCAATCGAAATCAAACATACTGTCCCTTATACGAGCCATTTAGGCTCAAATAACGCAATAGAAACAAATGGAGACTAAATCGAAAACTTAAAAAACATTTTAAAAAATTAAAATTTTTAAAACTGCAAGGGTCACACAGCTGTATAGCCAGACCGTGTGACTCACACGGCCGTGTCCCAGTCCGTGTCCGTGCCCATGTAACTCATTGACTTGGGTCACACGGCCAAGCCGAATGCCCGTATGCTAAGCCGTGTGAGCATACTGACTTGTACCCTTAAGAAGCTACATGGGACACACGACCATGTCACCTGGCCATGTGTCACACACGGCTGAGACACACACCCGTGTCTCTGCCCGTGTGGACAAAAATAGGTCATTTTCCAAGCCACATTTCTCACCCATTTTGGCACCAACCTAAACTCAATATTATGCACATCAACAAGCCATAACAAGGCATCCAAAAGAAGTCAAAATCAAGTCTTAAACATGTAATATTTCACATACAACCAATATGCCCTTAGGCACTTCAAATGACAATAATCAAACATGTATTTTCATATATATTTTTTAACCAAATAAACCATCAACTTACCAAGCTAATTTGCATCCTTTCATACCAATCCATTTATCTACAAAAAACACACCATCTGATACCAAAACTCATTTCAAATACTAACATATATACCTTACATATCAAGGTACCAATTCATCACCAATTCTTCACATCACAAAGACATATACAAAATGCACATTTAGCTAACATTTACCTTTCATCATTCTATCACAAATCAAGCCACACACCAAATATGATAAGGCCATTTATATTTACACATAGCAAAATATACCAAAACACCAACCAAAGCATGTAGCCACAATCACAACATCACATATAGGCCAACATTAGCCAAAATAACCTATACATGTCATTATAACCAAAATGTAACCAACTAAAAGTACCAAAAGAGCCGATGGATAGTTTGATATAGCTCCGACAAGCTTCCAACCCGAACGAGCTTCCGAATCACTATAAAACATGAAAAATAACACAGAGTAAGCATTTAAGCTTAGCAAGTTCGTATAACTTAGAATTTAACTTACCATTTTAAATCACAATTAAGGTAAGCTAACATAACATATCACAACCAATTTGGCCAAAAGCTTAAGCACATGTTCATCAACATATTAGCAATGTAAATCATATATAAAATCCAATATACATGGATGAATTCAACAAGTAATCACATTTCATATACATGAATTATTCATTTCATATATCAATGTATCATGGAACATCACTTTCATGTATTTCATGTAAATACCTGAAATAGTTCATATCAAACTCATATAATCTCGTAACAGAACTGTGCCCATTGAACCATTTAGAATATCATTGGATACGTGGGTAGTACACACGAGGTGTACTAAACTGTAATCCATCAATTCCTGTACATGTATGCTCATACAAGCTCTGAATCGGTATGCTCTTATGACCTATAAACTGTAAGCTCCTCCGAGCTGAATAACGGTAAGCTCTTCTAAGCTGAATAACGATAAGCTCATGCTATTTGAGTATCGCTAAGCTTATACGAGCTGAAATCGGTAACCCTAATGACATGTCATTTGTATCCTACAAATTCCAAAGGTTCAAACGGGGCTCAGTAGTCGTTGTACATCATCGGATATGCGATCGGTATTCATTTATGGAAATTACACAATTTATTAACATATTCAATTTAAAACATATAAGTATAAAATTTAATTACACAAACTTACCTCGATGAGTGTACGTAGATACGGAGGCGACTAATCTGAGATTTTCTCTTTGCCTCAATCTAGCTCCGTACGAGGTCTGACAGGATCTATACGAATGAATTTAAGCCAATTCAATATAATTCACATTCAATTTAGTCCAACATGTAATTTTGGAAAAATTACCATTTTGCCCTTATACTTTTAATTCCTTTGCAATTTAGTCCCTAAGCTCGAAAAATGAAATTCATGCAATTTAATCCTTACCCATGCATAGCCGATTTTTACACATACTAATAGTTTCCCATATATTTTATAATTTCACAAATTTATCACCTAATATTTTCTATTTTTCAACTTAGTCCCTATTTGATAATTTCACTAAAAATTTCTTTACAAAAGTTGTTTATCTAACAACAATCATTCATTTTCTATCATCAAACTTCAAAACTCACACATATTCATTAATGGTAAAACCCTACTAGTTTAACAGCTTCACAAATTAGTCCCCGAGCTAACTAGATTAAGCTACAATGATCCCGAAAACATAGAAATCTTTAAAAACGGGACAAAAATGCATACCTAATTAAAGGATTAAAGATGGTCGAATGTTAAGGATGAAATGGCTTCCTTTCATCTTAAAAATTGGTGAAAGAAGATGGAGAAAGATGATAGCAATTTAATTTAATTTTAACTTATCATTTATTAATTAATTACTTAATTAACCTTTAAAATTATTTCAAATTACAAAATTGTCAAGCCATTATCATCCACTAACATACTAACGGGCTAATTACCATATAAGGACCTTTACATTAATGTTCTATAGGTATTTAATACCTTTAGCTATTAGAACTTAATTTTTGCACTTTACACGATTTAGTCCTTTTTATCAAATTGAACATGTAAACGGTAAAATTTCTTAATGAATTTTTTATGGTATTTCTACCATGCTTTAGACCATATAATAATAATAAAATAATGTTTTTACCTCGGACTTGGGGTCCCAAAACCACAGTTCTGATTTCATTGAAAACAGGTTGTTACAACTTTGCAAGAATGATAAAATTGATGAAGCTTACTAGCTTCTAACTAAGATGATTGAGAGGAACATTAATCCAGATACATGGAGTTACAATGTGATCTTGGCTTATCATTGCGAACATTTTGAGGTTAATAGAGCTCTTAGATTGATTTCAAGAATGCAGAAAAATAATTGTTTGCCAGATAAACACACTTACAATATGGCATTAGTTTCACTTAATTTTTTACTTGAGGCTATGTTTTTGTTACTCATTTAATTTTTTACTTGCATTCCATTTAATTTTTTAGTTAATTATTGTGTCTATTTGTAATTGATTATTATAATTATATTTACAAAATTCTAGTGACTCGATTTGACTTTTGGAATTAGCAAATGTGAAAGAAAATATTCAACTTGGAATTCTTCTATCATGTGTTATTGTTTTATTTTATCGAGTTACTTGAGTTTCTGATTTATTTTTTTATATATAATGTTGCCTAAAAAGCATTTATCTGGAAGTGAAAAAAGGAAAAAGGGAAAACATGCTGAAGAGTTAAAAAAATCACAGCAATGTGCTATTGATAAATTTATTTTTAAAAAAGTAGTTTTTAATGAAAATTTGAATCAATCAAATGAAGGTTTGAATAATAATGTCAATGAGAATGATAAGATTAATGATCCAAATAAGCCTAATGATGTTCCAAATGTATCCAATATTGAAAATCTTGGTCTTAATAAAGAACAAACAATTCCTCCTGATATTGGCATTGATGAAGAACAAACAATTCCTTATTTGGATATTTATGATCCTAGAAATTGGGCTAATTTTGCTAAAAAAACAAGGGACATTTTAGTTGAAAAGGGGCCTATAAGAGAAATGAATCTTGATTTTCCTCTCAATAATAATAATAGACATTTTTCATATGCTTATTTTGTTTTTGTTGTAAGTTATTCAAATCTATTAGTAACAAAAGTTTGTTAGCAAATGAAGGTTTAAGTGATTGGAGGCATATTAATGAGAGACTCAAACAACATGAAAATAGTGCTCAGCATATGACTAATATGAATACTTGGAATGAACTGAGAATGAGGTTGGATAAAAATAAAACAACTGATAAAAGCTTGCAAGAATAGCTTATGAAAGAGAAAGAGCGATTGGAAACAAGTTTTACTTAGAATATTTTCAGTTGTGAAATGTCATGCTACTCATAATTTGGCTTTTCGAGGATCTAATGAAAAACTCTATCAAGATAGCAATGGTAATTTCTTGGGTTTGATTGAAATCATTGCGAAATTCGATGTGATAATTCAAGCTCATGTTAGATGCATTAAAAATCGTGAAATTCGTTATCATTATCTTGGGCATAAAATTCAAAATGAATTGATTTCTCTTTTGGCTGATAGTGTTAAAAGTTCTATAATTAAGATTATCAAAGAGGCAAAATATTTTTCTATAATTCTTGATTGTACCCTTGATATTGGTCATCAAGAACAAATGGCTCTAATAGTACGATATGTGAATATGTCAACTAATAAAATAAAAATTGAGGAGTACTTTTTAGAGTTTTTGAAGGTGGACGATACATCTGGATTGGGACTTTTTAATGAATTACAAGATATTTTGAAGTCTCTTGATCTTAATGTTGATGATGTAAGGGGTCAGGATTATGATAATTGTTCCAATATGAAAGGGAAGCACCAAGGTGTTTAAAAGCGATTTCTTGAAATAAACCCGAAAGCATTATATATGCCTTGTGCTTGTCATAGTCTTAATCTTACTCTTAGTGATATGGCACATTCTTGCATTAGAGCTATTTCATTTTTTGGAATTGTTCAACGCATATATTCATTATTTTCGAGTTTTACAAAAAGATAGAAAATTTTGCTTGATAATGTCCCTGAATTAACAGTGAAATTTTTATCTAATAATCGTTGGGAGAGTCGAATTAAAAGTGTTAAAGCTATTAGATTTCAAACCCCCAAAATAAGATTTGCTTTGTTGGAATTATATGAATCTTGTGATGATACAAAGTCAAAGAGTGAAGTGGAGAGTTTGGTCAATGCACTTGAGAGTTTTTAGTTTTTGCTTGGTATGGTAATTTGGTATGAAATTTTATTTGCTATAAATATGGTGAGTAAGAAATTTCAATCTAAGTCTATATGCATTGACACCACCATAAAGCAAGTGGAAGCTGTATTGTTATATTTTAAAAAGTATAGAGATGAAGGCTTTACTTCTAGTATGAATATTGCTAAAAGTATTGCACTTGATATGAATGTAGAGCCTACACTTCCAACAAAGCATCGTGTTATTAGAAAAAAAAAACAATTTGATGAAAATAATGAAGAGGATGAAGAAATTCAGTCAGGTAATGAATTATTTAGAGTTGATTATTTTTTAGTAATTGTAACATGACAATTACTTCCTTGAAGAGCAGATTTGAGCAACTAAAAACATTTGAAAGTATTTTTTGGTTTTTGTTTAATTCGAACAAGTTAAAGTCATTGGATGAAAAGAAATTGAGAGAATGTTGTGTTACTTTTTACTCTACCTTTTCTCATGGTGATTCATCAGATGTTGTTTTAAATGATTTTTTCTCTGAACTGAAAGTGTTGCAATTTACTTCATCGAATAAATTAATGCCAGCCACTAAAATTCTTGAGTTTGTCAAATCTACAGATTACTATCCAAATGTTTCAATTGCTTATAGAAATTTTTTAACGATCCCTGTGACTGTGGCATCAGCTGAAAGAAGTTTTTCAAAGCTAAAGTTAATCAAAACGTACTTGAAGTCGCCAATGTTACAAGAACGATTGAATGGTTTGACAATTTTATCAATCGAGAAGATTTTTTGGAGAACATTGATGTTGATGTTATCATTAATGATTTTGCATATCATTTCGAAAGGAAAAAAACTGAGGTTTTTGAAAAGCTCTCCGTCCTTTGGCCTTCGGCCAGGACTCCGACGATGGGGCTATTGCACTCGCCTCCGTAAGCGCCACGGTGCACGGCGGTCGGAGGCCAGCGATTCCGTTTTTCTTTGAACGTTGATCAAAAGGTAAAACCCCATTTTCCTTTATTTTATCACCTGTGTGTTTATTATTAACAGAAATAAATAAATAAATAAATAGAATAATGCGAATGAAGAAAAAGAAATCACCTCTGTTTAGGTGTTTTTATTTCAGTGTATATTTTTTTGCCTATATTCTCTGTATTCCCCTTTTTACAGATTTCATTAGGGCTTTATATAGCCTCTAAAAATAAATTGCAAAATTAAATACAAAAGATTTTATCTTGTTGTTTCTTGCCATTTCTTGTTGCTTTTCTTTCCTTTTTGCAGGCGGAAGACGAGAAATCCGGCGAAGATGAAGGCTGGACACGTGCGTGGTGTCTCGGCCATTGCTCGCGTCGATTGCAGCGCGATGGGTGCTGCCAGGCGCAAAGGCTGGACGAGTCCTGTGGCGCCTAGGGTTTCGAAAACCCTAGGTCTTCTAATTTCGGCTTTGAGTGTTGGGCCTTTTGGGCCGTGCTTCACTTGAGTCTGGGTATAGGTTAATTTAGGGTCTGTAAGTTGGTCTTGGGGTTTTGGGCTAGTCTGTTTAGGATTGTTTTGGGTTAAGTGTTTGTAACAGGTTTTGGGCTTTAAGCCCGTTTTATTGTAAATAGACTGTAAGAGACTATTTATTATTTTTTTTTTGTTTTTATTGATTTTATTCTGTTTCTGAACGGGCCGGGGCAAAAATGGGCCATTACAGCTGCTCCTCTTTGCTCATTGTCGTGAAACGAGAATAGAGCAAAGACTATAAAGGACCAATTTTGCCTGGTTTTGGCCGAGCTCTGACTTCTTGATCATCGCCTTCTTCAAACGGCTTCCAATCTAACTGCATCTTCAAGGGTACTGGAACTTCATCTTAGTCTGATGTTTTCAATCTGCTTCCAGCAACTTCAGGAAGGCCAAAATCAGCTATTTTCAATTTGATCCCTGCAAACTCAGGGATCACTAGACTGATGTCTTCAATCTACTTCCTGCAAAGCTCAGGAATGCCAGATTGGTATCTTCGACCTGCTTCTTGCAACTTCAAGAATGCCAGATTTGCTATCTTCAATCTGCTTCCTGCAAAGCTCATGAATGTCAGATTTGCTATCTTCAATCTGCTTCCTGCAAAGCTCAGGAATGCCAGATTGGCTATCTTCAGTCTGCTTCCTGCAAAGCTCAGGAATGCCAGATTTGCTATCTTTAGTCTGCTTCCTGCAAAGCTCAGGAATGCCAGATTTGCTATCTTTAGTCTGCTTCCTGCAAAGCTCAGGAATGCCAGATTTGCTATCTTCAGTTTGCTTCCTGCAAAGCTCAGGAATGCCAGATTGGTATCTTCAACCTTACTACATTGTCTTTTAGAGGACATAACCTGTAGAATGGGTATATGATTATGTCTAATAATTAGGATGCCTTGATCGAAATGCCTCAAATGCTCCTAATTAGATATGCTATGAATGTAAAAATGATATGAGTATGATTCCCGCTTAAAGTGTTATCACTCATTTATCTGTCAAGGTTTCATCTTCGTTCCCCTGGAAGTATCATTTTTTTGCTCAATTATTTTGCCCTGTGGTAATTCTAAGTCCACTCCACTCGAACCTTGGGACATGAAGTTTGTACCTCCCACTGCAACTTTAGGAGAATAACATTTGGCTTCTTTCATCCAATCTGTTACCACTCAGAGGTATAGAACTTGTATCATTTTCCATCAATTTGATCCGTTACACCATTCCCTGGGTGTAATGACCTGATGTATGTGTCTGAAATTTACATGAATGCAGGGTATCCCGACAATGATCTCCTTTTATACTTGGATTGACCTTGTTCGTCATTTGTCGATATGGTATCTCCCATGGAGTTGTCTTATCCAATAAGAATCCGAAGAGATATCAATTTCCAATGTTTCCAATCCCTTAGGCTTGGTGAGTTCTGAGCAATAGTCCTGTTTCAGATTCTCATATTATTTAAAAGCTTCCAGAGTAATATACGAAACTCCTTTTATGAAAGTGTTTTTAGTCCATTAATCATTATTTCAATAAAAAAAAAGAACACGAGAATGGACGAGAAAGAAATTATTTAGGAGCATAGCTCAGAAAAATAATTTAATCAAAGATAATCCAGGCAATAAAAGAAAATTGATTTGGGTGTATCTCAAAAGAATAAAGCAATCAAAGATAAGGAATCCAAAAATGGGTAAAATAGAAGCTATGTGCCCCAGATATCGCAGCCTGAGCTTCTTTGTTCCAACTCCTTAAGGACCATTTTAAACTCAATATGTGTTTTAGGGGATCCTGAGTACTTTGTTGATGCCCCAATACGTAACATACTTCCTCATTGTTAATTCAAATGTAGCAAGACTACTGTATGCCCTGCATTTTGGTCAAGATTTGAGCCGCCCTTTTCGGGTTTTCAACTCAAATCCCCTTTGGTCTCAAAGCGCCCTTTCCAGGTTTTCACCTTGGCCTCTCATTTTTCTTTTCTTTTCTTTCTTTCTTTCTTTCTTTCTTTCTTTCTTTCTTTCTTTCTTTTTTTTTTTTGCATTTGCATTTGTACTCAAGGCACCCTTTGCGGGTTTTCACCTTGGACCTTCCCCTTTCAGGTAAAATACTTCTTGTTTGAACCTGAATTCGTCGGATTAGACAAGTCTTTGTCATTCATCTTAGTCAATATCAATGCTCCTCTAGAATAGGCCTTTTTCAACATAAGGTATTTCCCAGTTTGGAATATGTTTTCCTCTGAAATTGTTTTGTAGAAAAAAGATCTGTTTCAACATCAGGTTCCCCCTTGTGGAATTCTCTAGGATGAACCTCTTTGTCGTAAACTCGCATCATCTGACAGTGATGGATAGCTTTTAACCTTTTCTTCTATTAGGTTCAATTGATGAAAACACTTCCAATCTATAAACCAATGTGTAAGATGTTGCCCCGGCAAAGGTCCTGGCCAATGTTCGATTAATCATAGAGAGTAGTGATAGCTTCTTATGCCAATCTTTACAAGTCTTAGCCCTCTTTTTTTTTTGGCAACTTTTGTTGCACTGTGATATGCTGCCTGATCTTTGGACCAACTGTAAACTTTGACTTTGTACAGTTATTTAAACGCGATCCTTTATGGCACTCTGCTAGCATCTGATCTTTTCCTTCATTTATTTATTTTTTTTGATGAATTTGATGACTTCAACCTTGTAACATTGGTATATGGAGCTACTTCCACTCTCTTAGTGAAGTAAACGATGACTATATCGATGAGTCAATATTGGCTAAAAGCTTTTGACGAGATTGGCCCAATTACATCCATGCTCCACATATGGAAAATTTGTAAAGAACTAGAGTAGGCATATGAATCTTGTCTTCTTAAATTCGGCATAGCTGACACCACCCCTTTCTATGTAGATCGACAATGCCCGATCCTCGTGTTTAGCCCGTATCCCAGGCATGTCCTGATATGATCGTGTAGAACATCTTTGAGTCTTTTTGAAAATAGCTCAATAATGTCTCGCATTATTTCTATGGTAAGCCGGGGTTCGATCTTCACCCCTTTCCTAGGCTCGCAATACCCAATGACCCTTTTGTAGAGTAAGGTCTATTTTTCATCTTGTTAAACCATTTTTAACAAGTCAAAAGGTATGTCACAATCTCTGTCATCTTCAAAATCCTGAGATCCCCTAGACCCATATCTTGTTCAAAAAGGGAGTCAATAACAACGTTGCTCATGTCATTGATATCTGGGTACCTAGGTATGAAGGCAAGAAATCCAAAGAATAAATGATTTTAAGGATGATTATTGGTATGGTCATGAAAGAATATTCTAAAAAAAACAAATGAATGTTCAGTATAAAATAAAAGATATGTGCTCAAACAAATGCATTTTATTGAAATAAAATTTTGAACATAAGCCTATTTCACAAAAGAGTTCTTATTGCCTCTAGGCTCAAGACAACAAGCATGTTTTAAACATTACTCTAGATTAGCCCTAAATATAGGGATCTCTTCCACAATCCCATTATTCAAAACACTTCCAAGTGCACAAGGGTTTGGAAACTTCGTTCTCTGATTCCCTATTTGATTTCTTCAAGGAGTAGCAACTTTCTTGTCTCTTCTTTCAACTACCATATTCACTACCTCATTAAAGTGATCAGGTTTTGATGGATCGTCGATTTCACAACTCCCATTTTAATAAACCTTTCGACCAACTTTTTAAACGCAGTATAGTTTTCAATTGAATGTCTCGTTATTCCCGCATGGTAATCACATTGAGCGTTCAAGTCATACCATCTAGGATATGGGGGCTGTAACGGCTTTAGATAAAATGGAGACACCACATGCGCGTCAAATAAACTTTGATATAGCTCCTTATACGTCATTGAGATTGGCATAAATTAGAGCTTTTTAGAGTTTTGCTTTGGAGAAACCTGATCGTTGGTAGTTACCATCCTTGGTTGGTTCATTGTAATTGGCTCCAAATGGCTCTTGTTATACCTACCGGTTCTCTTTTCCTTCTTCCTCAAGGCTTTTGAGGTCTATTCTCCCCCTTCTTTTGTTTCTACCAGAGCAACCAGTTTGGCTTGATCATCACTCAGGTTAAAACCTGAACCTATTGGAAAATTCAATAGGGCCGAAGTATGACATCGGGGTCCAATAATGACGGGTCCTCCATGCAGATGCGTGTCTGGTTGATTCGGGATACTTATTGGAGAATAAACAATATCTTCCTTATCTCCTCACTATTGTCCACTGAGCCCCTTCTTTTTCCAAGTCCTCTGGCTAGTAACTGAGTTAGTTGGGCTATCATATTCCTTTGGAATTCCCGCATTTCTTGTTGGATCTCGGTCAATTGCCCCTGCATCTGTATTTGCAGTTGCTCTATTCTTTCCAACCTTTGCTCCATGTTTTCCAGGTTAACTGAAATATTTTTACCTAATTAGGATCCTTTTGTAAAAGTCTAATGCAAATGATGCAATGTAATGCGAATGCATGAATGCAAAGAGGCATCGATTCTGATCAACTTCATTTTAGAAAACTTTATTAGAAAACAAAATCCTTTACATAAAACGGACTACTATATGCTTTCACCCTAAGTCCTAAAGTTTTGACTTTTCCAAGCAATGAAGCTAGCTCTTGACTATGATCAAACTGTTGCTCATATTTTCTCAACGTATCTGCCTGTGATGCCAAAGTCTGAAGATGACCGACTACCTCTCGAATCTGAACTATCGTTTCACCCATGAGGTAATCTCAACTCTTAACTTGATCATAAGAATGGTGAAGCTCTTCTTTCCAAATCTCCACTCTTATTTCAAGAAGCTCGATCCGGAGCTCACAGTTGTGCAATGCTGATTCTAACTCTTCAATCTTGTCCTCGATCTTGTTTAGATTTGACTTTAACTCGAAATTATAGTTTCGATGGTGACGAAGATACGGTCCAAGCTTAGCATTGATCTTCATAAGAAGACTTGTAAAATATTGATCATACACCCTAGCTGATGCCATACACTGAGTCACAATGCCCTACTCAAAAAGATTTTTCTGCTTCCATAACCCATAAAGATCAGAATTTTTCCTATCAGGGAGTAGACAAATAAGGAGCTGTGGAGCTCTAGGAAGTTTAGATTGTATCTGTTCAAACATTTTTCCAACTCTAACCATAGGTGAAAGACGTCTATTCTGGTTCATCTCTTTGAATATATCAAATGGGGGTCGATACGAACGAATCAAATCTCTTGCAATGTTGTTCACTCAAGCCAGTAATCTTGTGTTCTTGATTAGACGGACTAACTTTTATCCTCAGATTCTTCAGCACCCGTTTTGCCTTGTTCCAATCAAGAGAGTAAGGATCTCTAGCATTCTGATTTGCAAATCAACTACCAGACCAAGTTGAATTATCATTGTAGTTGATACATCGATATTTAGTGAAAGGCCTCCTTGAGTGGCTCTGAAACTTGAATGAAAACCCTTACAGCCAAGGACACCTCTTCCAATGTCTGTGAAGTTGTTCTAATTATCTTGAAAGATTGGCGAACAAGTAAGCATCCCTGTTTCGCAGCATGCTACCTTAAAATGATATCCAGCACCCTCAGTGCTTCTTGAAAGTTTTCAGATTCCTACCCGCGCACAGCATTTTGAATTGCTTGCATGGGTATCTTCGTAGCATAGCTAATCTCAACTTTAAAAGTCCTTGAATGATACAGTCTTCTTAGTCTCTTTCTTTCACACCCATTTGGGCTATCGTGGCCATCAGGGCTTGCATTTCTATTTTTTTTGGTAGGTACAACATCCTCAAGTACAACAGTAAACTCAAGCTTGTTGTTTGGTAACGGACTCATAGTAAATAAACTTTTTTCATCATCATTTCCATCATCTCATGCACTTTGTCAACCACTTTCCTTCCAACACCCTTAATATCCACAGGGTGACTATCTTCATATGAAAGAGAAATGCTGTAATGGTAGAAGTGCCCATCTGTACTCCCCACGCTCACTTTGAAGTGATTGGTGATTATAGTTACCTTCTGCCCTTTAGTTCCAACACCACGCCTTACCATAGGGTGTCGTACAATAATCTTCTTCGCATTCGATTCAGCTTTGATTAAAACAACATCAGGAAGCACAGGTGGTAAGGATTCTAACGTTGCCCCTTTTCCCTCTTGCTCAAACGAATCCATACCCTTCTTTCTCTAACTGCCTTTGCTACATGTGAACGATTGTATTGTCTTCCACTTTATCAAGGAATTTTTTCTCCATAACCAGCTTTCTAACTTAGAAACTGACCGTGAATCGATACCTCTTAAAGTATGAAATGATATGCACAAAAGAACAAAACACAACAAGTTAGTACCATGGAATATAATGCAAGTAAAATAAACAAACACCTATCTGGGTGACCACTTAAGTTTGACATAGTTCTTCCTAAAGTGGGCTCTTAGGGTTCACTATAAGTGGTTTGGTTCTAAAGTTAAGGTACCCGAACCAGCAGATTCCTCGATCCTCACCCATTATAGGCTTATACGGACCGAGTTCAGTTCAGGGGAATACATTTCCCTATGACTGCACGGAGATGAAAATCTCATGAAGACATAGGATGTATCCCGAAAGCAGTTCACTATCCTGCATAGAGGTGAAAACCTCACGAAGGAGTAGCTTCTCGCTCCCACTTAAGGGTGTGACCACAACGGTCATGCAATGCAATGCAGAGATATTTTATACAAACAGAATCGCATGCAAATAAAAAGGATCATAATTTTTAAACCAAATTTTTAAACACGGACATAAGGACATGAAACTATCGATTTTACGGCTTGACTCTCTTATTGGTCCCCAATGAAGTCGCCAAGCTGTCGAAACCATTTTTAAAGTTTGATTTTAAAAACGGGGATCAACTTTAAGAAAATAGAAATGGAGTCGCCACCAATCCCTTTTTACATAGGTGTGATTGGATCACCTTAAAACGTTTTATTTTAAAACATTTGATTTTGGTCCACGAAAAACAAGAAAATGGGTTCGGGAGTCGGTTACATATGAGGAAGGGTTAGCACCCTCATAACGCCCAAAATTTGGTACCTAATCGATAAAATCATGTCCAAATGTTTGAAATTTAAAATTATTTAAAAAAATATGATTTCTAAAAAGAACTTCAAGCCATTTAAGTTAAAACTTGAGATTTCTTTGTTCCGAAGGAATATAAACATCACATCCAGTACGTTAGGACACGATATTTTAAAACCTTCGTAATCAAAATCATCTCACGGTTTATAAAACTTGTAAAAGGATATTTAGTTATTTAGCCAAACGGAAAATCGCAACCCAGTACGTTAGGGCACTATTTCCCGAATTTCTGAATACCAAAACATTGCCTTATTTTCAAAAACCTTACCTCGAGATAACATAATGTCACATCCAGCACGTTAGGACACAACATTTTGAATTCCCGAGAATAAGTTTTTATTTGAAATGAGAAGGGATATTTAATATTTGAAGTTCCACGAGAAAAATCGAGACCCAGTAAGTTAGGGCAAAATTCTTCTCGAGGTCCCTAAATATCACATATCACCGTTTAAAAAAAAAATCTTTAATTTAAAAAGTATTTTTATAAAAAATGGTATGAGTAAGACATTGAATAATACATTATAATATACATGTTTAATAACAATTTTACATAACTACAAATTTTGCTAACAATTAATAATGAAAAAGAAATAATATGACATGAATAAATAAATTATAAGAAAAAAAATGTTAGAGCAATAATATACAAATATAAAGATACAAATAAATGTATATAATAATTAATAAAAATCATAACATATAATAAAATCATATAAAATAATTAATAATATATAAAGATTATACATAATAAAAATAATCAATAAATAATAGATATAATAATTTTAAATAAAAACATATATATACATAATATATTAATCATAAAAATTATATATGTAATAAACAACATAAATAAAATAGGTTATATATTATAATAAATTTTAAACAAAAAATAATATATAATATAATACTATATAATATACAAGTTAAAATCTAATATAATAGATAATATGTAAATTATAAAATAATATATAAATTATTAAACCAAGTAAAATAATAGATAATAATAATAATTTAACATGTATAAAAGTAATACATAAAAAATATATAGATTTATATATATATTTCGTACAATAAACAAAATTAATACAATAATAAAACAGTTTAATATAATAAAATAATTAAGTATAAAATTAGATTAATTAAAAAATAAAATAAAAAGGTTTTAAAATGAATAAGGATTAAAATAGCAATAAAATAAATAAAAAGGATTAAATTAAAAAAAGTGTTAAACCACGAGGACTAATATGAAAAATATACCAAATTTAAAAACGACAACGTTTTGAATTTAACCTTTGAAGAGTCTGAGGGACTAAATTTGAATAAAATAAGCTTTAAGGCAAATTTAATAAAAAATAAAAGTGCAATTTGGACTGAATTGAAATTGAAAAAATATGCGGAAGGACTGAAAAGGAACTTAGACCATTCACTTAAAAACACGCGGATCCTCTAGTCTATCGGGTCGGATTCGGGCCAAAGGTTTATACGGCGTCGTATTGATGCTTATTGGTTTAAGCTTAAACGACGTCGTTTAACCATCGCTATATAAGTTAAGAAAATAAAGAAAAAAATCATTTTTATCATTTCGAAAGGAAAAAAGACTGAGGTTTTTGAAAAGCTCTCCGTCCTTCGGCCTTCGGCCAGGACTCCGACGAGAGGGCTATCGCACTCGCCTCCGTACGTGCCACGCTGTATGGCGGTCGGAGGCCAGCGATTCCGTTTTTCTTTGAACGCTGATCAAAAGGTAAAACCCCTGTTTCCTTTATTTTATCACCTGTGTGTTTATTATTAACAAAAATAAATAAATAAATAAATAGAATAATGCAAATGAAGAAAAAGAAATCACCTCTGTTTAGGTGTTTTTATTTCAGTGTATATTTTTTTGCCTATATTCTCTGTATTCCCTTTTTTACATATTTCATTAGGGCTTTATATAGCCTTTGAAAATAAATCTCAAAATTAAATACAAAAGATTTTATCTTGCTGTTTCTTGCCATTTCTTGTTGCTTTTCTTTCCTTTTTGCAGGCGGAAAACGAGAAATTTGGCGAAGGTGAAGGCTGGACGCGTGCGTGGTGTCTCGGCCATTGCTCGCGTCGATTGCAGCGCGATGGGTGCTGCTAGGCGCAAAGGCTGGACGAGTCTTGCGGCGCCTAGGGTTTCGAAAACCCTAGGTCTTCTGATTTCGGCTTTGAGTGTTGGGCCTTTTGGGTCGTGCTTCACTTGAGTCTGGGTATAGGTTAATTTAGGGTCTGTAAGTTGGTCTTGGGGTTTTGGGCTAGTCTGTTTAGGATTGTTTTGGGTTAAATGTTTGTAACAGGTTTTGGGCTTTAAGCCCGTTTTATTGTAAATGGACTGTATGGGACTGTTTATTATTTTTTTTGTTTTTATTGATTTTATTCTGTTTTTGAACGGGCCCGGACAAAAATGGGCCATTACAAATATCTCTTAAATAAACATAACTATTCAAGTAATATTGCTTGAATAGTTAGACTTCTTTGTCAAAAATCAAGTGATATAACTTTTGATTAATAACAAAAAGATATAAATTTTGATTAATTACACTCTTTCATTTATAGTAATTGGAACACTATAAATATTTGAAAATGTTCCAACAATCTCTCTTATTTTTAAAATATTTTAGATTTTGATAATCTTGGAAATCAATTTGCATAAATGAAAGTGTCTTACGAATGAACCTTCACTTAGTGAAAACATGTTAAAATTAATTGAAATTGCATGGTAGACTAAACTTTGAACCAGCTATTCCATTTGATTAACCGAACACATCTCACATGTAACACCTGTTGAATGGTGCATTAAGTATAGTATATTCGTTTCTAAACTTGTAATTTTTTCGAACAGATTGAATAATAAAACAAATTCATGGATTGCATTAATATACTTTGTATGATTGTCCTCGTATGGTTTTTGCACGCAAAGCAAAATGGTAGCAAATATTGCTCATTGGTTGCCTAATACTAAGCGGTATTACATGGTTGAATCGTAATACGGAAAGACAGTTTGTATTAATAGGCGAACCTAAACATGTTCTTAGTCTAATCGAAAACAAGCAAACTGATTGAAAAACTAATATGTCATCTATCAAGTCCAATTATGGAAATGTTTTATCTTGGGCATCGGAGCGGATGACTCCCAGAAGATAAAGATATAGATGTGACTGACTAGACTGATAGTATATCAAACAAGACCCAAGAAAAATAGATCCTAAATCTATTTATAGATTTATTCACTTTTAGTGTTCATAGTGTGACATAACTAAATCCTGAGTGGATGACGGACTATATATGTGTGACACGTACACTTTGATGTAAGTAAAGGTCTAAGTTTGAATAGATAAGGAACTAAATGCTAGTGTGTTGGGTGTACGACTTTTGCAGTATGTAGCGGCATTCACAAAAATGAAATTCATAGCCCGAAACGTGGGTAAATGATATCCTCTTATTGGAATTATATGGTTGATGAAAAGTAAACGTGGCCACGGGTCGTTCGTCTTTGTGATAGATGACTTGTTCACTATTTGATAATGATTGACTTTTCATGAAAAAAGATGTAATGGTTACCAAGAGATAAAATATGATCATATTGGGAGAATAGGTATTAACCCAAAGAGATTAAGGATATCCTATTAAGGTAACAAACTTATGGAAAGGTTATTGGACGAGCACTAATTGAGTTGCTTTCACAATGGTATGCCATTAGAGAGAGCTCAGTCATGATACTATAGTAGAATGACTTTGTGACTAAATGAGTTTATAATTAATAGGCGAAAAGTTGGAACTTAATTATAAATCATTTGGGCCTCAATTGCATATGTCAAGTCGGTCCCTCTTCTAGCTCGTTGAAACTAGAAATGAATTGCGTGTTGAGTCAAACTGAACAGAGTGAATAGAAATAGAGAAATGGAAAACATTCAGGGAATGATTATGATTTTCTCCAAAATGAAAATGAAAATAGAGAAAATGGAATCATTTGAAAATGAATTTGATTTTCTCAAAATGGAAATGAAAATGAGAAATGAATTCATTTAGAAATGGATAATGAATTCTCAAAAATGATCACAAGATTGAGTTTATGTTTTTGAGCTATTTTAAAGCCCGAAAATGAAAATAACTCATACAATCATAGTGAACAAGTTGAATGGTGAAATATTAAATATATTTTCTTAGAAATTTTATCAGGGGTAAAATTGTCATAATTTTATATAGGGTAAAATTGAGATGAGAAAATTATTTAATTAAATATAAATATTGAATTTTATTTTAGGAAATATAAAACAGAATCAAGTTGGATCAGATCAAAAAGTACTTGGTCGAAAAGCTTGTGACGTACTCGTAATTGGACCGATGTGAGATAGACCCAAAATTCCCTTATGGAATATGAAGGGACGACAACCGTGGTAAGAATACTAGGGGTGTACCACCCATCCTAATCCTACTATAAGTATGGAGTGTTTTTTTTTATTTAAAATAAATTTCTCTAATTCAATAAGGGTTTTACCTTCTCTCCCTATAAATAGATGACATCAGTAGGGCCATTTACACAACTTTAAGATATCGTTTTTCTTCCAAAGAATATAGAGACTTTTATTCTCTAAGAATTAAATATATTTTCTGAAATAATTATTCTACCGGTTTCTATTTGATAAGAGAATTTTTGTTTTTATCCCAAAAGAAAAGAAAATTATTCAATTTGATCGAGCCCACACTCGAGGTAATTTGTGGTATGAGAATAACGAAAAAGATCGTTCGGTTGAAAGCTGGAAATGAAAAGAATCTATTTATTTGAAAAAACATATATGATTTCAATTTCGGGTTTATTGCTATAAATATCACAAATCGGGTCAGTTTTTAAAATTTTTATTTTTCGTTGTGCAAGAAAACCTATAACGCCCCAAAATTTCAATTCTTGAGTGTTGGATTTTTTTCGTAATTAAATCTCTGTATATGTGGTTTTGTGCTCTGCTTATGTGGGAGAGGTCAGGAGTTTGAGTCGCATCTTTAGGATTTTGCTATTTTATTCTAAGCAACCCCAATTCTGGGATTCCATAATTAAGTTTAATCCAATGCAAACCTATGTCAAGAATGAGCCTGTTGGTTCACTTGTATTCTATTTGATCCTGTGTTTAAGTCTCAGAGTGTGCGATAAGGGAATAATTTTGCTAACCGCTGGAAATCCATTTGGTGGTTAACTTAGTTTCTTTTTGAACTAGTTTCCATCGTTTATTTTTTATTTCTTTCCATTTTCTTTTCTTTTTCTTTTTCTTTTTCTTTTTCTGTTTCTTTTTCTTCTTGTTTTTCTTTTTGCTTATTTCCATAATTGACACTTGGTTAATCGGGAGTTCTTCGTTGTTCATTGCGTCGATTGTACGGTTGTTGTGTAAGTTCTGTCGTTATTTCATTCCGTCTCTGCGAGTTTTCGTTTTGTTATTGTTTATTTTGTCGAAACAAGATTTTTGGTTGTTTTACTCGAATTATCTGTTTAAGTACTCAATTGGTTACCTTTTAAGGCAAGGATCTTATGGGAGACGCTCCTCCATCACGCTAATTCGATTTTCCTCTTTTACGTGCAAGGTGAGTGTGTGAAATTGAGTTGGGGTTGTGTCGAAACTTTTCGACATAATTGGTGATATGACAATCTTAACAATGATTTGAGAATAATTGTATAATTGATTATTGGATGGTCTCTTTAGGTTCCAGAATTCTTCTACGTTGTTCCTACTCCAAAGCTATAGCAAGTGCATATCGAAAACCTGAGTTTTAACGAATTTTGAAAGCTAGAAAACATGGTTTCGATGCCACACGATCGTATGCCAGGCCATATAGTAGGCCATGTGTAACACACTGTTCACCAAATACGAGTCACACGGGCGTGTGCTCAGGCCGTGTGTGGTCAGGTTAGTGTAGAGTTCACACGGGCGTGTGTCTAGGCCGTGTAACTCACTGAATAAAGGATAAGGCTCACATAGGTTAGGGACACGGGCGTATGTCCAGGCCGTGTGACTCACTGTTACTTTTGGAGTCTACACGGGCCAGAAACATGAGCGTGTGTCTAGGCCATGTGACTCACTATTTGCAAATTTAGGGCCACAACGGGTAGGCACACGAGCATATGCCATGCCGTGTGGGGTTATCCGAGTATGTGGGTCAGATCCGAAGTTTATTTCTGAGGCTGTGAGCGTTGCCTAATGCGAGCATCGTTTTCGTAGTGCACTAATGACCTATATTAGACTTTGTATTGCTATATGATAAATCTGAAACGGAACTGTGAGTATGCAAATGGATACAAAATATCATGACTGTTTATGACATTGGCCTGTACTATCTGCTTATGAATTGAATCTGTATGACTATATGTACATTTTGACATCTATAATTTACATTTGCATTGGGCAGGAAATGTGAAAATGAGGAAGTGATCTATTTTGATTCAGTGGCTAAAGCCACGATTACATGTGATTTTGGCATCTTATTGCATCTCTATCTGACAACTAGTCTGCACCTCTTTGAACGTGTCATAATGACACGTCTGGTGTGTAGGGTTGGATAGGTATTAAATGCCCTTCATGGTATGTTGGGATGGTCAGAGATTGTGTGTAACGGTGGGCGTAGGAATATCTACATCTATTTCTAATCTGTGTCGTATATGAACTGGAATCGTTCTGATACAATACTGATACATTAAATCTACACTAGGTATTCTCTAATTCTGATTGACATATGAAACTCAATAGTTTACTATTGCAATGATACTTTTATTTTAATCTATTACGATTCTATGATGAGTTTTAACTCATTTTGCTTCAACGGTATCTCAGGTAATCCACAGTCTTGAGCGGGTTGGTGTGGTGGAAGCTTGGTCAACTTATTTTATCTTTATTATTATCATAAGTAATTTCAACATACTCTAGTAATATGACCTTGTTGTTGTTGGACTAATGGTTGATCTTTGTAACTGCTTTAACTGTCAAATGATTTCCTCTATTTATGTTTATAATATGGGTTTCTTTAGTAGTGTCATTGTAACTCTTCAGATTTGGTCTGGACGCCCAGGATGAGGTTGAGGTGTTACATTTAGTGGTATCAGAGTCAGGTTAGTCAACTCTTAGACTGTGTTTTGGGCTCATAATGTGTGTTAAAAAGATAGTTAAATGAAAATACGATATCTAAGCTAATCTAAAACTGATTTTCTCGTACATGACCGACCCTTCGATGCTGAACCTGTAAGTATTTTTATTTTGTTATGATGATTAACGGAAACACTGTAGTAATTAAACTGTTATTTGGTTAAATACTCTTATATGAGCTAGTAAGGTCACTCTGTTGAAATTCTGAGCTGATCTGTGCACTCTGACATTGTAGATAGATTGCTATTATGAGTTCGAGTGGTAATCGTGGACGAGGAACTCGTAGGCATCATGGACGCTAAGGAGGAGCTCGAACGGAGTCATCCTCTATAGGCAGTATGCATAATTTGGAGACCAGTGAGAAAATTGGTACTCCTACTACTGAGACGAGGTCCCAGACTCCGATGGCTGGGGACAACGCACTGTCCCAGGCCATGATTCGGGCATTAGAGCGGGTCACCGAGACCTATTCTGGATCTGGAGGCCGAGGGTCGGTTACTGGATGACTCCGATTGAACGGTGCTGAGCTATTTAGGGGCGTTATTAGAGTCGCCCCTACTGTTACTAAATATTGGCTAGAAGCCACCGAGCGTATCATGACTGACATTGACTACACTCCCACTCAGAAATTGAGGGGTATTGTATCACTGCTCTAGGATGAAGCCTACCAGTGGTGGCTGACGGTTGAGTAAGGTGCTTAGCCTGAGCAAGTTAGTTGGAACTATTTTAAGAACGCCTTCTAGAGCAAGTATGTGGGGGCGAGTTATGTGGAGGCTCGCCGACGCGAGTTTATGAGTCTGATTCAGGGTCACCAATCTGTGGCTAAATATGAGGCCGAGTTTCTACGACTGATCAGGTATGCGCGGGCTCTGGTAGTGTCTGATTATGATAAATGTGTGAAATTTGAGGAAGGGTTACAGTATGATCTGAGGGTTCTGATAGCTCCTCAGAGGGAGTGAGTTTTTACAGTTTTGGTTGATAAGGCGGAGATTGTAGAAGAGGTGAAACGCAATGAGCGCGAGCGGCATGACCGCAAGAGAGATCAGAGTAAAGTTAAAAGGGATTCAGGTTATTCTGGTTCTGGACAGCGCCTTAAGAAACGGGTGAGGTTTGATAGGCCTCCAAGGATCGAGGCATCAACTACAGTGAGCGAGATTCAGCTCTGTAGTGACTGTGGGAAGTGTCATCCGGGTGAGTGCTGGAGGAAGTCAGAAGCATGTATCTGTTGTGGGTCGATGGAACATCGGGTCAGGGATTGTCCCCATTGACCAGATCAGGTGCCAACTGCGGCACAGACTCCAGCTCAAGGTTCTATTCAGCCTACGAGAGTGGTTCAACAACCACCTAGGGGTCATGGTATTGGTAGAGGGGGTAATGGTTTAGGGAGAGGATAGAGAGCACCTGGTAGAGGTGTAGGTCAGACTGGGACTCGACAGCCAGCACTGGTTTATACGGCAAGACGTCGTGAGGATAGTGATGACGCTGACGTCATAGTAGGTACATTTTTTATTCATTATGTTCCATACTTTGCTCTCATTGACATTGAATCTACTCACTTGTATATATGCAATACTGTTTCTGCAAATCTGGGTATCGCTACTGAAAATACTGTTAGAGAGTTTTCTGTGATTAGTCCTTTGGGTCAGTTAGCTCGGGTTGATAGAGTATATAGACAGGTACCCTTAGAGATTTAGGGTATGGTATTTCCAGCCGACCTAATGGAGTTGCTTCGTCATTGGAATATTCAGCATATTTCTAGAGAAGACAATAAATTTGCAGACAAGATTCCGAAGGTAGTATGGGATAGAAGAACTTGTTTATGGTTGATGGAGGAGTCCACTCAAATGTCTTTTGTTTAGTGTTTTAATTTTGAGTTGTATGTTTTTTTTCACCAAAAAATAAGTTAACAAGCAAATGACTTTTTTAATGCAATTTGACAATTTAAGTAACTAATTGAGTGCAAAAAAAAAAAAGGCTTAATTGCTTTTTCTAAAAAATTTTGAAGGCCTTTTTTATGCATTTTAAAAGTTCAAGTACTCAATTGAATGCAAAAAAAAAAAAAAAAAAGCAAGGACTTAATTGCCTTTTTTGAAAAAAAATTGAAGGTTTTTTACTTTTTAAATTTTTCTTAACAACAATTCTAACATATTTTTAAAAATATTTAATTTTAAATATAAATTATTAAAAATATTACTTATTGGATCATTTCCGGTATACAAAACTAAAACAAACCTCTCTGGCATATATAAACAAATTTTATAAAGGTCCTACTTTCCGTGATTTTCTCAATAATCCATCAATTATTCAGGGAATAATAAGAGTCCCATTAAAAAATACAGGGAAAAAAAAAACCAAAAACATCCATTAATTTTTTTAAAAAGGTGAACTTTTGAAGGAAATTTAAAGTTACCGTCTTAGTGCCATATTCTATGGCTTGTTCAGTGTGTAAAGTGCCATTCTTTCCGGTGATCACTTGGCAAATGACGCGAGAAGAAGACGAGAAGAAGAGGAAGAGGGAGAAGTGGGGAAATTAGGGGTTTGTCAGGAGAAATCTTGGCAGGCAAAAGACTGAAATAAGTCGTGATGCTCGTCTAGCCATTGCTGTTGCTGCTGAATCTGATTCAGTATCGGATCTCCCTTTGCTTTTACTAATTTAATAGTTTTAATGATTAATATTTTAAAATTATTGTTAATGAAACTTAAAAAAATCAAAAGGGTATTTTAGCTATAATTTAAACACCAAATTAATAATTAATCATTTAGATTAATACACATCATCATTTAAGCTAATTTGCACCTTTTGAAATATAAAAACTACTTTGCTAATTTTTTTCAATAGAAAGGCACAAATGCAATCAGCCCCTAAATACAAGGACTTCTTTGATATTTTTATCGAAACAACCTTAATCAGAACTGATTAACTAAAATATTTAATTTCAAAAAATTTAAATAAATTGAAAAAATATAATAGCTTGAAGACCAAAAAAGAACAAAAGGCAGAGTTAGGTGGCCAATTCTTTAGTTTATCAAAAAGAATAATTTCATGTTCCAGGATAAAATTTAAATTTTAACTAAAAGGCTAATCTGAACATTTCAAAAGGTATAAAAGCTAGGCCGAAATGCAATTTGACCCAAGTACAAGGGCTTCCCTGGTACATATACCAAAAAGAGGCCTATGCACGGTCAAATAGGTCTACTTTTTAATCCCCAAAGCAAAAGGAAAATGAGAAATGAATCAAAACTTTATTCAGGATCCCAGTTAACAAGATAGACCAAAGCAAAACAAGCATTTCAATATCAAAAAGACAAACGAGACTTGTAAACTGATTAATTTCTTGTTCTCATATTATAGAAACTATTCCACTAGTCATAGAATGTGAAAACAGGGGAGGAGGACAAAACAGAAGCGCATTAGAGCATGATATTTCACTAATTTTCCTTCCACCCACAACTCAAAACACCAAAATAACTAAAAAGACAGCACCATAACAAAGTTGAAAACATTGTCTGCAACAAATATCTAAATCAAAAACTAAAATTACTGAGACACACCCAACCACTTAGAGAAGTTCTCAAACTCTGTGTAATCACTGTCGGAGATCATAGTCTGATACCATGCTTTGCCTGCTGACTTGATTGCTGTTGCCTCCTCCTGAATCGTCCACAAGATAGCATTCAAAAAAAAAAACCAACAAGGGATTCTTAGAATTACGATACAAAATAACAACACATCTAGAATCTATAATACAACTAGGAGTTCTTGAACATGAACAAACATTCAATGGCATGCCAGATATAAAGATTGATAAGATACTCAATCAAGCCTGAGAAAGAAATGAAAAATAAATGAAACAAGTATAATTTGAATAGCACAAATTATCAAAATAAGCACAGAGCAGCAAAAGCAACAGCCATTCCAAGTAATTTTATGCCCAAATTAATTATCAACAAATGATAAAATCATCAATGCATAAAAACTTATAAAATATAGAAATTGACTGATGCACTTTAACAAATTGTTTAAACTTAAACCAGATAAGTGAAATATCTCATACAAGTGTAATATCTGCCAAATGTTAGTCAAGCAAACCGAGTACGGTATAAAGAAGCAACATTCAATAAAGGTAATATCTCAACAAACGAAACGCGTACAATAAACTATATACACTATTTCTAGGAGGCCTACACCAAAACAGAGTAATCTCATAAGCACAACCACGATATTCATTGCAATTAATGGAACAACTATGAAGCAGTAATAAGCAAAAACATAAAATTTAAGGAGCCAAACATACAAAGCCATTACACAATTATCATCATTCAGGAAACATTCAAAACCAAAACGAACTTGATATACCTTAGAAATGGGCTTCCTCTTCTTGTCAAGCTTCTCCTTCTTAGCCTTAACACGTTGTGCCTCGGCTAAAAGAGACATCCTCCTAGCAGTCTTCGCATATGGGTTCAACTTCAGCATAGCATTCAAGTTCTTGAGTGGGTTCTTCTTCAAAGGTGCCCTCTTGATCTCCTTCTTAATGGGCTTCACAACCGACTGCACCTCATCAGAGTTGATAATCCTACCCAGATCAGCGTTCACCATCTTAGATCGAGGCAGTACATACCCTTTCTTCTTCTCAGAAGGCTTATCAAATGACCCGTAAATTGTGTCCAGCTTCTCGTAAGCCGATTTGGTCCAAATAATGAACCTTCCAAGGTGACCACCAGGTGCCAGTTTCAACAGATTAAGCCTCTCCACGTTGGCAACCTCCACTCCAGGAATATTACGGAAGGCTTTAACAAGCTTAGCTCCCTCAGTTCCGTAAACAATCAAAGGACCTTTACGGGAAATGTACCTCCGATTCCTCATTTTTCCTTTTCCAGGTCGGATTCCTTGGCTGTCCTTAGCCTTTTCAACATCAGGATATGCTCCGATCTGTTTCAAAACCTTGATTGCACCCGAGGTTTTCTCAACGCTCTCAACAGCGTCAGAAATGACCAGCGGCATCTCCGGTACAGCCTCAATGCGGTGGCCACGTGCCATGACGAGGGAAGGAACAGCGGAGGCGGCGATGGCGGAAGCAACGGCGTAACGCTTCTGGTTAACGTTGATTTTCCGGTGCCAGCGGCGCCAGATCTTGGTAGGAGCAAACATGCGTCCACCGCGACACATGTTTCCGAAAGCACCTTGGCCTGCACGGTGAGTACCCCCACCAGGAACACGAGGGATACGCGAGACGGCACGACCGGTACCCCAGGATTCAGCTGAAGTTTGGTGACCAGCGCGTTTGGAGACGGCATATGGTTGACGGCTGTTTTTGGATATATTGTCGTGGACGAAGGTGACGATGTCGGGTCGAATCGAGGCTTTCATCACATCAGCAAGAGGAACGGTTGGGGTGGCATCAGTAGCCATGTCAGACTCTATGGTTTGGACGGAGACAAGAGGGCGCGCGGCGGCGGCCATTTTGTAGGGTTTGGGGGACGAGGGGGAGTGAAGATGGAGTAGAATGAAGAACAGAGAGGAGCGCTAGGGTTTTGAGAAGTGTGGATTATTTATATTCTGTTTTATTAGGAAAAGGGCCGATGGGTAACTAATTTTGGGCTGCTGACCCGAATATAATAACTCTGACTCAAAACTTAATGTACTTTATGGGTCCATCATAGGACAGCCCGTCCAAAATAGTTAATTATATTTGTTTCTTTCCTTAAAAATTATTTCTAAATATATTACTTTTTAAAAAAAATTAATATCTTCTCATGTTTGAACGATTTTGCATAAAGTATTTTTTGTTTTTAGTAAATGTATTTTTTTAATTTCTTTAAGGCATTTATCGGAGCGAGCTCAGTAACTAATCTTCCACATTCTGTAAGCTCATTAAGGGGATAGATGTTGACCACAAGTTTTAAAGTTGCTCCATACCCAGAGCGAAGATCAAATCCTAGACCACTGGTTAAGGTAGGAGAGACTCTTACCATCTCACCTAACTTTCATGCTTGGTAAAAAGATTTTAAGTTATTTTCAATGAAATAAACATAACATCAATCATATTTGTTACAAAATATTAGAAAAATATTTTTATTTGACAACTGGAATTTATTTTATAATAAGATAATACTTTATAATAACTAATATCTCATATACCTTTAGTAATAACCAATGTCTAATTAAAATTTAATTTGAAGTACCAATAGGTGGTTGGGACAACTAAAAGTAGAGTTCTTCCTCCCAAATATTTGAACTAAGTTCGAATCTCGTAATCCTCATTGCACCGAACAGAATTCGTATTAAACTCACACATGTGATTAAAAAAAAATTGAAGTTATATATTATATATATATAAATGGATAACAATGCATTGGAGCTCGAAATGATGCATAAAGCTAAGTGGAATTTAAATTATAATATGCATTTTATAGTTTAAAAAATTTATTATAATCTAAAAAAATATTTCCTACTAAATACTTATAAATTTTAGTATATATTATTAAAATATTAATATAAAATATTAAGGATATATTTTAAATTTAAAATTATTTTAATGTTAAAATTTATTATTAAATAACTTTATTAGAATATTATTAAATATAATATGTATGTTTAATAATATTGAAAATTATAATATTTAAAATTATTAAATATTAATATAAAATATGAATTATTTTTCGTTAATTAGTAAGTCATTTTTATTGATCAAATTATTTTTCATAAAACAAACATAAAAAAATATTAAATTCATTTTTGATAAATCATTTTCTACCAAACAAACACATTTCAAAATTGCTAAAAGATCTATCAAAATATTTATTTTAAAATAAACAATTATAATGAAATAAATAAAATATTGATTAATAGGGTATAATTTCACACGGGGAGGGAGAAGAGCAGCGTATCCCACATTTTACATATTTAAAAATAAATTTTAAACTGTAAACAAAATCTTGAGTGAAATGGTAAAGACCTTGATATCAACCCTTTAGGTAACATCAATTCTAGATTCAATCACTATACAACACATATGCCTTCAAGACCTAAACAATTATTACGCCCTTTTATATATATATATATATATATATATATATATATATATATATATATATTTCGGAATATGTTTATGTTACATAAACTTAAAATTAGTGAAAAATGATCAATTGGCATGAGTATTGTTGTTAATATAAGAGGGCGTAGGTTTGAGTGCGCTGAAGCGTATTATCCTCCTATTTATGGGTTGAGGAGAGGCTATAGGTAAGTTTTAGGTATTGTGTCAAAAAAGAATATATATGACCGGAATTTATAATGAGATTGTTCAAAAATAAAAACTAGTGAAGAATGATTAGTTTTAAGATGTTCTAACGTATGCCAACAATTCATTGGTCAAGTAAAGAATTAATAAGCTACTATTCCATAAGAAAAAAAAATGTTTTTTCAAGGTTTTAATTATCTTTCACTAAATCAGAAACATCATCTCATGTTTGAAAATACCAATAATCTTAGATTTATAGTTGTTAATTCATAACAATAATAATTGTGATAATTTGTAATATCCCATACTCGTCTCGATCATCGATATAATTAGGAGACGTTTCGAAACGTTTTCTTAACTTGTACAAACATTTTCTTTTAAGAAATATCTTTTGAAAGCTTAATAAAAATTCTTTAAAACATATCTCAACCATTCAAGAAGCTTGAGTACATTTATAAAATTTTTAATAATTTTTTGAAGGTTTGGCATATACCAAGTGTTTGAAGTTTATCGACTTAAATCAATGCCATTCAAGTTAAAGAAAAATACGAATTTTATGATAACTTAAGATTTAAAACAATTTAAATAAAATTGTAGAATACGATAAAAATCATCTTGATAGCTTTAAAATCACCTTCAATCATTAAAAAAACATTTTGTGGGTGATTGAAGATGTTCGGGGTCACTTCTAGGCCTTGGAGGGGTCAAAATACCCAAAATAGTGCAAAAGCCCTATTCAGGCAACAAGGTATTGGTACCTTGGGCATAGGTACTAATGCCTATGCATGGAACTGTAGTTTTTTTTACTACTAACTTGTTACGGTCCTATACTTAACATTCTTCATTCAACATAATTTCTTATCAATCAAGCAAACAATCATAAGGCTTATTTATGATCTTCATATTTTGAACTTAGTACTTCCTCTCCACTAATGTAGGTGTCATAATCATCAAATCAATAGGTCTTTTATAAGGTTGTAATGGGGCTCGGTTAAAGGTAGGGATTTTAAGAGATGAGACATTTCGGTTTCAAAATCTTAACCTTTAACTTTGTCTTGGATTTCTCGAAATACAACCTTTTTCTTTAAGTGAACATTTGGAACACCCCCAAACTTATTTTGAACTCAAGCTCATACATTTTCTTTTTGGAGACTGAGCAAACTTTTCTTCGCTCTTTTTTTTTTAAGCATGAGCACATACGTATTTTTGAAAATTTCCTCAAATATTGATTACCAAGACAACTTTAGTTAAGATGGGTGCACAAAATTAGGATAACTTAAAAAGATGGTAATGTGGCTATTAATGTAGGTTCATTGCAATAAACAGGCTTTTAAGCTTAAAATTACAGTTTCAAGGGTCTAATATCATAGGGTTGGCTTGAAAAGGCTCAAACGATCCAAAGAAATAGTGCCTATATCATTTTAGATTTTTATGTCTCCTAGGATTTCGCCTCAAGAAAGTTACTAAGTCAATTCTAAAGATATAAACCTTCATGCATGTCTAATCTCAAGAGAAACTAAGTTTTCATTGCAAACATTACTAATACTAAGATCATTCAAGCATTCCATTCTTCATGATAACATACTTTCACTCAGGTATAATCATCATTCATACTTGCATACAAACTATCTCATTAAAAAAATGTCCCTAAACATTCATTTATTAAAACATACTTATGAAAGAAATGATTGAAACATACTTGAAACATTTTAAAAATTTGAGCAATTTATTTGCCTTACCCCCTTTAAAAAGAAACAATGTCCTCATTGCAAGAACAAAGTAATGAATGAAAACTGAACATCAGGTAGGGTTGTAAAGAAAGAGAGGTGAGTCATTAAGACTACTTAAATACCAAGTCTTTCTTAATAACCCAATCCTAGACATGTTCATTCCCATTACCACATCATTTAGTCTTTTTCTTTCTAAAGAAGTGTTAAGTTTATTCATGCTTGCTATGTTTTATTCTTGTAGAAATTAAATCCTAATTACGAAAGAAAGAAATTCCTAAGGACCTAAAAATAATTAAATAAATAACAAGACAAGAATCCCCCATTTTATTTTTCTGACTCATTCTCCTTATCTTCTTTAGCTCCATCTCCGTTTGCATAGTCAATATCTTCCGTCTATGTCTCAAAGATAGCATCTGGGAATTCAGAAACAAAAGTATTAGAGATATTCTTAAAAGTATTTCTAATTGAGTCATCTCTAATTTTTGCATATTTCCAGTAAGTTTGTTGTTGATTGTGCATGAACTTGCACATATCCATCAAAATTGACAACTCTGATTTCCTTGAAGCACTTGCAGAAGTCGACATAGGATTTGTAGATTCTGGTTCAACACTTAGCTTGACTGGTTCTTCTTCTGGCTCAACCCTTGGTTCAAGGTTTGCAGATCCTTCAATTGGTTTAGGACTGTTCGGTTCCTTATCAGATTCTTCCTCTTCAGTGTCTGTAACTGAATTAGCTTCAGTTTCAATTTCATTTGTTGACTCATCGGTATCTGGCTTAGTTGTCTCTTCTTGCTCGCCTTGATTCAGCTCATGCATCTTCTCTACTAACCTTTTAAGATCATGATTTGTAATGTACCCTTGAACATATTGCCCCTTCAGATTTGCTTGTGTTTTAACATGGCCCCTTAAGCAAAGTGAAGTGATTAATGATGGAAAATAAACACTTCCTGTCTTCTTTTTAGCACAATCATAAATCTCCTTAAGAATAATTTTCCCAACATTAATGAACTTTTTTGTCAAAATTGCATATAACAAGAGCATTTGTTCCATCGAGATGGTGGAACTATGTTATATAGGCATAAAACTATAGCGAATGAAATAAAACCATACCTTTGCTACTGGTTTTAGGTATTCCCTTCGACAAGAATGGCTCCCATACTTTCTTATAATACATTGGGATCCCGGATTTGTCACAACATCAAGCACTTGTTGAAGAAAATCCCAATTGATATTGTTCATCATAGGGTAGTACTCATCTTCTTCAATATCAGGTAAATTAAACAAATCATTGATGGACTTAGAAGTAAGAGGTACCTTTTTCTTTCGGACGATGACCTCAGTAGCATCTTGCATAGTCAAACTAGCATAGAATTCTCGAACTAGTTCATCATCGGGAAGTGAACGAGCATCATAAAATCATTCCCACTTGAGAGCATTGATTTTTTTTTTCTAATCGGTATAGGAACAACCATTAAATCATTATTCTTCAAGTCAAAACCTTTTTCCGGCATCATAGTTGATGCTTGAAGATTGAATCAAATCTCTCTTTCACTTCTTCATTGATCAAAATCGAGTTTTCAGGAGTAGTCTTTGAAGATCGGGTTCTTTTGCAAGACATGGTATTTTTTCTTGAAAATTGGCAAAGTTTCTGCACAAGGGGAAAAAAAAGAAATCGACAAAAAGGGAAGAGAACTAGGGTTCATTTCGGGATTTGAGTTTGACGGTACAAAAGGGAGATTTAGGGATTTTTTTTAGGGTTTAAGCAAATTGCTTTGAGGGATATGAAAAATAGTATAATGGAGAGGGGTTTATATAGGGAAGAATTAGGGAAACATGTATCAAAAATTTAGCTACATTAGGGTTACTTAGGTGGCAAGTAATGGAGTGGCGGCAAAGTGTGGATTTTTCCCTCCTTTTTGATATCTTGGGCCTCAAACTCAGACTGTATTTATAAACTTACTCGAGGAAAAAAACTGATTAGTACTTGGGCTAAATTTGACCCCCTTTATTAACAAAAAAATTTAAAATTTAAACAGAACAAATGAAAACTTAAAAAATTTTAAATCTTAATTAAAAAATTTCTTCTTAACAAATTACATTAAATTAATTCCTAGGAAAGGTTGGGGGGTCACAGCGGTCTCGCTTAAGTTCCAATCTCCTTAGACAGAATTAATTAAATGTAATAAGTTAAGAAAATAAGTTCTAATTATTTATTTATTTACAAAATGAGTTCATGAAAAATCAAGGGTCTATTAATTTGAACGAGGATTCAACTCGCTCAACTTCACCATCCCAGTAGTGTTTGAGACATTGACCATTAACTTTAAATGTACCTTCGTAATTGTCGTATAATTCAATAACTCCATAAGGATAAACTCGGTAGATGGTATAGGGTCCTTTCTATCGGGATTTAAGCTTTCCAGGAAATAACTTCAACCTTGAATTAAACAACAAAGCCTTCTGACCTTCTTTAAACTTATGAGGTTGTATATGACTACCATGCCATCTCTTTGATCTTTCTTTACACATTTGGGCATTCTCATAGGAAAACAACCTCAGCTCTTCTAACTCATCAAGTTGTAACATCTTTCTCTCATCGGCTTGCTTAAGATCAAAGTTCAACTGCTTCAAAGCCCAGTGAGCTTTATTCTCCAACTCTAATGGCAAATGACATGCCTTTCCAAAGACTAACCGATAAGGAGTCATTCCCAACAGTGTCTTAAATGTTTTTCGATAGGCCCATAATGCATCATCGAGCCTTCGAGACCAATCTTTTCTGCTAAGGCGTACTACCCTTTCAAGGATACCTTTGATTTCACGGTTCACTCTTTCAACTTGCCCATTAAACTGGAGGTGATAGGCAGTAGCAATCTTGTGCTTCACATCATATGTGTCAAGCAACCACTTAAGTCATTTGTTCACAAAGTGAGAACCTTCATCACTAATAATAGCTCTTAGTGTCCCAAATCGTGTAAACATATGCTTATGTAGGAATCGCATGACTACCTTAGCATCATTTGTAAGGTATGCTTCAACTTCAACCCACTTGGATACATAGTCCACAGCTACTAAGATGTATTTATTCCCATACGAATAAGGAAACGGGCCTAAGAAGTCAATGCCCCATACGTTGAATAATTCAATCTCCAAAATGTTTGTCAAGGGCATCTCATTCCTCCTTGATATATTTCCGGTCCTTTGGCATTTATCATAGTTCTTCATATAAGCATAAGCATATTTAAATAGTGTACGCCAAAAGGAACCTGCTTGCAAAATCTTTGCTGCAGTACGTGAACAACCAAAGTGTCCCCCAGTTGGAGATGAATGGCAATGATACAAGATCTCAGTAATCTCACTTTCAGTTACACACTTTCGGGTTATATTATCTGCACACTGTTTAAACAAAAACGGATCCTCCCAAAAATAATACCAACTATCATGAAGGAAAATTTTCCTTTGTTGGAATGTAATTTCTCGAAGAATTATTCTACATGTAAGATAATTGGCAAAATCAACAAACCAAGGTGTTTCATGAATTTGACTTACCTCAAATAAGTGTTCATCTGGGAAATTCTCGTTGATAGGCACACATGATCGAGTTACCTCATCTTTCTCCAACCTTGACAGATGATCAGCTGTTTGATTTTCGACACCTTTTCTATCTTGGATCTCAAGGTCAAATTCTTGGAGTAACAGTATCCAATGAATTAGCCTCGGTTTCGCATTTTTCTTCGTGAGCAAGTATTTAATGGCCGCATGGTCAGTAAATACTGTAACTTTGGTACCTATAAGATATGAACGGAATTTGTCAAAAGAAAAAACTATAGCAAAGAGTTCCTTTTCAGTTACCGTATAATTGAATTGGGCTCCCGTCAAAGTTCTACTTGCATAGTAAATAGGGTGAAACACTCTGTTTCTTCTTTGACCCATCACAGCTCCAATGGCATAATCACTTGCATCGCACATCAACTCAAAAGGTGAGCTCCAATCAAGTGTAACGATTATTGTGGCTGAGATTAACCCCTTTTTTTAGATCTTCAAAAGCTTCCAAACTAGCTTTGTTGAAATCAAACACTGTATCTTTCTCTAACAACAAACACAACGATTTAGAAATTTTTGAGAAATCTTTGATAAACCTTTGGTAAAAACCAGCATGGTCTAAGAAACTTCTGACTCCTTTCACATTAATTGGGGCCGGTAATCTTTCAATTACATCCATATTTGCTTTATCGACTTCAATTCTTCTCTTTGAGATTTTATGCCCTAAGACAATCCCTTCCTTAACCATAAAATGGCATTTTTCCTAGTTAAGGAAAAGATTCGTCTCTTCGCATTTCTTTAGTACCTTAGCCAAATTACTCAAACAAATATCATAAGTGTTACCAAAAATAGAAAAATCATCCATGAAAACCTCAACAAAGTTTTCAACCATATCAGTAAATATTGCCATCATGCATCGTTGAAATGTTGCAGGTGCATTGCATAAACCAAAAGGCATTCTCCTAAAAGCAAACGTACCGTATGGACAAGTAAAGGCTGTATTATATTGGTCCTCCGGAGCTACAACTATTTGGTTATATCCTGAATAGTCATCTAAAAAACAATAGAATTTATTACCTGCCAGTCGATCTAACATCTGATCCATAAAAGGTAACGAAAAATAGTCCTTCCGAGTGGCTTTATTCAACTTCTTGTAATCAATACAAATTCTCCAACCAGAATAGTTCTCGTTGGAATTAACTCGTTACGCTTATTTTCAAAAATCGTGATTTCACCTTTTTTCGGCACACAATGCATCGGACTTACCCACGAATTATCTGAAATAAGATAGATGATTCCTGCATCTAACCATTTGATCACTTTCTTTCTTACAACTTCTTTCATAATAGGATTGAACCTTCTTTGCCCATCAATTCGAGCTCTTTCACCTTCTTCTAAAATAATTTTATGCATGAAAAAAAGAAGGGCTTATACCTCGAATATCACCTGTCCAACTAGTTGCTTTCTTAAATTTCTTTAGAACATCAATTAGTTGCTCCTCTTGATCTTTCGTCAGTTCTACTGAAATAATCACAGGCAGAGTGGAATAGTCACCTAAATAAACATATTTCAAATGGGAAAGAAGTACCTTTAATTCAAGTTTAGGTGGTTCTTCAATTGACAACTTGGGTTGTACGATTTCTCTGGCTTCTAACTCCAACAATTCAAACCGCGTGGATTGAATAAAATTTCTCTGATGGGCTTCCGCCAAAGCCATGTTTGCTTCACTTTCTTCATCCTCCAAATGATCAAAATCTAAGGCTTTCTCCGATAGATCTTCTTCAAAATTACTTTCTATAGAAACTAAGATTTCTATCTCTTCCATAACTGAACACTCTTCTGTCGGATTGGGAAATTTCATCGCTTTAAGAATGTTAAAGGTTACCTGATCGTCTTGAACTCGCATGGTGAGTTCACCTTTCTGCACATCAATTAACGTTCTTCCTGTGGCTAAGAAAGGTCTCCCAAGGATGATCGGCACTTCCTTATCTGCTTCAAAATCTAAGACAATGAAATCAGCAGGAAAAATAAATTTATCGACTCTTACCAAAACATCCTCGATCTTTCCCTCGGGATATGCTAAAGATCGATCCGCTAACTGAAGCGTCACAGTTGTAGGTCTTACTTCACCTATCCCTAGCATTTTGAAAATAGACTTAGGCATCAAATTGATACTCACTCCTAAATCACACAAAGCTTTACCACAGTAAGATTCACCATTGTTATAAGGTATAGTAAAACTTCTTGGGTCCTTCAATTTCGGTGGTAGTTTGTTCTGCAAGAATGCACTACACTCCTTTGTCAAGGCAACAATCTCATATTCTCAGTCATTTCTTTTTGGACAGTATATCCATCATAAACTTCACATAATTCGGCATTTGTTCTAAAGCCTCCACCAACGGAATATTGATGTGTAACTGCTTCAGAACATCCAAAAAATTCTTAAATTGCACCTCCTATTTCTGCTTGTGTTGCTGTAACCTTTGCGTGCGGATATGGTGGTGATGAAACTTTCGATTGAATCGGATAACTCTTCTGAATAGGTAAATCTGCATCCAAAGAATATGTTAAAGTATCTGAATTCACTAAGTTAGGATTTACCTTGTCAGTCTTCGTAGATCCTGACTCTTTTGGTGTAGGACTTTCAACAGCTGGTTGATTCTTCTCAACGGGCTTATCTTCGACATCAATTAATCGGGGTTCCAGAATTTTACCACTTTGCAATGCCACTACCTTGATATATTCTTTACCCAAATTTCTTGGATTCTCAGTATCGCTAGGCAAGGTTCCTTGCGGTCTATTACGAAGCTCTGTAGCTAACTGACCCATTTGGTTTTCCAAATTTTTCAGTGTTGCTGCTTGACTTTGGATCAAAGCGTCATTCTTTGCCATGTACGCTTTGAACAAGTTCTCCAAACTGTTTGATGTCTCAGCTTGAGGTGGTTTTGAAGCTTGCTGATGAAACCCTTGAGAATGGTTGGGTCTATGTTGCAATAAGTTGTTGTTCTATCCATTTCCTTGGTTGCTCCAAGAAAAATTAGGATGATTACGCCATGAAGGATTGTAGAAGTTGGACTGGGGTCTTTGTCTACTCTTATTTTGATGTTGGTTCCCCACATAGTACACTGACTCGGGATTTGATGGAAATTCTCAAAAGAATGACCTTCCCCACAGTACACACAGGAAACTACTTGAAACGAACTTGGTGGCTGAGTTGCAAAATTATTAGCACTGTTAGCGGTAAACTGTTTTAACATAGAGGAAATAGATGATACCTGAGTTGATAACGAAGTGAGGGCGTCAACTTCATGAACTCCGGCTACACGTCTTCCTGAAGATGTTCGATTTGTTGTCCATTGATAGTTATTACTCATGATCCTCTTGATGATCTCATAAGCCTCATTATAAGACATAGACAAAATTGCACCATTCGCAGAAGTATCTACCATCAATCTTGTATGTGCATTGAGACCATTATAGAATGTCTCCAACTGGATACAATGAGGAATCCCATGGTGAGGACATTTACGAAGTAACTCCTTGAATCGCTCCCAAGCCTCATACAAAGACTCGTCATCCAATTGTTGGAAAGTTGTGATCTCATTCCTCAACTTAGCGTTTTTGCTAGGTGGGAAATACTTAACCAAAAATCTCTCTGCTAATTCTTGCTATGTAGATATGGAACTCGGTGGCAATGAATTGAGCCATGCTCGTGCTCAATCTCGCAACGAGTATGGAAACAACTTCAACCTCAGTGCGTCTTTAGTCACACCGGCTATCTTGAATGAATTACTCACCTCCATAAACAATCAAAGGTGGAGATGTGGATCTTCCGTGGGCATACCACTGAATTGGCCTACCGTTTGGAGTACTTGAAACATCACTGGTTTCAATTCAAATTGGGTTGCCTCAATATCTGGCCTTCTAATTCCTGGATTTAACGCACTGAAAAGTGGCACAGCATATTGTCTGATGCATTGATCCCTACCATCGGCAATGAGGATGGGGTTTCGTACACGATCAGCTTCATTACCTTGGTCTTGATTCTAATTTCCAAGGTCCATCTCGACTTGTCTTTGAGCTGTTCGTTCACGTCTTCTTTTTCTAAAAGTTCGCTCAATTTCAGGGTCTACAGGGAGTAAATTGATAACCCGATCTATGTTCATAAACACTTGAAAAGAAAATCACAAAATTAAAAAGAATAAGTTAGTAATGTTAGAAATAAACCAAATTGGAAGTAAATAATTTCACGAAAGAAATGACTATGGCAACAGTTAACAACCCCGGCAATGGCACCAAAAACTTGTAACACATAGGTTTGTGCAAGTGTACACAGTCGTTATCAAGTATTAAGTAAGTATTGAGTTATCGTCTCCACACGGATTGTATTTGTGTCAAATCACTTAATTGTAAAATTATATTAACAACTTGGTAAATAAAAACACAATATGATTGAGAGTTGATGATTAAAATTAAATATATTAAACTAAATGCAATGATCCCTAATCAAATTATCCTAAATATGAAAACTATATGAATGAAATAGATTTTAGCAAAATTAAACACAATTTGCAACAATTATAACATAAATAAACTAGGGCAATTACTTTAATTAAACTCAATTTATTATCAACATGCTTAATAACATTCGGAAAAAACATTCCATGGCAACTCAATCTTTCATGAGTTTGGAGACCACATTAGGTCCTTTCGGAATACTTTACTTAGTAAATACGCATTTTACTGATTCTTATTTACTAAGAGTTTCTTAGCATTCATGTGAGGTAACAGGGATGTGTTAGGTTTAAAATAGTTTAATCACACTAATCTAAAAACTATGCAGATAAGAGAGCTTGGTTAGAGTTGTCATGCAACCTGCAATTTAATCAGGTTAGGATCTAAATTGAGCATGCACATTTCAATTATGTGTCCACTAGCTGTCCTCTGGTTAGGATTGCTCAGCTAATTCAGGTGCATTTCAATCACGTATGAACGAAATATAGACTTGATTTTAATTGAAAACATGATCGATTGAGGCACAAACATTATAAGCATGAATCAAATAAATATTATTTAATCAAAGCAACCATCCCAACTTAAATAAAATTAAGTTAAAATTGTTGTAAATAAGAATAAAGAACACATAGCAAACATTTTTAGATTAAATTAAAGAAAGGAAAGATTAAACCCAAATCAAAGTGGCTGTCACCCAAGACTCTGACTGATTAGGCTCCTTCACTCATTTGCTTTGCTCCTTTGTTGATGGCTCTTCAAGGTGGTCGACCAAGGGCTCTCTAAGAGGCTTAATTGCTAAAATCTCTATGAGGATATGGTGCTAGGTGTGGAGAATGGAAAATGCTTAGGAGAATTGAGAGAGAAGAGAGAATGATGAAGGATGAGGGATGATTGATGAAGGAATGAAAGAGTCTTATTTATAGGTGAAGAAAGGGGGTAGTTTGCTAAAAATAGTGGGGTTTAATCTCTTCAAATTTCTTCAATGAGTGGCCGGCCATGCTTAGTGGCTTTTGACTTGGATTTTGCTTGATTTTTAAGCAATTTAAAAGCCATGACAACTCAGGACTGAGGCTCGGTCAAATGTAAATCTTCGGGCAAATCTATAATTTCTTCAACATTACAAGGACCTTGTGTAATTAAACCAAAAGTGGTTTATGTGGACAGTCAAGTATAACCGAATTTGGGTTGGCTTGGTCTTCAATTTGGACGGTTTTTGTAATCCAACAAAGCTATCAGACCTGTCCAAAATAAATTAATAAGTTAAAAGACCAAAGAATAAAATTTATCCAATTTAAATAATTAATTGCAACCCAAATTATTAATGAAATATTTTAAAATAAATTATTAAATATAATTTTATATTTTATTTTAATTTAATCATGCTTGGCCCATTTTATGTCTTAAAAATATAATATGTTCAAATAAATATAAAATAAGCCATTTTATGCATGAAAACTCTATAATAAAGCATAAAATCACATTTTAATAATTTCTATGTCCTAATTTCATATTTTCACATATTTCATTAATTTATTAAACAATTACTTAGTTTAACAATGAATTTCAGTAAAAAGGTGATAAATTACATAGGAAAAATCCTATATATTTTTCAGTTTACAGTAGCACACACGGCTGAGACACACGCCCGTGTCTCTGCCCGTGTGCTAAATTCTGAGCATTTTGTTTCTCAAATTTAAAGTGCAAGGGACACACGGCCAGACTACACGCCCATGTGTATGACCATGTATCACACACGGCTGAGACACACGGTCGTGTCTCCACCCGTGTGGACAAAAATAGGCCATTTCAAGGCCACTTTTCTCACCCTTTTCACAAACAACCTGCACACAATACTTTCATATACCAATATAACCCAACCAAACAATCAATTCAAGTCAAATATCAAGTTTTAAACCTAATGTGTTATCACACAACTCATTTTCATAAACTTACCATGTAATTCGATTCATTAACTACTATTAAATACTATTAAATACATGCACATAACCTAACATATATGTAAAAGAGCCATTTATAATCATATTACAAGTTTACTTCATTTTCATTCAATCCTATACATGCCATATAAACCTTAAAGAACATAACAAGAGCTACCGGGGTAATCTAGATAGTGTGGCTTGATGTGTTGATCCGATCCTCCGAACTCACGTTAATCTACATGAAACAGTTAACACACAAAGTAAGCTTATGGAAGCTTAGTAAGTTCATAGGCTTTAAAATAAATCTTACCAAACAAAATTTATAACAAAGCATTAAACAAATCATTTCATAACTTTGCCTGCCAATCACAAATTTAATTAATGAAATTCACTTGATTGAACTCAATATCAATGACTAGTTAGATTTTATCACTTTAATTCAAATAACACCTACCATTATTCTTCCAATTATAGAACGTCTTACGGATTTGAGTACATCGTTTGCCAGATGCTATAGTCCAACTATGGTATTACACATATATTGCCATGGCCTTGCTGTGGTCTTGCACATATCACAATGCCATAGCCCAGCTATGGTCTTTCACTTTATTACGATGCCATGGCCCAGCTATGGTCTTACACATACACATATATACTGCCATGGTCCAACAATGGTCTTACGTTCACAATACCATATCTCAGTTATGTCTTTTCACTAAAATGCCATAGCCTAGCTATGGTATTACATTCCACACTTTGCTATGGTCCAACCATAGTCTTATCCATCAAATCATCACTGATCACAGAACAATCGTACTCAATCCTACGTTCTATTCAATTTGAACTTTCTATGCGATTTTCATATTTTAAAATAATCATAATTCAATAACAAACACATGAAATAATACATTATATCATTCCTAAAGTAACTATTGAACATGAAAATTCAACCATATTTGTAGAAATTCAAGGACTATTCTATTACTTTCTCTTTTCCTCGTTTATCTTCGGATTCTTGATCTAAAATATAAAATTATTCATTCATCAGCATTTAATTCAATTCTAATTCACTTCACAATTTATGCCCTTCAATTTTTGAAATTACACTTGTAATATCCTGGATTATGGCTTGTGCATTTATGCTTAATTTTATGAAATAGCATGTCTTATGTGTTATGAATGTGTTATGTGAATTTTTTTAGAACCTTGAAATGTAGGGGAAATGCCTTAGAAAATATTGAGTTTTAAGTTTAAAAGAGGGAACTGAAGCAAGGTGGCCTTAAGAGAAATTGTAGGTGAAATATATCACACAAATGGGCTTGGTAAAGTGGTTGTAAGGCGCCACTTAGGGCCTTAGAGTGTGACGCCATATGCTAGGGGGAAAGGGCTTGTGTTCGAGCCACAAGGGGAGCAATAAGGGAAATTTTTATTTTTGCTGCAAGGAGCAAAGGCGCCACTTAACAGCAGTTTAAGAAAATATGTAGGGGATTTATGACAAAAGTAGCAGCTTGGTAAAGTGGCTGCAAGGCGCCACTTAAAGCCCACACAAGTGACGCCACAAGCAGTGCTAATAGGCCAGGGTTCGAGCTACAAGGGAAGCAAAATTAAAGTTTTATTTTGCAGCAAAGAAGAGTAGTAATGGACGGCATTAGAAGACTTAGGAATGAGTTTTAGATGTGCTTAAATTCCTTGGAAATTTTGGCTAAAGCATAAGATAAATAAGGATTTATTTTTAAATTATTTTTTTGATGAAGAAGAGATAAATGTGGATTATTTTTATTATTTTAAATGAAGTGATAAGGAGAAAATCAAGGAATAGCTAGTGTTTGAATGCTAGCCGAATTTAGGAGAGGGAGTAAGTAAGGCATTCGACCATACTAAGGGGGATTTGTGCCGAAAAATTTATTCTCTTCTCATCTTTTCTTTTGTGCCGAAATTCTCAAAGAAATCAGCTCGTGTTTTTTTTTTCTTCCTTTTTGCTATTCATCTCCATAGGACGAATCTCCTCAAACTTCTGTTCTTCTTCTTTCTCCAAATCAATCAAAAGCCGAATCTCCCTAGTATTCTTCAAAGCCGAATCCCTCTGAGGTGTTAGGCAAGGTGCTGTCGATTTCTTCTATATAAGGGTAAGATCAAATTCGATTTCTATTCTTTTCTTTTAGGCTTTTCGAAATCTAAAGACTAACTCCTATTGTTATTCTTTGACCGAAATCTTAAGGAGAAATTTCGGGATTTGTCTGCTATTGTCGACTACAAGGGAGAAGGATATTCCGGGACTTTTAAGATCTAAGGTAAGGCATGTATAGCATTCGGCCAAGGGTTGTTTACTTGGGATTAAATGTTAGAAATTTATCTAACATGTACCTATAGGTATTTCGACATCTCCTCAAGACAAGTGACAGGTTTTCAGGATTCCAAATCACAAGGTAAGCATTTATGTACATTCCGCCAAGGTCTATTAGTGATTTAAGATCTAATTCTTATTTACTTAAAAGCCGAAAACTAAGCAAGTCGAATGATCTAGCATTGGCCGATTGAAAGAAGGAATAACACAAAGTTTTCAGGATTTGATTAGTAGTGAAATCGGCACCAAGGTAAGAATTTGATTACAATAATCCTATTGGGATTTGGTTTTGTGGCTGAATGGTTTTTATTAAATTTCTAGTGTTGGCCGAATGTAGGAGTTAAGGATCTAAATCATTAGATCGGGCTTTTCGGGATTTCAGTGAATTCGCTAAGTTAATCAGGTGTGTACCCCACATTAATACTTAATAGCTTTATGGTTATGTTTTAAAATGTGATTATTAGAATGTGAAAAATTAAGGCTAAAGTACCTTGCATTGGTACAAAGTACTCAGGTACGTTTTCCTACTCCTACTATGAGTATGACTTGATTTGTTATGGCACCTATGTGCACCTATAAGAATGTGAATATATAGAACATGGCATGTTAATGTATGACTTGTATAACATGGGCATATGGGTGATTATGAAAGGGGAAGTGAATGTGGTGGTTTTATACCACAATATCTGAATGTGGTGACTTTGGTCACATTATCTGAATGTGGTGTCTCATGACACGAAATATTATCTGGTGGCTATGCCCCAAATTATAAGGGCGATGAGCACGTCGACTGCAGCGACTGCCTTCGATGGTGTGTAGCGGATGGAGGGTTGACTTAGTAGTCCCCACGGTGTGCAGGTTGGTACTGATGATGTGTAGCGAATGGTAACTAGGCTTGGGTTCGGGACTTGCATCATTATCTATGTTTGAATATTTGTATGTATGATTTTGTATGCCATAAACTGTTGGGCCTTAGTGTTGGATGTACACATTGAGTCTGTTAGACTCACCCCGTTGTGGGAATATTTTTCAGGTGATGATCAGTGATGGACCGGGTCGGCAGGAGCTTAGTGGTGGCCATGCTCAGCACGAATTTTATCATTGGGACATTTTATTTTATTTAAGTACTTTAAATTTATTTTGGGTTTGTTTTTGATGTAATAAGGCCATAGTATGAACTAATTTATGCATGCATGATAATCATTTTCTTATGATACGAAATTTTTATCAAATTAAAGACTAAGTAAATTTTATTTAAGAATGAACTCTAAACGTTTTGACACCTAAAAGAAAATGATTTCTAATTTAAAGATAAAACCTAAAACAAATTCGGCATATCTTTTAACTTAAAGTTTTGAAACTTAACAATGAAATTTTATAAAAACTTATATTTCAACAATAAACTAGTTTCAACTTGAACCCAACCCAATTCGAGTTTTCTCCCGAAATCACCCAAAATTTTACAAAGAACCAACGAATTTGAACCGTTTTTACTTGAGGAACATACCAGATCTGGCCGAGGCTCGTGGGCCGGGTTTGGGGTGTTTCAACACTTTTACCCAAAATTTTACAATTTTTTACAATTTGGTCCCTGATCAATTAACCCATCAAGTGAGCTTATTTTTCTCAATTAACACTTTATCTAATCATTTTAGGCTACTACACAGCCTTTAATATTTAGAATTTCAGCACCAAACCCTAATTCTTAACTTTTTCACAATTAGGTCCTAAAAATCAATTTCTATTAAATTCACTTAATAAAATCATCACATAACAAAATTAAAGCTTCAAATCCATATAAATTCATCATAAACGTACAACACTCATCAGTGGTAACTTTTAAAATTATCCATAGAATCACAAACTAATGAATTACGTAGTTGGACCTAGTTGTAAAAATCACAAAAACATAAAAATTACAAAGAAAAAGCAAGAATTGAACTCACATGGTGTGAAATATGAGAAACTAGCTTAGATACCTCTCTTATGGCGTTTTTAGCTAAAAGAAGATGAAATATCTAGATTTTTCAATTACATCCTTTTTAACTATTAAATTTTATGTTATTTCCAAATTTGCCCCTTGTTTACATTACTTTCTTGCTTATTTCATATCCAAACCGTCCAGCCCATATAACTTGGGTTTGCCTTTTAAATCCCTCCTTATTATACACTTAAGCTATTTAATCACTTTAGCAAGTTTTGCACATTTTACAATTTAATCCTTTTTAATTAATTAACTATCAAAACGTTAAAATTTTCTAACGAAACTTTAATATTAACTCAATAACACTCCATAAATATTTCTAAAAATATTTATAGCTTGGTTTATGAATTCGAGGTCTCGATACATCGTTTTCGACCCAATTTTTCTAACAAATTTTTTTAAATCACAAAATTCACTAATTCAAAAATACTTCTAATGCCATACTTGACTCATAAATGTTAATTTATTTAAATTTTCAAACTCACTCGTCAAATTTAGTGATCTCGAATCACTGTTTCCAACTCCACTGAAAATTAGGTTGTTACAAATCTCTTACCCTTTCATATTTTCAATATACTTGTTGAACCATTTGGAATAATATCAGATACTCGGAATCTCGCACCTTAAGTATCAATACATGGTCGAAACCATCTCAATCACATATCTCATATAATGCTCACTCTCGAGCTATTAACGGGTCTGCTCAGACAAGCTGGCGGTCAAGATGTAACTACACGAAGCTGCTTACACAAGCTGACGAGAATCCGCAACACATGCTAGAAAACTCAGCCATCGGTAGAATGTATGGAATCTATTCCTAAGGTTCAACCGGGATTTCACATTGTCAAATCTTCGTCGAACATTTCTGTAAGGCCGTAATCATTAACAATACAATTATAAAGCATTTAAAACACAATTACAGTAATACTTATTAACATACGAACTTACCTCAATCACAAAAACGACGAAATATGATCGACTAATCCAAAACTTTATTTTTCCCCGATCTAGATCCGTATGTTGCTTTCCTTGATCTATATATAATCAAATTTAACTTGTTTAATTATCATTCCATTCAATTTAATCCAAAAATCATATTATGGCAAAATTACACTTTTACCCCTTAAATTTCAACTTCTTTACAATTTAGTCCCTAGGCTCGTAAAATGAAATTCATTCAATTTTATCCCTACCCAAGCCTAGCCGAATATTAAACATACTTATAGAAGCCCATATATTTCACATATTCACACATTTACTACACAATTTATCATATTTCTCAATTTAATCCCTAATTTGCAATTTCATTCAAAATCACTTAACAAATATTGTTTATCTAACAACAACCATTCATTTTCTATCATCAAACTTCAAAACACATACACATTCATTAATGGTAAAACCCTAGACTTTTAACAGTTTCACAAATTAATCCCTGGGCTAGCTAGATTAAGTTACAACGACTCCGAAAACATAGGAATCATTAAAAATCGAGTCAAAAATCACTTGCATGCTAAGAAAAAGCTTGTTGAATGCTCAAGCCCTAAAATGGTGTTGCTTTGTCCTTTAATTTTCGGCTAGGTAAAGAAGATGGACAAAAATATGGTTTTGTTTTACTTATTTAATCTTTATTAATTAATTTACTTTTATAACCTTTTAAAATTTTACAAATTTCAAATAAACCAATCTCATAAATGTCCACTAACACTAATGGTCTAATTACCACTTAAGGACCTCCACTATAAAGTTCTATAGCTATTTAACACCTTTAACTAATACAACTCAACTTTTACACTTTACGCGATTTAGTCCTTTTTATCAAATTAAGCATTCAAACGGTAAAATTTCTTAACGAAATTTTCATACAATCATACTAACATGCTGTAGACCTCAAAATAATAATAAAATAAATATTTTGACCTCGGATTTATCGTCCCAAAACCACTGTTCCGATTTAACTAAAAACGAGCTGTTACAGGTTTGCTCAAAATTTGATTCAACTTTTTATCCAAATCGATATACCGGTTGGTTCTCAATTCAACTGGTCCAACCAATTGATCTAATTTGGTTCGAATAACCATGGCTATTATAGTCAACTAAACACGTTGTTAGTAATATTTTAAGAGAGTCGATAATTTTGTAAAAAAGAAGTAATTTACAATAAATTAGGTAAACATTACAATATGATAAGAGATTCAATAATGTTGTAAGATGTTCAATAATCCAATAAGAAATTCTGTAATTTTATAAGAAACTCTATAATTTTTAATAATTTTAAAGGAAATTCAATAATTTACAAAATTATAAGAAATTAGATATACATTACGAAGTTGTAAGAGATTTTGTAATTTTATACGAGTTTCAATAGTTTACGTTTTCAGGAATTTTGTAATTTTCTAGATATTTTATAATGTTGCAAGGAATTTAAAAATTTTATAAGAATGTTTTAATTTGATAAAAAAATTAATAATTTATAAAATTATAAAAAAAATAATATAAAGTTCTAAGTAATTTAAGTTGTTACCTTTTAAATAAGTTATAGCTAACTATAATTTTTTTTAATTAAAAACAACAACTTACTTTAAAACTTTTTTAAAAAAATTAATAACTCTTTTCACCTTTTTATTGTAACTAAATTATCACTTTAATATTTGTACTATTTGTTTATCTGTTTGACTGATGTATTCTATTTTAGTTATCAGTTTAGTTTTTGTATTTTTATTATATATACATCGTTATTCATCTATATATTTTTCTTTAAAAAAAATTTAAATCAGCCACGTGTTAATATAAAGTAAAAAATATTAAATAGTTATAAAAAAATTAAAGAAATCATTACAAAACCAAAAAAATATCTAAGAAAACCACAAAAATTTAAAACTTAAAAGATCATAATCTATTTTTGAAACTTATAAACAAATATTTTCAATATTATAAGTATGCAAAACTTTAAAAAATAAATATTTTCATAATTTAAAAAAAATTGTTGGAATTCTAGTTTTTTCTAAAGAAAATCTTAAAATCTTACGAATTTTTAAAATAATTTTATGATATTCTTTTGAAAAATTCTAGGATTTTTTTTTGCATTCTTTTAATATTTTTTTAGGAATTATAAGTTTTTTTTAATAAAAAGTACTATAGAATTCTTTAAAAATGAGAGAGAACACTAAAAAAAACTCATATATTTGTTTTGAGCATTTTGAGAGTTATTATTTGACTTGACTTATGAGAATATAAAAGCTTTTTCTTTCTTTTTTCGAAAAGAAAATGGCGAAATTAAATGTCTAATTGATTTGGATTATTGTGACATTCTAATTCCATACATATACGTAACTTTTAATTATTCTTTTTTTTTGAGTCGTATGAGGAGAAAATTTATTATACATGCTGATTGAGTTTTAGATCAGTTGATATTAATATTGCTGCTAGATAGGAGGATGTGGGTTTGAATTAGAGATGGTCATGGGTTGGGCTACCTGGCCCGGCCCGACGGCCTGGTCGAAAAATAGGAGGGTTCGGGTAAAAATATAGGCCCGAAATATGGGTTTGGCAAAAAAACGAAGCCCGTTTAGAAAACGAGCCTGGCCTTGGGTAAAACTTTTTTGGCTCGGGCCCGAATTATATATTAAATATATATTTTATTTTTAATCAAATATACTTTTTAAATTTACATATTTTTATTTGTTTTATTTGTTTTAATATTTGTTTTAAAATTTTTTATCGAATGAAAAAAACTAAAAAAAATTAATATGGGCCCGGCCGGGCTTGGGTTTATCAATTTTCTTTCGGGCCGAGCTTGGACAAATTTTTAGGCCCATATTTTGGGCCGAGCCGAGCTCGAGCCTAGAAAACGAGCCTAAAATTTTGTCTGGGCCTGGCCCGAACCTGGCCCCGCCCATGATCACCTCTAGTTTGAATGCGTTGAAATTTATTTATTTTCCTATTTACGGATGAAAAAGGTTATGATTAGTTTTAGAAATTATACCAAACCTTTTTATTTTTGATAGAAATTGTACCAAAACTTCTTATATGTTTCTAGGGATATTATTCAACTACATCTATCCCACCAAACTAAATTTCAAAGAATTTCATGGTATATTTACTAATTTTTTTTCAAATGTCCTTAAAAATATAAAAAATTTCATTAAGAAAAAAAACCCTAAAGTTTTCAAAAGAAAAAAAATCATAGAATTATTTAAAATTTTTATAAAATTTTAACATTTTCTAAAAAGAAACTTAGAATTCTATTTTTCAAAAATTTTATGAAAAATTTTAAATCTTTCAAAGATTTTTTTTAATTTTCGAAGTTTTAATATTTTTTTGAGTTTTTTTAATTTTTTAAAAACTTTCTTATATTTAAAAAAAATTAAAATTTAATTGATACATGGCGGAATGTCATTGGTTGATTCAATTTTTTAACAGAAAAAATATAGATGGGCAACAGAATGAAACTACAAAAGTCAAACTGATAAAAAGAAAATATAAGTATCAAAGTGATAATTTAACCAGTACAAGAGCCAAAAGTTATATTAGGCCAAAAACTGCTCATACCACCACGTGTCACTAAACAATGACGTGGAAGAATTTGAGGTGTCAGTTTCTCGTAAGGGATAAGAAAATAACGGAGCCAAGAATTATGAAAATTTGTTTGTTCTTTTTTGTGGGAGAGAAAGGCTGAAGCTAAGTGTGACTGGAATCTACAATTTTCAGACGCTAATGGATATTCGAGCTGGAATCGGGAGCTTAAAATCTCAAAGTTTTTGGAACACTTCCCAGAGATCTATTTCTTCATGTAATTTTCCTTGTTCTTCTTTCAAAACTTTCTGCTCCAAAAAGGACTCTCAGCAGCAACCTCAACAGAACGGTGATGATAACAATGGTATGAAATGTCGATCAGCTTTGAAGGCTCAATATCTATCAACCCACCTTGAATTTCACTTAAATATCGAAAAGGGTATTTTGCTCTATGTTTGGTTTTTGTTAATTTTGCATGTCTATCCAGTATGTACATTTTTTTTTGCAAGCCTGGAAGGTAAAGACGAACATAATACAACTTTTTTATGATAGTAAGCGATATTGCAGCATAGTGCAGTCCTCATTGCGTATTATATCTCTGTTGATATGAAAAAAACTTCTGGGATTAGTATTAACGTCTCTATGTTGGTATAAGATCAGTTTCTTATGATACAGACAGTTCCTCCTTAATTAGATTGCCCTAACATTGATGCTTCCACCAAATTACTGTTGAACATACTCAGGTGATAAGTTCTCAACCGACTGGGATAAGGCATGGTCGAATTTCAAGAAGCAAACCAAAAGGTCCTTCCTTTCAGGGTTTTCTCCTAACAAGTATGTTACCTGGAATCCTAGACAATCGAACTATCCCTTGTCCGAAGAGGTAGATCCAATAAAGAGAACAGAGAGGTCGAATCTCATGTTATGGACGAGTCCAGGATTTACTTTAGTAGGAGCAATAATAATAGTCTCATTCCTTTTGTTGTATACCATTCTTGCACCAGTTAAGTGATCTAATTTTCCCTATCAGAAATGTCTGTCCATTTGCTGTAAAAGGAACATTGTGTTGGAAGGAAATGAGTATATGCAGAAAGACAACTCAAGTTTCATTGCGAATGTGTTGACATTTAGCATAAACTAAATGAGATCAACCTGAAAAGTAAGTTTGAGTTCCAAAATCCATGGTTGAAATAATCATGTTAGCTAGTATTCTCAAGGTCAAATGACTTAACACCGGAGTCTCGAGAGAAAAATATTTCTTCTAACACAAGACATCATAGGATAGAAAATGCTTTTATCACTTCAGGATGGCAGGCAAATTGCACATGCTGAATAGCAAAGTAGACATTCAACTGGGATTTTGAGCTAAGTTTTTCTCTATGAAAGCAGAACAGATACATAAATGCATGCAACTCTGATCGGACAATGACACAGCCAATGATGATGTAAAGCAACGGAAATAGCTAGATATCAGTGTACATCATGTTATGGCAAAACTTAAGACTTTATGTTACATGTCAATTAATTATTATTAAAGTAATTTATTATTATTTTATTAGAAAATTGTATTTATGAGTATTTTATACCTTTTAACAGGTCTATTTTTATGGTATTAAGTTTTAGGAGTCTTTCTTTACGGGTCCAAGGGACAATAAAATTAAGTCGGAATTTATTCTAATATTCAGCATTCACTTGTTTATCATAGATTAGATCATTTGCGAGGAAGAAATAAAAATCAAGAAAAAAGCTCTGCTATGACAAATAATTTGCTTATGAATTGTCTAATGACAATATCCATCAATCGGAACCGTAACGCATTATTCTTCAATAGAGAATCATGCTTAAGTGCTTCAAAGCTTAAAAGAACAAGAAAATCACAACCATGCAATACCATATGCTCATCCAGCAGTGCACTTATACGTGAACCTTAAAAAGAAGAAAATGACGGATAACAGCAAGCTCAGTAGTCTTAAGCTAATCTGAAGCAGGATCATAGAGTCGACACTCTAAAATGCATGTGGACTGAAGACTGCACCCCAAGCTTTAGAATTAGGCTCCTGAATTTGAATTGACGTTTTGGCTAAGCTTGCTTCTAGTTCATTTAATTTGTTCATGTCCTACTCATCATCATCATCATCTGTAAGGGATTCAGCATCAGCAGCAGAAGAAGCTGAGGTACTTGGTCCATCAGTAGCTGAATTATTATTGGCCTGAAGATGCGTAAAACAACAAATACTTGTTATCAACTAGTCCATCTCATATCAGTATGCCCACAACATTTGTGCATCCAAAGTGTAAATAATTTGCATGCATTCAATTCAATTATATAACTAAAATCCACTTCTAAGCACCTAGTAATCATATCCCGAAGCTTTGCCATAATATCAAACACAACAAAGAAGGGCCACAATTTTCCTCAATGAAGACATTAAAACGAGGAAGAATGCAAGTTGGATAAGAAAATTTAGGCCCAACATACTCAGCAAGGTGCATATTTCAATCCCTCCTCCCTCCTAAAATCAAGGTAGGGAAATATAAGGAAGCATAAAGATCCTCGGGAGCAGGGCCAGTTTGCTCTGAGATCAGGTTTATATCAGTTTCATTGTCAAAAACATGTACAATGATGGCATGATTCTGGGGAAAAAGGTACATGTAAGGTCATGTCAAATACTTGCAACTTCACAACAGTAGAGGGTACATGGTGACAGTAGTCACATTTTACTTCTGAAAGCAATGAACAATAATTTATGTCCATTAGAATATGGAAACTATTATTACTAGTGTATGACTATTTAATAGTGATTTTTTTCTTTTAAGAAACTTAAAAAGTGGAATGCTCTGTCTACCATTTCTATTCAGCAGTAGCAACATCCAACTAAGTATACCAGCATTTCCACCTCTCATTCACCAGAGTGATTCATGAAGCTTATTTTTTTCTTTTAAGAAACTTAAAAAGTGCAATGCTGTGTCTACCATTTCTATTAAGCAGTAGCAGCATCCAAATAAGCATACCAGCATTTCCACCTCTCATTCACCAGAGTGATTCATGAAGCTTATAGGAGCTTCAAGGAAAGTATAAAAGATGCCAAGAAAAGGAGTACCTTATTTTCTGGAACATCATATTCTTCCTCTCGTTGGTATTTCTCATATGTCTTAGCATCATCAACAAATAAACTAGCATCTGACATAAACAGTTCACGACCGCTGCCACCAAGCACAAAGAACAGCAAGTTTAGAAAATTATTCTAAAAAAAATAAGACACATGAGCAAAACACTCTAGTAATAAGTGAAAGTCATACCTCATGCGGTCATTCTTAGCCCTTTCTGCCCTCTGTGCAGCCAAACTTTCATCTCTTTCTGCTATTTTCTTTTTCTTCCATTCCATAAACAACTCAGGAGTCATAGGAGTTGAAGTTTTTAATTTGGCACGCTACAACAAATACATGAATTAGTCAGGTGACCCAAATGCTTAACGAAGATATAGTAACAAACTATGGAGATAGAAAGGGTAACAGGTTGATTGCAGCACATCTGATTATTACCTGATTCTCAATCTCTTCCTCAATTGGAGTTTTTTCACTCTCTTCCTCTAACAGAACCTTTACCAACATTTGGGCAGACCCAAAACCAACCATATTGTTTCTTTTCCATAGCTTCCAAGAAATATTTACAAACCTCGTGTACATCAAAATTCAGTACCAAGCAGTGCAATTCAGTACCAAGCAATACCTAGATAAGATTTATCTACCTAAATAACTTTAAAATATATCCCAAAATATATGGGTTTCACATATTTCAACACCCTCCCTCAAGTTGGTGCATATATATCAATCATGCCCAACTTGCTTACAAGAAAATCAAAACTTGTTTTAGAAAGCCTTTTGGTGAGTATGTCAGCAATCTGTTGTTTTGAAGGAATAATCGGTATGCACACTTGGCCTTCTTCAATCTTCTCCTTGATAAAGTGTCTATCAATCTCAACATGTTTAGTTCTGTCATGCTGGACTGCGTTGTGAGCAATACTAATGGCAGCTTTGCTCTCACAATACAACTTCATTGGTGAAGTTATTAGTTTCCTAAGCTCTTCCATAATTTTTTTTAACCACATCATTTCACAAATTCCTAGAGCCATTGATCTAAACTCAGCCTTTGTACTATTTCTTGCTACAACATTTTGTTTTTTGCTTCGTCAAGTCACAAGGTTTCTCCAAACAAATGTACAGTATCCTGATGTAGATCTTCTATTTGTTATGGAGCCTGCCTAGTCTGCATCTGTATAAGCTTCAATTCCTCTTTGTTCAGATTTCTTGAAGAATAAGCCCTTTCCAGGTGAACTCTTCAAGTATCTCAGAATCTGAAACACTGCTTTTTCATGTTCCTCCATTGGGGAGTGCATAAATTGACTCAATAAGCTCACTGCAAAAGCTATGTCTGGCCTTCTATGTGATAAGTAAATTAACTTACCGACTAATCTTTGGTACTACCCTTTATCAACTAATCAACCTTTTTTATTTCCGAATTTTACATTTCGATCAATTGGTGTGTCAGCTAGGCGGCAACCACTCATCCCGGCCTTTTTTAAAAGATCAATCACATATTTTTTCTGAGAGACCACAAGACCCTTCTTTGATCGAGCAACTTCCATTCGAAGAAAGTATTTCAAAGGACCCAAATCTTTGATTTCAAAGGACCCAAGTCTTTGATCTCAAACTCCAATGCTAGGTGCTCCTTGAGACGCTTTATTTCATCCACATCATCTCCTGTAAGAATGATATCTTCAACATAAACTATAATAATTGTTATTCTACCTCTTTGTGAGTGTCGATAGAACATTGTGTGATCAGCTTGCCCTTGTGAGTAACTTTGTTTTTTAACAACTTGAGTGAATCGTTCAAACCAAGCTCGAGGAGACTGCTTTAGACCATACAAAGATTTCCTGAGCTTACATACTCGAGTTCCAAATTTTTCTTCAAAACCTGGAGGAGGATCCATGTAAAATTCTTCAAGTTTCCCATTTAGGAAAGCATTCTTCATATCTAACTACTGTAAGGACCAATCAAGATTAACAATAATTGATAAAAGAACTCTAACAGAATTTAATTTGGCTACTGGAGCAAATGTTTCAAGATAATCTATCCCGTATGTTTGAGTGTACCCTTTAGCCACCAGTCGGGCTTTGTATCTATCTAAAGATCCATCCGGTTTGAATTTGGTTGTGAACACCCATTTACAGCCTACAGTTTTTTTGCCTACAGGTAATTCTACTATTTCCCATGTACCTATTTTTTCAAGAGTGTGCATCTCCTCTAAAATAGCCTCCTTCCACTCAGGAACTTGTAAAGCATTTTTCACATTTTTGGGTATTTTCACACTATCAAGACATGAAACGAAGGTTGAGAATGTCGAAGACAAGGCTTTATAGAACACAAAGTTAGATATGGGATATTTGACAACATTTCTAACACCTTTTCTTTTAGCAACTGGAATATCTAAATCAGAAAATTCATTGGTTGGATTATAAGCTTTACCTGGACTTTTGACAAGATTTTGCGGGTCGAATTCTTAGTGATGAATCTGGTGGATTCCACTTTCTTGATTTCAATTTCTTCCTGAGTAAACAATTAACTACTTTGTTTGTTCTTTATTCTCATGATCAGACTCTACACCTTCATACTCCTTTTCATTAACAACATTAACATCATTAGTTTTTGTGTTAATCATAAATTCACCTTCCCTATTATTAGAATCCCTATGTTGTATATTCCTAGTGTTTTACTGATCAATTATAGAATCTTCCTTACTATAATTTCCTCCCTGATGATTAGAAGCAAAGTAAAATTGTGTTTCAACAAATGTGACATCCATGGTAACAATAATCTTCCTATCAATTGGATTGTAACATTTGTAACCCTTTTTATTAGAAGCATAGCCAACAAAGACATATTTTTTTTTTGCTCTAGGATCTAGTTTACCTTGGTTGTAAAGATGGACAAAAACACTACACCCAAAAACTCGGAGGGATAAATATGTGATCAATTTAGAGTTAGGAAAGTTATCTTTAAAGAGACGGAAATGAGTTCTATAGTTTAGAGTTTTACTAGGCATTTTATCAATAAGATATGTAGCTGTTAACAAGGCTTTGCCCCAAAGATAATGTGGTACCTGACTAGTGAACATCAAGGCTCTAGTTACTTCCAAAAGATGTCGATTTTTTATTTCTGCAACCCCATTTTGTTATGGTGTATTTGTACAAGAGCTTTGGTGGACTATACCATGTTTGGTTAAGAAAACACCTAATTGGTCATTAAAAAATTCCCCACCATTGTCACTCCGAAGTACTTTTATTCTCACACCAAATTGTGTTTTCACCATAGCATAAAAAAGACTGAAACACATTTTTAACTTCAGACTTATCTTTTAATAAAAACACCCAACAAATGCAAGTATGGTCATCAATAAATGTGACAAACCAACGTTTTCCTGAAAAAGTTGAGAACCTTGAAGGTCCCCAAACATCACTATGAATTAAGAAAAAAGGTTTGGAAGCTTTATATTTTTGAGGTGGGAAGAATGACCGATGATGTTTAGCCAATTCACAAAATTCACAGTGATATGAAGAAGGACTTTTATTTTTAAATAGACCAGGTACCAAATATCTTAAATAGTAAAAGTTAGGATGTCCAAGCCTATAATGCCAAATCATAACCTTATCAAAACTAGAAACATAATTTAAACATAAAGTAGTTGTTGGTTGACTTAGATGGTTGTCGTTAAGAACGTAAATTCCACTAGATTCTTGGCATTGTCAATCATCCTCTCTGAGACTATGTCTTGAAATTTACACATAGAGGAGTCAAATATAACATGACAATTCGAGGACTGGGATAATTTATTGACTAATATGATATTACAAGCTAGATTTGGCACATGTAAAACATCATGTAAAACCAAGGAAGGCAAAATTTTAATAGTGCCTTTCCCAGCTATTGCTGAGAACGACCCATCTACTACTTTGATTTTTTTATTTCTTGCACAAGGTGTGTAAGTTGAAAAAAGAAAATGACTACTAGTCATGTGATCACTAGCTCCAGAATCAACGATCCACGTGTTTGTTTTACAAGGCTTGGCACTGAAAAAAATAGAAAAATAAGTACCTGATTGGGCAAAGGAGGAAGAAGGATTATTGGATAAGTTAGGAACATAAGAATTCATCCGAAATTGTTGTGATTGAAAAAGCTTGTGTAGATGCTCCAGTTGTTACTTAGTGAATGGAGACCCTTCTAGAGAACTTTGGCCCTCATAATTTTCATTAGTTGTTTCAACGGTAAAACTTTCTTCCTTTGTTTGATTGCTGGATCTCTTATCTCCAGTGAAGGCTGTTTTAACCATGATGCTACTAGAGATAACCTAGCTCAGATGCCATGAAAGTTTTTAAGAGAGCATTTAATAAAACTGTTCTGTCTTTTATTAACTAAACAACTGGATTTAAATAGAGGAAATAGTCATAACCTAATTGGGAAAATAATTCCCTTATAAACTACTAAAAGATAAGGAAAATAATTCCCTTATTTTAATAAACTAACAAAAGATAAAATAAAATATTCTTAGAATATCTCAAATGATTTATTCTAAGATTTATCTACCTAAATAACTTTAAAATATATCCCAAAATATATGGGTTTCACATATTTCAACAATTTTCACCAACTTTATCTTCACAACCACATCTGATTTAACCTTTCCCTCTCTTTATCCTCTATGTAAATTACTAATTTCCACATTAGGTGAATATCATAATGGAGATTCAGATGCAAATTCTTTAGAATTTAACAAAAAAATACCTTACAATAGCTTTGGATTGGCCATCAACCATGATAGGAATTTCCACCAAAGCTAAAAGGCATGACCGCCACATAAAAATGCACAAATATGCATTTAAGAAGCATAGAATTCAGTAGAATATACACTTTGAAATGATCAACAATATATATAGGACCAACAGAAAAAAAAGCTTACAATATCAGTAGGTTTATTCAGTTGATATTCCTTTGCCTTTGATTCCACGACCTTCTCCAAAGTTTCTTGATCACAGTCTTCCATTGTTTCTTAAATAAATACAAACATAGAAAATCATAATAACCTTCAATGGTACTGAATAATTAAGTAGATAAGAATTGAACTACACAAGATTTCATACCTTGGTCACGCTTATCACTGTAAATGTCAATCTTTTCACCTTTCCTCTGAACATTAAAGTCATGTGATAACTTGCATTTAAAACCTTTGGCACACTTTCCCACTTTATAGAATTCACATAATACTGACTTGGGATCAACACCTGCTCAAGCACCCCATTATTAGTAATATACTTTGAATTTCCACTAACTCAACCCATATAATAAGCACACTATATTATCTGTTTTCAGGGGAGTGTCTGATACATGTACTCGAAATGGGTGTACTCAATTTTTTCTATGTTCTTTCAAAGTATAATGACCATATTCTCATACTAGTATTTGAATATATGCTGAAGACAAGTTTAAGATGTTGGTAATGGAAAAATCTAACTATTACAATATGGTCGTTGAAATTTGATTGTTAGAATTTGACTGTTGTAATATGGCCGTTGAATTTTTTGGACCACTTACCTCTTTGATAATCCTATAAATAGGAGGCCATTTCTTTTCATTTTTTTCACAAACAAAACAACAACAAGTCAAAGCCTATATCACTCTTCTCATCTCTTTCATCCTTCTTTGTTATTTTAAAAAAATTACATTTGAGGAAGTTTTGTCTAGAAGTTTAGGTTTTAAGCGGGGTAGCCTATAACCCCTTCAAACTTTTCTGAGAATTGATTCTAGTGTGGTTTTTTTTCGGCCAAATTTTCAACTACCTTTAAAATTATTTTTGATCTTATTTCCCCGTAAATTTAAGAAAAATAATACCAATTGCGTTTCATCTACTTCATTCGGGTGTACGAATTTAGAAGCACTATGTTAACCTTAGGAGGAGACATCCATTTTCGATTACTCCGGTTAGGATGAAATCGCTTCTAAGATAGTGGTTCTCTACGGTGCAACATTTATTTATTTATTTTTCCCTTATTATTTGTACTTGTCAATGCTAATGCCTTTGTTTTGCAGTAGTAATTATCCAACAATTTAGAAGAGAATCCTACTACTGTAGAAACAATGTCTTTCGCCGTTAACAAATACATTCTTGATCTGTCCAAACTCGAACCACTGCATGGAACCAATTACTGGCGCTAGTCACAAAGAATGGTGATATTCTTTGAAAAACTCGAAGTAGATTATGTCATGTTCAATCCTCCCACCATTGAGCAAGTCAGAGACTCTACTTCTATTCCTACAAATCCTGACGCCACCATGGCCAAGTTTGAAAAAGACATCAAATTGGTCAGAGCTCACATGTTAAGCCTCATGGTTAACAACCTCTTCGATTTATTTGTCAAAGACAAGTTTACCAAATCCATTTGGGACATTTTTTTTTAAAAAAAAAGTACGTCTTTAGAGAATGGATGAAGTTCCAGATGACTGATGATAAGTCAATCATGGACTAAGTGCATACCTATGAAAATTTGGTCTTCGACATCCTCGATGAAAGGATGAAAATGTGTGAAATTCACTAGGAAAATGTACTAATTGAGAAATTGCCCAAGTCCTAGTCCAACTATCAGAATCTTTTGAAGCATAAGAAACGAGACATGTCTTTGGAGGAATTGATCTGCCACATGAAAATTGAGGAATCCAACCGTCTTAAAGATAAAGATTCTATCATTACCAATGAATTATCTTTTAATTCTAACCTTGTGGAATCTTCTTTCGGTCCTAAACTTAATAGATTTAAGAATGATGGGAATCCAAAGAAGAAAGCCAAGCCCATGAAGCTTGTTAATTCAAGAAACCGAGAAAGAATCAAAAGTCCAACAACTCGGTGAGTTGCTATGTATGCGGCAAGCCAGGTTACAAAGCATACTAACGCTTTCAGTGCTCTAACCGCTCTGAGAGTCACAATCAGAATGAGAAAAAACTACTAGCATATCTAATTGAAGATCTAGATGAGGTGGTTACCTCCGAGGTCGACTTGGTGGAAAATGACGCTTAGTTTATAGTAGACATAGGCGCTTTTAAACATTTTTACACCAACAGAGAGATTTTCATCGAATTTGAGAATATAGCTGAAGCTGAACAAGTCTATATGGGTAATTCTAACAATTCAGAAGTACTCGGTAAAGGAAAGATTTTACTTAATCTTACTTTCAGCAAAACACTTTCTTTAAATAACATTTGTATGTTCTTTCTTGACGTAGAAACTTGATTAGCGGTGGACTTCTAAATAAGGTATTAAACTAGTGTTTGAATCTGACAAACTTGTACTTTCCTATAATGAAATCTATGTGGGAAAAGTTTACCTTAGTGGAGGGTTGTTTGTGATCGAGACTATGTCTAATGCTATTAATAAAAATTCTACTTTTGCTTACACTATTGAGTCTCTCGATATGTGGCATGCTAGATTAGGACACGTGAACTTTCACTCTCTTAAAATGCTTAAAGAGTTGAAATTGCTTCCTAATCTAGATAACAACAGATTTAATATGAAATCTGTGTCGAATCAAAGCATGTAGACCTCACTTCAAATTTGTTGCTGATAGGAAGGCTGTAGTTTTAGAGTTAATTCATACAGATCTAACATATTTTAGAAACACAAAGAGTAAATGAGGAAAATGCTACTATATTACTTTTATATATGATTACTCTAGGTACACAAATGTTTATCTCCTAAAGTCAAAAGAAGAAGCTGATAAAACATTCATTCTTTATAAAGTAGAAGGAGAAAACCAACTTGATAGAAGAATAAAACAGGTTAGATCTGATAGAGGCGGTGAATATAACACTAATTTCTTAAAAGAAGTATGTGAGAAACACGACATAATAGATGAGGCCACTACCCTTTATACTCCACAACAAAATGATATAGCTGAAAGAAAGAATATAACTTTAAAAGAAATTATGAATGCCTTACTTCTAAGTTTTAGCTTGTTTGACAATATGTGGGGGGAGGCTATAGTTTTTGCAAATCATATTCTTAATAGGGTGCCTCATAAAAAATTAGTCTGCACCCCATATGAATTATGGAAAGGTTATGCTTCTAATCTGCAATACTTGAAAGTGTGGGGGTGCTTAGCTAAAGTAGGTCTACCTACTTTTAAAAAGAACACCATCGAGTCTAAAACTTTTGATTTAGTTTTTATTGGTTATGCTTTAAACAATGCGGCATATAGATTTATGTCATTGCATGATCATTCTATGTAACACCCATAATCCATTTCCGTTGCCGGAATAGGGTTATAGAGTATTACTATACAAACGAAACATTTTATAGCCAATAGCAATTAATTTTAAAATTAATTTAATAAATACATAATAAATTCAAAATGGAATAAATCATGCATTTATAGGCCATAAATCGAGCCTATGTGGCCTTAAAAATAGCTTTCGAGTAATCAGGGACCAAATCAGAACAAATCAGAACATTTTAGGAAAAATTGAAAAATTTCACCTACAGGGGTCACACGGCCGCATATCCAGACCATTTGATAGAGCCTAGACTGTATGAATCCAAACATGGCCATGTGGCTATCCCACATGCCCGTGTAACTACTCCACACGCTGGTGTGACTACTCCACACGCCCGTGTGACTACTCCACACACCCGTGTGACTACTCCACACACCCTTGTGTCCAATCGTGTGCTTACCCGTGTAACTTACTGACTTGGCTCACACACCCGTGTCTCAGCCCGTGTAAATCCTGTACTTAACATGCTCAGGGCACAAGCCTACGTGGGCTACCCGTGTGTGACACACAGCCGTGTGACAACCCGTATCCCAAGCCGTGTGTACCCAAAAATGACTAAAATTATATTATTTCCTCACCCAATTGCATAGGTACCTAAACCCATTTCAGAATACATGTTCACAAGTCTATAAACACACCTTTAAACAACCAAAATATATCATTTTCAATCACCTAAAACCATACCAAGTATCATATACCAAAACACATTATAATGCTCAAATGACTCATTATCAAAACAATCATCTATAAGCCATAACATACACGAAACTAACCCATTTCAAACACACCATACCAACTTAATATGATACTTACGATTTCATAGCCTCATGCTCAAATTTACTTAAAGTTTAACAACCATACTACAAATACTAGCATTCTATCATCAAGTACCAATCATTACACATAGCCATGAAATATAGCATAATAACCTTTTGCCTTATTACATGCCATATAAGTCAAAAAGTTTACATAATCTACCTAAAAGAGTTCTCGGGATAGTGTGATTATACGAGTTGATCCGATCTCTCAATCACAAAATGTAATCTACAAAACAAAGGAAAAGGCACGAGTAAGGTTACTTGAAGCTTAGTAAGTTCACTAAATTAAATGATAAATCTTACCAAATTAAACATAACAGATCAAATTATAAGATTAAATAACGAAGTTCCTGTCAATCACAACTCACAACAGGTGAGTATTAAACAGTGCATTAATTCACACCATATTCTCAGTCAACGTATTAATAAGATCTCATTTCAGGTAATCAAAAGGTATCACTCATTCAAGTTAATTTCAGAGTTTTGACTGGCTCACGGCGCTGCTCACACAAGTTGCAGAGTATCCGCAACACATGCATGATCTCAAGCCATTGCTACGGTCTGTATCACCAGTGCATAGTACCTGCTAAATAATCACCAGATCACGATGCTGCTCACACAAGCTGTAGAGAATCCTCAACACATGTAGGATCTCAGCCATCGCTATGATCTGTATCACCGAATCAAGGCCTGATAATTAATATTTATATTCATTTATCATGTATTCTCCAATCTGTCCATAGTTAAGTGTAACATTGGATATAATCATAATAAACATGGAATATATATAGTTATAGTATGGAAATAATGGTACGAAACTTACAGGATTGATTTGCAGTAACGACTCAAAGTATCTCAATCAATGATCGACGTTATATCAATTCATTATTTCCATTTTCAGTTACACACATCAATAATAATCCAAAATTATGCAATTAGGTTGATATAATACATTTATAAAGGTATTAAAATTAGACCGAACGAACTTACCAGACTAATTTGCAACAATAACAAAGTACATGGGCTATTCGGTAATTTTCTCTTTTCCTCGATTTTCCACTCATTCAGGATCTAAAATAATAATTCAATTCCATTCATTAATTCTAACAGCAAAATTAATTCATTTTATGCAATTAAGTACTTTTTTACACTTTTACAAAATTGCCCCCATTAATTTTCTTTTATGCAATTTAGTCCTTAAACTCAAAACTTGCAATTTAACCAATTTTAACTTAAATTAAATTCAGCCGAATAGTATAACACTCGATTACAACCCATAATTTTTTATTACACATCAAGTCCTTGTAATTTTTTCATTTTAACATTTTAGTCCTTAAACATTAAAATTACTAAAAATTACTTTACAAATAGTCCCATTTGTCAACCAAGATTAATAGTCTATCATAAAACTTCAAGAACACACCAAACTCATCAATGGCATAATCCAAAATATTTGACAATTTTATAAATTAGTCCCTAGGTTAGCTAGATTAAGTTAAAACGAGCTCAAAAACATAAAAATTACTAAAAACAGGCAAGAATTACCTAACCAAATGGAAGCCTTAGCTTGGCCGAATCCTTTTCTCTTCTCTAATGGCTAACTCGTCTTTGTTTTGGCTTAATGAAGAAGATGGTTCTTTTATTTTAATTTTTTTATAAAGTTTATTTATTTATTTACCTTTTTACCCTTTAATTATCATTCAAATTTAACAATTCCAAGCCCATTACCGTCCACAATAATCACCTATGGTATATTTACCATTCAAGGAGGGTTTAATTACACAATTGGTCTTTCAATTATTTTAAAATTTAACTAAACAAGCATAATTTCAGTTTAATCCTAAAATAATTTGGACTAAATGAGCAAATAGCCCAAAAGTTAGTGGATTTAATCATGTCCACCACCCCTTGGAATTTTTTTACCATGGTTTAATTACCATTTTGGTCCCTTTACTATTTAAAATCTATAGCAATTAACTTTTACCTCTTTAACAATTTAATCATTTTACCTTAATTAACCAACCAATCGTCAAAATTACAAGACCCAATGATAAACTATAATTTATACATATTTTAACCCCATGCTTGGCTTAATTTTGGATGAATTTTCATTAGATTTGATGAATTCGATGCTCCTAATCCTTTAATTTCATGTTTTACACTCAGGAGAGCTTAGGGAGCCGAAAAGAACGAGAAACGGGCCAAAAAGGGACAAAATGGGCCTACCTCAGAAATCAACACGGCCTGGACTTCTGCACACGGACAGATCACACGGTCGTGTGTGACGAGCAGAATCGAGCACGACCGGAGGAATCCACCACGGGCGTGTCACACGAACGTGTCCCTGTCGAACCCAAGACAAATTCTATTCGGAAAAGGTTACTTGTGGGCCAAGAAAAGCACTCCAAAGCCTATATAAACACCCTAGGGGGCAACCTAAAATGGGACTCCGAGTAGAAGGAAGAAAATACTCGAAGACAGCAATCGGGAGCAGCTTAGGAGAAGGATCTCCATCAAGACTGGAAATCTCCTATTAATTTCTCTTGAAGTTTTTGGGTTTTCTTATGTTTTGTTGTTTTCCTTATTTTAAGATGTTTCCCTCTATTAGTATGAACTAAATCCCTTAAATACCTGAGGGGATGAAACCTAGGACAGATTTTATTATTATTTGATTTATAAGATAAATACTTGTTCTTATTCTTAATTGTGAGTTCTTATTCTTGTTTTAATAATTTAGGTTATTGATTCAAGTCAAATGTGCTTATTCAGTGGAACAAAAGTCCCTGTTTAAGAGTAGATCAACACAATTAAGTAGAGTTGATTACAACCCTAGAAATAGGGCGACGAAAATCTGCCGGATTAGAGTCAAATCTAATAGGGGGATCCATAGATTGAGTTAATGCGACAATAGGGGTTTTAATTAGAAAGAGATTTCAATTAATCAACTTAGAGTCATTTGTTTTTAGTTTTGAAAGAGATATTAACATAAATCAGGGATTTCTACGGATTAAGTCAAGTGAATAAATCATATGAATCAAAAGTAATAAGTGAAGTCTAGGTGGATTCTTCCTTAGGTATTGCCCATCTCATAAAGTTGTCTTAAAGTACTTTCCCAATTCATTCTCTGTCGTGTTCTTAATTAGTTTTAGTTTAAAAGAAATCACTCCAATTCTTAGGCTAAATAATAAGAAGATAGTAATTACTAGTACTCTTGGTCCTTGTGGATACGATATTACCGGTCTTACCATAACTATACTATTAAACTATAGGTGCGCTTGCCTTTATTGTGATCATAGTTAGTTTTAGACACATCAAGTTTTTGGCGCCGTTGCCGGGGACTAAGATATTAGGAACACTAAATTTTTATTACTTTAGCCATTTTTATTGCAATTTAATTTTTACTTTTTATTTTTTTCTCTACTTTTCTAATTTTTCTTTCTTTCCTTCTGGCAGGAACTTTTAGTTTATGACTAGAAGGAACTCATCAAGACCATTACTTTTTGACAGTGAGATTGAAAGTACAGCTCGCAGAAACCAAAGAGAAATAAGGTGAAGTCTACAATACATAGAAGAAGAGCAAGAAGACGAAACCAATACTACCGAAGAGATGGCTGATAATAATCCGCTACCTCCTGTGGTTGCCGCAAACTCGGTGAATCAAAATCTTACTCCTTGTACTATGTATAATTATGCTAAACCTAATTTAACAGGAACTAAATCAAGTATTGTTAGACCTGCTGTTGCTACAAATAATTTTGAACTGAAACCTAACACTATTCAGATGATTCAACAATTTGTTCAGTTTGATGGTTTGCAGGATGAGGATCCAAACAATCACTTAGCAAATTTTTTGGAGTTTTGCGACACTTTCAAGATTAATGGCATTTCTGATGATGCCATTCGCCTTTGGTTGTTTCCCTTTTCGTTGAAGACCAAAGATAAATAGTGGTTGAACTCGTTACCATGAGGATCAATCACTACATGGGAACAAATGATTGAAAAATTTTTACTTAAATATTTTCTGCCGGCTAAAATGGCTAAGTTGAGGAATGATATCTCTTCTTTTGTGCAGATGGATTTAGAAACACTTTACGATGCATGGGAGAGATACAAGGATCTACTGAGAAGATGCCCTCACCATGGGTTACCATTATGGCTATAGGTTTAAACATTTTACAATGGTGTGAACCCCTCAACTAGGCAGTTAATTGAAGTAGCCGTCGGTGGTACACTAAACAATAAAACACCTGAGGCTGCCTACGAATTTATTGAAGAGATGTCACTAAATATCTATCAGTGGCAAGTTATGAGGATAAAGCCAACAAAGGTAGTCGGTGTTTTCAACCTCGATGCAGTGACCATGCTATCAAATCAGGTAGAGCTTTTAAGTAAAAAGATTGACGGTTTGTGTGGTTCTTCGCAGGTACATCCAGTGATGCAGCGCAATACAAATGGAGCAGGAATGAGTAATACAGAATATCCATCCTACAACCCTGGCATAGAAAGTGAACGGATGAACTATATGGGTAATAATTCTAGACCTCATAATAATCCCTATAATAACACTTACAATTCAGGTTGGAGGAACCACCCAAACTTCTCATGGGGTGGTCAAGGAAATCAGAGACAACAACCCCCTCCAGGCTTTCAACAACAACCATACCCACAAGGGAAGAAACCGAACCTCGAGGAGATGCTAACAATATTCATCGTGGTGTCAGAAACCCATTTCCAAAACAACGAAACAGCACTCAAAAATCAGCAAGCACTGATTCAAGGGCTCGAGAACCAAATAGGACAACTCGCTAAACTCATATCTAAACGGCCACAAGGCAGCTTGCCAAGCAACACTGAAACTAACCTAAGGGAGCAACTTCATGCCATTACTGCTCACGATAGTGAAGGGTTAGATGAATCAAAACTAAGGCAAGAAAATATGGTAGATGAAGGTAAGGTTGAAGTAAGCCATAATAAACCAGAACTGGTAAGTAAAGAGTACAAACCTCGTGTGCCATATCCCAATGCGACGAAGAAAGACCGCACAGATGAACAATTCAGTAAATTTATTAAACTTTTAAAAAATTGCATATTAACTTACCGTTTATTGAAGCTCTTTCACAGATGCCCAATTCAACAAATTTTTAAAAGAGCTTTTGACAAACAAACGGAAGTTAGACGATGCGTCGCATGTGGAGCTAAATGTAGTGTGCTCAGCAATTTTACAAAATAAACTACCCCGCAAATTAAAAGATCTAGGGAGTTTTACTATTCCTTGTTTAATTGGTAGTTTAGATGTTAATAATGCCTTAGCTGATTTAGGGACGAGTATTAACGTCATGCCCTATAAAATGTTTAAGCAACTAGGTCTTGGGAAACCTAAACAAACTAGAATGAGTATTTAACTCGCAGATAAGACCATTAGATTTCCTAGGGGAATTGTTGATGATGTACTTGTAAAAATTGATAAATTTGTATTCCCAGTTGACTTTGTTGTTCTAGACATGGATGAGGATAGTAACGCACCTTTAATTTTAGGATGACCCTTTTTTAGCAACTGCTAAATCTAGAATTGATGTTGGTACAGGTGAGCTCACACTTCGTGTAGGTGACGAAATATTCACTCTTCAGGCTCGTGACTCGGTTAGGACATCGAGTACTAAAGGTGAATACATAAATTCTATTAATAACCATTCGGTTCAACCCTCTTTTCAGGAAGCACCTCGAAAATATTCAATTGAGCCACGTCATAGTTCTCATGCCAACAATGAAATAACTCATAAGGAGTGAAGGCTTCAGATCAATGAATTAGACGAATGGAGGACACATGCCAAGGAGAAACCAAGAATACACGATGAACCAAAGCGACTCCATGACAAGCTTAGGGATGGGACAAACCAATTAAAGATAGGGGATTAGGTATTGTTGGATAAAACAGACCCTCGAATCGCCACGCCAGACATTAATACAAACGGAGAGATCCCTTTCACGGTACTCAATGTCTTTCCATACGGAAAAGTCGAGGTAACTAATCTGAAGTTCGGCACTTTTAAGGTAAACACCACTCGACTCAAACTATATATCGATAATCGAATTCATAGCAGGAGAGAGGAGTACCAACTCCTCAAACCACCATGATTATGTGAATGAAAGGTAAGTTGAGCTTAGACTCTAAATAAGCGCTTCTCGGGAGGCAACCCAAGCATTAACCTCATTATGTCCACATTTTCAATTTTTAGCACATAACTAAAAACTAACTAAATTAATAGGCGCAGGTTTCCTACCACATGGCCTTACACACGGGCGTGGCCGTAGTCATGTGGACACCAGGAATAGATACATCAGCATGGCGGAGACCGTGTGGGCCAAGGAAGAAAATTTTTCCCCAACACATGGGCTACGATAAAATGCCACGGCCGTGCGATGCGGCCGTGGTCGAAACTGACTCGAAAACACGGGTTGCGATAAAGATGCCACGGCCGTGCGATACGACCGTGGTCGATACTGAGTAAGCAACACGAGTGTGTCGAAGCCGTAGTTGAAACTGAATATATCACACGGGCGTGGGATACGCCCGTGCCTATAGGTTGTGGTCGATATTGACTAATTACCATGGGCGTGTGATCCTAAACATGGGCGTGGGAGAAACGAATGAAGCATCACACGGTCGTGTGACCCAACACACCCAGGGAACACGGACGTGGGTCACAACTGGGACGCGCCCTAATTCAAAATTTACGAAACACACGGGCTAAACATCGGGCACACGGCCGTGGGCCTCGACCGTGTGCCCCAATTTCTATTTAAACCATCCCACTATTCATCTTCTTCTCAAATTTTTCCCCTCTAAAAACCCTAGCTGCTCTCCACTCTCTCTACTCAGTTCCCCTGTAATATCCCAATTTTGGGCTTAGTCGGAATGGTGGTTTCGAGACCACGAATCCGAAATAGAAGCAATGATTTTATGATTATTTGATGGTCTATGATATGATTGTATGTTTGCGTGAAACTTCCGTGAAGAAATTCTATGTCTAAAATGTCCAATTGAAAGTTAAGGACTAAATTGAATAAGTTGCAAAATGCATGTTCTAGAAGCTTTTTGTATGAAATTGCTTTGGATTATGAATTAGGAGCCCTTAAATAGCAATTTTACCAAATTCTAAAATTTTGGACAAAAATGTGCTTGTGTGGTAAAATATCTAAGAAAGGCATTAAGGGTATTTTAGTAATTTGGCATATAAAGCCAAAATAGCCTAATAAAAAGATGTCATCTTCTTCATTCTTTTATGTTGCTGCCAAAAATACCATGGAAGCCATGGTTGAGGTTTTGTCCAAGCTTTCCAAGCTAAATAGTAAGTCCGTTCCAGTCCCGTTTTTCATATTCTTTACATTTTTAGAATCCCGGTAACTCGATTAAGCTAATTCTACCATTAATTTGAGCTAGGGTTTATATTTGGAAAATTACCCAAAGGTGAAAAGTGTGTATTTTGATGTTTTATGACAAAATATGAAGCTTAGAATTATGTTAAATGACTTTTGCTAAGCGATTTTCAGTGAAAACGAGTGAAACAGCATAATCGGTATAAAATTATTATTGTTTATAAGTGCATGTTAGAGCAAGAATTTGATGTTTCCATAGAAGGGAAAAATATTCAGCATGTCATAAAACATAAGAAAAAGGGGCCTAGGGGTAAAAGTTTAATTTTTGAAAAGTTAGGGGGCAAAATTATAAATTTGCCATAATTTGATATGTGAATTGAATTGATTAGTGTGTTGATAAAATGTGTTAAATGAGTGTTATTTGACATGTTAGATCAAGAAAATATGAAATTTGGACTAAGATCGGGGAAGAACAAAGTTGTGGGCTAAGTCGGGAAAATTAGCCATTTCGGCATTCGAGGTAAGTTGGTGTGTTAATAATAATGCAATAATGTTGTAATTTATAGTTTAATGCTAAATTAGTGAATTAATTGAATTATGTTAAATTAAATGTTTAATGTGCCAAGTTTATAAATTGATTTAAAATATGTCTATGGTACATGGAAGTGCATTGAAATATTGTACTTAAATGTGACTTCTATGATTGTGAATGTTATGAGTAATTGTGAATTAGTGTTATCATGAGACAAGTGATTAAGTGAATATTGACTAAGTGTTAACAAGTGTGAAAAAGTCCCGATTGAACCTTAGGAAATGATTAGGATACAAGTGACATGCCACTAGGAATTTCAGTGTTTTCAGTGTGAAAGTGTTCCCCGGGTGCTGGTTCATTGTGTTAATCAGTGGCTGGGTGATCTTGCAGTGTTGCAGACACCTGACAGCTTGTGTGAGCAGCACTGTATATTAACCTTGAACTGACAGCTTGTGTGAGCAGGCCCAAGGGTAACCCCAGTGTTACAGTGGTAGCTTCGGCTACATTACAGTGGTAGCTTCGGTACAGTGATAGCTTCGGCTATATTATAGTGTGGCACTCTGTGCCTTATTCCACGCATCCTTTAGTATTCCATATGGTTCAATGGGTATTGAATAGATATAATGAAAAGTGATTGAATGTGAAAAGGATTTAATCATGTGATAATAATGTGAAAGTGAACATTGTGTTTGATGCATTTATATGAGTAAGTGTGAATATGAAATTGTTTGTATAAGTGAAGTGCATGTATGAAATTAAGTAGAGAATCGTATGAATAAGTAGTACAGGTATGTGTACAAAATTGTTATTGTATGATTTATATGTTGAATAAAATGCTTAGATTATGATGCATTAATAGTAAGGATACAAATGAGTGAGATGTGCATATGATCAAGTGATAGTTATGTGCCAAGTTATATGTTGTTTTAGTGCATATGTGTAAAAAATGAAAGTGAATACATGGATATCATGAAAAGTGAAATTTGCATTAAAACAGTACTGGACAACTGCAATTGTTACTTTTGAAAAATCACCAAAAATAATGGAAATTAAATTAGAAAGTGAAGGAGATATGAATTGAAAGCTCACTGAGTCTATTTTCTTATAAAAGAAATAGAGTAAGCAAAAGAAGTGGAAAATTATGAGATATTTAAATTTTAGTGAGACTGGTTTTGAATGACTTTGTGATCCCCCATTCTTTCTTGGAAAACTTATTAAAAATTGTAAAAGAATAATCATGGAGCATAGTTTATATATTTAGAATCCTTAATGAGTATATTTTTGATTGGAATAAACGAGAACATTATTTGAATTCTGTACAATGAGATAACTGAGTTTTTGTAAAGATAGGTCAGAACCATTGAATAGTGAAGTAAGGGAAACTTTAAGAATAATCTGGTATTGATTGGCTAAACCAAAAATTCTGGAAATTTTATGGCAAGAAGGTATATGGGTCTAATTTTAGGAAAAATTCACGGAACTTAATTTTGAGTTCTGTAGCTTATGAAATAATTAAATTAGTTACTGTGACTCAGAAAAATAGCCTAAGCTGAACTTAAGAAAAAATGTGAAATTATGTGAATATTGATTCTATTTCCTTGAGCATATTTATTGAGAAATGGGTTAATATTGTTAATTAAATTGCTTATTATTATTAATATGCCAACTTACTAAGCTATAAAGCTTACACCATTTTCCCATTTCTCTTAGTGTTGTCAGGTTGGCTCGAAGTTGGAGATCGTTGGGGGTATCATCACACTATCAATTTGTCAAGTTGGAATCATGACAATTCCTAATTATTTTCAAGTGAATGGCATGTATAGAGATTTAGTTATTGATTGTATGTATCAGAGAAGTGTATAAGATTGCTGTAATGCCTCGTACCCTGACCCGACGACGGATAAGGGTAAGGGGTGTTACATCCCCTATTCCGGCCACCACCGTCGACTTACCCTCCTCCTTTCGCGTCCCTTTTCTCCTCTTTCCCTCATCTTTCCTTTTTCCCTTTCTTCTCCACGCGTATAGCATGCAGTCCACACCCTTGTAAGACCACCACGCCCGTGCGCCATCGCCATGTCCCTGCCATCGCTCCAACACCTCCATCTGTTCACCTTTCTCCACCATTGTTGCTTATTTCATTCATTTTTAATTATTTGTTTGATCTTATTCTTTGTTCTTATTATTATTTTCATTATTATTACAACTTAAATTTCTACTTCAAATTCATTAGTTCTTTTGATGTTTGATTTTAGTTTGATAAGTTTATTATTACTTAATTTTAATATATTTCTTTTCCATATCTAATTTCAGCATCTGATTTTAGCATTCCATGATAATCTAACTCACTATTAGAATTATACTATTGTTTAGAACTACTAGGATAATACATTTTGGGCTGGCAACGGTACTTGATTTAGTGAAAAATCTTTGGCTTTTTCAGGTACATAGTGACTCCCCCCGTAGGAAAAAGACCGCTGTCCCCGCGTCGAAAAAGCGGAAGGGACTCAGTGCAACCTCCTCGAGCGCCTTTGCTGAAGTATGCCACCCATTCCTACAGTTTCCTCCGGGACCCCAGGAGGAGCTCTTTCAGATACTTCGTGCACGACCCCTCGGAGTGGGGAGGTGCATTGATTGGGCCGCCTTGGAGCAGGTCCAACTAGTAAACGCCGTCTGGGCCCTCTTGACTACCGACCCATGGGGCACTTCTTCGGGATTGTCGAGCCGACATATTTAGAGCTCACTTTGGAGCTCTGTTCCACATTCAACCTTCAGATGGTGATGACCAACTTTGACGACCCAGGCACAATCCAATTTCGTCTTGGGGGCCTTGTACGAGAGATGAGTATCCCAGAGTTTGGGGTCACCTTGGGACTTTACACCGAGGAGTTCATGGAGGACGACGACTTCGAGGACCTCCACCGCCACATCCACTACTTCCCTTCATCATGTTGGAGAGATTTGGTCCCTGCCTAGGTGACATATGATCCCAGTCGCTCCAAGGCCTCCGCTCTCACCCCATCCTTGAGGTATTTACACGCCATCCTGGCTCATACTTTGACGGGTAGGTGAGAGAGCACCGGCATCGCCAACACCCACGGCACCTATTTTTTACGGTGAATGGCACAAGAGCACGTGTTTGATCTCGCTTACTTCATCACCCTCGCCATTCAGCATCAGACAGAGTGACATCGGAGGGGGGTCATCTCCATGGCCCCTATGTGACGCACTTGGCTCGCCATTTTGGGCTCCTCAACACCGCAGCTCAGTCCTCCTCGCTCATGCTTGTAGGGCAGATGTCCCCACAGGGCAACATGACGATGACTCATATGAGGATGATTGAATGTTACCGTGGGTTTGATCCTCCTCAATACCGTCTGTCGATGGCCACCGATTCGGACGCTTCAGAGGACATTACTAATGATGTCCTTCCACACCACGAGGAGCCACAGTCTGCTCCACCACCACCCCACCGACCAGTTCATGCGGTAGCTTCACTGACTGACATTTCTGAGCGCCTCACTCGGTTCGAGCAAAATTGCACTCAACAATTTAACGACAACGCTTGACGATTCGACGGCATCGAGGCGACACTGCAACAGATTTGTCAGCATTTTCACATATCGCCGCCACCCCCACCTCACGATTCATCTAGGGACGAGGACCTTTGAGTCCATTTATTTTTTGTTTTCTTTATTTTAGTTTTTAAACTATTTCTTTTTATCTTTCTTGTCTTTTATTTTTATTATTATTTTTTGATTTCTTTTTATCTCTGGCTGTCTATTATCGAGTAACCATAACAACGTCCATTAATAAACCCCCCTAAAACTTTACTAATGACTCCGCAGTTTCAAAAGGTTCAAGGAGATACTAAGGAATGAACAAACTACTGGAGTATTCTCCCCCACCTTCACCTCTGCCTAGTTCATCATGTTTATCATTGGCTCTATTTTCACTCCCTAAAGAGTTCATCCAAAATTCAGGAAGTTTCACTTCTCTCCCTCTCTTATGATTTTCTTACTATATTATCTATCTTTGTACATTGAGGACAATGTACATCTTAAGTGTGGGGAGGTTAATTATAGTATTATCAGAAAATCCCTGAATTATGTCTTGTTCTTAAGTAATTTTCTCATATTATTATTAGAATGAAATTTCTATTAACTTATGATTTTTATTGATATGTTTTGGATTAAGTCATAGATTATTGTGCATTGATGGTTTAAACTTTAAGACATTAGAGAATCAAGCATGATAAGTCTATTTTCAGAATTAAAAATTTAATAGGTTGTTTCCCTAAATTTAAATGTTACTTTGAAGTTTGAAATTTGCAAGGATGACATCAAAAACCATAATTTTTGTGAGATTTTGAGCCTTTTAGAGCATATACTTTTCTTGCTCACTTTATTGTTGGTTATGAGTGTGTCAATATTTATTTGTTATTCTAGAACTTTCTTCGATTATACATGTCGAGACCATACCCTTAATTTGATATACTGAGATGATAAAGGCACCTAGGTTTTAACTCACTTATTCCACCAAAAAGCCTACCTTCATAATTAACCCCTACTGAACCCTTTTCAGCCTAATAAACCGTTTCTTGACTCACCCTTGATACTAACCCAAAACCAAATTCTTTTACTGACTCCCCTTTTGTCGAGATTTGATTTGATCAGTTACCTATCTATTTTCTTTATTTCAATTTTTAAATTCATCTTATATCGTGTACCCACTCTAAAAAAATAAAATAAAAAATCATTACTTTGTTCTATGTTATTTGAGCTTAAATGGTTAATTTTGTACTCTTAGACGAAGCTCGTGTTATTAGTGATAAGTTCAATTATGTAATCATTCAGTATTAGTTATTTTTTTTTCTAGTTAGGTAAATTTTCAATTCAATCTCGATTCTAACCATTTAATTCAGCCTTTATCCGCACCTCTAAACCAAGCCCCATTACAACCCTTTTAAAGACCTTTTGATTTGTGTATCATCTCATTCTATAGTGGTGGAGATTTGATTTTCAAGCAAGCCTATGGGATTAACTTTCCTATTGACTTCTGAGTGCTTTTTTGAACCTTAAAACACTTTGAGTGATTTGAGTGAATCTTTAGTGAGGATGTCAATTTTTGTCAATTTTGAATTAAAGGTAATTATTTAGATAAGGGGAAACACCTATGTTTTCGTGTTATAGAAATATATGACTTGGATTGTTTGAATCTTTAGGACTCTTTTAGTTAAATTATTAATGTATAAATTATCTATGAATTATGACAAGACATTATTGATAAGAATTATGAATTGAGGAAGTTAATTTAATTGTGAGCTGAGGATTTTGCTTGAGGACAAGCAAAGGCTTAAGTGTGGGGATATTTGATAAACCATAATTTATACATATTTTAACCCCATGCTTGGCTTATTTTTGGATGAATTTTTATTAGATTTGATTAATTCGATGCTCCTAATCCTTTAATTTATGTTTTACACTTAGGAGAGCTTAGGGAGCCAAAAAGAACAAGAAACGGGCCAAAAAGGGACAAAATGGGCCTACCTCGAAAATCAAAATGGCCTGGACCAATGTACACGGGTAGACCACACGGCCGTGTGTAACGAGCAGAATTGAGCAATGCCCAAGCTATCACGCACGGGCGTGTCCCTGCCAAAGCCAGGTTTAATCCTATTCGAAAAAGGCTACTTGTGGGCTAGGAAAGGCATTCCGAAGCCTATATAAACACTCTAGGGGGCAACCTAAAAGGGGACACTGAGGAGAAGGCAGGCAATACTCGAAGACAGCCATCGGAAGCAGCTTGGAAGGAGGATTTCCATCAAGACTGAAGATCTCCTATTAATTTCTCTTGAAGTTTTTGGGTTTTCTTATGTTTTGTTGTTTTCCTTATTTTAAGATGTTTTCCTTTATCATTATGAACTAAATCCCTTAAATACCTAAGGGGATGAAACCTAAGACGGATCTTATTATTATTTAATTTATAAGATAAATACTTGTTCTTATTCTTAATTGTGAGTTCTTATTCTTGTTTTGATAATTCAGGTTATTGATTCAAGTCGAATGTGCTTATTCAGTGGAGTAAAAGTCCCTGTTTAAGAGTAGATCAACACAATTAAGCGGAGTTGATTGCAACCCTAGAAATAGGGCGACGAAAATCTGCCGAATTAGAGTCAAATCTAATAGGGGAATCCATAGATCGAGTTAATGCGACAATAGGGGTTTTAATTAGAAAGACATTTCAATTAATCAGCCTAAAGTCAGTTGTTTTTAGTCTTGAAAGAGATATTAACATAAATCAGGGATTTTTACGGATTAAGTTAAGTGAATAAATCGTATGAATCAAAAGTAATAAGTGAAGTCTAGGTGGATTCTTCCTTAGGTATTGCCTTTATCATATAAGTTGTCTAAAAGTATTTTCCTAATTCTTTCTTTGTCGTGTTTTAATTAGTTTTAGTTTAAAAGAAACCACTCCAATTCTTAGGCTAGATAATAAAAAGATAGTAATTACTAGTACTCTTGGTCCTTGTGGATATGATATTACCGGTTTTACCATAACTATACTATTGAACGATAGGTGCACTTGCCTTTATTGTGATCATAGTTTGTTTACTTAGTAACACCGAACCTAACCCAAAAGAGCATGTGAAGGTAGTTACGCTAAGGAATGGGAAGGTATTGGTTGAAGCTGAAAAGAAGATGCCACAAGAAACTGATAAGGAAAAAGGGTAAGGAATTAAACGAGAATGTAACACCAGTACTTAAAGAGTATAAACCACCGATCTCATATCCGGAAAAGTTGAAGAAAGACCGCATAGACGCACAATATGGTAAATTTCTTGAACTTTTCAAACAATTACATATTAACTTACCTTTTGTTGAAGCTATTTCGCAGATGCCGACATACGCAAAATTCCTAAAGGAGCTTTTAACATATAAAAGGAAGTTTGAAGAGCTATCGACCGTGGAGCTTAACGAGGAATGTTCAGCTATTCTCCAAAATAAGCTACCAACCTAATTGAAAGATCCAGGAAGTTTCACTATTCCCTGTTTAATTGGTAGTTTAAATATTGAGAAAGCATTAGCTGATTTTAGTGCCAGTATTAATTTCATGCCTTATAAAATGTTCAAGCAGCTTGGTCTTGGGGAACCCAAACCCACTAGGATGAGTATTCAATTAGCTGACAGCTCTATTAAATATCCTAGGGGAATTATTGAAGATGTTTTGGTAAAAGTTGATAAATTCATATTACCTATTGATTTTGTTGTGCTTGACATGGATGAGGACGTTGAGGCGCCTTTAATTTTAGGATGCCCATTTTTAGCTACGGTTAGGGCTGTTATTGATGTAGGTGATGGTAAACTTGTGCTAAGGGTAGGTGATGAGGAAATTATTTTTAAAATTTATGATGCTATGCGATATTCTAGAGAGCAAGATGATTCCTGTTATTTTATCGATGCTATTGACCATTCTATTCAAGATTCTTTTCAGGAAATCATACATAAAGACACGGTTGAACTGTGTCTTGCCCAAGGTAAAGAGGTAGATGATGATACCAATGAGATGGGGGAGATAAAAAGTGAGTTAAATTCTAATACTTATTCCTCAAGACAAAAGAAGTATGAGGGCATTGAAATCAACGACGAAGTAAAACAAAAACCCTCTATTGAATAGCCTTCCAAGTTGGAATTGAAATAGTTACCAAATCACTTAGAGTATGCATTCCTCGGAGATAATTCTACACTACCGGTAATTATTTCCTTATAATTGGAACCCAATGAGAGGACGAGTTACTACAGGTACTAAAGGAGCATAAAAGAGCCATAGCTTGGAAGATTTCTGACATTAAAGGGATAAGTCCATCATTTTGCACCCACAAAATTTTAATGAAAGATGAATATAAACCATGTGTGCAACCTCAAAGACGATTGAATCCCAACATGAAGGAAGTTGTTAAAGCTGAGGTAATTAAACTTCTAGATGCTGGAGTTATTTATCCTATTTCTAACAGTACTTGGGTAAGTCCTGTGCAGGTTGTTCCAAAGAAGGAAGGCATGACTATTGTAGCCAACGAAAAGATTGAATTAATTCCAACAAGAACAGTCACAGGATGGAGAGTCTACATTGACTATAGGAAGTTGAACGATGCCACGAGAAAAGATCACTTTCCCTTACCCTTCATTGATCAGATGTTAGAAAGATTATCTGGGCATATGTACTATTGCTTCCTAGACGGACTCTTTGGCTACTTCCAAATCCCAATATCTCATGAGGATCAAGAAAAGAAAACATTTACATGTCCATATGGTACGTTTGCTTATCGTAGAATGCCTTTTGGGCTATGTAATGCTCCTGCTACTTTTCAACAATGCATGATAGCCATCTTTGATGAACTTGTAGAAGATATCATGGAGGTATTTATGGACGACTTTTCAGTATTTGGTAATTCTTTCCATCTTTGCCTTAAAAATTTAAAACGAGTTCTAATGAGATGTGAGGAAACGAACCTTGTGCTCAATTGGGAAAAGTGTCACTTTATGGTTCGAGAAGGGATTGTGTTAGGTCACAAAATTTCTAGTAAAGGGATTGAGGTTGATAAAGCAAAAATTGAAACCATAGAAAAATTACCTCCTCCTAGTTTAGTTAAGGCTATTAGAAGCTTTTTAGGACATGTTGGATTTTATAGAAGATTTATTAAGAATTGTTCTAAAATAGCTAAGCCTTTAAAGAAATTACTCGAAAAAGATGTGCCTTTCAATTTTGATCAGGAATGTTTAGATTGTAACACCCCAAACCCGGCCCATTTACTCCGACCGAATTTGGAATGCCACTGCGGAACACTTTCGAAAAATATTCTTACTTAAGAGTTAAACCGTTGAAAATTTGTCGAGTTCAGTAAAGCATTTTCGTGACTTGTAATATTCTAAGTAAAATCGAAGTTTGTTATAAAAATATCGGATTCAAGCTTTACTTGAGAAAATAAAACCATTTTCAACCAACATTTAAATTGTCCATCCATAATAGGGCATAATAATAAAGATGCTTAATTAAAATACTTAAACACTTTAGTGGGCCTTTTTGCAATACACACTTAATTAAAATACTGAAAATATAGATGCTTAATTCATTAAATAAGAGATTCCTTTGCATGAAAATCCACTTTTGCATGGCCACCTTTATACCTGCTCCAAACCCGGTCCAAGCATTATGTGCCACCTGAAAGGTTTAATAATAATAGAGTGAGTCACCAAGACTCAGTGCATAGTTAATACACATATCCTCACATGTGGGCTTGGCCCATATCCATACAGTCCATACACATGAATATACAATTATGAATATGAAATTTTGAACATACAATTACGAACATACAATTATAAATATATAATTATGAAATCCAATCCACGAAGTGATCCACATATCTCTCTTTGGCAGACTTATTTCGTAAGGTCGTAGCCAAGCCACTAATCCCATAGAAATCTCACATATCAATCAGTTCACTAATCATCAAGCACGAATGTAACACGAGGCTAGCATTTGACCACTCACATAGTGTACACCCCTTTTTCTCCAATAGTCACATCACAAGTCTCATACATACGTATATGTACCATAGCAACATTTTGTACGAAACAATTATGTATATATATATATATATATATATATCACATGCCTTCACACTTTTATACGTCCATCAACAATCATTCGTTACCGCAAATCACTGACAGATTAGTACCAAAATTACTAACCTGATTATTTAATCACTCACCTTGGGTATCCACACTCTTAGCCTTTGTTTCGGCTAACATGCATAACATATACGTTTACATAAAATAACACATGCAACACATATAATAATTAACAAATAGGAGTACAGTGCGATAACTACGCACCTGATTTTAGCGAGATCCTGATCTAACGACTCTAATATCAACTAAAGTCCCGAAAGCTTCTGTTACTTTTATCGATTAGCCCCTAGCTTATTTCGATCCCGAAACACCACTTGTTCTTGTCGATTAGCTCTCGAAGTCATCGAAAGTCCTACTAAAATATGGTTAGAATCGGCTCATACACAATTCTACAAATAAAAGCCCTTGGCCGTAGGTTACACTTACCATTTACCTTGCTCGACAAGGTCTCTTGAGCAGTTCAACTTCCGAAAGACTCCTTTGATGCTCCTCAACACTAGCTACACACAAACAGAGCATACCATTATAGCCTTATACACATTCGGCCACCCAAAAACCAAGGTCAACATTCGGTTATTATCACAACCCAAAATATAGCCTATAGCCGAAAGTAATACTTCCTTACCTTGCTGTATCCAAATCCGAGAGAACCCTTACTCTTTTACTGTTATCTTCTTTGACTACACAAGAACGAAACATGAAATCAAGGCCTTAATAAGGTTCGGCCAATCCCAAATACCAAGGTCAAATACTGATTTCGGCATACTAAAGAATAAGAGCCCAAACCGATCACTTAGAGAAATACTTACCAAAACAATCGAAGAGGTCACAAATACGTGGTCGACACACCTTCAAAACCGTTTGAAAAGTTAGCACCCAAAAGTCCCTTTGATCCCTGAGAGATTCGGCAATGGTGTTTAAAGGTGGAGGGGCTTTGGTTAACCTTTCAAATAATGGGTGTATTCGGCTAAGCTAGCCAAAAGGAAGAAAAGAACAATTCAAGCATTTGGTATCGAGCTAGGCACTCTACAAACGAATTTGGCACCTCTTTTGCTACAAGAAAATCGGCCAAGATAGCCCCTAGAGAGATGCTTCACTCGGCCATGCACCCAAAAGCAAGAAAAGGAAAAACAAAATTAAAGAATTTTGGCCAAGAACACAATAGAAAGAGGACCTATTCGGCCATGCTTCTTTTGCCAAAAACAAGGCCGGCCAACTCCTCTCCCAAGCTTCAAACGGTCATCCTCCAAATGCCAAGAAAGTAACAAAACAAAGAAATCAAGAAATTTGGCCATCCTTTCTCAAACATAAGGCCGGCCAAAGGAATCCCCCAAGGCATGCTTCATTCCCACGGTCAAAGCTCTCTCTCTTTTGCTAAATTCAAACATCACTTTTTATTGTTTAATAATTTCATCACATAACCCATCCTTTAAAAATAATATTTAAACAATCCCATTGTTCTAAGCAAACAAAATAATAGAAATAATGGTTTAAACCCATACTCTTACAGCTTTGGAACAACAAAAATAAAATAAAACAACATAAGGCCAGCACCCAACAAGCATGCGTGCATGCCTCATGCATCCCTTCACGCCGGCACAAAAAGGAGAGCTCCAGGTGCATTCCCCAGGTCTCGAACCCGAAACCTGGAGAGGACTCCCTAACGCCTCAACCACTCGGCCCCTTGCGTATTTCATGCAATAATCTCATCGGATTTTCTTTTAAACCCTTTTCCCATTAGCTTCCCTTTATTCAAAAATAAAAACTCACCCCGCGCTTCCAGCGCGTCTCGAACGCAAGTTCTCGCGAAGGTACCCTGGCTGCAAGCGTCTTAACCACTCAGCCAGTGTTCAGTTTATGCTAACAGACGCGTTGAAAATTCTTTTAACCCTTACATCTCAAGCTTCCCTGAGACTTAACGCCCAGTAAAAATAAAAACACTCGTGCGCCTTCATCAGGGCTCGAACACCCGACCTCATGGAGCTCCCCTGGCTGCAGGCGCCTCAACCACTTTGCTAATGGTGCGTTGATGTCAAAATCCCGCCACAATTTATTTTAAAGCCTCTTCAAAGCAGTGCCCTTTTGCAAAATAAAAATGCTTTTGCCGCGCCTAAGACTCGAACCCTTGACCATGCTTGGCGCCAAACCTTAAGTGGCACTCGGAAGCCACTTTACTACCTGGACTTTCATGTCCAAAACTTTCCAAAAATTTTTACTTAAGGCCTTCTTCCATATTTTCCTCTTTTACCTAAATTTTCAAAAATTTCCAAAACACTCCCTTTTTATCCTCGGGCTTTAGGAACTGCAAAAACACATCAAAACCACTCTTGAGGCCCACTAACACTCGAGCTATTTACCAAACTCGAAACCCCTATTTCGGGATATTACAACTCTACCCCCTTAAAAATAATTTCGTCCTCAAAATTACTTATTGACAAACATCCGTACATTTCAATTCACCATATATCAATCACATATACTCAATTATACACATATGCAAACACATTTCAACCTCTTTCACATTTAGCATTTACACATATGGCCACTTCTTCATAAGCATATTCAAGCTTAAATTCCATTATGGATATCATACACATCAATGGTAAGATCAATTGCACATATTAAAAGTCTTACCGAAGCTTCAACTATATCACATCTTACTTAATTCAAATGGGAACATACTAACTTTCCTTATTTCCTTGCAAATATGAAAGAGTTGCACTTACCCGAGCATTTAGCTCATGTTAATAAACATGTTCCATCTTGTAAGTGATTCATGAATTCTCTATTATAACCCATCACCGGCATTAAGCCTGCTAGGCATTAAAGCCTGAAATATACACCGGCACAAAGCCTGCTAGGCATCAAAGCCTGAAATATACACCGGCACAAAGCCTGCTAGGCATCAAAGCCTGAAATATACACCGGCACAAAGCCTGCTAGGCATCAAAGCCTGAAATATACACCGGTACAAAGCCTGCTAGGCATCAAAGCCTGAAATATACACCGGCACAAAGCCTGCTAGGCATCAAAGCCTGAAATATACACCGGCACAAAGCCTGCTAGGCATCAAAGCCTGAAATATAATATTATCACCATCTGAATCACATTACAAGCTGACCAGAATTATAAACCATATAACTCACATCACTTGTATTTATCACTTCAATAACATTTTATGATAGATAGTCTATCCACATATCACTTGTACTTATCACTTCAATAGTATTTCATGATAGAAGTCTATCCACAGTCGGCTTTCACTATATTTATAACTAGGATTCCAACATGTACACAAGGTTATAACTAACCTTAACAATATTCAATTGCTTATAGACTTACACTTTAAAACATTTTCAATTTTGGTCCTAACACTTGCCGACATGGTATTTTCCACACTGAGCACACGGATGGTCTCGATTTTTTTTTTCATAGCTGGCTTAATCACATGAGCAAAACTTTCAACCTTCGGTCTTTTCCGAAGATCCTCAGATAATTTAAACAATTCAAAAATTTCTTCTATCGCAGTTCATATCCTTATCTCTGTTTTATCTCATCGAGTTCTTAATCCCTTCAGCTATCTTAGCTTTTTCGACATACACAGCAAATTCCCGTTCCTGTTGAGGAACTATCAACAGTCTCAGGCTATCCTTTAATCCGTCCTTAAACCGGACACATCGTTCATGTTTCGTAGCCACTACTCCTTGAGCATATTGGCTTAACCTTAGGAATTTAGCCTCGTATTCCGCCACAGACTTGTTCCGTTGAACCAGTCCCAAAAACACATTTCCTCTGAGCATCAATGTAATAAGTATCAACATATTTCTTCTGGTATGCCATCTTGACATACTCCTAAAGGAGATCCTCCACTGTGACACTTATCCCGAACCGTGAGCCACCATTGATACGTCTCGCCGCGAAGTAGCGTCACCATTTCTTTCACTTTTTCTCAGGGCTCAGTTCGAGCTCATCCATAACTCGCTTGGTTACTTCCAACCAATAATCAGTTGTGCTGGGTGTCATTTCTGATTCATCATGGAACAACTCCGCTTCGTTGGCTCAAAGTCGCTCGGGAAAAATTTTCGAGCTCTCATATTTTCTCCCTCTCCAACCACCATTTCTAAAACTTGCAACGCAATACAGCATTGTCCCTCGTCTAAACTTGCTGCTCATTATCAAAGGCTGGTGGTGGAGGTAGTACCTCATTATCAGATCCTTGACCCGATCTAACGGGTTCCGATACGGCCATTTTGCCTTAACCACGTCATCTAGAACTCATCTCTTATCGCGCAATCCGACTTAAAAGTTTTATGCATTAAAAAAAAATTTGTTCTACTGATTATTCGCAAACAATTTTATCGAATAAAGTATTTAGAAGTGGTTCTTTCGATCACACATAGGTTCAGTTCAAGTTCGCTACTTCTTATTCAGAGAGTCACATACACGTTCATAAGCAGGGACATATTCATTCACTATACCTCTATGATCATTTCAGTTTTCAAATCTTATACACTTGTTTTTGAATAGACTATTCTTAGGGTTCGATAGCCCAAATTTTCTAATCTACGAGCCCAATTATGCCCACACAGTTCACATATTCAATATACCTCAATAGTCAGAGGTACTTACCAAGTGGACTTCGGGTCGGAGGTACAGGTGCCATGCCAGAACAAGCCCAAAATAGAAGTTCACATTTTGAAAAGCCCACTTTCGAAAACTGTTTTCGGGACCAAAACCTCAAAGCTGAGTTTTGAACCATGCTCTGATACCAAAATGTAACACCCCAAACTCGGCCCATTTACTCCGACCGAATTTGGAATGCCACTGCGGAACACTTTCGAAAAATATTCTTACTTAAGAGTTAAACCGTTGAAAATTTGTCGAGTTCAGTAAAGCATTTTCGTGACTTGTAATATTCAAAGTAAAATCGAAGTTTGTTATAAAAATATCGGATTCAAGCTTTACTTGAGAAAATAAAACCATTTTCAACCAACATTTAAATTGTCCATGCATAATAGGGCATAATAATAAAGATGCTTAATTAAAATACTTAAACACTTTAGTGGGCCTTTTTGCAATACACACTTAATTAAAATACTGAAAATATAGATGCTTAATTCATTAAATAAGAGATTCCTTTGCATGAAAATCCACTTTTGCATGGCCACCTTTGTACCTGCTCCAAACCCTGTCCAAGCATTATGTGCCACCTGAAAGGTTTAATAATAATAGAGTGAGTCACTAAGACTCAGTGCATAGTTAATACACATATCCTCACATGTGGGCTTGGCCCATATCCATACAGTCCATACACATGAATATACAATTATGAATATGAAATTATGAACATACAATTACGAACATACAATTATAAATATATAATTATGAAATCCAATCCACGAAGTGATCCACATATCTCTCTTTGGCAGACTTATTTCGTAAGGTCGTAGCCAAGCCACTAATCCCATAGAAATCTCACATATCAATCAGTTCACTAATCATCAAGCACGAATGTAACACGAGGCTAGCATTTGACCACTCACATAGTGTACACCCCTTTTTCTCCAATAGTCACATCACAAGTCTCATACATACGTATATGTACCATAGCAACATTTTGTACGAAACAATTATGTATATATTTATATATATATATATATATCACATGCCTTCACACTTTTATACGTCCATCAACAATCATTCGTTACCGCAAATCACTGACAGATTAGTACCAAAATTACTAACCTGATTATTTAATCACTCACCTTGGGTATCCACACTCTTAGCCTTTGTTTCGGCTAACATGCATAACATATACGTTTACATAAAATAACACATGCAACACATATAATAATTAACAAATAGGAGTACAGTGCGATAACTACGCACCTGATTTTAGCGAGATCCTGATCTAACGACTCTAATATCAACTAAAGTCCCGAAAGCTTCTGTTACTTTTATCGATTAGCCCCTAGCTTATTTCGATCCCGAAACACCACTTGTTCTTGTCGATTAGCTCTCGAAGTCATCGAAAGTCCTACTAAAATATGGTTAGAATCGGCTCATACACAATTCTACAAATAAAAGCCCTTGGCCGTAGGTTACACTTACCATTTACCTTGCTCGACAAGGTCTCTTGAGCAGTTCAACTTCCGAAAGACTCCTTTGATGCTCCTCAACACTAGCTACACACAAACAGAGCATATCATTATAGCCTTATACACATTCGGCCACCCAAAAAACAAGGTCAACATTCAATTATTATCACAACCCAAAATATAGCCTATAGCCGAAAGTAATACTTCCTTACCTTGCTGTATCCAAATCCGAGAGAACCCTTACTCTTTTACTGTTATCTTCTTTGACTACACAAGAACGAAACATGAAATCAAGGCCTTAATAAGGTTCGGCCAATCCCAAATACCAAGGTCAAATACTGATTTCGGCATACTAAAGAATAAGAGCCCAAACCGATCACTTAGAGAAATACTTACCAAAACAATCGAAGAGGTCACAAATACGTGGTGACACACCTTCAAAACCGTTTGAAAAGTTAGCACCCAAAAGTCCCTTTAATCCCTGAGAGATTCGGCAATGGTGTTTAAAGGTGGAGGGGCTTTGGTTAACCTTTCAAATAATGGGTGTATTCGGCTAAGCTAGCCAAAAGGAAGAAAAGAACAATTCAAGCATTTGGTATCGAGCTAGGCACTCTACAAACGAATTTGGCACCTCTTTTGCTACAAGAAAATTGGCCAAGATAGCCCCTAGAGAGATGCTTCACTCGGCCATGCACCCAAAAGCAAGAAAAGGAAAAACAAAATTAAAGAATTTTGGCCAAGAACACAATGGAAAGAGGACCCATTCGGCCATGCTTCTTTTGCCAAAAACAAGGCCGGCCAACTCCTCTCCCAAGCTTCAAACGGTCATCCTCCAAATGCCAAGAAAGTAACAAAACAAAAAAATCAAGAAATTTGGCCATCCTTTCTCAAACATAAGGCCGGCCAAAGGAATCCCCCAAGGCATGCTTCATTCCCACGGTCAAAGCTCTCTCTCTTTTGCTAAATTCAAACATCACTTTTTATTGTTTAATAATTTCATCACATAACCCATCCTTTAAAAATAATATTTAAACAATCCCATTGTTCTAAGCAAACAAAATAATAGAAATAATGGTTTAAACCCATACTCTTACAGCTTTGGAACAACAAAAATAAAATAAAACAACATAAGGCCAGCACCCAACAAGCATGCGTGCATGCCTCATGCATCCCTTCACGCCGGCACAAAAAGGAGAGCTCCAGGTGCATTCCCCAGGTCTCGAACCCGAGACCTGGAGAGGACTCCCCAACGCCTCAGCCACTCGGCCCCTTGCGTATTTCATGCAATAATCTCATCGAATTTTCTTTTAAACCCTTTTCCCATTAGCTTCCCTTTATTCAAAAATAAAAACTCACCCCGCGCTTCCAGCGCGTCTCGAACGCAAGTTCTCGCGAAGGTACCCTGGCTGCAAGCGTCTTAACCACTCAGCCAGTGTTCAGTTTATGCTAACAGACGCGTTGAAAATTCTTTTAACCCTTACATCTCAAGCTTCCTTGAGACTTAACGCCCAGTAAAAATAAAAACACTCGTGCGCTTTCATCAGGGCTCGAACACCCGACCTCATGGAGCTCCCCTGGCTACAGGCGCCTCAGCCACTTTGCTACTGGTGCGTTGATGTCAAAATCCCACCACAATTTATTTTAAAGCCTCTTCAAAGCAGCGCCCTTTTTCAAAATAAAAATGCTTTTGCCGCGCCTAAGACTCGAACCCTTAACCATGCTTGGCGCCAAACCTTAAGTGGCACACGGAAGCCACTTTACTACCTGGACTTTCATGTCCAAAACTTTCCAAAAATTTTTACTTAAGGCCTTCTTCCATATTTTCCTCTTTTAACCCTAAATTTTCAAAAATTTCCAAAACACTCCCTTTTTATCCTCGGGCTTTAGGAACTGCAAAAACACATCAAAACCACTCTTGAGGCCCACTAACACTCGAGCTATTTACCAAACTCGAAACCCCTATTTCGGGATATTACATAGATGCATTTAATACCCTTAAAAATAAACTAATAAATGCTCCAATTATAATTGCACCTGATTGGAATTTACCCTTTGAACTGATGTGTGATGTGAGTGATTTTGTAGTAGGTGCAATTTTGGGACAGCGAAGAGACAATCATTTTCAGCCAATTTATTACGCTAGCAAGACATTGTCTGCCACACAAGAAAATTACACCCCCACCGAAAAAGAGCTGCTAGCTGTGGTTGTTGCATTTGATAAATTTAGACAGTATTTGATATTATCTAAAGTTGTCGTTTACACTAACCATTCAGCTCTTCGTTATCTTTTAACTAAATCTGATGCAAAACCTCGAATCATAAGATGGATTTTACTTTTACAGGAATTTGATTTGGAAATTCAGGATAAGAAAGGTGCTAAAAATCTTGCAGCAGACCATCTTTCCAGGCTTGAAAATCCACGTATCGAAGAACTCGATAAAAATGAGATAAATGACTCGGTTACTGAAGAACAACTCTTGGCTATATTCGACTCCGAGGTACCCTGGTTTGCAGATATTGCAAATTACTTAGCCGCTAACATCCTACCAAAAGGGTTGACATATCATCAAAAGAAGCGATTCTTTGCTGATGTGAAAAACTATTTTTGGGAGGACCCTTTTCTTTTTCGTGTATGTGCAGATCAAGTAGTTCGAAGATGTGTTACAAAGGCAGAAGCAAGCAAAATTCTAGAACATTACCATTCAGGACCAACAGGAGGACATTACAGTGGGACTAGACAGCACATAAAACGCTTGAGTCAGGTTTTTATTGGCCCAATCTGTTCAAGGATGCTAACAGGTATGTTACTTCGTGTGATAGATGTCAGAGAATAAGTAATATCTCTAAACGCGATGAAATGCCTCAAACATATATGATATCATGTGAAACATTTGATATATAGGGTATTGATTTTATGGGTCCATTCCCTAGCTCATTCAGAATAAATACATCTTAGTAGCAGTTGATTATATGTCAAAATGGGTGGAAGCCCAAAATTTACCTACTAATGATGCTAGAGTGGTAGTAAGATTTCTTAAGAAACTCTTCTCTCGATTTAGAACACCTAGAGCAATTATTAGTGATAGGGGTACACCACAGAACAGCAACTCCTTATCACTCTCAAACAAGTGGACAAGCTGAAGTAGCTAATTGAGAGCTTAACCGTATTTTGGAGAAAACCGTAGAATCAACCAGGAAAGATTGGTCATTAAAAGTAGACGATGCTTTATGGGCCTATAGAATCACTTTTAAAACTCCCATAGGAACATCCCCATACAGACTTGTCTACGGGAAGAGTTCTCATCTACCATTTGAATTAGAGCACAAAGCATTTTGGGCTATAAAATTCTTAAACTATGATCTTAAACTTGCAGGTGAGAAAAGAATGATGCAGTTGAACGAGCTAGATGAGTGGCAAGCTAATGCCTACGAGAACTCACGTTTATGTAAGGAAGCAACAAAGCGATGCCATAATGCTTGTTTGAAGCAACCAAAGCGATTCGAAGTTGGAGATCTTGTTCTAATATACAATTCGAAGCTCAAATTGTTTCTTGGAAAGTGGTAAACCATAAAAGTAACATATTTTAATCCCACATTTAGTATTCTTTTGGATGATTTAAGCCTTGATTTATGTAAAAAGGTGCTCTTAATCCTTTCTCTTCATGTCTTATACCAAGGAAAGCACCCGAGGATGAAAAGAACATAAATCGGGCCCAAAACAGAGTAAATGGTATCACGAAATCCACACGGCCTGGAATTAAGCCCACATGGTCGTGCCACATTGATCATCTAGAACACGATCTTACCCTCGATTCACACGGCCGTGCCTCATTAAAGAAGTTCGAACACGGCTTGAAGACTAGTCACACGGGCGTGTGACATGGCCGTGCCCCTGTTGTGGCAAAGAGCAATTTCATTCAGATTTGGATACTTTGGGGCGAAGAAACACATTCCAAGAGCCTATATAAACCCCCTAAGTGTTACCTGAAAGAGGGCGGTTAGCTAGGCCAAGGAGCCAAGCCGAAAAGGTCAGAGTTGTGGGAATCACTCGAAGATAGCTAGCTAATCCATTTCAAGAAGCTGGAATTCTACTCAAGACGGTGGATCTCTCCTTCAATTCCTCCAGGGAGTTTTAGGGATTTCTTATGTTTTGTTTTATCTTTTCTTTTGAGATGTTTTCTTTATTTGCTATGAACTAAACCCTTCAGATACCTGAAGGGGATGAAACCTAGATGAATCTTGTTATTAATTTTTGAACTATAAGATAAATACTTCATTTATTCTTAATTATGTGCGCTTAATTCTTGTGTTAATGTTTCTAAGATATTGATTCAAGTCAGATGTTCTTAGGTGGAGGAGCAAAAGTCCCTGCTTAAGAATAGATCTAGCATAATTAAAGTGGAGTCGTTCGCGTGCCTAGAGATAGGGTGACGAGATTTTGCCGGATTAGGGTGAAACCTAATATGGGAATCCATAGATCGATTTACTGCTATTCTAGGGGGTTATTAATAAGAAAGAGATTTCAATTAATTAACCTAGGGTTAGACGTTATTCGCCTCAAGAGAGGGTTTAATATAAATTACGGAATCCTACGGATCAAGTCAAGTGAATAAATCGTATGGTTCAGGGTTAAATAACAAGTGAAGTCTAGGTGGATTCTTCCTAAGGGTATCGTCTTAAATCAACTGAGTCTCCCTTCAAGTTATTTCCCAATTCATTCTTTTTGTCTTTGCATCTTTAGCTTAGTAGTAGTTAGATCTAAACAACTTCACTTATTTTAGGCTAGATAATAAAAAGAAGGTCAGTATTAGTACTTTTAGTTCCTTTGCGTTCGACAATCCGGTCTTGCCTAAGCTATACTACTTGTAACATCTCGAAATTGGGCCTAATAGGATTGGATCGATTGAGCCTTAGGCTTTAGGAAAATTTGAGTATCATCTTGTTGCTTGTGTTAATTTAGGTATGATTTTATTGTGAGCTTAATATAGTCTTGTGAAGGCTTGGAATTAATTGGTTTAGAATAATTTTTAGTATGGAGAATTTAGTGAAGTGGATCAAGTGATTATGATGCTTAAGTTAATTTAAGTGTTTAATGTTAACGTAAGTGAGCAAGTAGTAAAGTGGAGCTGGCGCATGAGTTATTGCATTAGGGAAGAGGTTCGAATCCCATGGATGACATTAAGGTGACTTTTAATTTTTGTATGGCATGTGTTGGTCAAATTTTACTTATGGTAAGGATGGACTTTGTTATTTATGGATAGTAGACTAAGGAATAAGGCAAGTTTTTAGTTAAGGTATGGTATCAATGAAAAATGGTATGATGAGGGGACAAAAGGCATGGATTATGGAGTGTTGTTTTGGAAACTCTTCTATGGCATTTTGTCCATGAACATGGATGGTTTCATGGACTAGGGGGAGTTGGCTGAATTTTTGGAAGGAATAGGATTAGGAGGAAATAAAGAGGAAATTGTGGGATTTGTGATGAATATGTGAGTTGGATGGCCAAGGGGGATTTCTTTGATGACCATTTCGGTTTTGTGAGTAGAGGGGAGTAGCCAAATTTCTCTTAAGGAGTTTAGGTGTTTTCTTTTCGGGTTTATTCTTCTTTCTCTAGTGTGGTGCCAAAATCCTAATGCCATCAAAGTGTCGTTTTTGTGCATAAGCCATTTAGTTTCGATTTCCCTTCTCTTTGTTTTGTGTTTGAAACTTCAAAGACCATTAAGGTCACTAGCGTTTTCTTCTTCTCTCTATTTGCTAGTTTGGCCGAATCTATCTCCTTTCCCAAACTCCTTCTTTTCCTTTTGATAGCCGAGTTTGTCATCACCTTTGATAAGGCTTGGCCGAACCCTATAGCCTCTTTCTCTCTTGTCTTTGCTTGAAACTTTAAGGAAACCCCATAGCCGAATCTTGTAGCCTTCTTTGTGTACCCTTTTCTCTTGGTTTGAAGCCTTAAAGAAACACCATAGCCAAATCCTCTAAGTATTCTACTCCCTCCACTTTGGCGTAATCCCTTTTCATCAGTAAAGTGCCGAAACACCATCTCAACCTCGTTTCTATACCTATCTTTGTGTTAGCCGAATATCCCATTACCATTGGGAAGGTTTAGCCGAAACCTTTTTCTCTTATTTGGTCTCTTCAAGCATCGAGGTGGTAAGTAATTTCTATCCTAGCAATCGGTGTAGGTTCTCTTTCTTTTAAGTGTGCCGAATCAAGGATTAAGCCTTGGTTTAGGGATGGTCGATTATGCTTGTGCCATGATATGTGTTTCTTGTGATGGTAGCCAACATTAAGGAGCATTAAAGGAGAAGCTTTCGGGATTCGATTCTTCAAGGTAAGTAAGTGTAGCATTCAGCCAAGGGCCATTCTTTTGGATTATTGCTTAAAGCCAATTCTAATGTGGGTTGTTTAAGGAATTTTGACAGAGTTCATAACCAAGTGGCGTTTTCGAGATTTAATCGACTGTGCCAAATAGGTGCGTAGTTATCGCACTGTTCTCTTATTGTGTGTATGTGTTATATTTATAAGTATGTGATATGATGTGAATGATAGCCGAAATAAGGGCTAAGGTTGTGAATACCCGTAGTGGGTGATCGAATAATCAGGTCAGTGATTTACGATAATAAATATTGATGAATGTATGAAAATGTAATGGCATGTGATGTATATTTGTTTCAAGTGATATGTTGCCATGATACATATATATGCATGGGACTTGGGATGTGACTATCGAAGGAAAGGGTGTACATTATGTACGTGGTCTGATGTTAGCCTTGTGCTACATTGGCGCTTGATGGTGGCTATGTGCTTCATCAAGGGAGGTGTTGGCTAGGTGCCCATCTCGGCGGATGATAGCTGTGTGCATCACCGTAGATTGAGGATGACCTCGAGTCACCTCGTGGATACAGATATGTGGATCACTATGTGATCGGTGGCTTAGCCACGGCCTTGGGCAGCAAGTCTGCCAAGGTAAGATATGTGGATCACTATGTGATCGGTGGATTAGCCATGGCCTTGGGCAGGGAGTCTGCTAAGGTAGGAGTAACGGATGGACTCTAGGTTGGGTTGGGCTTCATGTTGCATATTTATGCATTTTGCATGACTAATTATGTGGATCAATGTGGATATGGGCCAAGCCCAACATGTGGAATTATGTGGATATAATGCCTTATCATCTGATATGTGATTGATGTGTGGATATGGGCCAAGCCCATACGTGGAGACATGTGAAATAACTATGCACTGAGTCTGTTTGACTCACCCAAATTTTTACCAACATTTCAGGTGATGCATAAAGCTTGGACCGGGTTGGAGTGGATACGAGGTGGCCCATGCAGAAGATAAATTTATTTGTTTTACACATTTTTCTTATGAAAGGTTATTTATTGTAATAAGGGCCATTTAAAGTATTTAAGGACTTTTATTATGTTTTAAGTTGGATTGTCGATTATATTATTATTTGAAAATGTTATATTTTAAACAACTTAATTTTATTTGGAACTTTAATTACACAATGTTTTAGTAAAGACAACAAATTTTTATGTTTTTAACTTTTAAGTTAAAATCTTTTCAAACGTTTTCCGCAGTGGCATTTCAAATTCGGTCATAGCGAATGGGCCGGGTTTGGGGTGTTACACTACTGTTCGATAGGTACACTTGCCTTTAATCATTGTCAGAGTTAGTTTGCAGGTTCGATCATTCTCTTTAAAAATTTTAAGACTCTGATTCCAGCGATCAAGTTTTTGGCGCCATTGCCGGGGAACTAAAATATTAAGAAAGCTCTATTTTTATTACTTTAGCCATTATTTTTATTTTTCGCAATTTTATTTTATTTTTAGGTTAAATTTTGATTTTTGCTAAATTCTCTTTCTTTCTTTTCTAGCAGGTATCTCTAGTTTATGACTAGAAGGAACCCGAGAGGTCCTTTAGTATACGATAGTGATATTGAAGCTACCACTTGAAGAAATCGCAGAGAAATCAGGCGAGCCCTAAATTACACAGAGGAAAATCAAGAAGGCAGATCCAATCCTACTGAAGGGATGGACGAGAATAATCCACAACCACATGACGTGGGAGAAAACAATGCTCCACGTACTATGTTTGACTATGCTAAACTGCTTTTAACAGAAGCAGAATCGAGTATTGTTAGACCTGCTATAGCTGCTAATAATTTTGAATTAAAGCCTAACACAATACAAATGATTCAACAATTTGTTCAATTTGATGGTTTACAGGACGAAGACCCAAACACTCATATAGCTATTTTTTTAGAGTTCTGTGATACCTTCAAAATAAATGGCGTTTCTGATGATGCCATACGTCTTCAGTTATTCCCCTTTTCATTAAGAAATAAAGCCAAATAGTGGTTAAACTCATTACCACGAGGGTCTATCACTACATGAGAACAAATGACCGAAAAATTTCTATTAAAATATTTCCCACCGGCCAAAATGGCCAAATTACGAAATGATATCTCTTCTTTTGTGCCGATGGATGTAGAGACATTATACGATGCATGGGAGAGATACAAGGATCTCTTGAGAAGGTGTCCGCACCACGGTTTACCCTTATGGCTGCAAGTCCAAACCTTCTATAACGGTGTAAACCCCTCAACGAGGCAATTAATTGGTTCAGCCACCGGTGGAACCCTGAACAACAGAACTCCTGAAGCAGCCTACGAGTTCATTGAAGAGATGTCACTGAATAACTATCAGTGGCAAGTTACAAGGACTAAACCGACAAAATCAGCCGGAGTTTACAACCTCGACGCAGTGACCACACTATCAACACAAATAGAGATGATATATAAAAAGCTTGATAGTTTGTGTTCTTTGCAGGCACACCCAGTCATGCAGTGCGACGTAAGTGGAACTGTGGCGAATCCTGAGTACCCAGCCTACCAACCGGGCGTAGAGAGTGAACAGATGAACTATATAGGTAATAAATTCAGATCCAATAATAATCCTTATAGTAATAGTTACAATCTAGGTTGGAGGAACCACCCAAATTTTTCATGGGGAGGTCAAGGAAATCAAGGAAATCAAAGACAACAACCTCCTCAAAATTTCCAAAATCAGCCATATCTGCAAGAGAAGAAGCCAACCCTTGAAGAGATGCTAAAAAAATTCATGACAGCCATAGAAAATTGTCTCCAAGATACTGAAAAAACACTTAAAGATCAACAAACATCGGTTGAAGAGACCAAGAATCGAGTCGAGGAACTTACTAAGTCAGTAGGGGAAGTCACTAAAGCAGTCGAACAACTTGCAAAGTTAATGTCCGAACGACCGCAAGGACGTCTACCAAGTAACACGGAGATTAACCCAAAGGAGCAAATTCAAGCCATCACAGCTCATGATAGTGAAGGGTTAGATGAAGCCAACTCAATACAAGAAAATGAGGTAGAAAAAGGCAAAATAGAGGTAACACGAGAAAAGCCAAAACCGGTAATCAAAGAGTACCAACCTCGCATACCTTATCCCGAAGCAATGAAAAGAGATGATACAGAAGAATAGTTTGGTAAGTTTCTTAAACTTTTAAAGAAATTACATATCAACTTACCTCTTCTTGAAGCTCCTTTTCAGATGCCAGACTCGAGAAAATTTTTAAAGCAACTCTTGACGAACAAACGCAAATTAGACGAGGAACCCATGTGGAATTAAATGCAGTATGCTCAGCGATGTTACAGAATAGACTACCGCGAAAGCAAAAAGATCCAGGGAGTTTTACAATTCCATGTTTAATTGGTAGTTTAGTTGTTGATAATGCGTTAGCTGATTTAGGGGCAAACATAAATGTCATGCCTTACAAAATGTTTAAACAACAAGATCTAGGGAAACCCAAACAAACTAGGATGAGCATTCAATTAGCTGATAAAATTGTTAGAATTCCTAGGGGTATTATCGAAGATGTTCTTGTAAAAATTGATAAATTCATTTTCCCAGCAGATTTTGTTGTCTTAGACATGGATGAGGATAATTCGATTCCTTTAATTTTAGGAAGATCCTTTTTAGCAACTGCCAGGACTAAAATTGATGTTAGCACAGGGGAATTAATACTTCAAGTAGGTGACGAATCGATTAGCCTACAAGCTCTTGACTCGGCCAGGACAAAAATTGATGAAGGTGAGAAAGTAAATTCAGATGGTAACCAGATTGTTCCAGCCTCATCACAGGAAACGCCACCTGAGCCGAAGCATGACCCTCAAATCAACACAGAAAGATCACACAACAAACAAAGCCTTGAGATTGACAAATTAGAAAAGTGGACGACATCTTTCATAGAAAAACAGAAACTGCACGAAGTAAAGCCGAAGGAGCCCCCATAAGAGCTCATAGGAACATCAAACCACGTCAAAATAGGAGACCAGGTACTGTTAGACAAAGCCGACCCTCACATCACCACATCAGGCCTGAAAGTAAACGAAGAAATTCCTCTTAAGGTACACAATACCTTCCCACACGAAACAGTCGAGGTAAGCAATCCAACATTCGGCACTTTTAAGGTAAACGCTTCTCGACTTAAACTTTATTAAGAAAATAGAATTGTAAGCATGAGGGAAGATATTCAAACCTTTAAACCTCCCTGATTTTTTTCAAATACAAGGAAAGTCTAGCTTAAGACTATAAACGAGCGCTTCTTGAGAGGCAACCTGAGCACTAACCCTATTTACTTTCGTGTTTATTTTCAGTTTCTTTTCTTTTCTTAGTTTTGAAAATTTAGTTTTTAAAGTAACACAAAAGTACTGATTTCCAAAGCCACACGGCCTTGCACACGGCCATGGCCGTGGCCGTGTGGACCACCAAAATCTCTGTACTGACATAGCAGAGGCGGTACAAATCAGTCCCAACCAATTTTTGAAGTCACGGACTCAACCATTCCCCCACGGGCACCGACAAAGTGGCACAATCGTGCCTGACGACCGTGTGAAGCTACTAACTTGCAAACCATGGGCAGAACACGCCCGTGCCTTCAAACCATGCCAACATACTGACTTGTCACCAACGGGCGTGGCTGGCTGAAAAAATAGGCATGGAGAAACAACACGCCCAAACACACGGCCGTGCGAAGTGGCCGTGTACATTGACACGCCCTCGGTCCACGGGCGTGGGCAAGTACCAGAATTGAGCCTCTATTTAAACCCAACCTCCCTTCCTTATTCTTTCCACTGTTCACTTCTTTTCTTCCCCCCCTTTATTTTCAGATTTCCCTCTCCATAACAAGTCTCAATAACTCATGAGCCACACCAAAGCCATGCCGAAGAAGCGGAAGAAGCCAAGCATAATCTCACCCAGGGTGACCCCTATACATAAGCTCATGCCGGCCGCTTCATCCAAACAACAAGCTAAGGGTCGTTGAGACCATTTAGTTTTTATTTTTCTTTTCTCTTTTGCTTCAATTTCCTTCTCTTTAACAATCTTATGCTTAATTTAGTTTAATATATTTTAATTTCTTAGTGTTAGGTTCTAAAGGCTACTTGGGAATCACGCCACTTCCGCCACCGCCAGCACCTCCGTCGCCTTAGAAATCACACTCACCTCACGAACCATCTACCAATAAAGATTCTCAAGCCCTTTTATCTTCCAGTCTTAGTTTATTTTCCTTCTTAGTCTCCTTTCCTTTTTCTTTCTTGTTTTTAGTTATAAATTTCGTTTATTTTAAATGTGTCTTAATAAATCCTGGCTAACTCTCTACGAGCTCCCCAATTTCTTCATCTAGCGCAGAGCGCGGCAGCAGCCACCACCCCTATCGACTTCCAACTCCTGGAAACCATCCAAATTCAGGAAGTTTCACCTCTCCCTTTCTCTTAAATTTTATATACATCTTTGTACATTGAGGGCAATGTACATCTTAAGTGTGAGCAGGTGAATATTTATTTGAAGAAAGGGCCTAACTTTTTCAATTATTCTCAAAACCAGCCTAACTTTCTTCATTATTCTCAAATCCCTGAATTTAGTCTTGTTTTTAAGTAATTTCCTCATATTACTAATTAGGATGAAATTTCTGATGGTTTATGATTTTTATTGATATGTTTTAGATTAAGTCATAGTTAATTGTGCATTGATGATTTAATTAGAAGAATATTAGAGAATCAAGCATGATAAGTCTATTTTTCAGAATTAAAATCTTTGCTAGGTTGTTGAGCTGAATCTGAATATTATCTGGAAGTTTAAAATTTACAAGGTTGATGTCAAAAACACCCATAATTTTTGTGAGATTTTGAGCCTATTAGAGCATATATTCTTTTCCATGCTCACTTTATTGATTATGAGTGTCAACTATGAACTGTTATTCTAGAACTTGCCTCGATTATACATGTTGAGACCACACCTATGATTTGTTATTCTAGGTATTAACCCACTTACTCCACTAAAAAGCCTACCTTCATAATTAACCCCTAGTGAACCCCGTTGATCCTAACAACCCTTTTTATTGACTCACCTACTAATAACCCAAAACCCTTAGTATTTGTTTTCACCATTCCTTTTGACTACCCTTATATCGAGATATGATTTGATTACTTATCTAATTATACTATTTTAGTAGTTGAATTTATCTTTTATTACTTGATTTGTTCTTAAAAAAAAATTTAAAGTATATTTAATGTTAGTGAGCTTATACAGTTAAAGTCTATTTTTCGAAAAAAAGCTCGTGTTAGTAGGATTATTACTTTTCAGTTGGTATTTTCTCAGTATTTTCTAGGTAGGTACTTGTCAAGTCAGTCTCGATTCTAACCTTCTAATTTTAGCCTTTTTCCACACCTTTAACCCTAGCCCCGTTACAACTTTGTTAAAGACCTTTTGATTCGTGTATCATCTCATTTTATAGTGGTGGAGATTTGATTTTCAGGCAAGCCTATGTGATTAACTTTTCAGGTTCGACTTATGAGTGCTCTTTTCATGAACCTTAAACACTTTGAGTGATTTGAGTGAATCTTTTGTGAGGATATCATTCCTTGTCGATTTTGAATCAAAGGTAATTATTTGGATAAGGGGAGACACCTACGTTTTTATGCTACAAATGTATTACTTTGACTGTTTGAATCTTTAGGACTCTTCGAGTTAGATCATCCATGTATAAATCATCTATGAATTATGATGAGACATTGTTGATAAGAATTATGAATCATGGAAAGTTTGTTTTAATTGTAAGTTGAGAATTTTACTTGAGGACAAGCAAAAGCTTAAGTGTAGGGGTATTTGATAAACTGTAAAAGTAACATATTTTAATCCCACATTTAGTATGATTTTGGATGATTTAAGGCTCGATTTATGTAAAAAGGTGCTCTTAATCCTTTCTCTTCATGTCTTATACCCAGGAACGCACCCGAGGATGAAAAGAACATAAAATGGGCCCAAAACGGAGTAAATGGGCCATATCACGAAATCCACACGGCCTGGACTTAAGCCCACACGGCCGTGCCACATTGATCATCTAGAACACGGCCTTACCCTCGATTCACACGGTCGTGCCTCATTAAAGAAGTCCGAACACGGCTTGAAGACTAGCCACACGGGCGTGTGACATGGTCGTGCCCCTGTAGTGGCAAAGAGCAATTTCATTCGGATTTGGATACTTTGGGGCGAAGAAACACATTCCAAGAGCCTATATAAACCCCCTAAGTGTTACCTGAAAGAGGGCAGTTAGCTAGGCCAAGGAGCCAAGCCGAAAAGGTCAGAGTTGTGGGAATCACTCGAAGATAGCTAGCTGATCCATCTCAAGAAGCCGGAATTCTACTCAAGACGGCGGATCTCTCCTTCAATTCCTTCAGGGAGTTTTAGGGATTTATTATGTTTTGTTTTATCTTTTCTTTTGAGATGTTTTCTTTATTTGCTATGAACGAAACCCTTCAGATACCTGAAGGGGATGAAACCTAGATGAATCTTGTTATTATTTTCTGAACTATAAGATAAATACTTGATTTGTTCTTAATTATGTGCGCTTAATTCTTGTGTTAATTTTTTCGGGATATTGATTCAAGTCAGATGTTCTTAGATGGAGGAGCAAAAGTCCCTGCTTAAGAATAGATCTAGCATAATTAAAGCGGAGTTGTTCACGCGCCTAGAGATAGGGTGACGAGATTTTGCCGGATTAGGGTGGAACCTAATATGGGAATCCATAGATCGATTTACTGCTATTCTAGGGGGTTATTAATGAGAAAGAGATTTCAATTAATTAACAGGGTTAGACGTTATTCGCCTCGAGAGAGGGTTTAATATAAATTAGGGAATCCTACGGATCATGTCAAGTGAATAAATCGTATGGTTCAGGGTTAAATAACAAGTGAAGTCTAGGTGGATTCTTCTTGAGGGTATTGTCTTAAATCAACTGAGTCTTCCTTCAAGTTATTTCCCAATTCATTCTTTTTGTCTTTGCATCTTTAGCTTAGTAGTAGTTAGATCTAAACAACTTTACTTATTTTAGGCTAGATAATAAAAAGAAGGTTAGTATTAGTACTTTTAGTTCCTTTGGGTTCGACAATCCGGTCTTGCCTAAGCTATACTACTGTTCGATAGGTACACTTGCCTTTAATCATTGTTACAGGTTCGATCATTCTCTTTATAAATTTTAAGACTCTGATTCCAACTGTCAGAAAGCTGAAATCAAGATGGTCAGGTCCAATCATAATCAAAACCATTTTTCCCTATGGCACAATTGAGGTAACTCATCCGACTTATGGCACATTCAAGGTAAATGATCAACGACTTAAAATAGATAATGGTGAAGATTTTAGGGATATGAGAGAGGAGCTTCAGCTCTGTGAACCTTCATATAGAGATGAAAACAGGGTAAGTCTAGCTTAAGACTTTAAACGAGCGCTTCTCGGGAGGGAACCCGAGCACTAACCTCACTAACATCCATATTTTTTATTTTTTTAGCATTTAACTAAAAAGTAATCAAATTAACAAGCGCAGGTTTTCCTTACCACACGGCCTTACACACGGGCGTGGCGTGGCCCTGTAGACACCACAGGAGGAGACATCGATGTGGCGGAGACCATGTAGGCCAAGGAAGAAAAAATTTTCCCCAACACACGGGCTACGATAAAGTGCCACGACTGTGGTCGATACCGAGTAAATGACACGAGCGTGCGACACACCCGTGCCTAGAAGCCGTGGTTGAAACTGAATAAATCACATGGGCGTGGGACACGCTCGTGCCTTTAGGTCGTGGTCGATACTAACTAGTTACCACGGGCGTGTGATCCTAAACACGGGCGTGGGAGAAACGAATGAAGCATCACACGGCCATGCGATTCGGCCGTGTGGCCCAACATATCCAGGGAACACAGGCGTGGGTCATGACTCAGACGCGCCCTAATTCAAAATTTACGGAACACACGGGCTAAACATCAGGCACACGACCTTGGGCCTCGACCGTGTGCCCTAATTTCTATTTAAACCACCCCACTTTTCATCTTCTCCCAAAATTTTCCCCCTAAAAACCCTACCCGCTCTCCACTCTCTCTACTCAGTTCCCCTATTCCGGCCACCACTGTCGACTTACCCTCCTCCCTTCACGTCCCCTTTCTCCTCTTTCCCTTATCTTTCCTCTTTCCCTTTCTTCTCCACGCGTATAGCATGCAGTCCACACCCTTGTAAGACCACCACACCCGTGCGCCACGCCACGTCCCTGCCACCGCTTCAACACCTCCATCGGTTCACCTTTCTCCACCATTGTTGCTTATTTCATTCATTTTTAATTATTTGTTTAATCTTATTCTCTATTATTATTATTATTTTCATTATTATTACAACTTAAATTTCTACTTCAAATTCATTAGTTCTTTTGATGTTTGATTTTAGTTTGATAAGTTTATTATTACTTAATTTTAGTATATTCCTTTTCCATATCTAACTCCAGCATCTGATTTTAGCATTCCATGATAATCTAACTCACTATTAGAATTATACTATTGTTTAGAACTACTAGGATAATACATTTTGGGCTGGTGATGATACTTAATTTAGTGAAAAATCTTTGGCTTTTTCAGGTATGTAATGACGCTCCTACGCAGCAAAAAGACTGCTGTCCCCACGTCAAAAAAGCGGAAGGGACCCGGTGTGACCTCCTCGAGATCCTTTGCCGAAGTAGGCCACCCATTCCTATAGTTTCCTCTGAGACCCCAGGAGGAACTCTTTCAGATACTTCGAGCACGACCCCTCGACGTGGGGAGGTGCATTGATTGGGCTGCCTTGGAGCAGGTCCAACTAGCAGATATCATCCGGGCTCTCCTAACTACCGACCCATGGGGCACTTCTTCGGGATTGTCGAGCTGACATATTTAGAGCTCACTCTGGAGCTCTGTTCTAGATTCCACCTTCAGACGGTGATGACCAGCTTTGACGACCTAGGAACAATCCAATTCCGTCTTGAGGGCCTTGTACGAGAGATGAGTATCCCAGAGTTTGGGGTTGCCTTGGGATTTCACACCGAGGAGTTTATGGAGGACGACGACTTCGAGGACCTTCACTGCCACATCCACTACTCCCCTTCATCATGTTGGAGAGATTTGGTCCCTGCCTCGACGATATATGATCCTTGTCTCTCCAAGGCCTCTGCTCTCGCATCATCCTTGAGGTACTTACATGCCATCCTGGCTCATACTTTGACGGGTAGGCGAGAGAGCACCGGCGTCGTCAACACCCACGACGCCTATTTTTTATGGTGCACGGCACAAGGGCACGTGTTTGATCTCGCTTACTTCATCACCCTCACCATTCAGAATCAAACAGAGCGACATCGGAGAGGGGTCATCTCCATGGGCCCCTATGTGACGCACCTGGCTCACCATTTTGGGCTCCTCAACACCGCAGCTCAGTCTTCCTCGCTCACGCTTATAGGGCAGATGTCCCCACAGGGCATTGAGACGATGACTCATATGAGGATGATTGAACGTCATCGTGGGTTCGATCCTGCTCAATACTGTCTATTGACGGCCACCGATCAAGACGCTCTAGAGGACATTACTGATAATGTCCCTCCACACCACGAGAAGCCACCGTTTGTGCCACCACCACCCCACCGACCAGTTCATGCGGTAGCTTTACTGACTGACATTTTTGAGTGCCTCACTCAGTTCGAGTAATATTGTACTCAGCAATTTAACGACAATGCTCGAAGATTCGACGGCATCGAGGTGAAGCTGCAACAGATTTGTCAGCATTTTCACATATCGCCGCCACCCCCACCTCACGACCCATATGGGGACGAGGACCTTTGAGTCCATTTATTTTTCATTTTCTTTATTTTAATTTTTAAACTATTTCTTTTTATCTTTCTTGTCTTTAATTTTTTAGTATATTTTGATTTCTTTTTATCTCTGGCTGTCTATTATCGAGTAACCATAACAACGTCCATTAATAAAACCCCCTAAAACTTTACTGATGACTCTGCAGTTTCAAAAGGTTCAAGGTGCTACTAAGGAACGAACAAACTACCGGAGTATTCTCTCCCACCTTCACCTCTGCCTAGTTCATCATGTTTATCATTGGTTCTATTTTCACTCCCTAAGGAGTTCATCCAAAATTCAGGAAGTTTCACTTCTCTCCCTCTCTTATGATTTTCTTACTATATTATCTATCTTTGTACATTGAGGACAATGTACATCTTAAGTGTGGGGAGGTTAATTATAGTATTATCTTAAAATCCCTGAATTATGTCTTGTTCTTAAGCAATTTTCTCATATTATTATTAGAATGAAATTTCTTTTAACTTATGATTTTTATTGATATATTTTGGATTAAGTCATAGGTAATTGTGCATTGACGGTTTAAACTTTAAGACATTAGAGAATCAAGCATGATAAGTCTATTTTTAGAAATAAAAATTTAATAGGTTGTTTCCCTAAATTTAAATGTTACTTTGAAGTTTGAAATTTGCAAGGATGACATCAAAAACCATAATTTTTGTGAGATTTTGAGCCTTTTAGAGCATATACTTTTCTTGCTCACTTTGTTGTTGGTTATGTGTGTGTCAATATTGATTTGTTATTCTAGAACTTTCTTCGATTATACATGTCGAGACCACACCCTTGATTTGATATACTAAGATGATAAAGACACCGAGGTTTTAACCCACTTATTCCACCAAAAAGCCTACCTTCATAATTAACCCCTAGTGAATCCTTTTGAGCCTAATAAACCGTTTCTTGATTCACCCTTTGATACTAACCCGAAACTAAATTCTTTTATTAACTCCCCTTTTGTCGAGATTTGATTTGATTAGTTACCTATCTATTTTCTTTATTTCAATTGTTAAATTCATCTTATATCGTGTACTCATTCTAAAAAAAATAAAAAATAAAAAATAAAAAATCATTACTTAGTTCTATGTTATTTGAGCTTAAATGGTTAATTTCATACTCTGAGAAGAAGCTCGTGTTATTAGTGATAAGTTCAATTATGTAATAATTTAGTATTAGTTATTTTTTTCTAGTTAGGTAAATTTTCAATTCAATCTCATTTCTAACCCTTTAATTCAGCCTTTATCCACATCTCTAAACCAAGCCCCATTACAACCCTTTTAAAGACTTTTTGATTTGTGTATCATCTCATTCTATAGTGGTGGAGATTTGATTTTCAAGCAAGCCTATGGGATTAACTTTTCCTGTTGACTTCTGAGTGCTTTATTTGAACCTTAAAACACTTTGAGTGATTTGAGTGAATATTTAGTGAGGATGTCAATTTTTGTCTATTTTGAAATAAAGGTAATTATTTAGATAAGGGGAAACACCTATGTTTTCGTGCTATAAAAATGTATGACTTGGATTGTTTGAATCTTTACGACTCCTTTAGTTAAATTATCAATGTATAAATTATCTATAAATTATGACGAGACATTACTGATGAGAATTATTAATTGAGGAAGTTAATTTTAATTGTGAGTTGAGAATTTTGCTTGAGGACAAGCAAAGGCTTAAGTGTGGAGATATTTGATAAACCATAATTTATACATATTTTAACCCCATGCTTGGCTTATTTTTGGATGAATTTTTATTAGATTTGATGAATTCGATGCTCCTAATCCTTTAATTTCATGTTTTACACTAAGGAGAGCTTAAGGAGCCGAAAAGAACAAGAAACGGGCCAAAAAGGGACAAAATGGGCCTACCTTGGAAATCAACACGGTCTGGACCAACGTACACGGGCAAACCACACGGCCGTGTGTAACGAGTAGAATTGAGCACGGCCCAAGCCATTACGCACGGGCGTGTCCCTGCCAAACCTAGGTTTAGTCCTATTCGGAAAAGGCTACTTGTGGGCCAAGAAAGGCGTTCCAAAGCCTATATAAACACCCTAGGGGGCAACCTAAAAGGGGACGCCGAGTAGAAGGCAGAAAATACTCGAAGACAGCCAATGGGAGCAACTTGGAAGAAGGATCTCCATCAAGACTGAAGATCTCCTATCAATTTCTCTTGAAGTTTTTGGGTTTTCTTATGTTTTGTAGTTTTCCTTATTTTAAGATGTTTTCCTCTATCAGTATGAACTAAATCCCTTAAATACCTAAAGGGATGAAACCTAAGGCAGATCTTATTATTATTTTATTTATAAGATAAATACTTGTTCTTATTCTTAATTGTGAGTTCTTATTCTTGTTTTGATAATTCAGGTTATTAATTCATGTCGAATGTGCTTATTCAGTTGGGCAAAAGTCCTTGTTTAAGAGTATATCAACACAATTAAGTGGAGTTGATTGCAACCCTAGAAATAGGGCGACGAAAATCTGCCGGATTAGAATCAAATCTAATAGGGGAATCCATAGATTGAGTTAATGTGACAATAGGGGTTTTAATTAGAAAGAGATTTCAATTAATCAACTTAGAGTCAGTTGTTTTTAGTCTTGAAAGAGATATTAACATAATTCAGGGATTTTTACGGGTTAAGTCAAGTGAATAAATCGTATGAATCAAAAGTAATAAGTGAAGTCTAGGTGGATTCTTCCTTAGGTATTGCCTTTATCATATAAGTTGTCTAAAAGTATTTTCCTAATTCTTTTTTTGTCGTGTTTTAATTAGTTTTAGTTTGAAAGAAACCACTCCAATTCTTAGGCTAGATAGTAAAAAGATAGTAATTACTAGTACTCTTGGTCCTTGTGGATACGATATTACCGGTCTTACCATAACTATACTATTGAACGATAGGTGCGCTTGCCTTTTATTGTGATCATTGTTAGTTTTAGACACATCAAGTTTTTTTGGCGCCGTTGCCAGGGACTAAGATATTAGGAACACTTAATTTTTATTACTTTAGCCATTCTTATTTTTATGTGCAATTTTTTTTTATGTTGCTAATTTTTCTTTTATTTGCTTTTGGCAGGTAATTTTAGTTTATGACTAGAAGAAACCCGTCAGGACCCTTGCTTTTTGATAGTGATATAGAAGGTACCGCTCGCAGAAATCGTAGAGAGATAAGGAATGGGCCACGACTATGTGTCCCAATCTCTATTTAAACCTCTTTTTCTGTTCACTTTCTTCCCCAAATCCCTTCCTCCCCAACCCTAGCCACCACAGCTTTTCTCCCTTTTCACCGCCGGCCACCGCCTCCTCACTCCACTTACTCCACTTTCTCACTCCTTCTTCAGCCTGAAAACCCCCCTTTTTCCTTTTCTTTTCCCACTGTCTTTCTTCCTTCTTTTCCTTTTCCCCTTTCCCTTATTCCTTCTTTACACCGCCACCACACCAACCACCATCCATGCCACCATACACAATGACTAATACTAGAGGCAAGACCAAGGCCACCATCCCCGTGTCAAAAAAGCGAAAGGATCCTGGCGCGGTCTCCCCATGCGCAACCACTCTATATAAGTTTATGCCGGCCGCTTCATTTACTCAAAAAGACAATGACCTTTAAGTCCATTCTTTTTTTCTTTTTCTTTAATATTCATTTTTAAATTCTTTCCCTTTATCTTTCTTGTTTTTAATTTATATTAGTATATTTTGATTTCTTTTTATCTCTGGCTGTGTTTTATTAAGGAATGACCACACCATCGGAGTATCCTCCTCTGCCTAGGTTTCTTTTCATCGATTTCATCCAAAATTCAGGAAGTTTCACTTCTCTCCCTATCTTATGATATTCTTACTATATTGTCATTATTTTTGTACATTGAGGACAATGTACATCTTAAGTGTAGGAAGGTTAATTATAGTATTATTAGAAAATCCCTGAATTATGTCTTGTTCTTAAGTAATTTTCTCATATTACTATTAGAATGAAATTTCTATTAACTTATGATTTTTATTGATATGTTTTGGATTAAGTCATAGATAATTGTGCATTGATGGCTTAAACTTTAAGACATTAGAGAATCAAGCATGATAAGTCTATTCTCAGAATTAAAAATTGATTAGGTTGTTTCCCTAAATTTAAATATTACTTTGAAATTTGAAATATGCAAGGATGACATCAAAAACCATAATTTTTGTGAGATTTTGAGCCTTTTAGAGCATATACTTTTCTTGCTCACTTTAATTTTGGTTATGAGTATGTCAATATTGATTTGTTATTCTAGAACTTGCTTCGATTATACATGTCGAGACCACACTTTTGATTTGATATACTGAGATGATAAAGGCACCTAGGTTTTAACACACTTATTCCATTAAAAACTTACCTTCATAATTAATCCCTAGTAAACCCTTTTGAGCCTAATAAACCGTTTCTTGATTTACTAATCGTTGTTTTGTCGAGTTTTAAATTTATATGAATGAGAATGATCGAACCTGGAAACTAACTCTGACAACGATTGAGGCAAGTGCACCTATCGAACAGTAGTATAGCTTAGGCAAGACTGGATTGTCGAACCCAAAGGAACTAAAAGTACTAATACTAACTTTCTTTTTATTATCTAGCCTAAAATAAGTGAAGTTGTTATCTAATCTAAATTTAACTAACTACTAAGCTAAAGACTCAAGACAAAAAGAACGAATTGGGGAAATACTGTTGGGAAATCTCAGTTGATCAAGACGATACCCTTAGGAATAATCCACCTAGACTTCACTTGTTATCTAACACTGAACCAGATGATTTATTCACTTGACTTGATCCGTAAGACTCCCTAAGTTATATTAAACCCTCTCTCGAGGCAAATAATGTCTAACCCTAGGTTGATTAATTGAAATCTCTTTCTAATTAAAACCCTTAGAATCGCATTAACTCGATCTATGGACTCTCATATTAGGTTTCACCCTAATCTGGCGAAATCTCGTCACCCTATCTCTAGGCGCGCGGTCAACTATGCCTAATTATGCTAGATCTACTCTTAAGCAGGGACTTTTGCTCCTCCACCTAAGCACATCCAACTTGAATCAATATCCCAGAAATATTAACATAAGGATTAAGTACACATAATAAAGAACAAATAAGTATTTATCATATAGTTCAGAAAACAATAACAAGATCCGTCTTAGGTTTCATCACCTTCAGGTATCTGAAGGGTTTAGCTCATAACAATAAAAGAAAACATCTCAGAAGAAAAGATAAAACAAAACATAAGAAATCCCTAAAACCCTCTGAAGGAAATGAAGGAGAGATCCGCCGTCTTGAGTAGAATTTCGACTTCTTGAGATGGGTCAACTGGCTATCTTCGAGTGATTCCCACAAATCTGACCTTTTCGGCTTGGCTCCTTGGCCTAGCTCACCGCTCCCTTTCAAGTTGCACTTAGGGGGTTTATATAGGCTCTTGGAATACGTTTCTTTGGCCCTAAGTATCCTTTTCTGATTAAAATTTCTCTTTGCCACGACAGGGACACGGCCATGTCACACGTCCGTGTGAATGGTCTTTAGGTCGTGTTCGGATTTCTTTAATGAGGCATGGCCGTGTGAATTGGGATCAGGCCATGTTCTAGTTGATAATTGAGGCACGACCGTGTGGTCTTGGGCCCAGGCCGTGTGGATTTCGTGATATGGCCCGTTTACTTTGTTTTGGGCTCCTTTTACGTTCTTTCCATCCTTGGGTGCTTTCCTGAGTATAAGACATGAAAAGAAAGGATTAAAAGCACCTTTTTACATGAATCAAGGAATAAATCATCTGAAAGTATGCTGAATGTGGGATTAAAATATGTTACTTTTACGGTTTATCACATACCCCCACACTTAAGCTTTTGCTTGTCCTCAAGCAAAATTCTCAACTCACAATTAAAACAAACTTTCCATGATTCATAATTCCTATCAACAATGTCTCATCATAATTAATAGATAATTTATACATGGATGATCTAACTCGAAGAGTCCTAAAGATTCAAACAATATGAGTCATACATTTGTATTCGCGAAAATGTAGGTGTTTCCCCTTACCTGAATAATTACCCTTAATTCAAAACCTACAAGGACTGACATCCTCACAAAAGATTCACTCAAATCACTCGAAGTGTTTAGGGTTCAGGAAAAGAGCACTCAAAAGTCGAACCTGAAAAGTTAATCCCATAGGCTTGCCTGAAAATCAAATCTCCACCACTGTAAAATGAGATGATAAACAGATCAAAAGGTCTTTAACAGGGTTGTAACGGGGCTAGGGTTAAAGGTGTGGATAAAGGCTGAATCAGAAGGTTAGAATCGAGACTGACCTGACAAGTTACCTATCTAATAATAAGTAACTACATCAACTGAAAAGTAATAATCCTAATAATACGAGCTTTTCTTTTGATAAATAGACTTTTAACTGTATAAGCTCACTTTTCATATTACTAATACTGAATATACTTCGATTTTTTTATTTTTTTAAGAACAAATCAAGTAATAAAGGATAAATTCAACTACTGAAATACTATAATTAGGTAACTAATCAAATCAAATCTCGATATAAGGGTAGTCAAAAGGAATGGTGATAACAAATACAAAGGGTTTTGGGGTAATATTAGTGGGTGAGTCAATAAAAAGGGTTGTTAGGATCAACGGGGTTCACAAGGGGTTATTTATGGAGGTAGGCTTTTTAGTGGAGTGAGTGGGTTAAAACCTAGGTGCCTTTGTCATCTCGGTATATCAAATCATAGGTGTGGTCTCAACATGTATAATCGAGGCAAGTTTTAGAATAACAGTTCAATGTTGACACACTCATAATCAATAAAGTGAGCATGGAAAAGAATATATGCTCTATAAGGCTCAAAATCTCACAAAAATTATGGGTGTTTTTGACATCAACCTCATAAATTTTAAATTTCAAGGTAACAATCAAATTCAGGTAGACAACCTATTCAAAAAAATTTTATTATGAAAAATAGACTTATCATGCTTGATTCTCTAATATTCTTCTAATTTAATCATCAATGCACAATTATCAATGACTTAATCCAAAACATATCAATAAAAGTCATAAATCAAAGGAAATTTTATTCTAATCATAATATGAGAACTTTACTTTTCGAACAAGGCATAATTCAGGGATTTTCAAATAATACTATAGTTAACCCCCCACACTTAATATGTACATTGCCCTCAATGTACAAAGATAGATAATATCAAAATAATCATAAAATCATGAGATGGGTAGAGAAGTGAAACTTCCTAAATTTTGGATGAAGTCCATAAAAGAAACCGGATAGGATTTGAGGTGAACGTGGGGAAGCGTCTCGAACCGTTTGAAATTGAGTCCTCGAAGCAGCCGTCCTGATTTTATTGTATCCTAAGCTAAATCAAAATGGTACGAATAATAAAAAGAAAATAATAAAGAAAATAAAATAAAAATAAAAATAAAAATAAAAATAAAAATAAAAATAAAAATAAAAATAAAAATAAAAATAAAATAAAAATAAAAATAAAAATAAAAATAAAAGTAAAAGTAAATAATGTAAAATGAAAGAAGAAAGATAACGAGAAAATGAAGGGAAGAAGGGGGTTAAATAGAAATTATGGATCTGGTAGTTGGCCCCGCCCTTGTATCTTCCTGTGGTGGCCACACGGCCACGGCCGTGTGGTATGGAAATCTGTACTTTGGTTAGTTTATGGTTAGGTGCTAAAAGGAAAAATAAAAGTAAAAAATAAAAAATATAAAAATTAATAGGGTTAGTGCTCGGGTTGCCTCCCGAGAAGCGCTCGTTTATAGTCTTAAGCTAGACTTTACCTCTCATTCGTATGGTCATGGTGGTTTGAGGAGGTGAAAATCCTTTCTCATGCGATCAATTCGGTTATTGATATAAAATTTAAGTCGAGTAGTGTTTACCTTAAAGGTGCTAATTTTGGGACTAGTTACCTCGACTGTTCCATCTGGGGAGATTTTGAGTACCTGATCTCCTATCTTAAGCTGGCTTGTCCCATCATTAAGTTCGTCGTGGAGTCACCTCGTTTTTGCTTCGTGTGTTTTTAGTTTCTCTTTGAGGTGTGTCTTCCATTCGTCTAGTTCATCGATCCACAGCCTTCGTTCCTCATAAATTTCTTCTTTATCGCCACGAGGTCTAGGATCTGACATCTGCGAAAGAGCTTCAAGAAATGGGAAGTTAATATGAAATTTCTTTGGAAGTTTAAGAGACTTACCGAATTGTTCCTCTGTGTGGTCTTTCTTTATCGTATTAGGGTATGGCACTAGAGCTTGGTACTCTGTAATTACCGGGTTTGGTAAATCCTGGCTTACCTCAACCTTACCTTCACTTACCACAGGTTCTTGCTTCGGGTTAGATTCCACTAACCTTTCATCGTCATGAGCTGTTACGACTTGAATTTGCTCTTTTGGGTTAGTTTCAGTGTTGCTTGGCAAGCTTTCTTTTGGTTGTTCTAAGATCGACTTAGCGAGCTGACCTAACTGATCCTCGGTCCTTTGAATCGATGTATCTTGTTTTGTTTCTACATTTCGGTGGCGTGCTTCTGTGTTTGCTATGAATTTTGCTAGCATCTCTTCAAGGTTTGACTTATCCTCCTGTTGGTGAGGTGGTTGTTGAAAATTTGGATGAAGTTCCTGTCTTTGGCTACTTTGATCATCCCACGAGAAATTGGGATGGTACCTCCAACCTGCATTATAAGTGTTATCATAAAATTTATTTTGAGGTCTAGCATAGTTACCCATATAGTTTACTTGTTCGCTTTCCATGCCATGTCCGTAGGGTGGGTACTTAGGATTCGCCACACCTCTATTTGTTTCCCACTGAATAACTGGATATACCTATGAGGAACCACATAAAATGTCAATTTTCTTACTTAAAAGCTCTAACTGATTTGATAGCATGGCTACTGGGTCGAGGTTGTAGATATCGGCTGCTTTTGTTGGCTTTGTCCTCATAACTTGCCACTGATAGTTATTTAGTGCCATCTCCTCTATCTGCCAAAATCAAATAAAAGAAAATTTAGCAAAGTAAAAAAAAATAATAATAATAATAATGAAAACAAATTGGAAAAAAAGGCTAAAGTAATAAAAATTAAGCATTCTTAATATTTTAGTTCCCCGACAACAGTGCCAAAAACTTGATCGTTGTTTTGTCGAGTTTTAAATTTATATGAATGAGAATGATCGAACTTGGAAACTAACTCTGACAACGATTGAGGCAAGTGCACTTATCGAACAGTAGTATAGCTTAGGCAAGACCGGGTTGTCGAGCCCAAAGGAACTAAAAGTACTAATACTAACTTTCTTTTTATTATCTAGCCTAAAATAAGTGAAGTTGTTATCTAATCTAAATTTAACTAACTACTAAGCTAAAGACTCAAGACAAAAAGAACAAATTGGGGAAATACTGTTGGGAAATCTTAGTTGATCAAGACGATACCCTTAGGAAGAATCCACCTAGACTTCACTTGTTATCTAACACTGAACCAGACAATTTATTCACTTGACTTGATCCGTAAGACTCCCTAAGTTATATTAAACCCTCTCTCGAGGCAAATAACGTCTAACCCTAGGTTGATTAATTGAAAACTCTTTCTAATTAAAACCCCTAGAACTGCATTAAATCGATCTATGGACTCCCATATTAGGTTTCACCCTAATCCGGCAAAATCTCGTCACCATATCTCTAGGCGCGCGATCAACTCCGCTTAATTATACTAGATCTACTCTTAAGCAGGGACTTTTGCTCCTCCACCTAAGCACATCCAACTTGAATCAATATCCCGGAAATATTAACACAAGGATTAAGTACACATAATTAAGAACAAATCAAGTATTTATCATAGAGTTCAGAAAATAATAACAAGATTCGTCTTAGGTTTCATCCCCTTCAGGTATCTGAAGGGTTTAGTTCATAACAATAAAATAAAACATCTCAGAAGAAAAGATAAAACAAAACATAAGAAATCCCTAAAACCCCCTGAAGGAATTGAAGGAGAGATCCGCCGTCTTGAGTAGAATTCTGGCTTCTTGAGATGGGTCAACTGGCTATCTTCGAGTGGTTCCCACAAATCTGACCTTTTCGGCTTGGCTCCTTGGCCTAGCTCACCGCCCCCTTTCAGGTTACACTTAGGGGGTTTATATAGGCTCTTGGAATGCGTTTCCTTGGCCCTAAGTATCCTTTTCCGATTGAAATTTCTCTTTGCCACGACAGGGACACGGCCATGTCACACGCCCGTGTGGATGGTTTTTAGGTCGTGTTCAGATTTTTTTATTGAGGCACGGTTGTGTGAATCGGGATCAGGCCGTGTTCTAGTTGATAATTGAGGCACGATCGTGTGGTCTTGGGCCCAGGCCATGTGGATTTTGTGATATGGCTCATTTACTCCGTTTTGGGCCCGTTTTACTTTCTTTCCATCCTTGGGTGCTTTCCTGAGTATAAGACATGAAAAGAAAGGATTAAAAGCACCTTTTTACATGAATCAAGGAATAAATCATCGAAAAGTATGCTGAATGTGGGATTAAAATATGTTACTTTTACGGTTTATCATTTACCCTTAATATTAACCCAAAACTCATTATTTTTGATTCATTAAGAATTTTTCCAATTGTATTGACCTCTTTTTGTCGAGATTTGGCTTGATCAGTTGCCTAACTATGTTATCTATTTCAGCGTAAATTCTTACTTGTTCTTATTTCTAAAAAAAATTATCATTACTTAGTTCTATGTTATTTGAACTTAAATGGTTAATTTCATACTCTGAGAAGAAGCTCGTGTTGTTAGCGATAAGTTCAAGCATATAATTATTCAGTATTAGTTATTTTTCTAGTTAGGTAAATTGTCAATTCAATCTCGATTCTAACCCTCTAATTCAGCCTTTATCGACACCTTAATCCAAGCCCCGTTACAACCTTTTTAAGACCTTTTGATTTGTATGTCATCTCATTTTATAGTGGTGGAGATTTGATTTTCATGCAAGCCTATGGGATTAACTTTTCATGTTTGACTTTTGAGTGCTTAATCTGAACCTTAAACACATTGAGTGATTTGAGTGAATCTTTAGTGAGAATGTCAATTCTTGTCGATTTTGAATCAAAGGTAATTATTTAGATAAAGGGAAGCACCTATGTTTTCATGCTATAAAAATTTATGACTTAGATTGTTTGAATCTTTAGGACTCTTTTAGTTAAATTATCAATGTATGAATTATCTATGAATTATGATGAGACATTATTGATTAGAATTATGAATTGAGGAAGTTAGTTTTAATTGTGAGTTGAGGATTTTTCTTGAGGACAAGCAAATGCTTAAGTGTGGGGATATTTGATAAACCATAATTTATACATATTTTAACCTCATGCTTGGCTTATTTTTGGATGAATTTTCATTAGATTTGATGAATTCGATGCTCTTAATCCTTTAATTTCATGTTTTACACTCAGGAGAGCTTAGGGAGCCGAAAAGAACAAGAAACGGGCCAAAAAGGGGCAAAATGGGCCTACCTCAGAAATCGTCCTGGACTTCCGCACACGGGCAGATCTCACGGCCGTGTGCGACGAGCAGAATTGAGCACGACCGAAGGAATCCACCACGGACGTGTCACACGGGCATGTCCCTGCTGAACCGAAGACAAATTCTATTTGGAAAAGGCTACTTGTGGGCCAAGAAAGGCACTCCAAAGCCTATATAAACACCTTAGGGGGCAACCTAAAACGGGACGCTGAATAGAAGGAAAAAAATACTCGAAGATAGCCATCGGGAGCAGGTTAGGAGAAGGATCTCCATCAAGACTGAAGATCTCCTATTAATTTCTCTTAAAGTTTTTGAGTTTTCTTATGTTTTGTTGTTTTCCTTATTTTAAGATGTTTCCCTCTATCAGTATGAACTAAATCCCTTAAATACCTGAGTGGATGAAACCTAAGATAGATCTTATTGTTATTTGATTTATAAGATAAATACTTGCTCTTATTCTTGTTTTGATAATTCAGGTTATTGATTCAAATCAAATGTGCTTATTCAGTGGAGCAAAAGTCCCTTGATCGCTGAAATCAAAGCTTTAAAATTTATAAAACGAATGATCAAACTTGGAAACTAACTCTGACAATGATTAAAGGCAAATGTACCTATCGAACAGTAGTATAGCTTAGGCAAGACCGGATTGTCGAACCCAAAGGAACTAAAAGTATTAATACTAACTTTCTTTTTATTATTTAGCCTAAAATAAAGTGAAGTTGCTTTAATCTAAATTAACGACTACTAAGCTAAAGACGCAAAGACAAAAAGAACGAATTGGGAAATAACTTGACGAAAAACTCAGTTGATCACGACGATAACCTCAGGAAGAATCCACCTAGACTTCACTTGTTATCTAACACTGAACCATACGATTTATTCATTTAGTTTGATCCGTAGGACTCCCTAACGTATATTAAACCCTCTCTCGAGGCGAAAAACGTCTAACCCTAGGTTAATTAGTGGAACTCTCGTTCTCTTATAATAACCCCCTAGAATAGCAGTAAATCGATCAATGGATTCCCATATTAGGTTTCACCCTAATCCGGCAAAATCTCATAACCCTATCTCTAGGCGTTAGATCAACTCTGCTTAATTACACTTGATCTACTCTTAAGCAGGGTCTATTCCTCCTCCACCTAAGCACATCAAATTTGGATTAAGCATGCATAATTAAGAACAAACTAAGTATTTATCATATGCTTCAGAAAACAATAACAAGATTCATCTAGGTTTCATCCCCTTCAGGTATCTGAGGGGTTTAGTGCATAACAAACAAAGAAAACATCTCAAGAGAAAAGATAAAACAAAACATAAGAAATCCCTAAAACTCCCTGAAGGAACTGAAGGAGAGATCCGCCGTCTTGAGTAGAATTCTGACTTTTTGGGATGGATCAACTGGCTAACTTTGAGTAATTTCCTCAACTCTGACCTTTCCGGCTTGGCTCCTTGGCCTAGCTCGATGCCCCCTTCAATGGTGGTACTTAGGGGGTATTTATAGGCTCTTGGAATGTGATTCTTTCTCCCTAAGTATCCTTTTTTGATTGAAATTGTCTAAGTCCACGACAGGGGCACGGCCATGTCACACGCCCGTGTGACTCGTCTTTAGGCCGTGTTTGGATTTCTAAGTTGAGGCACGGCCGTGTAAATCTGGGTGAGGCCGTGTTCTAGATGCTCGTTGAGGCACGGCCGTGTGCTCTTTGGGCCAGGCCGTGTGGATTTTGTGATAGGCCCATTTACTTCGTTTTGGGCCCGTTTTGTGTTCTTTTCATCCTCGGGGTGCTTTCCTGGGTATAAGACATGAAAAGAAAGGATTAAGAGCACCTTTTTACATAAATTGAGGGATAAATCATCCAAAAACAAGCTAAATGTGGGATTAAAATATGTTAAAATTATGATTTATCAAATACCCCCACACTTAAGCTTTTGCTTGTCCTCAAGCAAAATTCTCAACATATAATTAAAACGATCTTTCCATAATTCACAATTTCTACTGACCATGCCTCATCGTAATTCATAGATAATTTATACATGGATAATTTCAATTCAAAGAGTCCTAAAGATTCAAACAATGATAAGTCATTCATTTGTAATTCAAAAACGTAGGTGTCTCCCTTTATCTGAATAATTACCTTTAATTCGAAATTGACAAGAGTTGACATCCTCACTATAGATTCACTCAAATCACTCAAAGTGTTTAAGGTTTATAAAAGGAAGCACTCATACGTCGAACCTGAAAAGTTAATCCCATAGGCTTGCCTGAAAATCAAATCTCCACCACTGTAAAATGAGATGATAAATAGATCAAAAGGTCTTTGTTAGGGTTGTAATGGGGTAGGGTTAAGGTGTGGATAAAGGTTGAAATTAGAAGGTTAGAATCAAGATTGAATTGACAAGTACCTACCTAATGGATACTGAAATAATATTTACATCAACTAATAATAATAATCCTAACAATACGAGCTTTTCTTTCTGAATATAAACTTTAACTGTATAAGCTCACTATTAAAACTGAATATTGATTGATTTTTTTAAGAACAAACTAATAATGATGAATTCAATTCATAGCATAATATAATTTGGTAACTAATCAAATAATATCTCGATTAAAGGGTAGTCAAAAGAAAGGGTGATAACAAATACAAAGGGGTTTTTGGGTTATTAATAGGTGAGTCAATAAAGAGGGTTGTTAGGATCAACGGGGTTCACTAGGGGTTAATTGTGAGGGTAGGCTTTTTAGTGGAGTGAGTGGGTTAAAACCTAGGTGCCTTTATCATCTCTGTATATCAATTCATAAATGTGGTCTCAACATGTATAAATGAGGCAAGTTTTAGAATAACAGTTCAAAGTTGACACATTCATAATCAAAAAGTGAGCACGAAAAAGAATATATGCTCTATAAGGCTCAAAATCTCACAAAAATTATAGGTGTTTTGACATCAATCTCATAAATTTCAAATTTCAAAGCAATATTCAAATTTAGGTTAACAACCTAGCAAAAATTTTAATTTTTGAAAAATAGACTTATCATGTGTAACACCCCTAACCTGGCCTAGAAGTTAGACCCGAATCTGGCGTGTCACATTGGGGTGCTTTTCAAGAAGCCATGGTTCCAATTGAAAACCTTTCTTGACATTAAAAACTAAAGTCCCAGTTTGCGTTTGTTTATTATTAATCGACATTTATTAAAAAGTTATTACCTTTTAAAAAATAAACTTTGTTTGTTGCGGAAGCTTAATTAAAATGACTGACTTATGAAAACGTGATGTTTACGACCTATTTGCGAAAGCGTAGTATTTTGAAAGCAGATATTATTTTGGAAAACCGTGATTCAAAGTTTAGCAGATTTAAAACATGATAAACTAAAAATCAAAAACTAAAACCAAAATTTAAGAGAGGCCTTATTATAAAATATTAACCCAAGTTAAAAATAAGTAAAATACTAGAGTCCAAAACTGCTCGTAGTGTGGCCACCTCCAAGTCCTCCAACACGTCGAACTGCCTACTGAGGATTTCCTGAGAAAAAATATTAAAAAGAGGGGGGTGAGTTTACGAAAACTCAGTGTGCACAACCCTCATCAGTAAGAACATGAATCACAACAGTTCGGGCTGGAGCCCATTTCAGTAACGAAGGCAATTGGGCCTTAGCCCATAAAAGCTCAGCTGGGCCTTAACCCATAAATGTCACAAATCATATTTATCTGGGCCTAAGCCCATCTCAATGTTAAAAACCATATATGCAATGCATTAATGCCCATACCAACCCTGCACTCCGTCTCCTGTCCAACCCTGCACTCCTGTGGGGATTTAATCGATCCACCCATCCCTACACTCCTTATAGCACCGGTTGCGAAACTAACTTATCGGTACAGCATGGCTGCTTGGTGGCTAAAAAGCCTTCGGTGGATCCACAGTCGTCAAGCGACCATGCGATCCTATTAGCACTTCCTCCGTATTAATAATCCCATCCCTATGCAACATAATAACACATGAATGCAACATAAAATAATAATCATACGATAATAATCATAAATCACATACAAGAATAATCATATAACATGTAGGGGAATTTTCATCATTTTACCCTTCAGGGGCATATCGGTCATTTTACCCATCGAGGGTATTTCCGGTCGTACCGGACTATTGGGCCTAAAACCTGACTTCGGCCCATTTGGGCGCACATGCTCGTGTGGGCCACCTAACACAAATCTAGCCACGTATATGAGATTCACCTAGTCTAGTTCACTATATACTACACCATCATACATTTTATTCAATTGGGCCCATGGGCCCATTGGGCCCACTTCGACCCATCGTGGCCCAAGTAGCCTCAACCCACAAGAATACTACTGATGGCCTCAACTATCACGTCGAAGCCCCACACGTGCCCTCGCACGCTCGTGTGGCTACTATTGCCGTGACCGGCACTTCGGCATATGCCGCTCTACAACTAGAGTAGAGAGAGTTGCTCACCTGATAGGAATCGGAAGCTGCTAATCCACGCTATGAGCACTCCTATGCCCAAACGCCCTCCAAGGTATCCTTCCTCCTATCATAGAATGCTCTATATATAGCTAGCTTCTCACCTTCCTTCTTTGTATCTTTCCGATGTGGGATCCCTTCGTCAGTAGAGTTTAAATTCAACTCAAACTCTTCCCGTCCAATCCGCAAAATAAATACTCCATTACTTGTCATGAGAGTCAAACCCAGGCTCCCTTGCAACATAATCCACGCCGCTAACCACTTGGCCACAAGCTCCTCTTGTGTCTTAAACCATGTGCAACTAAATATAAATCTATAGCCAAATTCTAAAGTCCATTTAAAAAGAAAACTAAAATGCAAGAGCCAAGACTTGAACCTTGGACCTCCTTCCTTCCTTGTGGCGTCACCCCCTTGTCTCTTATGTGGCGTCACTTTGCCACTACACCACACACTCCACTTGTGTCATTTTTCTCCACATTTTATCCTTAAAACCTACCTACCTACCAAGTCCCTGGGTTTTATTCACCTAAAACTAAAATTTCCCTAAAGCCCAAGTTTGATCCCGGGACTTCATAGAAGCCCCCTAACCTTCCAAAATCACTCACCTAATAGGTCCAACTTGCCTTAGTGCCATTCTCTTGTTCTCAAAAAATTTTAAATGCTACTACTTCCAAGGCCCATTGGGCCCAATCCTACTAGGCCCAGTTTCAGGATGTTACATCATGCTTGATTCTCTAGTATTTTAAAATTTAATCATCAATGCACAATTATCAATGACTTAATCAAAAACATGTCAATAAAAACCATAAATCATCAGAAATTTCATCCTAATTAGTAATATGAAAAATTTACTTAAAAACAAGACTAAATTCAGGGATTTGAGAATAATGCAAAAAGTTTGACACTTTTACCCCCACACTTAAGATGTACATTGCCCTCAATGTACAAAGATAGGTATAATATTTATGGGATAAATCAAAAGAGAAGGGGAAAGAATACTCCTTGAATTTCAGATGGTGTCCTTGGAGGATGGTAGAGGTTGTGGTGTGAAGAGGTCGGTCTGGATGACGAGCCTGTGCTAGATGAAAAAATTGGGGAGCTCGTAGAGGATTAGCCATAGATTATTAAGACACATTTAAAATAACCTAAATATATAATGTAAGACAAGAAAGAAAAAGGGAATGAGACTAAGAAGGAAAATAAAAATAAAAGGAAAGGTGGATGGACCGAAGAGTCCTTATTGATGGATGGTTCGCGAGGTGGGTGTGTAACACCCCAAACCCGGCCCATTCGCTATGACCGAATTTGAAATGCCACTACGGAAAACGTTTGAAAAACTTTTGACTTAGAGTTAAAAACATAAAAATTTGTTGTCTTTACTAAAAGATTGTGTAATTAAAGTTCCAAATAAAATTAAGTTGTTTAAAATAAAACATTTTCAAATAATAATATAATCGACAATCCAACTTAAAACATAATAAAAGTCCTTAAATACTTTAAACGGCCCTTATTACAATAAATAACCTTTCATAAGAAAAATGTGTAAAACAAATAAATTTATCTTTTGCATGGGCCACCTCGTATCCACTCCAACCCGGTCCAAGCTTTATGCATCACCTGAAAGGTTTGAGAAAAATTGGGTGAGTCAAACAGACTCAGTGCATAGTTATTTCACATGTCTCCACGTATGGGCTTGGCCCATATCCACACATCAATCACATATCAGATGATAAGGCATTATATCCACATAATTCCACATGTTGGGCTTGGCCCATATCCACATTGATCCACATAATTAGTCATGCAAAATGCATAAATATGCAACATGGAGCCCAACCCAACCTAGAGTCCATCCGTTACTCCTACCTTAGCAGACTCCCTGCCCAAGGCCGTGGCTAATCCACCGATCACATAGTGATCCACATATCTTACCTTGGCAGACTTGCTACCCAAGGCCGTGGCTAAGCCACCGATCACATAGTGATCTACATATCTTACCTTGGCAGACTTGCTGCCCAAGGCCGTGGCTAAGCCACCGATCACATAGTGATCTACATATCTTACCTTGGCAGACTTGCTGCCCAAGGCCGTGGCTAAGCCACCGATCACATAGTGATCCACATATCTGTATCCACGAGGTGACTCGAGGTCATCCTTAATCTATGGTGACGCACACAGCTATCATCCGCCGAGATGGGCATCTAGCCAACACCTCTCTTGATGAAGCACATAGCCACCATCAAGCGCCAATGTAGCACAAGGCTAACATCAGACCACGTACATAATGTACACCCTTTCCTTCGATAGTCACATCCCAAGTCCCATGCATATATGTGTATCATGGCAACATATCACTTGAAACAAATATACATTACATGCCATTACATTTTCATACATTCATCAATAATCATTTAATATCGTAAATCACTGACCTGAGTATTCGATCACCCTCCACGGGTATTCACAATCTTAGCCCTTAATTCGGCTACCATTAACATCATATCACATATACATAAATATAACACATACACACAATCAAGAGACAGTGCGATAACTACGCACCTATTTGGCACAGTCGATTAAATCCCGAAAACGCCACTTGATTATGAACTCTGTCGAAATTCCTTGATCCCTTCAAATCCCGAAGGCTTTTCCTTAATTCTCCTAATGTTAGCTACCTTCACAAGAAACACATATCATGGCACAAGCATAATCGACCATCCCTAAGCCAAGGCTTAATCCTTGATTCGGCACACTTAAAAGAAAGAGAACCTACACCGATTGCTAGGATAGAAATTACTTACCACCTCGATGCTTGAAGAGACCAAATAAGAGAAAAAGGTTTCGGCTAAACCTTCCCAATGGTAATGGGATATTCGGCTAACACAAAGATAGGTATAGAAACGAGGTTGAGATGGTGTTTCGGCACTTTACTGATGAAAAGGGATTACGCCAAAGTGGAGGGAGTAGAATGCTTAGAGGATTTGGCTATGGTGTTTCTTTAAGGCTTCAAACCAAGAGAAAAGGGTACACAAAGAAGGCTACAAGATTCGGCTATGGGGTTTCCTTAAAGTTTCAAGCAAAGACAAGAGAGAAAGAGGCTATAGGGTTCGGCCAAGCCTTACCAAAGGTGATGACAAACTCGGCTATCAAAAGGAAAAGAAGGAGTTTGGGAAAGGAGATAGATCCAGCCAAACTAGCAAATAGAGAGAAGAAGAAAACGCTAGTGACCTTAATGGTCTTTGAAGTTTCGAACACAAAACAAAGAGAAGGGAAACTGAAACTAAATGGCTTATGCACAAAAACGGCACTTTGATGGCATTAGGATTTTGGCACCACACTAGAGAAAGAAGAATAAACCCGAAAAGAAAACACCTAAACTCTTTAAGAGAAATTCGGCTACTCCCCTCTACTCACAAAACCGAAATGGTCATCAAAGAAATCCCCCTTGGCCATCCAACTCACATATTCATCACAAATCCCACAATTTCCTCTTTATTTCCTCCTAATCCTATTCCTTCCAAAAATTCGGCCAACTCCCCCCTAGTCCATGAAACCATCCATGTTCATGGACAAAATGCCATAGAAGAGTTTCCAAAACAACACTCCATAATCCATGCCTTTTGTCCCCTCATCATACCATTTTTCATTGATACCATACCTTAACTAAAAACTGCCTTATTCCTTAGTCTACTATCCATAAATAACAAAGTCCATCCTTACCATAAGTAAAATTTGACCAACACATGCCATACAAAAATTAAAAGTCACCTTAATGCCATCCATGGGATTCAAACCTCTTCCCTCATGCAATAACTCATGCGCCAGCTCCACTTTACTACTTGCTCACTTATGTTAACATTAAACACTTAAATTAACTTAAGCATCATAATCACTTGATCCACTTCATTAAATTCTCCATACTAAAAATTATTCTAAACCAATTAATTCCAAGCCTTCACAAGACTATATTAAGCCCACAATAAAATCATACCTAAATTAACACAAGCAACAAGATGATACTCAAATTTTCCTAAAGTCCAAGGCCTAATCAGCCCAATCCTATTAGGCCCAATTTCGGGATGTTACAGGGTGTGACTTCTAGGGCTGCAGAGGTGCTGGTGGTGGCGGAAGTGGCATGGTTATTGTGGTGGTTGGCGTGATTCCCAAGAAGCCTGGCAAACCTGACACTAAGAAACTAAAATAAGTTAAACTAAACTAAGCATAAGATTGTCAAAGAGAAGGAAATTGAAGCAAAAGAGAAAAGAAAAACAAAAACTAATTGGTCTCAAAGACCCTTGGCTTGGTGAGTAGACGAAGCTGCCGGCATGAAGTCATGTTAATCGTTCTTCTTTAAGAAGACTATTGTTGGCCTATTTCGCTTCTTCGACATGATATTGGATGGCTCAAGGATCTAGAGTTTTATTATAAAGAGGAAAAAAATCTGAGAGGGAGAAGGGAGAAAAGAAAAGAAAGAAGAAATCAGATGGGGAGAAGGGGAAGGGCTGTGGGGTTTAAATAGGATTTCAAATCTGGCACATTCCCACGCCCGTGGACCAGGGGCGTGTCGATTTACACGGCCGTCTCGCACGGCCGTGTGTCTGTGCGTGTTGAATCTCCCTGGCCATTCTTCTGCTAACCACGCCTGTGTATGTGAAGTCAGTATGTTAGCACGGTTGGGGGAACGGGCGTGTTTTGCCCGTGGTCGACAAGTCAGTATTCTCGCACGGTTGGAAGACACGGGCGTGGTCTGCCCGTGGTGTGTAATTCAGTAGCTTTGTACGGTCGAAAGGCACGGGCGTGCCATTTTTACGGAGCCCGCAGGGTAGTGGTTGGATCCGTGACGTCGAAAAGTGGTTGGGACTGATTCGCACGACCTCTGATAAGTCAGTACGGAGATTCTGGTGGTCCACACGGTCATGGACACGGCCGTGTGTAAGACCATGTGACCTTGAAATTCTGCACTTTTGGTTAGTTGTAAAAGAAAAGGGAAATAAAGAAACGGAAAATAAAATTGAAAGAAAATAATGTTAGTGCTCGGGTTGCCTCCCGAGAAGCGCTCGTTTATAGTCTTAAGCTAGACTTTTCCTCGTAATTGTAAAAATCAGGGAGGTTTAAAGGTTTGAATATCTTCCCTCATGCTTACAGTTCTATTTTCTTGATAAAGTTTAAGTCGAGAAGCGTTTACCTTAAAAGTGCCGAATGTTGGATTGCTCACCTCGACTATTCCGTAGGGGAAGATATTGTGTACCTTTAGAGGAATTTCCTCGCTTATGTTCAGGTCTGATGTTATGATGCGTGGGTCGGCTTTGTCTAACAGTACCTGGTCTCCTATTTTGAAGTGATTTGATGTTCCTATGAGCTCTTCAGGGGGCTCCTTAGGTTTAACTTAATGGGGTTCTGATTCTTCTTTGACGTGTGTCTTCTGCTTTTCTAATTTGTTGACCCTAAGGCTTTGTTCCTTATGTGATTCTTCTTTGTTGGTTTTGGGTCTAAAATTTGGCTCAGGGTTGTCTTCCTGTGGTGTTTCCTGCGATGAAAGTTGAACAATTTGATTGTCAAATGAAGTGACTTTCTTACCTTCATCGACTGTTGTCCTGGCCGAGTCAAGAGCTTGGAGACTGAGTGATTCGTCACATATGCAAAGAATGAGTTCGCCTGTGGCAATATCAATTTTAGTCTTGGCAGTTGCTAAGAAAGGTCGTCCTAAAATTACGGGGATTGAATTATCCTCATCCATGTCTAAAACAATAAAATCTACTGGGAAAACAAATTTATCAATTTTGACAAGAACATCTTCGATAATGCCCCTAAGAATTCTAACAGTTTTATCAGTTAATTGTATACTCATCCTAGTTTGCTTGGGCTTCCTTAGACCTAGTCGTTTAAACAATGTATAAGGCAAGACATTGATGCTTCCCCCTAAATCAGCGAACGCATTATCAATAGTCAAACTACCAATTAAACATGGAATTGTAAAACTCCCTGGATTTTTTAGCTTTCGCGGTAGTTTATTCTGTAACATTGCTGAGCATGCTGCGTTTAGTTCCACATGGTGCTCTTCATCTATTTTGCGTTTGTTTGTTAAGAGCTGTCTTAAAAATTTCCTCGAGTCTGGCATTTGATAAAGAGCTTCAAGAAGAGGTAAGTTAATATGTAATTTCTTTAAAAGTTTAAAAAACTTATCGAACTATTCCTCTGAATCGTCTCTTTTCATTGCTTCAGGATAAGGTATGCGAGGTTGGTACTCTTTGATTACCAATTTTGTCTTTTCTTGCGTTACCTCTATTTTACCTTCGTCTACCTCTTGGTTTGGTTCGTCTAACCCTTTGCTATTATGATCTGTGATGGCTTGAATTTGCTCCTTAGGGTTAATCTCGGTGTTACTTGGTAGACGTCCTTGTGGTCGTTCAGACATTAGCTTTGCGAGTTGTTCGACCGCATTGGTGACTTCCTTGACCGACTTAGTAAGTTCCCCCATTCGGTTCTCGTTATTTTTAATTGTTCTCTCAGTTTCTTCGAAACAATTTTTCGTGTTTGCCATAAATTTTGTCAGCATCTCTTCGAGGTTTGGCTTCTTCTCTTGTGGATAGGGCTAATTTGGGAAGTGTTGAGGAGGTTGTTGCCTTTGATTTCTTTGATTTCCTTGACCTCCCTACGAAAAATTTGGGTGGTTCCTCCAACCTGGATTGTAAGTATTACTATAAGGATTATTATTGGATCTGAAATTATTACCTTTATAGTTCGTCTGTTCGTTCTCTACATCCGGTTGGTAGGGTGGGTACTCAGGATTCGCCATAGTTACACTTGCATTGCACTGCATGACTGGTTGTGCCTGCAAAGAACACAAACTATCAATCTTTTTATTCATCATCTCTACCTATGTTGATAGCATGGTTATTGCCTCGAGATTGTAAACTCTGGCTGATTTTGTCGATTTCGTCCTTGTCACTTGCCATTGATAATTATTCAGTGACATCTCCTCAATGAACTCGTAGGCTGCTTTAGGAGTTCTGTTGTTCAGAGTTCCACCGGCGGCTGAATCAATTAGTTGTCTCGTGGAAGGGTTTACACCATTGTAGAAAGTTTGGACTTGTAGCCACAAGGGTAGACCATGGTGTGGACACCTTCTAAAGAGATCTTTGTATCTCTCCCATGCGTCGTATAATGTCTCTAAATCCATCTGCACAAAAGAAGAGATATCATTCCGTAATTTAGCCGTTTTGGCCGGTGGGAAATATTTCAATAAAAACTTTTCGGTCATCTGTTCCCATGTAGTGATTGATCCTCGTGGTAACGAGTTTAACCACTGTTTGGCTTTATTCCTTAATGAAAAAGGGAATAACCGAAGACGTATGGCATCATCAGAAACGCCATTTATTTTGAAGGTATCACAGAACTCTAAAAAATTAGATATATGCATGTTTGGATCTTTGTCCTGCAAACAATCAAATTGAACAAATTGCTAAATCATTTGTATTGTGTTAGGCTTTAATTCAAAATTGTTAGCAGCTATAGCAGGCCTAACAATACGCGATCCCGCTCTTGTTAAATGCGGTTTAGCATAATCAAACATTGTACGTGGAGCATTGTTTTCCCCCACATCATGTGGTGGTGGATTATTCTCGTCCATCCCTTCAATAGGATGGGATCTGCCTTCTTGATCTTCCTCTGTGTAATTTTGGGCTCGCCTGATTTCTCTGTGAGTCCTACGAATGGTAGCTTCAATTTCACTGTCGTATACCAAAGGTCCTGTCGGGTTCCTTCTAGTCATAAACTAGAGGTACCTGCTAGGAAAGAAAGAAAGAAAATTCAGCAAAAATTTAAAATTTAACCTAAAAAGATAAAAAATAAAAATAAATTGTGAAAAATAAAAATAATGGCTAAAGTAATAAAAATAGAGTTTTCTTAATATTTTAGTTCCTCGGCAACGGCGCCAAAAACTTGATCGCTTCAGAAAACCTGGAAACTGACAACGATTAAAGGCAAGTGTACCTATCGAACAGTAGTATAGCTTAGGGAAGACCGGATTGTCGAACCCAAAGGAACTAAAAGTATTAATACTAACTTTCTTTTTATTATTTAGCCTAAAATAAAGTGAAGTTGCTTTAATCTAAATTAACGACTACTAAGCTAAAGACGCAAAGACAAAAAGAACGAATTGGGAAATAACTTGACGAAAAACTCAGTTGATCATAACGATACCCTCAGGAAGAATCCACCTAGACTTCACTTGTTATCTAACACTGAACCATACGATTTATTCACTTAGTTTGATCCGTAGGACTCCCTAACGTATATGAAACCCTCTCTCGAGGCGAAAAACGTCTAACCCTAGGTTAATTAGTGGAACTCCCGTTCTCTTATAATAACCCCCTAGAATAGCAGTAAATCGATCAATGGATTCCCATATTAGGTTTCACCCTAATCCGGAAAAATCTCGTAACCCTATCTCTAGGCATTCGATCAACTCCGCTTAATTACGCTTGATCTACTCTTAAGCAGGGTCTATTCCTCCTCCGCCTAAGCACATCAAATTTGGATTAAGCATGCATAATTAAGAACAAACTAAGTATTTATCATATGCTTCAGAAAACAATAACAAGATTCATCTAGGTTTCATCCCCTTCAGGTATCTGAGGGGTTTAGTTCATAACAAATAAAGAAAACATCTCAAGAGAAAAGATAAAACAAAACATAAGAAATCCCTAAAACTCCCTGAAGGAATTGAAGGAGAGATCCGCCGTCTTGAGTAGAATTTCGGCTTCTTGGGATGGATCAACTAGCTAACTTCAAGTAATTCCCTCAACTCTAACCTTTCCGGCTTGGCTCCTTGGCCTAGCTCGACGCCCCCTTCAATGGTGGTACTATTTATAGGCTCTTGGAATGCGATTCATTCTCCCTAAGTATCCTTTTCCGACTGAAATTGTCTAAAGCCATGTCAGGGGCACGGCCATGTCACACACTTGTGTGACTCGTCTTCAGGCCGTGTTCAGATTTCTAAGTTGAGGCACGACCGTGTAAATCGGGGTGAGACCGTGTTCTAGATGCTCGTCGAGGCACAGCCGTGTGCTCTTTGGGCCAGGCCGTGTGGATTTCATGATATGGGCCATTTACTCTGTTTTGGGCTCGTTTTGTGTTCTTTTCATCCTCGTGTGCTTTCCTGGGTATAAGACATGAAAAGAAAGGATTAAGAGCACCTTTTTACACAAATTGAGGGATAAATCATCCAAAAACAAGCTAAATGTGGGATTAAAATATGTTATAATTATGGTTTATCATCCCTGTTTAAGAGTAGATCAACACAATTAAGCAGAGTTGCAACCCTAGAAATAGGGCGACGAAAATCTGTTGGATTAGAGTCAAATCTAATAAGGGGATCCATAGATCGAGTTAATGTGACAATAGGGGTTTTAATTAGAAAGAGATTTCAATTAATCAACCTAGAGTCAGTTGTTTTTAGTCTTGAAAGAGATATGAACATAAATTAGGGATTTCTACGGATTAAGTCAAGTGAATAAATCATATGAATCAAAAGTAATAAGTGAAGTCTAGGTGGATTCTTCCTTAGGTATTGCCTATCTCATAAAGTTGTCTTAAAGTACTTTCCCAATTCATTCTCTGTCGTGTTCTTAATTAGTTTTAGTTTAAAAGAAATCACTCTAATTCTTAGGCTAAATAATAAGAAGATAGTAATTACTAGTACTCTTGGTCCTTGTGGATACGATATTACTGGTCTTACCATAACTATACTATTAAATGATAGGTGCGCTTGCCTTTATTGTGATCATAGTTAGTTTTAGACACATCACCCAACTTCAATTCACCTATAATATGAGTCTATAAATATTTAATAAAAATATTTACGATCTTAAATTACAAAAACTAGATCTCAGTACCTCATTTTCAAAACCACTCGACTTTTGAATCGAGCCACTTATACTAACTTTTAATTAAAATTCATCAAATCAAAATTCAATATAAATTTATTATTGACTCGTATAATTTAAATATTAATTAACGAACTTACTCGTCGGATTTGTGGTCCCAAAACCACTATTTTTGACAACACTGAAAAATGGGCTGTTACATTCTATTTCTGAATCTAGATATGATGTTTTCTTCGAAAATATTTTTCCTTTAAAGAAATTTGTTATAATGCATGACATACAATTAGATGAACATGATTCTTCCTCTTCTAGTAAACATGCTAGGGATGCTCAATATGATGATGATCCTAAGAGGAGTAAAAGATAGAAAACTGCAACTAGTTTTGGTCTTGACTTCTTTACTTTTTTTATAACTGAAATTGTTGACTTAGACTTAATAAGTGATTCTGTTGCTCTACTTTCCTAATAGATGAGGATCCAAAAACATATGATGAAGTTGTAAAATCAATTGATGCTATTTTTTTGGAGAGATGCTATTAACGTTGAGCTAGAATCTATTATGTCTAGTCATAATTGGGAGTTAGTGGACTTGCCTAAAGGTTGTAAACCTGTTAGTAATAAATTGGTTTAAAAACGAAATTTAGAGCAGATGAATCCATCCAAAGGTATAAGGCAAGACTAGTTGTAAAGGGATTTACTAAATAATTTGGAGTTGAAATTTTTGATACATACTCTTCCGTTACTAATATATCAATCATTCGTGTTTTGCTTGCTTTAGGTTCCATTCAAAACTTACTTATGCATCAAATGGATGTGAAAACTACTTTTTTAAATGGTGATTTAGATAAGGAGATCTATATGGAGCAACCTTCAGGCTTTGTGGCACTTGGGAGGGAAGACAAAGTATGCAAACTCAAGAAGTCTCTGTATGGTCTTAAACAAACTTCAAAACAATGGTATGAGAAATTTCAAAAAACTATCCTTAGTTGTGACTTTGTTTTCAGTGGCGTTGACTCATGTGTACTAAAAAATGTTTGATTCAAATTGTGTTGTTATAAGTCTATATGTGGATTGATTTTTAGTACACACATAGAATCCATTAAGGAAACAAACAATTTCTTATTAACCAAATTCGAAATGACTTACTTGGGAGAGGTAGATGTAATCTTAGGGGTTAATGTTATTAAATTAGATAAGGGATTTTCTTTAAACTAGTCTCATTATATTGAGAAAGTGTCGAATAAGTTTAACAGTTTTGATGTAAACCCTATGAAAACTCCCTATGACCCTAGCATACAACGAAAAAGTGTATCACAATATGTGTATGCTAAAATTATTGGTAGTCTTATGTTTTTAATGAAACATACTCGGCCAGATATTGCCTATGTTGTAAGTAGTTGAGTAGAGTAGATATACCCACAACCCAAGTAGTGAACATTGGAATGCTTTTAAGAGTCTGCTTAAATACCTCAAAGGTACGATGACTTGGGAATTGCATTTTGTTGGATACCCTGTAGTCCTAAAGGGATACTGTAATGAAAATTGGCTATCTAATAATGATGAGGTTAGCTTTACCAGTGGCTATGTGTTTCATTTGGGTGGAGCAACCATTTCTTGGAAGTCTTCTAAAAAGGCGTGTTTTGCTCGCTCCACCATAGAATAATAGTTTATAGCTCTTGATTTAGTTGGGAAAGAGGCTGAGTGGCTTAGGGATCTGCTCGTAAAGATTCTTTTATGGGGGAAACCTACACCTCTTGTATCTTTATGTAATTCACAAGCCGTCATTTGTGTTGCTCAAAATTAGGCTTACAGTGGCAAGAAAAGGCATATACAAATAATACATGAATGTGTAAGAAACTTAATAAAGAATAGAGTACTCGCCATGAAGTACGTAAGATCTGAGAGGAACCTAGCTAATCTACTAACCAAAGGGTTATGTAGGAAAATGGTTTTTGATTCGTTGAGGGGGATGGGTCTTAAGCCCATTAGTTGAGGAATTCATGGTGGATACCCAACTTAGTCTTCTAAGTTCAATATGGTCAAATGAAACCATGGATGGACTCATAGTATACATCTTTACCTATCCCTATGGTACACAATGACATGCATAAGGATAAGCTCATTGCTCTTAATGAGTTCATAGCCCAGATTTTGGGTGGTCTTGTTAGGACGAACTTGATGAATTCACAAAATTTATAAGATAAACTACTAGATGCTCTTAATGAGTTCATAACCCATGGTTTGGGTGGTCCCATTAAGATGAACTTGATGAACCTATAGAATTTATAGGATAAGCCACTAAATGTTCTTAATGAATTCATATATTAGGCTTTAGGTGGTCCTAGTGGGGCGGACTTGACGAATTCACTGAATTTTTAAACTGAGAGGTTAAGATTTATTAAATGCTCTTAATGATTTCATAGCCCTAGTCTGGGTGGTTTGTATTGAGATATACTTGATGTAATCACCTACGTAAGTGTGAAGGATTAGCCACCTTCTATGAAAGACGTTGGGTCATTTTTCTAGAGTACTTACCAACATCCTGAGGTATATTGGCTAAATTGTTTATCTATCGTGGAACTCAATTGGACCTAAGATTAGTTGTGTTAGGAGTTTACTCTTATTTTAATAAGTTCCAGATTTGTTCACTTGTTAAGAGAAAAATTGCTCATTTCACTATGTTTAGTGTCAATCTAGCAAATAATAGTACTTAAGTAGCTAATTTTGCTATTGCTCTTTTTCTCGTCTTTTCAAATATATATATTTTGCATTAGTGAGGGAATGTTGGTGATGCAAAAATCTAACCGTTACGTTGGTCGTTGGAATCTTACTGTTACAATATGACCACTAGAATTTAACTGTTACAATATGGACTAAATTACCAAAAAATGCCCTCTTTTTTAGAAACACGAAAATAGGCCACTTTATTTAAAATTGATGAAAATGGGTCATTTTCACTAAAACACGCCCAGCTAGTGCCATTTTAAGGGGAACCTCAGAAAAGCGCATCCAGGTCAGTATGTTTTTCTCCTGATCAGTAAAGCGCTTCTAGCTCAGCGCGCTAAGGAAAACACGTCCAAGTTAACCCATTTTCCCTTGAACCTTTTTAGGGTTTTTATGGCTTTTAGGGTTTTAAGTGTTTAATTAGGGTTTATGGTTTATTAAATTAGAGTTTTGGGTTTTATTATTTTTAAGTATTTATTAATTAGGGTTTTAGGGTTTGTTAAATTATGGTTCGTAGTGTTTGTTAATTGGGGTTTATGGTTTGTTAAGTTAGGGTTAATGCTGTTATTATTAGGGTTTTTAGTGTTTATAAATTAGGGTTTAAGGTTTATTAATTTAAGGTTAAAGATTTTATTATTAGGTTTTTAGGGATACGGTTTAGGGTTTTAATTGATTAAAATTTTAACGGAATAATTGTAATAATAGAATTCGATATTTAAAATATTCGTATTTACACCAATCGAATATTATTTTGATTAAAAATCAAAACTCAAAGAACTTAAAAAATAATTTTGACGAGATGGGTTCTGAAAAAATATCTCGGGATTCCCGGGATATCTAAAACGTTTCTAAAAAATGTCTTGAATAGTGGGGGGTTGAAATTTTTAGAGAAAGAATGCTCGAAGCATGATGCACTATCAGCAAAAGTACTAAAAACACTTCCAGCTGGATGCCCTTTTCAGTACTACTGTTGATAGTGCTTCCTGCTTGGACCGTTTTTTCTTTAAAAAGTTCAACCCTTACTATCTAGGGCATTTTTTTTAGAAACAAGTGGAATGTTATCCCTTGGGCTATAAATGACCCATATTTCAGCCACTGGTGGAATAAACTGTGGAAATAAAATTTAAAGAAGTTCAGAAGAATAGAAGTTTGTAAGGAAGGCATAAGTTGGAGTATTGGTACTATTTGTATAAAAAGTAAGCATAAGTGATCTGTCGTAATTCAGTGTAGCAGATTAAACTACTTTTCACATTTAAAGAGCTTGAATACATGCATTTTCCTTATGTTTTAGTTAAGTTTTTATATTTTTATTGAATTTAGGGACCAAATAAGGCCTAAGGGTGAGCTAACTCACTTTTTTTTAGTGTACATGTAACGCCCCAAATTTTGGGCCTAGATGAATTGGGCTTTGGGCTTTGGGTCTCATAAAATTTTTTTAAGCAAGAAAATGGCAAATGACAAGTTGGCTTCAAGGGTTTAATAAAATTGTAGTGTCTAGGGGTGTTGGAGAAGTGCTGGGTTCGAATTTTGAGGAGAATGAATTTTTAATTAATTATTAAAGGAACCAGGGCGGTGAGTAGTTGGGCTTTTAAATAAAAATAGGGAAAAATGGCATCAAAGAGCCTTGTGGTGGAGTGGCTAAGTGACGCCACTTAGGGTATAGGAAGGTGGCGTTATGGGCTAGCAAGGAGATCCTAGGTTTGAATCCCAGCTTAGTATATTTTTAGGAGTTTAATTTTGGCCTTCTAGAAGGTTGGAAGTGGTGTGATGATGGACTCTAAGGAGAGTGATCAGAAGAGAAAATTTAGGAAAAGAATTGGGGAGTTATTAGGGAGAAAAATGAGGAGATGAGATGGGGAAGAGTTGGAGCCGATTGGGACTTTGGGGGGGAAGATAGAGTTTCGGTTTTGTGTATAAATAGAGGGTGCCGAATTCCCCCTGTGCTATTTCGGCAACTATAGTGCTCTGCCGAATTCTCCTTCACTTTTTCTGTTTTAAACCTCGCCTCTTCCTTATGTTTTTTCTTTTCTTCTAAAGCCTTAAATCAAATATCACTCTCTTCTTTCTCGATTGCTTGTACCGTCCCACCTTCATCTCAATTGTTGGGGACCGAATATTCGTGACTTCAAAAGTCGAAAACCTTTGCTCTTGGAGCCGATTTCTTCATCGCCCCAACCCTTGTGCAGAAAACTCTAGTTACCAAATCTCTGTCGTGCTGTCATCATTCCTTTGATTTTTGTGTGGACCGGATCTTGGAAAAATCGAAATCAAGCTTGGATCTACAAGTCTCTGCCGAAAAGCTATCCATACGTTTCGGTTTTTGGGTAAGTGTTCTTGATATTGGGATAAGTTGGCTGAATAGCCTATAGTAAGGGAAATGGTGACTTAAGTGGATACAAGTCACCTATTATTTTGTCTTTAACAATTAAGATTGATGCAGATCTAGGGGATATTCGTGAGTAGTCGCTAAGGAAGGGCTATTAGGACTGGTGGCACACGGTAAGGTTATGGTAAGGCTTCAGTTTTTGGTAAATATTGTGGTTATGTGTGTGATTGATTGGAGGTTGGTATTGGTTGTAGGTTCAAGGCTGAGGATAGTGTAACACGTCTCATTTACCAGGTGTGTACATACACTTCACAAACAACAAATCAGCAAAAGCCGAAATCCCAAAAAACCAGAATGCTGAAAAGCCGAAAAGTCGAAAGAGCGTACGAGCGTGCGAGCGTGCGAACATTCGTGTGGGAACAACGATATGATTACTGGGGCCAAGAAAGCGATCTCATGGTGTCGGGCCACTGTTTGGCAGACCGGGCCAGGCGGGGCTAAATGGGCCTGCCGAGCTCGTGGGCCCAAATCGGCAAGAGTTGATATGCGAAACTAAATGATGGATTGATATGGATGTTTGTATGACTTGATTATGATCGGGCCTAATGGGCTACATATACATGATTGGGCTTAATGGGCTATATGGACATGATTGGGCTTAGTGGGCCTTATGGAATTTTAAAATGCATGATAGGGTTTTAATGGACTCTAGGCTTAGTTTTGATGAATTCTTAAACAGGATAAAACTTAAATCAATAATCAAACATGTCTATGGACAAGTTGCTAGGGTAAAGTGTGGCAACGGACATATGCATGTCTAGGATTGGATCTAGGGAGAGCTTGGTACTTAAGCGGTCCTAGTGACCTACCTCCTCTTCTCTGGAATCCTACCTGGTGCATAGTGTCTGTTCACTTTAGCCGCGAGGACTTGTTGACAAGCCAAGGTTCGTAATTAAGACCCATACTGTTAAGAATTACTGAAATACCCCTGTAGGGTAGGATTAACGAAATACCCTTAATTTGTGAAATGAATAAAATACCCCTATGTGTTGATTGTAAGATTTACGGATGTTACATGTACATTTGCTGCATTCATATGATATTTTGTTTAGGATGTATATGGGTGGGAATTATGGAACGGAGGAAGTATATGAGGATCGCATGGTTGCTTGACAACTATGAATCCATCGATGGCTTTTTAAGCCTATTATATGATAAGCAGCTTTGCTGCAACATTTGGTAGTACCGTAATCGGGCTACCCTTGAAGTGTTTCTGATGGGTGGGTCAATTTAGAAATCCCAACAGAAGTGTTTCGGTTGGACAAAGAAGAAGTGTACCGGATGGATTATTTGGGGAGGGTTTGCATTGCATTGCATGTATGATATTATTATGTTATTATTATGGTATGTATGCTGTTTTGACGAGGGTCGTACACATTGAGTTTTTGAAAACTCACTCCCTCCTTTATTTTACTCAGGTGATACTCAGTTGGCTGCTCGACGGATGGAGGGACTCAGAGGTGGCCAACTAGCAAGACGATTAGACTTGTTTTCTTAATATCTAAATTCTAGATTTTAAGTTATTTTATTTCGGGTTGTAATAAGGTTTCCCTCTAGTTATTATTCCATTACTTCCACTATGCATTGTAATTTTGAAACAGAACCTGGATTTATTTCTGTTAAGCATATTTCAAGTTATTTTTGAAAATAATTGTGTTTTAAGAACGAGCTTCCGCTGTCAAAGGAAATTTTTACATAGAACAAGGAAATGTTTTTGGCTACACCTCGTTTTGAAAGCAAACTGGATTTTACTTAGCTTTTCTTTAGAAGGTTTTTCAATGAAAACAAGGTTTTCGCAAAAACAGTTCAATGTGACAAGCCAGATTCGGGTTTAATTTCTAGGCTAGGTTTAGGGGTGTTACAGTGCAGGAGACCATTAGAAGGTGCACTAAATGGATACTGGTCGCTATGTCACAACACGAATGACTCGATGTTGCAACATAGGAAGCAGAATGGAGAAAACTCAAGATTGCCTTTGATGTTGTGACACAGACTGAGGGTGTCGCGACATACCCTTGAAGATAGCTGCAAAGGAGTATACTGATTGCTATGTCGCGACATAGGTCCTAGTGTGTCTTGACATTGACTCTGTGACGAAAACAACACATGAAGTAGGGGTATTTTGGTCTGTACAATCAAACTTTAAGCTCGGGAACGTCAACTAACCTAGGGTTAAGGACGACGACTTGTTGAATGCTATAAATAGGCTCATTCGTCACCTGTTATGGACATCATTCCTTTAGCCTAGATTCTCTCTTGTAAATTTAGTAGCTTTCTCTCTTTCTTAGGGTTTTAGATTTATTTAAATTGTTCTTTTTGATTTCAAGAGATCTAAATTGTGGAAGTATTCAAACTCTGTGGATTCGTGCTTAATTTCAATACAATCAGGCTCTTTCTTTACTTTATCTTGTCGATTTTATTAGCATGCTTTCTATTTACATTGATTATGTATTCTCTATAGAATCCATGAGGAACTAATCCATCTATGGGGGATTTGTGAATGGAGGTATGATCTGTTAACGGTTTTGTAGGGTTACTCAATAACTCAACTATTTGGGAAAGGAAGAACAAGAACATCTTAACCCCAAACCAGTCTAAACTGTGAGGTGAAAGATAAGTAGTTCTTGCTGATAGACCGTAATATGAACATATTTTAATCCCACATTTAGCATACTTCTGGGTGATTTAAGCCTTGAATTGTGTAATTTGTGTTCTTAATCCTTTGTTTTCATGTTTTATATTCAGGAGAGCACCGAAGGATGAAAAAAATGAGAAACAGTCCAAAATGGAGTAAATGGGCCATAACACGAAATCAACACGGCCTGGGCCCAAGACCACCCGACCGTGCCTCATCAACAGACTCGAACACGGCCTAGCCACAATTCACACGGGCATGTGCCATGGGCGTGTCCTTGACGTAAGAAAGAAGAGTTTCAGTCGGATTAGGGTACTTAGAGGCAAAGAAAGCCATTCTAAAAGCCTATATAAACACCCTAGAGGCCACCCTTCAGGGGAGTCCAGCTAGGCGTCCAGCTCGGCCAAGGAGCTGAGCCAGAGAGGCCAAAATTGTGGAATTTCCTCAAAGAAAGCCAGTTGATTCATCTCAAGAAGCCGGAGTTATACTCAAGACGGAGGATCTCTCCTTCAATTTCTTCAAGGGGTTTTAGGGTTTTCTTATGTTTTGTTTTATCTTTTCTTTTGAGATGTATTCTTTTACGGTTATGAATTAAACCTTCAGATACCTGAGGGGAATGAAACCTAGATGAATCTTGTTATCGTTTGCTGAACTATATGATAAATACTTGATTTGTTCTTAACTATGTGTTCTTAATTCTTGTGTTGATATTTCCGGGATATTGATTCAAGTACTGATGTGCTTAGGTAGAGAAGGAATAGACCCTGCCTAAGAGTAGATCCAGCATAGTTGAGCGGAGTTGCTTGCGTGCCTAGAGATATGGTGACAAAAATCTGCCGGATTAGGGTCAAACCTAATATGGGAGTCCATAGATCAAGTTAATGCAATTCTAGGGGTTTTAATTAGAAAGAGATTTCAATTAATCAACTTAGGGTTAGACGTTAGTCGCCTCGAGAGAGGGATTAATATACATTAGGGAATCCTACGGATCAAGTCAAGTGAATAAATCATTTGGTTCAGAGTTAGATAACAAGTGAAGTTTAGGTGGATTCTTCCTCGGGTATTGTCTTAATCAATTGGTTTTTCCCAAAGTTATTTTCCCCAATTCATTCTCTTTGTCTTTGCATCTTTAGCTTAGTTGTTAGTTAATTTTAGATTAGATAAAAATTCCTTTAATTCTTAGGCTAAATAATATAAAGAAAGTTAGTATTAGTACTTTTGGTTCCTTTGGGTTCGACAATCCGGTCTTGCCGCTAAGCTATACTACTGTTCGATAGGTGCACTTGCGTCAAGTCATTGTCACAGTTAGTTTCTAGGCTCGATCATTCTTTTTATAAATTTTTAAGACTCTGACACACGATCACTTGCTGACTCATTTTGTTAGAGGAAGATCAAAAAATCCTGCTAGGGTAGCAACTAGCTGATTAGAGAGGAACCTGAAACGATAGTTGATAAAGATTACTGAAGCTAGCTAATCACCCATAATTAGATTTGATTATTCTCCCTTTTTAATCTCTTGAATTTTATCTTTTTATGTTATTTATTTTTTATTACTATTATTATAAAAACCCAAAAATCCTTTATTTCATATTTTTCGTAATATAATTGATTTAAAAGTATTAATTATATCTTTTAGTGTTTATGTTAAAAATGATCTAGCACTTGCCTCCCTTGGGTACGATCCTCGGAGTACTCACCTACTTCATTGTAAAACTATATTACAACTCGACCTGTATACTTGCGGATACCGCCTTGTCTTTCTATATTTTATTACAGTATTCACACTCTGGACGTTCGTACATCTGGAGGTAGTCAATAAGCATTGATTTTTCGTGTTAATATTTAGTTGAGGCATTATATTTTTGCATGATGTTTTTGTTTTGAACTTCTCTTGACAGATAATTTGATTATATGTGGAATTTTCAAGGCTAGATGAAGGCATTCAGTCGTCAACATCTCTTCCTATTCGAGAGGCAAGAACGGTTGAAAATATCGATAGTCGAACCACTTTGTTAGAAAGTTCCCATTATGATATCACAGAGTCATCAATGGGAAAGCACGCATCTGTCTCGGCCTTAGATTTCAATCATGGGAGACAGAACACCAAACTATCGGGTTTTGGTGGTAGAACGGAATACATGACCCCTGCATGACACTCAGTTAGTGGATGGGACAAGAACCTCGGTGGGTCAATGTTCAACACTGGGAATACTTAATGGGGAATGGTAGCAACTTCTAGCAGTTGGCAATCGACATGTGATTTTGGATGTTTCAACATGTACACGAGAATGGATGATGTACTCCCTACGACGTCCACCGGTGAGGGGACCTCCAACATGGCAAATGTTGGTGGGTCCGAGAATAAATATGGTAGTGAATCTGATGTGGATCTAGTCTAGGAGCCCGGTGCTGAAGGTTCAAAAGTTGCATTATTTTCTAAACTAGAATCTATACCAACTGAACTGGAGGATGTGAATGGGTGAAGATGAAGAAAAAGTATATACACGATTCACAGCGTTCTCGCTTTCAGGCCATATACATAATATCGATCTATCGACAGAGGATGGGTTGGAGTTTGCAGAACGACCACATAGGAGGCCTTGTCATGCAAGTTCTTCATATGATTCAAGTGAATTGGAAGTGGGCAGGGAGTTTTCTAGTAAAGATTTTCTTGCTGCAGTGAAGCGATACAACATCAAGAACGGTATAACACACCTAACTCGTCTCCATCGCTAAGTTAAGGTTATAGAGCATTACCGTACAATCAGAAATATTTAAATAGCATAACATCTAATTATTTAAATATATCATAAACCATTCAATCACATACATTTCATCCCTAAATAGAGCCTTTGAGGCCCTAGAAATTGCTTGGAAGAAGTTCGGGACTAATTTGAACCAAAACTGAAAGTTTAAGAATAAGTTGCAAAAATTGAAAAAAAAAAAGGGTCACATGGCCGTGTGACATAGCCCCAAGCTGTGGAACTTTCAAATAAGGGATACACGGCCGTGTCCCAGCCCGTGTAACTTACTAAGTAAGGTCACACGGTCGTGTCACACGCCCGTGTGCCAGGCCGTGTAACTCTCTGAGTTGCCCTACACGCCCGTGTGGCAGGTCATGTGCTAGGCCGTCTAACTCACTGACTTGAAACCTAAGAAATCCTTAGATGACACACGATCGTGTCTCCAGGCCGTGTGAACCTAAAATGCACCTAAAATTAAGCCGTTTCATAACCAAACTAAGCATACATATAAAATCTAATTGTCCACACTTTCAAGGAACCTAAACATCATCCAAATACACATAAAGATGCCATTTCAAGTCCCTAATTCAACTAACGAATATGTCATTCAAAGGCACCACAATTATATCAGAACAACAACTACCAAAACATGCCTATGTTGCCTAATTTCATGCATGATAACCTCTTTCAACTATGTACCAAAACATAGCACAAATAACCATTTTCAAAGCACAAATAACCATTTTCAAACCATTCTAAACATATCATAAAAAGCCTTATTTACAAGCATTAATAAGTGGCCAAAATGACATTACTTGGTAAAACATTAAAGTTCACCAACTAAACATAATCTTCAAAGCATAAACATACCAAATCACCAATACAAAACATCTTATACATGCCGTTATAAACCTTGGCCAAAATACTCAAAACTACCAAATTATTTGTTGGATGGTGTGATAGATCTCTGATGAGCTTCCAACCAAATCGAGCTTCTGATGATCTATAAAGTAAAGAAAAACAACTACGTAAGCAATGAATGCTTAGTAAGCTCGCATAAACTTAAACATAACTTACCATTTCATTTATACAATTCATAGATTAAACACAAATCATTACCTGTAACGCCTCAAAAATCCTTAATATTTATTTTCATATGTTTGTGACAAAATTATATGTCTGCTTCAGTGGTTTAGTGTTCTAGGAAGTGTTTGAGAGGTCCCAAGTTCAAGCATTAGCTTGGGAAATTTTTTTTTTAAATGAATAAGCCCCTATCTTAGGTCAGTAGGCTTATAATTATATGTTGGTAAAATATGCCAGAATTGGCCTACTGGTCTGGTGGTTAAGTGAAGTGTCAAAATGTTGGTGGTCTTGAGTTCGAATCCCTGTGCGGGCAATAGAGTGTTTTATTTTGCTGCTTGTGCCGTGTGGGTGTCTTGGTTTAGCCAAAATACTGAAGTGTTTAATTGGAATTTAATTTCAGTTGTTGTTAGGTAGTGGTGGACGATTTTGAGGAGTGGAATGCGGGATTTAGGGAGAAAAATAAGGGATGGAGGAGTTTCAAATTATCCTAAATCGGGTAGTGGCAAGTTTCGACTCTCCCCTCTCACACTCCCAACTTTCTGTCAGTTTATTTCTTTCCTTCTGCTTCTTTGTTTTCTCTGTCGATTGTTTTTTCCAAATCGTCTCCACCGTTTTGTTTTGCTTTTCTTCCCCACTTTCTGTCGATTTTCCTCCCTAAACTTCCCATTGTTGCTGCTGAAATTTCATTTGGTATTCTTTTTTCCTCTTTCACTTGCGTTGTTCTATTCAATTGTTCGGGATTGCATATCGTTGCGTTGTGCGAGGTTGGTTGTAACACCCCAAACCCGGCCTAAACATTACGACCGGATCTGGCATGTCACATAAAAGGGTTGTTTAAAAACTGTGCATTTGTTAAAAATTTCGAGTTTAAATATTTATTCGCTTAATATCCTTTTGTTAACATTTTGGAAAACGGTTATTAAGGGTTTAGGACATTCCTGTATTGAACATTTGATAACAATAGGCAGCAATCATATTAAAAACTAAACCACATAAAATACCAAAAATACAATTAAAGCGGCCTTATTACAACTTAAAATCCCGAATTAAAAATAAGTTGAAATAAGAGAACAAGTTTACGAGAAAATAATGTATGGCCTTCACGAGTCCGCCTCAACTCCCAAATCCGCGATCTAACGATTACCTGCAAAATTAACTAAGGGGTGAGTCATCGAGACTCAGTGTGTAAATCCCCATCCAAAGTATGTTAAGCTCATACACAGATCCATGTGCAAATATGCATGTCATGCAACCCATCCATCCTATCCATCCGAAACTCCCAAATCTACCCCGTGTGGTCAAAACCACTAGTGACCGTAGTCACAAATAATATCGGTGTGGTCAAAACCACTGGTGACCGTAGTCACAATAATATGTGTGGGGCCAACCCACAATGTGGTCAAAACCACTGATGACAATCTCGTATATCGATATGTGGGACCAACCCACTGTGGTACCAAACCACTGAGACGAGTCACAAAGATAGCAACATGTAGTCAAAACCAGTGGTGACCGTAGTCACAAATAATATCAGTGTGGTCAAAACCATTGGTGGTCAAAGAGACTGAGACTTAGTCACAAAAATAATATAGAAAGCGGGGCCAACCCACTGTGTGGTCAAAACCACTGGTGACAGTCTAGAATCATATCTTCCTCCTCCTCTCATCATACCCATGCAATCTGACATAATAATTCGTATGCAGTATGACATGTATGCAAATCATATATCACAGATAATGTATGAAATGAATTACCATCATAATCAGAATAACAAATACGATATAATCAAGCCAATCAACCTCTAAGAGTATAACAATAATTTACCTTCTAGGGGAATTTTGGTAATTTACCCAGTAAGGGTATTTTAGTAATTTCGTACCTGGAATGGCCTTTCCGAAGGCCCAATGTCGCCCCGAGCGACTCGACTACCAATTCTGTCTTTACCGGACTATTGGGCCTAAAACCCGATTTCGACCCATTCGGGCCCACACGCTCGTGTGGCCCACCTAACATAAATCTAGCCACGTATATAAGTTCCACCTAGTCTAGTTCACTATATACTATACCATCATACATTTTGCTCAATTGGGCCCACGGGCCTATTGGGCCCACTTCGGCCCATCGCAGCCCAAGCAGCCCCAACCCATAAGAATACTACTGATGGCCTCAACTATCGCGTCGAAGCCCCATACGTGCGCTCGCACGCTCGTGTGGCTACTATTGCCGTGACCGGCACTTCGGCATTTGCCGCTCTACAACTAGAGTAGAGAGAGTTACACACCTGATAGGAATCTGAAGCTGCTAAACCGCGCTCCGAGCACTCCTTTGCCCAACGCCAACCAGGTATGATAACTCTCCTCCTGGAATGCTATATAATCTGAAGCTGCTAAACCGCGCTCCGAGCACTCCTTTGCCCAACGCCAACCAGGTATGATAACTCTCCTCTTGGAATGCTCTTTATATAGCTAGCTCTTCACCTTGCTTCTTTGTATCTTTCCAATGTGGGATCCCTTCGTCAGTAGAGTTTAAATTCAACTGAAACTCTTGCCGTCCAATCCGCAAAATAAATACTCCCTTGCTTCTCATGAGATTCGAACCCAGGCTCCCTTGCAACATAATCCACGCCGCTAACCACTTGGCCATAAGCTTTTCTTGTGTCTTAAACCATGCGCAACTAAATATAAACTATGGCCCAAATTCTAAGATCCAAGTAAAAGAAACTAAAATGCAAAAGCCAAGACTTGAACCTTGGACCTCCTTCCTTTCTTGTGGCGTCACCCCCTTGTCTCTTATGTGGCGTCACTTTGCCACTACACCACACACTGCACTTGTGTCATTTTCCTCTACTTTTTATTCTTAAAGCCTACCTACCAACTTCCAGGGTTTTTTTTCGCCTAAAACCAATATTTCCCCAAAGCTAATGTTTTATCCCGGGACTTCATAGAAGCCCTCTAACCTTCCAAAATCACTTATCTAATAAGTCCAGCTTGTACTAAAGCCGATCTCCTGTTCTTCCAAAAATTTTAAACCCTACTACTCCTAAGGCCCATTGGGCCCAATCCTACTAGGCCCAACTTCGGGATGTTACAAATCTACCATCCTTAAAGAATTTTCGTCCTCGAAATTTCCAACTAACTAACAGTCACACCTCCTAACCCACAACACTACGCTCTTGCTGCGCACTCTGATCTTAATAAAACTAATATACTTTCTAACTAAATCTTGGAACCCCTTCACATAACACCGAAGAAAACAAATATTTTTCACACATACATACAATTCCTATATTCAAGCATCATATCCACACATCGCAGAATAAATACAATCATTCAGCATACACTAAAATATAGTAAAAAGGAAACTTACGAATTTGGTGCCGGAGACTCGGGTGCCATACTTCCAGAAAAGAGATATATATTTTTCTAAACCATCCTTTGAAAATATTTTTGAACACAAACCCACAACTGAGTTTCTAAACCTAGCCTCTGATACCATAATTGTAACACCCCAAACCCGGCCTAAACATTACGACCGAATCTGGCATGTCACATAAAAGGGTTGTTTAAAAACTGCGCATTTTTTAAAAATTTCGAGTTTAAATATTTATTCGCTTGATATCCTTTTGTTAACATTTTGGAAAACGGTTATTAAGGGTTTAGGACATTCCCGTATTGAACATTTGATAACAATAGGCAGCAATCATATTAAAAACTAAACCACATAAAATACCAAAAATACAATTAAAGCGGCCTTATTACAACTTAAAATCCCGAATTAAAAATAAGTTGAAATAAGAGAACAAGTTTACGAGAAAATAATGTATGGCCTTCACGAGTCCGCCTCAGCTCCCAAATCCGCGATCTAACGATTACCTACAAAATTAACTAAGGGGTGAGTCATCGAGACTAAGTGTGTAAATCCCCATCCAAAGTATGTTAAGCTCATACACAGATCCATGTGCAAATATGCATGTCATGCAACCCATCCATCCTATCCATCCGAAACTCCCAAATCAACCCCGTGTGGTCAAAACCACAGGTGACTGTAGTCACAAATAATATCGATGTGGTCAAAACCACTGGTGACCGTAGTCACAATATTATGTGTGGGGCCAACCCACAATGTGGTCAAAACCACTGATGACAATCCCGTATACCGATATGTGGGGCCAACCCACTGTGGTACCAAACCACTGAGACGAGTCACAAAGATAGCAACATGTGGTCAAAACCAGTGGTGACCGTAGTCACAAATAATATCGGTGTGGTCAAAACCATTGGTGGTCAAAGAGACTGAGACTTAGTCACAAAAATAATATAGAAAGCGGGGCCAACCCACTGTGTGGTCAAAACCACTGGTGACAGTCTAGAATCATATCTTCCCCCTCCTCTCATCATACCCATGCAATCTGACATAATAATTCGTATGCAGTATGACATGTATGCAAATCATATATCACAGATAACGTATGAAATGAATTACCATCATAATCAGAATAACAAATACGATATAATCAAGCCAATCAACCTCTAAGGGTATAACAGTAATTTACCTTCTAAGGGTATTTTGGTAATTTACCCACTAAGGGTATTTTAGTAATTTCGTACCTGGAATGGCCTTTCCGAAGGCCCAATGTCGCCCCGAGCGACTCGACTACCAATTCTGTCTTTACCGGACTATTGGGCCTAAAACCCGATTTCGACCCATTCGGGCCCACACGCTCGTGTGGCCCACCTAACATAAATCTAGCCACGTATATAAGTTCCACCTAGTCTAGTTCACTATATACTATACCATCATACATTTTGCTCAATTGGGCCCACGGGCCTATTGGGCCCACTTCGGCCCATCGCAGCCCAAGCAGCCCCAACCTACAAGAATACTACTGATGGCCTCAACTATCGCGTCGAAGCCCCACACGTGCGCTCGCACGCTCATGTGGCTACTATTACCGTGACCGGCACTTCGACATTTGCCGCTCTACAACTAGAGTAGAGAGAGTTACACACCTGATAGGAATTTGAAGCTGCTAAACCGCGCTCCGAGCACTCCTTTGCCCAACGCTAACCAGGTATGATAACTCTCCTCTTGGAATGCTCTTTATATAGCTAGCTCTTCACCTTGCTTCTTTGTATCTTTCCGATGTGGGATCTCTTCGTCAGCAGAGTTTAAATTCAACTGAAACTCTTACCGTCCAATCCGTAAAATAAATACTCCCTTGCTTTTCATGAGATTCGAACCCAAGCTCCCTTGCAACATAATCCACGTCGCTAACCACTTGGCCACAAGCTCTTCTTGTGTCTTAAACCATGCGCAACTAAATATAAACTATGGCCCAAATTCTAAGATCCAAGTAAAAGAAACTAAAATGCAAAAGCCAAGACTTGAACCTTGGACCTCCTTCCTTCCTTGTGGTGTCACCCCCTTGTCTCTTATGTGCCGTCACTTTGCCACTACACCACACACTCCACTTGTGTCATTTTCCTCCACTTTTTATTCTTAAGGCCTACCTACCAACTTCCAGGGTTTTTTTTCGCCTAAAACCAATATTTCCCCAAAGCTAATGTTCGATCCCGGGACTTCATAGAAGCGCTCTAACCTTCCAAAATCACTTATCTAATAAGTCCAGCTTGTACTAAAGCCGATCTCCTGTTCTCCCAAAAATTTTAAACGCTACTACTCCTAAGGCCCATTGGGCCCAATCCTACTAGGCCCAACTTCGGGATGCTACATTAGTAAGCTTGGAACTGTATTTAGGCTAACGAATCTTTTGCTTATTAATTGATTAAGAGGGGTTTCGGCTGGTTTTAGGTGTTAATTGAGAGGCTGGACAGTGGTCTTCAACGATTTAAAGGTATAGGATTTTTGTTGATTAATCGAAGGTAAAGGATTTTTATGATTATAATTTGGTATACCTCACCGAATTTTGATTAATTATCGATTAAAAGTAACTGATTGGAGGGTTACTTTCTATTTTGTCAGCAAGGAATTGGGTGGACTGGGGCGATTATAGCATTGATTTGTAGTTGGATCATTGAAATGTTGAGGGTGCTGGAGTGATCGTGGTGTCGTTAGCATAAAAAAAGTTTCAAGTGTGTAAACACAACTCTACAAACGAAAATTGACGAAAAGCCGAAAAGAGAGACTGTTGACACCACACGGGCATGTAGCCACCCGTGTGGTAGGCTGTGTGTTCAGACACGGGCGTGTGATCGATGAGGCAGGCCATGTGCGATTCATAGGCCAGGCCGAATTGGGCTGTATGGGCCCTACAGGCATGTAAGCCCCACACGGGTGAACCATACGGGCGTGTGGGATTATTGGGCCAGGCCGTGTGATCCACACGACTAAGGCCATTTTGGGTCTTGTGGGCCGCACTGGCATGTGGGCCCACATGGGCTAATTACATGGGCTTGTGGGCCCATTTTCACTGTTTTGACTGCTAAGGTTGTACAGGTCACCCGAGTCGACTGTGGACCTACTGTAGTGTCGGTAAGATTACCTAGATCCCTAATTGACTGAATGACTGTTTTATCCATGTACTATATATATACACATGTACGACATTATTTTGAGCATGCTGTTAAAACTTACTGAATACATATATGATACCATGATTTGGCATGACATGATTGTATGATGCATTGCTTGGGGATGGGTTTATATGGATCGAAAGAAGTGTACTGAAAGGCTTCGAGCCTAAGTTACTGGCAGCTCAGCTGCAAACTACTATCTAGTGCCGCATTTGGTACTTTTTTTGGAGTGTAGGGATGGGTGGGTTGATTATATCCCCACATAGAGTGCAAGGTTAGACGGAGATGGAGTGTAGAGGCTGGCAGGGTAGGACTTGTATACTGTGTGCTATTTGGGATTACACACTGAGTTTTCGTAAACTCACCCTTCTATTTTAACTAGTACAGGTAGTCCTCAAACATAGGCGGACCGGTGCGGCGGAGGACTCAGCGGTGGCCACATGACCCATTTCGTTCTATTTTAGTACTTAATTATAATTTTGATTTTATTTTGGGGTATTTTACTGTAATAATGGCCTTTTTGAATTTTAATGGTTAATTTGGGATTTCTATTATTTGATTTACAATTGCTAGTAGTAGGGTTAATCGAGTTTTCAAAACGAATCAAAGGTTTTAACAAAATACACTCAAATACACAAACTGATTTAAAAAGCTTTTACAATAAGTGACGTTTTGAAAATTAATAATGTTTTGAAAGAGAATACTTTTGTGATAATGAACTACGTTTTGAAAATGAATGATGCATCCTAGAATTAACATAAGATTTTGTAATGAGGCTAATTCGAAAAGAGGTTTTTATGACAACTCATTTATTTCCAAAACACTACCATGTGACATCGCCAAGATTCGGCCATAACGTCTAGGCTGGGTTTGGGGTGTTACATTACCAATGCCATAAGCTTAGTATAAGCCTAAACAACAATATCAATTCTCAAGTTAGTGCACTGTCCACGGTATAAATGAGTTCAACCATAATATATATAGTTTACCATATAAAAACACATTATTTAACTCATAAATCCTTTCATAAGATCATGATTCATTCCATTTGTAACTCCCCAAATTTTGGGCCTAGATGAATTGGGCTTTGGGCTTTGGGCTTTGGGTCTCATGATTTTTTTTAAGCAAGAAAATGACAAATGACATGTTGGCTTTAAGGGTTTAATAAACTTGGAGTGTCTAGGGGTGTTCGAGAAGTGCTAGGTTTGAATTTTGAGGAGAAGGAATTTTTAATTAATTATTAAAGGAACCAGGGCGGTGAGTAGTTGGGCTTTTAAATAAAAATAGGGAAAAATAGCATCAAAGAGCCTTGTGGTGGAGTGGCTAAGTTACGCCACTTAGGGTATAGGAAGGTGGCGTTATGGGCTAGCAAGGAGATTGATCGTGTGTGAGAGTCTTAAAAATTTATAAAAAGAATGATCGAGCCTAGAAACTAACTATGACAACGATGGAGGCAAGTGCACCTATCGAACAGTAGTATAGCTTAGTGGCAAGACCGGATTGTCGAACCCAAAGGAACCAAAAGTACTAATACTAACTTGTAAATTTCAAACTTCAAAGTAATAATTAGATTCAGGTAGACAACCTAACAAAATTTTAATTTTTGAAAATGGACTTATCATGCTTGACTCTCTAGTCTCCTGATCGCTGAAACCAGAGCTTTAAAATTTATAAAACGAATGATCAACCTGGAAACTAACTCTGACAACGATTAAAGGCAAGTGTACCTATCGAACAGTAGTATAGCTTAGGCAAGACCGGATTGTCGAACCCAAAAGAACTAAAAGTACTAATACTATCTTTCTTTTTATTATTTAGAATAAAATAAAGTGAAGTTGCTTTAAATCTAAATTAACGACTACTAAGCTAAAGACGCAAAGACAAAAAGAACGAATTGGAAAATAACTTGAAGAAAAACTCAGTTGATCGCGACGATACCCTCAGGAATAATCCACCTAGACTTCACTTGCTATCTAACACTGAACCATACGATCTATTCACTTAGTTTGATCCGTAGGACTCCCTAATGTATATTAAACCCTTTCTCGAGGCGAATAACGTCTAACCCTAGGTTAATTAGTGGAACTCTCATTCTCTTATAATAACCCCCTAGGATAGCAGTAAATCGATCTATGGATTCCCATATTAGATTTCACCCTAACCCGGCAAAATCTCGTCACCCTATCTCTAGGCGTGCGATCAACTCCGCTTAATTTTGCTAGATCTACTCTTAAGCAGGGTCTATTCCTCCTCCACCTAAGCACATCAAACTTGAATCAATATCCGCGAAATATTAACTCAAGAATTAAGCACACATAATTAAGAACAAACTAAGTATTTAACATATAATTCAGAAAACGATAACAAGATTCATCTAGGTTTCATCCCCTTCAGGTATCTGAGGGGTTTAGTTCATAACAAATAAAGAAAACATCTCAAGAGAAAAGATAATGTAACATCCTGAAAATGGGCCTATGCATTTTTGATTTAAGTATACGAAATGGCATGTCTTGTGTGTTATGAATGTATTATGAACATTTTTGGAAACTTGGAAATGATTTAGAAATGTTAAGTTTAAAAGAGGAAAGTGAACATTTTTGGAAACTTGGAAATGTAAGGAAATGTCAAGTTTTAAAGTTTAAAAAGAGGAACCTAAGGCAAGGTGGCCTTAAGAAAAGTAATAGGAGGAATTTGACACACAAACAGGATTGGAAAAGTGGCCTGAAGATATCACTTAAGGCCCAGGTAGGTGACGCCACAAGCTATGCAAGTGGGCCAGAGTTCGAGTCACATGGAAAGCAAATAAAAGAAATTTTATTTTGCTACAAGGAGTAGAGAGGTGGACTGCACAAGGCTATATTTTAGGAGTTTTATTCTCTTTAAAATTTGGCTAAATGATGGATAAATAAGGGATTTATTTATCATAGTTTTCAAGAGATAATTGTTGGATTAAATTCTTTTATTTTGTGATAATTCAAAGGGTAAAGCTATCAAAATAGAAGAGTGGTGGCCAAGTAAGGGACTCTAGCCTAGTAATTTCGGCTATAAAAGGAAAAGAGAGGCCATTCTGCATTATTTTCTATTCTTTGGAAGCCTCTGCCGAATTCTCTTCACCAAATCTTCTTCTTCTTTTATTTTTGCCAAGCCGAAATACCCTGTGTTCTAGTCGAATCCTCCATCTTTATTCTTCCTTCTCTTTTCTTTCTAATCCCTCCAAAAGCCGAAAGTTGTGAGAGCATCATTTAGCCATAGCCGAATCTCTGAAGGTTGAAGTAAAGGTGCAATCGATTTCTCCAAATAAGGGTAAGATCCAAGTTTGGTTTCCATTCTTTTATATTTTAGACTTATCGAAATTTAGGGACTAATTCCTATTATTGATATTGGCCGAATCATGGAAGGAAAGTTTCGGGATTTGGCCAGTGTCGACTACAAGGAAGGAGAAGTTCTTTTCCCGAAGGTACACCATAGGCCGCGTGTTCCCTAGTTATTCGGTGAATTTCGGGATTTGAGAATTTCAAGGTAAGTATACCCACATATTCGGCCAAGGCTCTATCTTAAGTATTTAGATCTATTTATTTTTAACCTAAAACTAACCGATTCAAGGGATCTAGTGATTAGCCGATTTCAAAGGGGTAGAATACAAGTTTCCGGGATTTGATTAATTATCAAATCGGTAACAAGGTAAATTTTTGGTTGCAATAATCCTTCGGGATTTAGTCTTATGGCCAAATAGGCTTTTACTAAATAGTAAGTGATTAATCAAATGTAGAAACTTGAGATCTAAGGCAGTAGATCAGATTTCGGAATTTCAGTGAAGTTGTTAAGCGAATCAGGTGTGTACCCTACCCTAAGCTTTATTATGTTCATGGCTATGTTTTAAATTAAATGTGTTATTAAGAATGTGAAAATATGGCTAAAGTACCATGCAATGGTACAAAGTACTCAGGTACGTTTCCTACTCCTACTAGGATTATGAATATATGTTATTTGTAACATGTGAAAAAGTGATAAGAATGTGAATTAAGGCATGATGTGCATGATATGTATGATATGGGGCATTCGGGTTATATGAAAAGGGGAAGTGAATGTGGTGACCTAAGACCACGAACACGGTGACCTAAGACCGTGATATCTGAATGTGGTGACCTAAGACCACAGTAATCTAAATGTGGTGACCTAAGACCACGAATGCGGTGACCTAAGACCGCGATATGGAGTGTAGCGGAAGGAGGGTCGACTTAGTAGTCCCCACGGTGTACAGGTTGGTACGGGGGAGTGTAGCGGATGGCTTAATAGGTTTGGGTTTGGGTTGCATCATTATTTTTACCTGTTATTTGAATATGTATGTGATATGATAATGCATGCCTGAAATGTTAAGACTTAGTGTTTGTGTACACATTGAGTCTGTTTGACTCACCCCGTTGGGGAACTTTTTCTTCCAGGTGATGATCAGTAATGGACCGGGTCGGCAGGAGCTTAAAGGTGGCCATGCACAACAAGGAAAATTTTATTATTTGGACTTTTATTTTATTTAAGCACTTTAAATTCATTTTTGGGAATTATTTGATGTAATAAGGCCATAGTTGAACTACTTTATTTTTCTTTTATTTATTACGGTACAAATTTTTATTAATTAAAGATCAAGTGAAATTTATTTTCAAATAAACTCCAAATATTTTGTCACCTCAAATAAACTCGTTTTCAGCTCAAGCCCAACCCAAAACAAACTTTCTTTCAAAACACCCAAGTTTTTCCTAAGTCACAAAAGAATTTGAAACGGTTTACACCGGGGAACATACCAGATCCGGTCAAGGCTCGTGGGCCGGGTATGGGGTGTTTCAATTTGGTGTCAGAGCCCAGTTTCAAACCCTCGGCTTGGGGTTTAAGGCCCAAAACGTTTTCAAATCGAGCCCAAATGAGTTTTTGAAGATAAGCAGGTTTTTCTGGCATGGCACCTAAGTCTCCGACCCGCAGTCGACCAGGTAAGTACCCCTAACCATCTGTGTGCTTTATGTGATTATATTATGAGGGGTAGAAATGGAATGGAACGTAGAATAGTATGATAAGTATGTGAACCCTAGGACTAGTGTACCCCAACAAATACATAAGATTTAATACCTGCTTAAACAAACCTATGGCTAAGTCACCAAGTTAGGGTGTGGCAACCTCTGTGCGCATGTCTAGGAATGGTTTCAGTGGGAGCTTGGTACTTAAGCAGTCCGTGTGACTCACCTCCTCTCCACTCGAATCCTACCTAGTGCGTAGCTTCGGTTCACCCTAACCAAGAGGACTTATTCATGGGCTAAACCCCTAATTAAAACCCGAAAGGGAACTAGCCGTATTTTCATAAAGACCCTAGTTTTAAAACCTCTTAAATTACCCTTTTGATTCATAAAAGCTATTCCATAAAATTTTTCTGAAATATTTCTTGATTTACAAAATTACAAAAATACCCTTAGTGGTGAAATTACAAAAATGCCCTTGGTTTATAAAATGTCCAACTACCCAACAGTCTTACCAAAATTTCATTATTTTATAAAGGTTCAAAAACCCTAATCTGGAAACTATTAAAAATACCCTGATTTTGGAAAAATTACAAAATTCCCCCTAACTTACAAAATTACCAAAATGACCCTGATTTCCAAAATTTTTGCAACATTACCGTTTTGGAAAGTACAATTCTCAAAAAGAACTCTCAAAGTTTTGCAAAATTTAGAAATACCCCAGAAATATTAAACTTTACAAATTTACATTGGTTTATTACCAAAATACCCCCGAGATCCAAAATTTCTGAAATACCCCCGGATTTCAAAATTTTCCAAAATACCCCGGGAATTTAAAAATTCCAAAATACTTTTTGACAAGATCACCAAGGAACTTTTTCCTTTTGAAAAATTACGAAAATACCACTGTAGGACAAATTACGAAGATACCCCTAAGTAGTGGGAAAACAACAACAATGAAAACTACAACATTTCTCTGAATGAACGAAAGTTCATAATTGATTGATGAATGTATGAATGTAAAGACTGTATGCATGTATGAATACGAAAGAACCACTTCTAAAATTCTTTTCATAAAACTTCTTCGCGGGTAATCAGTGGAATAAAGGCTAATTCATAAAATTTCTTAATTAGATTAAAGCACGATCGTAGAAATGAGCTCTAGGGGACGTGGTTCTGGAATACCTTAATTGCCTTGTTTGTTGTAAAGTCAGTTCGTTCTTATGTGGCTAGTAAGGTGTATGGAACCTTGATTGTAAACTAAGAGAATGTGCCTAGAAAGTATGATAGTTTCTTAAGATCAGAGTGCGCAGCAGTAGCGTAGTGTGGTGAGCTAGGAAGTACGATTGTTCGTTAGTAAGTAATTTCGAGGATGAAATTATTTTAAGGGGGTAGAACTATAACATCCTGAAAATGGGCCTATGCATTTTTATTTAAGTATACGAAATGGCATGTCATGTGTGTTATGAATGTATTATGAACATTTTTGGAAACTTGGAAATGATTTAAAAATGTTAAGTTTAAAAGAGGAAAGTGAACATTTTTGGAAACTAGGAAATGTAAGGAAATGATTTAGAAATGATTCAAAAGAGGAAAGTAAACATTTCTAGAAACTTGGAAATGTAAGAAATGTTAAGTTCAAAAGAGGAAAGTAAACATTTCGGGAAACTTGGAAATGTATGGAAATGTTAAGTTTAAAGGAGGCAAACGAAAATTTTTGGAAACTTGGAAATGTAAGGAAATGTCAAGTTTTAAAGTTTAAAAAGAGGAACCTAAGGCAAGGTGGCCTTAAGAAAAGTAATAAGAGGAATTTGACACACAAACAGGCTTGGAAAAGTGGCCTGAAGATATCACTTAAGGCCCAGGTAGGTGACGCCACAAGCTATGCAAGTGGGCCAGAGTTCGAGTCACATGGAAAGCAAATAAAAGAAATTTTATTTTGCTACAAGGAGTAGAGAGGTGGACGGCACAAGGCTATATTTTAGGAGTTTTATTCTCTTTAAAATTCGGTTAAATGATGGATAAATAAGGGATTTATTTATCATAGTTTTCAAGAGATAATTGTTGGATTAAATTCTTTTATTTTGTGATAATTCAAAGGATAAACCTATCAAAATAGAAGAGTGGTGGCCAAGTAAGGGACTCTAGCCTAGTAATTTCGGCTATAAAAGGAAAAGAGAGGCCATTCTGCATTATTTTCTGTTCTTTAGAAGCCTCTGCCGAATTCTCTTCACCAAATCTTCTTCTTCTTTTATTTTTGCCAAGCCAAAATACCTTGTGTTCTAGTCGAATCCTCCATCTTTATTCTTCCTTCTCTTTTCTTTCTAATCCCTCCAAAAGCCGAAAGTTGTGAGAGCATCATTTAGCCATAGCCGAATCTCTGAAGGTTGAAGTAAAGGTGCAATCGATTTCTCCAAATAAGGGTAAGATCCAAGTTTGGTTTCCATTCTTTTATATTTTAGACTTATCGAAATTTAGGGACTAATTCCTATTATTGATAATGGCCGAATCATGGAAGGAAAGTTTCGGGATTTGGCCAGTGTCGACTACAAGGAAGGAGAAGTTCTTTTCCCGAAGGTACACCATAGGCCGCGTGTTCCCTAGTTATTCGGTGAATTTCGGGATTTGAGAATTTCAAGGTAAGTATACCCACATATTCGGCCAAGGCTCTATCTTAAGTATTTAGATCTATTTATTTTTAACCTAAAACTAACCGATTCAAGGGATCTAGTGATTAGCCGATTTCAAAGGGGTAGAATACAAGTTTCCGGGATTTGATTAATTATCAAATCGGTAACAAGGTAAATTTTTGGTTGCAATAATCCTTCGGGATTTAGTCTTATGGCCAAATAGGCTTTTACTAAATAGTAAGTGATTAATCAAATGTAGAAACTTGAGATCTAAGGCAGTAGATCAGATTTCGGAATTTCAGTGAAGTTGTTAAGCGAATCAGGTGTGTACCCTACCCTAAGCTTTATTATGTTCATGGCTATGTTTTAAATTAAATGTGTTATTAAGAATGTGAAAATATGGCTAAAGTACCATGCAATGGTACAAAGTACTCAGGTACGTTTCCTACTCCTACTAGGATTATGAATATATGTTATTTGTAACATGTGAAAAAGTGATAAGAATGTGAATTAAGGCATGATGTGCATGATATGTATGATATGGGGCATTCGGGTTATATGAAAAGGGGAAGTGAATGTGGTGACCTAAGACCACGAACACGGTGACCTAAGACCGTGATATCTGAATGTGGTGACCTAAGACCACAGTAATCTAAATGTGGTGACCTAAGACCACGAATGCGGTGACCTAAGACCGCGATATGGAGTGTAGCGGAAGGAGGGTCGACTTAGTAGTCCCCACGGTGTACAGGTTGGTACGGGGGAGTGTAGCGGATGGCTTAATAGGTTTGGGTTTGGGTTGCATCATTATTTTTACCTGTTATTTGAATATGTATGTGATATGATAATGCATGCCTGAAATGTTAAGACTTAGTGTTTGTGTACACATTGAGTCTGTTTGACTCACCCCGTTGGGGAACTTTTTCTTCCAGGTGATGATCAGTAATGGACCGGGTCGGCAGGAGCTTAAAGGTGGCCATGCACAACAAGGAAAATTTTATTATTTGGACTTTTATTTTATTTAAGCACTTTAAATTCATTTTTGGGAATTATTTGATGTAATAAGGCCATAGTTGAACTACTTTATTTTCTTTTATTTATTACGGTACAAATTTTTATTAATTAAAGATCAAGTGAAATTTATTTTCAAATAAACTCCAAATATTTTGTCACCTCAAATAAACTCGTTTTCAGCTCAAGCCCAACCCAAAACAAACTTTCTTTCAAAACACCCAAGTTTTTCCTAAGTCACAAAAGAATTTGAAACGGTTTACACCGGGGAACATACCAGATCCGGTCAAGGCTCGTGGGCCGGGTATGGGGTGTTTCAATTTGGTGTCAGAGCCCAGTTTCAAACCCTCGGCTTGGGGTTTAAGGCCCAAAACGTTTTCAAATCGAGCCCAAATGAGTTTTTGAAGATAAGCAGGTTTTTCTGGCATGGCACCTAAGTCTCCGACCCGCAGTCGACCAGGTAAGTACCCCTAACCATCTGTGTGCTTTATGTGATTATATTATGAGGGGTAGAAATGGAATGGAACGTAGAATAGTATGATAAGTATGTGAACCCTAGGACTAGTGTACCCCAACAAATACATAAGATTTAATACCTGCTTAAACAAACCTATGGCTAAGTCACCAAGTTAGGGTGTGGCAACCTCTGTGCGCATGTCTAGGAATGGTTTCAGTGGGAGCTTGGTACTTAAGCAGTCCGTGTGACTCACCTCCTCTCCACTCGAATCCTACCTAGTGCGTAGCTTCGGTTCACCCTAACCAAGAGGACTTATTCATGGGCTAAACCCCTAATTAAAACCCGAAAGGGAACTAGCCGTATTTTCATAAAGACCCTAGTTTTAAAACCTCTTAAATTACCCTTTTGATTCATAAAAGCTATTCCATAAAATTTTTCTGAAATATTTCTTGATTTACAAAATTACAAAAATACCCTTAGTGGTGAAATTACAAAAAATGCCCTTGGTTTATAAAATGTCCAACTACCCAACAGTCTTACCAAAATTTCATTATTTTATAAAGGTTCAAAAACCCTAATCTGGAAACTATTAAAAATACCCTGATTTTGGAAAAATTACAAAATTCCCCCTAACTTACAAAATTACCAAAATGACCCTGATTTCCAAAATTTTTGCAACATTACCGTTTTGGAAAGTACAATTCTCAAAAAGAACTCTCAAAGTTTTGCAAAATTTAGAAATACCCCAGAAATATTAAACTTTACAAATTTACATTGGTTTATTACCAAAATACCCCCGAGATCCAAAATTTCTGAAATACCCCCGGATTTCAAAATTTTCCAAAATACCCCGGGAATTTAAAAATTCCAAAATACTTTTTGACAAGATCACCAAGGAACTTTTTCCTTTTGAAAAATTACGAAAATACCACTGTAGGACAAATTACGAAGATACCCCTAAGTAGTGGGAAAACAACAACAATGAAAACTACAACATTTCTCTGAATGAACGAAAGTTCATAATTGATTGATGAATGTATGAATGTAAAGACTGTATGCATGTATGAATACGAAAGAACCACTTCTAAAATTCTTTTCATAAAACTTCTTCGCGGGTAATCAGTGGAATAAAGGCTAATTCATAAAATTTCTTAATTAGATTAAAGCACGATCGTAGAAATGAGCTCTAGGGGACGTGGTTCTGGAATACCTTAATTGCCTTGTTTGTTGTAAAGTCAGTTCGTTCTTATGTGGCTAGTAAGGTGTATGGAACCTTGATTGTAAACTAAGAGAATGTGCCTAGAAAGTATGATAGTTTCTTAAGATCAGAGTGCGCAGCAGTAGCGTAGTGTGGTGAGCTAGGAAGTACGATTGTTCGTTAGTAAGTAATTTCGAGGATGAAATTATTTTAAGGGGGTAGAACTATAACATCCTGAAAATGGGCCTATGCATTTTTTATTTAAGTATACGAAATGGCATGTCATGTGTGTTATGAATGTATTATGAACATTTTTGGAAACTTGGAAATGATTTAAAAATGTTAAGTTTAAAAGAGGAAAGTGAACATTTTTGGAAACTAGGAAATGTAAGGAAATGATTTAGAAATGATTCAAAAGAGGAAAGTAAACATTTCTGGAAACTTGGAAATGTAAGAAATGTTAAGTTCAAAAGAGGAAAGTAAACATTTCGGGAAACTTGGAAATGTATGGAAATGTTAAGTTTAAAGGAGGCAAACGAAAATTTTTGGAAACTTGGAAATGTAAGGAAATGTCAAGTTTTAAAGTTTAAAAAGAGGAACCTAAGGCAAGGTGGCCTTAAGAAAAGTAATAAGAGGAGTTTGACACACAAACAGGCTTGGAAAAGTGGCCTGAAGATATCACTTAAGGCCCAGGTAGGTGACGCCACAAGCTATGCAAGTGGGCCAGAGTTCGAGTCACATGGAAAGCAAATAAAAGAAATTTTATTTTGCTACAAGGAGTAGAGAGGTGGACGGCACAAGGCTATATTTTAGGAGTTTTATTCTCTTTAAAATTCGGCTAAATGATGGATAAATAAGGGATTTATTTATCATAGTTTTCAAGAGATAATTGTTGGATTAAATTCTTTTATTTTGTGATAATTCAAAGGATAAACCTATCAAAATAGAAGAGTGGTGGCCAAGTAAGGGACTCTAGCCTAGTAATTTCGGCTATAAAAGGAAAAGAGAGGCCATTCTGCATTATTTTCTGTTCTTTGGAAGCCTCTGCCGAATTCTCTTCACCAAATCTTCTTCTTCTTTTATTTTTGCCAAGCCAAAATACCTTGTGTTCTAGTCGAATCCTCCATCTTTATTCTTCCTTCTCTTTTCTTTCTAATCCCTCCAAAAGCCGAAAGTTGTGAGAGCATCATTTAGCCATAGCCGAATCTCTGAAGGTTGAAGTAAAGGTGCAATCGATTTCTCCAAATAAGGGTAAGATCCAAGTTTGGTTTCCATTCTTTTATATTTTAGACTTATCGAAATTTAGGGACTAATTCCTATTATTGATCTTGGCCGAATCATGGAAGGAAAGTTTCAGGATTTGGCTAGTGTCGACTACAAGGAAGGAGAAGTTCTTTTCCCGAAGGTACACCATAGGCCGCTTGTTCCCTAGTTATTCGGTGAATTTCGGGATTTGAGAATCTCAAGGTAAGTATACCCACATATTCGGCCAAGGCTCTATCTTAAGTATTTAGATCTATTTATTTTTAACCGAAAACTAAACGATTCAAGGGATCTAGTGATTAGCCGATTTCAAAGGGGTAGAATACAAGTTTCCGGGATTTGATTAATTATCAAATCGACAACAAGGTAAGTTTTTGGTTGCAATAATCCTTCGGGATTTAGTCTTGTAGCCAAATAGGCTTTTACTAAATAGTAAGTGATTAATCAAATGTAGGAACTTGAGATCTAAGGCAGTAGATCAGATTTCGGAATTTCAGTGAAGTTGTTAAGCGAATCAGGTGTGTACCCTACCCTAAGCTTTAATATGTTCATGGCTATGTTTTAAATTAAATGTGTTATTAAGAATGTGAAAATATGGCTAAAGTACCATGCAATGGTACAAAGTACTCAGGTACGTTTCCTACTCCTACTAGGATTATGAATATATGTTATTTGTAACATGTGAAAAAGTGATAAGAATGTGAATTAAGGCATGATGTGCATGATATGTATGATATGGGGCATTCGGGTTATATGAAAAGGGGAAGTGAATGTGGTGACCTAAGACCACGAACACGGTGACCTAAGACCGTGATATCTGAATGTGGTGACCTAAGACCACAGTAATCTGAATGTGGTGACCTAAGACCATAGTAATCTGAACGTGGTAACCTAAGACCACGAATGCGGTGACCTAAGACCGCGATATGGAGTGTAGCGGAAGGAGGGTTGACTTAGTAGTCCCCACGGTGTACAGGTTGGTACGGGGGAGTGTAGCAGATGGCTTAATAGGTTTGGGTTTGGGTTGCATCATTATTTTTACCTGTTATTTGAATATGTATGTGATATGATAATGCATGCCTGAAATGTTAAGACTTAGTGTTTGTGTACATATTGAGTCTGTTTGACTCACCCCGTTGGGGAACTTTTTCTTCCAGGTGATGATCAGTAATGGACCGGGTCGGCAGGAGCTTAAAGGTGGCCATGCACAACAAGGAAAATTTTATTATTTGGACTTTTATTTTATTTAAGCACTTTAAATTCATTTTTGGGAATTATTTGATGTAATAAGGCCATAGTTGAACTACTTTATTTTTCCTTTATTTATTACGGTACAAATTTTTATTAATTAAAGATCAAGTGAAATTTATTTTCAAATAAACTCCAAATATTTTGTCACCTCAAATAAACTCGTTTTCAGCTCAAGCCCAACCCAAAACAAACTTTCTTTCAAAACACCCAAGTTTTTCCTAAGTCACAAAAGAATTTGAAACGGTTTACACCGGGGAACATACCAGATCCTGTCAAGGCTCGTGGGCCGGGTGTGGGGTGTTTCAGATAAAACAAAACATAAGAAATCCATAAAATTCCCTAAAGGACTTGAAGGAGAGATCCGCCGTCTTGAGTAGAATTCCAGCTTCTTGGGATGGATCAACTGGCTAACTTCGAGCGATTCCCACAACTCTGACCTTTCCGGCTTGGCTCCTTGGCCTAGCTCGATACCCCTTCAAAGGTGGTACTTAGGGTTTATTTATAGGCTCTTGGAATGCGATTCTTTCTCCCTAAGTATCCTTTTCTGACTGAAATTGTCTAAAGCCACGACAGGGGCACGGCCATGTCACACGCCCGTGTGACTCGTCTTCAAGCCGTGTTCAGATTTCTAAGTTGAGGCACGACCATGTAGATTAGGGGTGAGGCCGTGTTCTAGATGCTTGACAAGTCACGGCCGTGTGCTCTTTGGGCCAGGCCGTGTCGATTTCGCGATATGGCCTATTTACTCCGTTTTGGGCCCGTTTTATGTTCTTTTCATCCTCGGGTGCTATCCTCATTATAAGACATGAAAAGAAAAGATTAAGAGCACCTTTTTACATAAATTGAGGAATAAATCATCCCAAAACAAGCTAAATGTGGGATTAAAATATGTTATAATTACGGTTTATCAAATACCCCCACACTTAAGGTTTTGCTTGTCCTCAAGCAAAATTCTCAACATACAATTAAAACGATCTTTCCATAATTCACAATTCCTACTAACAATGCCTTATCATAATTTATACATGGATAATTCAATTCAAAGAGTCCTAAAGATTCAAACAATGATAAGTCATTCATTTGTAATTCGAAAACGTAGGTGTCTCCCCTTATCTGAATAATTACCTTTAATTCAAAATTGACAATAGTTGACATCCTTACTAAAAGATTCACTCAAATCACTCAAAGTGTTTAAGGTTCATAAAAAGAAGCACTCATACGTCAAACCTGTAAAGTTAATCCTATAGGCTTGCTTGAAAATCAAATCTCCACCACTGTAAAATGAGATGATAAACAGATCAAAAGGTCTTTGTTAGGGTTGTAATGGGGCTAGGGTTAAGGTGTGGGGAAAGGCTGAAATTAGAAGGTTAGAATCGAGATTGAATTGACAAGTACCTACCTAAGAATACTGAAATAATATTTACATCAACTGATAATAATCCTATCAATACGAGCTTTTCTTTTGGAAAATAAGCTTTAACTGTATAGGCTCATCACTAATATTGAATATACTTCGATTTTTTTAAGAACAAACTAAATAATAAAGGATAAATTCAACTACTGAAATAATATATTTACGTAACTGATCAAATCAAATCTCGATATAAGGGTAGTCAAAAGGAATGGGGATAGCAAATACAAAGGGGTTTTGGGTTAATATTAGCTGGTAAGTCAATAAAAGGGGTTGTTAGGATTAAACGGGGTTCACTAGGGGTTAATTTATGGAGGTAGGCTATTTAGTGGAGTGAGTAGGTTAAAACCTAGGTGCCTTTATCATCTCTGTATATCAAATCATGAATGTGGTCTCAACATGTATAAACGAGGCAAGTTCTAGAATAACAGTTCAAAGTTGACACACTCATAATCAAAAAGTGAGCACGAAAAAGAATATATGCTCTAAAGGTTCAAAATCTCACAAAAATTATGGGTGTTTTGACATCAATCTCATAAATTTCAAATTTCAAAGCAATATTCAAATTTAGGTTAACAACCTAGCAAAAAAAAATTATTATGAAAAATTAGACTTATCATGGTTGATTCTCTAGTATCTTTAAAATTTAATTATCAATGCACAATTAACTACGACTTAATCTAACACATGTCAATAACAATCATAATTCATCAGAAATTTTATCCTAATTAGTAATATGAAAAATTTACTTAAAAACAAGACTAAATTCAAGGATTTGAGAATAATGAAAAAAAGTTTGGCCGGATTTGAGAATAATGTAGAAAGTTAGGCCCTTCTTTAGATAAATATTCACCCCCCACACTTAAGATGTACATTACCCTCAATGTACAAAGATAGGTATAACATTTATGGGATAAATCAAAAGAGAAGGGAAAGAATACTCCCTGAATTTTGGATGGTGTCCTTGGAGGATGGTAGAAGTCGTGGTGTGTATGTTTGAAGAGGTCGGTCTGGATGACGAACCTGTGCTAGATGAAGAAATTGGGGAGCTCGTAGAGGATTAGCCAGGGATTATCAAGACACATTTAAAATAACCTAAATATAATTTAAGACAGAAAAAAGAAAGGAGACTAAGAAGGAAAATAAAAATAAAAGGAAAGGTGGATGGACCGAAGAGTCCTTATTGATGGATGGTTCGCGAGGTGGGTGTGACTTCTAGGGCTGCGGAGGTGCTGGCGATGGCGGAAGGTGCGTGATTCCCTAGCAGCCTAGCGAACCTAACACTAAGAAACTAAAATAAGTTAAACTAAACTAAGCATAAGATTGTTAAAGAGAAGGAAATTGAAGCAAAAGAGAAAAGAAAAATAAAAACTAATTGGTCTCAAAGACCCTTGGCTTAGTGAGTAGACGAAGCTGCCGGCATGAACTCATGTTGATCGTTCTTCTTTGAGAAGACTATGGTTGGCCTTTTTCGCTTCTTTGACATGATGTTGGATGGATCAAGGTTTTAGAGATTTATTATAAAGAGGAAAAAGTCTGAGAGGGGGAAGGGAGAAAAGAAAAGAAAGAAGAAATCAGATGGGGAGAAGGGAAAGGGCTGTGAGGTTTAAATAGGATTTCAAATCTGGCACGTTCCCACGCCCGTGGACCAAGGGCGTGTCGATTTACACGGCTGTCTCGCACGGCCGTGTATCTGTGCGTGCTGTATCTCCCTAGCCGTTCTTCTGCTAACCACGCCCGTGTATGTGAAGTCAGTATGTTGGCATGGTCGGTAGGCACGGGCGTGTTCTACCCGTGGTCGACAAGTCAGTAACCTCGCACGGTTGTAAGACACGGACGTGTTCTGCCCGTGGTGTGTAAGTCAGTAGCTTCACACGGTCAAGAGGCACGAGCGTGCCACTTTTATGGAGCCCGTGGGGTAGTGGTTGGGTCCGTGACGTCGAAAAGAGGTTGGGATTGATTCGCACGGTCTCTGATAAGTCAATACAGGGATTCTAGTGGTCCACACGATCACGGACACGGCCGTGTGTAAGACTGTCTGGTCTAGAATTCTGCACTTTTGTGTTAGTTTAAAAGAAAAGAAAGAAGGAAAGAAAAGAAACTTAAAAATTTGAAAGTAAATAGTGTTAGTGCTCGGGTTGCCTCCCGAGAAGTGCTCGTTTATAGTCTTAAGCTAGACTTTCCTCGAAATTGAAAAAGAATTAGGGAGGCTTAAAGGTTTGAATATCTTCCCTCATGCTTATAGTGTTGCTTAATCAGTGTCGTCCACCCGTGTTGCTTAATCAGTGTCGTCCACGGCTTATATAAAGGGTTCGCACACCCGTGTTGCTTAATTAGTATCGTCCACGGCTTATAAGCACGGGCGTGTCGCACGCCCGTGTTCTTTAGTCAGTTTCGACCAAGGCCGCATTGCAAGGCCATGGCGTTTTATCGCAGCCCGTGTTTTGGGCAATTTTCGTCCTTGATTTGCACGGCCTCTGCCACGCTGGTGTGCAAATTCGTGGTGTCCACACGGCCACGGCCACGGCCACGCCCGTGTGCAAGGCCGTGTGGTAGGGAAACCTACGCCTAAAAATTTTGGTTAGTTTTTAGTTAGATGCTAAAATTCAAAAATATGGACGTTAGTGGGGTTAGTGCTCGGGTTGCCTCCCGAAAAGCGCTCGTTTAAAGTTTTGAGCTAGACTTACCTGTTATTCGTATGGCCATGGTGGTTCATGGAGTCGAAACTCCTTTTTCTTACTATCAATTCTATCAACATATGGTTTGAGTCGAGTAATATTTACCTCAAAAGTGTCGAAATTAGAATGTGTTACCTCGACCGTTCCGTATGGAAAGACCTTAAATGCCATAAAAGGAGTCGCACCGTTTGTATTAAGCTCTGAAGTGGCTATTCGAAGGTCGGTTGCATCTGACAGTACCTGGTCCCCAACTTTGAAGTGATTGATTCCACCTTTAATACTCGATGTCCTAGCCGTGTCAAGAACCTGAAGAGTGATCGTTTCGTCACTTACACGAAATGTGAGCTCACGTGGTCGTTTATTTCGTAGAATTGCTGGGCACACTTCATTTAGCTCCACATGCGATGTATCGTCTAACTTCCATTTGTTTATCAAAAATTCTTTTTAAAAATTTCCTTGAATCTGGCATCTGCGAAAGAGCTTCAAGAAATGACAACTTAATATGAAATTTCTTTGGAAGTTTAAGAAAATTACCGAATTGTTCCTCTGTGTGGTCTTTATTTATTGCATTGGGGTATGGCACACGAGGTCGGTACTTTGTAATTACCGGGTTTGGTTTATCATGGCTTACTTCAACCTTACCTTCCTCTACCACATTCTCTTGCTTCAACTCTGGTTCATCTAACCCTTCACTATCCTGAGTTGTTATGGCTTGAGGTTGCTCTCTTGGGTTAGTTTCGGTGTTGCTAGGCAAGATACCTTGTGATCTTTCTGAGATCAGCTTAGCAAGCTGACTTAATTGGTTCTTGATCCTCTGAATCGACGCTTCTCAATTTTTGAGTGCTGTTTCGATGTTTTGTAAACGAGTTTCTAACACCGCTATAAATCTTGTCAGCATCTCCTCAAGGTTCGGCTTCTTTTCCTGCTGGTGAGGTGGTTGTTGAAAACCTGAAGGAAGTTGCGGTCTTTGATTACCTTGATCTTCCCACGAGAAATTGAGATGATACCTCCAACCTGCATTATAAGTGTTACTATAAAGATTATTTTGAGGTCTAGAATAGTTACCCATATAGTTGACTTGATCATTCTCTGTGCTAGGATTGTAGGATAGATATTCTGTGTTGTTAACCCCTCTTTCATTTGTATCGTACTGTATTTAAAAGTACCTGCGTAGAACCATACAAACCATCAATTTTTTTATTTAAAAGTTCTACCTGGTTAGATAAGATGGTGACCGCATCAAGGTTGAAAATATCGACTGCTTTAATAAGTTTTTTCCTTATGACTTGCCACTAATAATTATTCAGTGACATCTTTTCGGTTTTTGCAAGCATTACGTTCTATTTCACTATCGTAAATCAAGAACAAATAAAAGAAGGAAAATCAGTAAAGTTAAAAGCAAAATAAAAATAAAAATAAATAGTAAAAATAAAAATGGCTAAAGTAATAAAAATTGAGCGTTCTTAGTATTTTAGCTCCCCGGCAACGGCGCCAAAAATTTGATCTTGTGTCAGAGTCTTAAAAATTTATAAAAAGAATGATCGAACCTAGAAACTAACTATGACAACAATGGAGGCAAGTGAACCTATCGAACAGTAGCATAGCTTAGTGGCAAGACTGGATTGTCGAACCCAAAGGAACCAAAAGTACTAATACAAACTTTCTTTTTATTATTTAGCCTAGAAATTAAAGGATTTATTAATTAATCTAAAATTAACTAACTATTAAGCTAAAGATGCAAAGACAAAGAGAATGAATTGCGAAAATACTTGTGGGAAAAACCAATTGATTAAGACAATACCGAAAGAAGAATCCACCTAGACTTCACTTGTTATTTAACTCTGAACCAGACGATTTATTCACTTGACTTGATCCGTAGGATTCCCTAATGTATATTAATACCTCTTTTGAGGCTATTAACGTCTAACCCTAGGTTGATTAATTGAAATCTCTTTCTTATTAAAACCACTAGAATTGCATTAACTCGATCTATGGACTCTCATATTAGGTTTGACCCTAATCCGGCAGATTTTCGTCATCCTATTTCTCGGGTTGCGATCAACTCCGCTTAATTATGCTAGATCTACTCTTAAGCAGGGACTTTTGCTCCAATGCCTAAGCACATCAATACTTGAATTAATATCCTGAAATATCAAAGCAAGAATTAAGAACACATAATTAAGAACAAATCAAGTATTTATCATATGGTTCAGAAAACAATAACAAGATCCGTCTTAGGGTTCACTCCCTCAGGTATTTGAGGGGTTTAGTTCATAATAATAAAAGAATACATCTCAGAAGAAAATATAAAACAAAACATAAGAAAAACCCTAAAACCACCTGAAGGAATTGAAGAGAAGATCTTCCGTCTTGAGTATAACTCCGGCTTCTTGAGATGAATCAATTGGCTTTCTTCGAGTAAATTCCACAATTCTGGCCTCTCCGGCTTGGCTCTTCGGCCTAACTGGATGCCTAACTGGACTCCCCTTGAAGGTTGGCCTCTAGGGTGTTTATATAGGCTTTTGGAATAGCTTTATTTGCCTCTAAGTACCTTAATCCGAATGAAACTCTTCTTTGTCACGACAAGGACATGGCCATGGCACACGTCCGTGAGAATTGTGGACAGGTCGTGTTCGAGTCCGTTAATGAGGCACGACTGTGTGTTCTTGGGCCCAGGCCATGTTGATTTCGTGATATGGCCCATTTACTCCGTTTTAGGCCCGTTTCTCGTTGTTTTCATCCTCCGGTGCTTTCCTAAGTATAAAACATGAAAACAAATGATTAACAGCACCAAGTTCCACAACTCAAGGCTTAAATCATCCAAAAGTATGCTAAATGTGGGATTAAAATATGTTTATATTATAGTTTATCAGAGATCCCAGGTTCGAAATCTAGCTTAGTATTTTTAGGAGTTTAATTTTGGCCTTCTAGAAGGATGGAAGTGGTGTGACGATGGACTCTAAGGAGAGTGATCAGAAGAGAAAATTTAGGAAAAGGATTGGGGAGTTAGCAGGGAGAAAAATAAGGAGATAAGATGGGGAAGAGTTGGAGATAATTGGGACTTTGGGGGGTAGACAGAGTTTCGATTTTGTGTATAAATGGGGGTGCCGAATTCCCCCTGTGCTATTTCGGCAACTATAGTGCTATGCCGAATTCTCCTTCACTTTTTCTGTTCTAAACCTTGCCTCTTCCTTATGTGTTTTCTTTTCTTCTAAAGCCTTAAATCGAATATCATTCTCTTCTTTCTCCATTGCTTGTGCCGTCCCACCTTCATCTCAATTGTTGGGGACCAAATTTTCGAGACATCAAAAGCTGAAAAACTTTTCTCTTGGAGCCGATTTCTTCATCACCCCAAAACTTGTGCCGAATACTCTAGTGACCAAATCTTTGTCGTGCTGTCATCATTCCTTTTATTTTTGGTGGATTGGATCTTGGAAAAATCAAAATCAAGCTTGGATCTACAAGTCTCTGCCAAAAATCTATCCATACGTTTCAGCTTTCAGGTAAGTGTTCTTGATTTTGGGATAAGTTGGCCGAATAGTCTATAGTAAGGGAAAAGGGTGACCTAAGTGGATACAAGTCACCTATTATTTTGTCTAGAACAATTAAGATTGATGCAGATCTAGGGGATATTCGTGAGTAGTAGCTAAGGAAGGGCTATTAGGACTGGTGGCACACGGTAAGGTTCAGGTAAGGCTTCGATTTTTGGTAAATATTGTGGTTACGTGTGTGATTGATTGGAGGTTTGTATTGGTTGTAGGTTTAAGGCTGAGGATAGTGTAAGTAGGTTTAAGGCTGCGGATAGTGTAACACGTCTCATTTACCAGGTGTGTACATACACTTCACACATGACTAATCGGCAAAAGCTGAAATCCTGAAAAGTCGAAAAGCCAAAAGGTTGGCGCCGGCAACCGCACGAGCATGCGAACATTTGTGTGGAAACACTGATACGACTACTGGGACTAAGAGAGCGATCTCAGGGTCTAGGGCCACTATTTGGCCAACCGGGCCAGAAGGGGATAAATGGGCCTGAAGGAGCTCGTGGGCCGAAATCTGCAAGAGTTGATATGCGAAATTGAATGATGGATTGATATGGGTGGTTGTATGATTTGATTATGATCGGGCCTAATGGGCTACATATACATGATTGGGCTTAATGGGCTATATGGACGTGATTGGGCGTAGTGGGCCTTATGGGATTTTAGAAATGCATGATAGGGTTATTCTAGGCTTAGCTCTGATGAATTCTTGAACAGCATGAAACTTAATTTAATAATCAAACATGTCTATGGACAAGCCGCTAGGGTAGACTGTGGCAATGGACATATGCATGTCTAGGATTGGATCTAGGGAAAGCTTGGTACTTAAGCGGTCCAAGTGACCCACCTCCTCTTCTCTAGAACCTTACCTGGTGCGTAGTGTCTGTTCACTTAGCCGCGAGGACTTGCTGACGGGCCAAGGTTCATAATTAAGACACATACTGTTAAGAATTACTAAAATACCCCTGTAGGGTAGAATTACTGAAATACCCCTGTAGGGTAGGATTACCGAAATACCCTTGATTTATGAAATGGCTAAAATACCCCTATGTGTTGAATGTAAGATTTATGGATGTTACATGTGCATTTTCTGCATTCATATGATATTATGTTTAGGATGCATATGGGTGGGAATTGTGGAATGGAGGAAGTATATGAGGATCGCGTGGTTGCTTGACAACTGTGGATCCACCGATGGCTTTCTAAGCCTATTATATGATAAGCAGCTTTGCTGCAACGTTTGGTAGTACCGCAACTGGGCTACCCTTGAAGTGTATTGGATGGGTGGGTAGATTTAGAAATCCCCACAGAAGTGTTTCGGTTGGACGGAGACAAAGTGTACCAGATGGATTATTTGGGGAGGGTTTGCATTGCATTGCATGTATGATATTATTATGTTATTATTATGATATGAATGTTTTTTTTTTGTTTGACGAGGGTCGTACACACTGAGTTTTCGAAAACTCACTCCCTCTTTTATTTTTCTCATGTGATCCTCAGTAGGCGGTTCAACGGATGGAGGGACTCAGAGGTCGCCAACTAGCAAGACGTTTAGACCTGTTTTTATTAATATCTACATTCTGGATTTTAAGTTATTTATTTTACGTTATCTTATTTCAGATTGTAATAAGGTTTTCCCTGTAGTTATTATTCCATTACTTCCACTATGCATTGTGATTTTGAAACAGAACCTGAATTTATTTCTTTTAAGTATATTTCAAGTTTTTGAAAATAATTGTGTTTTAAGAACGAGCTTCCGTTGTCAAAGGAAATTTTTACATAGTAACAAGGAAATGGTTTTTGGATACACTTCGTTTTGAAAGCAAACTGGATTTTACTTAACTTTTCTTTAGAAGGGTTTTCACTTAAAACAAGGTTTTTGCAAAAACACTTCAATGTGACACGCCGAATTTGGGCCTAACTTCTAGGCTGGATTTGGGGTGTTACATTTAGTGGTATCAGAGCCCGATTGCAAAGCTCGAGCTGTGAAATAGGCTTTATTACTTGAGTTTAAAAAAAACTATTTTTGGATTGGATCGAAATGTTTTGGAAATTCTTGAGATGTGGAACACCGAGTCTCTGATGTCGAACTAAGTAAGTTCTCTTGATACTTAGTTATTTTGAACTGTTATACTGTAGATAGTGGGCTACTTTTAGAATATGCCTAGAGAAAAACTAAAGCCCATAGAGAACTGAGACTGTAGAGGATTTACGACTGCGAAAACAATACTCCACTTAATCCTTCATAAAACATCAGCTTAATTACTGAAATTGATTAAAACTTCATAAAATTTCTAATTCAGATAATATGCGAATCAATGATAAGTGCTAGAAGAGGTGCAAGGGGCCGTGGCAGAAGCCATGGAAGTGTTAGGGCTTTGTAAACATTTGAATCTGAATTTGGTACTTCTTCTACGTGTGTTTGAAAATGTTTGAAGTAGGTGCATGTTTTGGGTTTATGTTGAAATTATTGGGATCAGAGTGCGCAGCGAAAGCATAATGGTGTGACTTGAGCAGTGCGATTAATAGTTAGTTTGAAATTTCGAGGACGAAATTTCTTTAAGGGGGTAGAATTGTAAGGCCCTGGATTTTGGGCCTAGATGAATTGGGCTTTGGGCTTTGGGTCTCATAAATTTTTTTAAGCAAGAAAATGACAAATGACATGTTAGCTTTAAGGGTTTGATAAACTTGGAGTGTCTAGGGGTGTTGGAGAAGTGCTGGGATCGAATTTTAATGAGAAGGAATTTTTAATTAATTATTAAAGGAACCAGGGCGACGAGTAGTTGGGCTTTTAAATAAAAATAGGGAAAAATGGCATCAAAGAGCCTTCTGGTGGAGTGGTTAAATGACGCCACTTAGGGTATAAAAAGCTGGCGTTATGGGCTAGCAAGGAGATCCTAGGTTCAAATCCTAGCATAGTATTTTTAGGAGCTTAATTTTGGCCTTCTAGAAGGTTGGAAGTGGTGTGATGATGGACTCTAAGGAGAGTGATTAGAAGAGAAAATTTAGGAAACGGATTAGGGAGTTATCTGGGAGAAAAACGAGGAGATGAGATGGGGAAGAGTTGGAGCCGATTAAAACTTTGGGGGTATAGACAGAGTTTCGGTTTTGTGTATAAATAGGGGGTACCGAATTCCCCCTGTGCTATTTCGGCAACTATAGTGCTCTGCCAAATTCTCCTTCACTTTTTCTATTCTAAATCTCGCCTTTTCCTTATGTGTTTTCTTTTCTTCTAAAGCCTTAAATTGAATATCATTCTCTTCTTTCTCCATTGTGTGTGCCATCCCACCTTCATCTCAATTGTTGGGGACCAAATATTCGTGACTTCAAAAGCTGAAGAACTTTGTTCTTGGAGCCGATTTCTTTATCACCCCAAAACTTGTGCCGAATACTCTAGTGACCAAATCTCTTTTGTGATGTCATAATTCCTTTGATTTTTGGTGGATCGGATCTCGGAAAAATCGGAATCAAGCTTGGATCTACAAGTCTCTGCCAAAAAGCTATCCATACGTTTCGGCTTTTAGGTAAGTGTTCTTGATTTTGGGATAAGTTAGCCGAATAGTCTATAGTAAGGTAAAAGGGTGACTTACGTGGATACAAGTCACCTATTATTTTGTCTTTAACGATTAAGATTGATGCAGATATAGGGGATATTCGTGAGTAGTAGCTAAGGAAGGGCTATTAGGACTGGTGGCACACGGTAAGGTTAAGGTAAGGCTTCGTTTTTTGGTAAATATTGTGGTTAAGTGTATGTTTGATTGGAGGTTGGTATTGGATGTAGGTTCAAGGCTGAGGATAGTGTAACACATCTCATTTACCAGGTGTGTACACACACTTCACACACGACAAATCGGTAAAAGCCAAAATCCCAAAAACCCGAAAAGCTGAAAGGTTGGTGCTGGCAACTGCACGAGCGTGCAATCATTCGTATGGGAACATCAATACAACTACCGGGACCAAGAGAGCGATCTCATGGTCTCGGGCCACTGTTTGGCCAACCGGGCCAATAAGGGCTAAATGAGCCTTCCGAGCTCGTGGGCCCAAATCGGCAAGAGTTGATATGCGAAATTGAATGATGGATTGATATGGGTGTTGTACGCTTTGATTATGATCGGGCCTAATGGGCTTCATATACATGATTGGTCTTAATGGGCTATATGGATGTGATTGGGCTTAGTGGGCCTTATGGGATTTTAGAAATGCATGCTAGGGTTTTAATGGACTCTAGGCTTAGTTCTGATGAATTCTTGAACAACATGAAACTTAATTTAATAATTAAACATGTCTGTCGACAAGTCGCTAGGGTAAAGTGTGGCAATGGACATATGCATGTCTAGGATTGGATCTAGGGAGAGCTTGGTACTTAAGCGGTCCTAGTGACCCACCTCCTCTTCCCTGGAATCCTACCTGGTGCGTAGTGTCTGTTCACTTAGCCGCGAGGACTTGCTGATGGGCCAAGGTTCGTAATTGACACATACTGTTAAGAATTACTGAAATACCCCTGTAGGGTAGAATTTCTGAAATACCCCTGTAGGGTAGAATTACTGAAATACCCCTGTAGGGTAGGATTACCGAAATACCCTTGATTTATGAAATGGCTAAAATGCCCCTATGTGTTGAATGTAACATTTATGGATGTGACATGTACATTTGCTGCATTCATATGATATTCTGTTTAGGATGCATATGGGTGGGAATTGTGGAATGGATGAAGTATATGAGGATCGCATGGTTGCTTGACAACTGTGGATCCACCGATGGCTTTCTAAGCCTATTATATGATAAGCAGCTTTGCTGCAACGTTTGGTAGTATCGCAACCGGACTACCCTTGAAGTGTATCAGATGGGTGGGTCGATTTAGAAATCCCCACAGAAGTGTTTCGGTTGGACGAAGACGAAGTGTACCGGATGGATTATTTGGGGAGGGTTTGCATTGCATTGCATGTATGATATTATTATGTTATTATTATGATATGTATATTTTTTTTGTTTGACAAGGGTCGTACACACTGAGTTTTCGAAAACACACTTCCTCTTTTATTTTTCTCAAGTGATCCTCAGTAGGCGGTTCGACGGATGGAGGGACTCAGAGGTGGCCAAATAGCAAGACGTTTAGACCTGTTTTTATTAATATCTAAATTCTGGATTTTAAGTTATTTATTTTAAGTTATCTTATTTCGTATTGTAATAAGGTTTTCCCTCTAGTTATTATTCCATTACTTCCACTATGCATTGTGATTTTGAAACGAAACCTGGATTTATTTCTTTTAAGAATATTTCAAGTTTTTGAAAATAATTGTGTTTTAAGAACGAGCTTCCGCTATTAAAGGAAATTTTTACATAGTAACAAGGAAATGGTTTTTGGATACACCTTGTTTTGAAAGCAAACTAGATTTTACTTCACTTTTCTCTAGAAGGGTTTTCAATGAAAACAAGGTTTTCGCAAAAACACTTCAATATGACACGCCGGATTCGGGCCTAACGTCTAGGCTGGGTTCAGGGTTGGCCCATTTTCTCCGTTTTTGGCCCGTTTCTCATTCTTTTCATCCTCCGATGCTCTCTTAAGTATAAAACATGAAATTAAAGGATTAGGAGCATCAAATTCCACAATTCAGGGGATAAATCATCCAAAAGCATGCTAAATGTGGGATTAAAATATGTACATATTGCGATTTATCAAATACACCCACACTTAAGCATTTGCTTGTCCTCAAGCAAAATTCTCAATTCACAATGAAAATGAACTTTCTCAATACATAATATTCATCAATAGTGTTTCATCATAATTCATAGGTAATTCATACATTGATAATTAACCTAAAGGGTTCTAAATATTCAAACAATCAAAGTCATAGTCTTTTTAAAGTACGAAAATATAGGTGTTTCCCCTTACCTAAATAATTACCTTTAATTCAAAATCGACAAGGGTTGACATCCTCACTAAAGATTCACTCAAATCACTCAATGTAACACCCCAAACCCGGCCTAGATGTTATGATCGGATCTGGCATGTCACATAAAAGGGTTGTTTAAAACCTGTGCATTCGTTAAAACCTCGTATTCTTTTTGGAACTCCGAACCTTGTTGTTTGCGAAATTCAAATTTGCCTTAAGGGTTTTCTTGTAAAAACGTTGTTATTATTATTATTTTCGAAAACTTTGTTTATAACAGAAATCAGATTCAGTGATTTGCGATATTGTGATACTTTGAAAACAGTTATTAACTTTTTAAGAAAACCCAGAGTTTAATCATTTATAGTTTGATTATAACTGAAATGAAAGTTTAAAAGAAAATTAAGCCTAATGACCTTATTACCAAAAAAAAAAAAAACAAACCCAAATTAAAAATAACCTTAAAACAAAGCAAATAAAAAATTTTAAAGTTTGTGAGAAGTACTCCGATGTATGGCCACCACAGAGTCTTCCGCTGCTCCAAATCCTCTAACGCTAGGGATCACCTCAGTACGAGTTGTACTGAATAATCACGAGCGCCGTCACCTTCACTAGAGCGATCAAACTGATAGGAATCTGAAGCTGCTAATCCGCGCTCCGAGCACTCCTATGCCCAAACGCCCAGTAAGGTATGCTTACACTCCTCAAAGATTGCTCTATTTAAAGCCAGCTCCTCACCTTCCCTCTTGCTAGCTTTCCGATGTGGGATCCCTCCTTCAGTAGAGTTTAATTCCAACACAAACTCTGGCCGTCCCAACTTAGCAAAATAAATATCCCTTTTTGCTTGCGATGGGATTCAAACTCAAGCTCCCTTGTAACATAATCCACGTCGCTAGCCACTTTACCAACTAGCTCCTTGTTGCCTTAAAACATGTGCAACTAAATATAAATCTATAGGCCAAGGTCTAAGTTCACTTAAAAATAAATCAAAATGAAATGCAAGCACCAAGACTTGAACCTTGGACCCCTTGCTTCCTTGTGGCGTCATTCCCTTGTCTCTAATGTGGCGTCATTTGCCACTAGACCACAACTCCTTTTGTGTCATTTTTCTCCATATATTATTCTTAAAGCCTACTTACTAACTTTAAGGGTTTTATTCACCTAAAACCAAAATTTTCCTAAAGCCCATCTCGGGACTTCATAGAAGCCCACCTAACCTTCCAAAATCACTCACCTAATAGGTCCAACTTGCGTTAGTGCCGTTCTCTTGTTCTCAAAAATTTTAAACGCTCCCATGGCCAATGCCCAATAGGACTAATTCTACTAGGCCCAAATTCGGGTCGTTACAAATCTACCCCCTTAAAGAAATTTCGTCCTCAAAATTTCCAACCAACTAACAGTCGTTTAACACAGACTACCCTACTACGCTGCCGCTGCGCACTCTCATCCCAACAACACTAAAACACTTTTAACTTAATCTTGAAACCTCTTACACACAACCAAACATCTAATCGCAGAAACGAACAGGTATTGTTCACACATGCATACAATTTCTATATTCAAACATCACATCCAAACAGAACACACACAGAATAAATACCAAAATGCAGTCATTACAGCATATAACAGAGCATAAGGTCAGGAAACTTACGGATTTGGTGCCGGAGACTCGGTGTGCCATACTTCCAATTACATTATCACTCTTTCTAAACCACAATTTAAAAAAATTTGGAAAAAAATTTTAAACCCATTCCACAGTCGAGTTTTACAACCAGGCTCTGATACCATAAAATGTAACACCCCAAGCCCGGCTTAGACATTATGACCAGATCTGACATGTCTCGTAAGAGGGTTTTTTAAAAACTGTGCGTTCGTTAAAACCTCATATTCTTTTTGGAACTTCGAACCTTGTTGTTTGTGAAATTCAAATTTGCGTTAATGGTTTTCTTGTAAAAATGTTGTTGTTATTATTATTATTATTTTCGAAAACTTTATTTATAACAGAAATCAGATTCAGTGATTTGCGATATTGTGATACTTTGAAAACAGTTATTAACTTTTTAAGAAAACCTAGAGTTTAATCATTTATAGTTTGATTATAACTGAAATGAAAGTTTAAAAGAAAATTAAGTCCAATGGCCTTATTACAAAAAAAAAAAACCAAACCCAAATTAAAAATAACCTTAAAATGAAGCAAATCGGAAATTTTAAAGTTTGTGAGAAGTACTTCGATGTATGGCCACCACAGAGTCCTCCGCTGCTCCAAATCCTCTAACGCTGGGGATCACCTGATTACGAGTTGTGCTGAATAATCACGAGCGCCGTCACCTTCACTAGAGCGATCAAACTGATAGGAATCTGAAGCTGCTAATCCGCGCTCCAAGCACTCCTATGCCCAAACGCCCAGCAAGGTATGCTTACACTCCTCAGAGATTGCTCTATTTAAAGCCAGCTTGTAACACCCTGGTTCTAGGGGTTATGCATTTGGTGCATAACTCAGGTGTTGGCACACTTCAGTGTGTGGTCGGGTGAGTTTTAGGGGTCTTGAGAACCCTAGGTGGTGGGGGAATGCCTTAGGAAATTTTTAGTTTTAGTGGTTAAAAGGGGAGCTTGGCAAAGTTGGGTCTTAAGAGAAATTTTGGTGAAGATATGACGCAAAGAATGGCTTGGCAGAGTGGCAGGGTAGACGCCACATAAGGCATGGAGAAGTGACGCCTCAAGGGGCTAAGGGGCCTCAGGTTCGAGCTGCAAAGGCAGCATTTTGATTTGTTTTTTTGCGTCATGAACAAGGGGGGAGAGTTGGTTTCGGTTTTGGCACCTTAAAAGGGGGATTTTGACTTGTTCAAACCTTTTTGAATGAGTGGCTAAGAGAAGACTTGAGGTGGTTTGAATTTGAAATAGTTTAAAGGGTGGGTGTAGAGTGAAAATAGGAGAAAATCTTGGGATTTAGGAGGAGAGGAGCTAGTGGCCGGTTTTGGGGAGCTTGGGGAAGGGTATTTTCGGTTTTATTAAGGGTGTTAGGTAGCTAGTAGTATAAATAGGAGGTGCTCACCCTTTTGGCCACCCTTTGCTTCACTTGTTTCCTTTTTGCCGAAATTGTTTCACCATCCCCCTTGTGCCGAAATTATTTCTTTTCTTCCCTTAGTCTTTTGCCGAAAGTAAGTCAAGAACACTCTTTCTTTTCTTTTTTTATTTTATTGAAGCCAAAGCCGAAAGTTGGTGTATCTATTTTCCCCTCTTTCTTCACACTTTTCTTTTAAACTTCACTTAGACCGAAATCACCTCTAAAGCTTGCCTTGCCGAATATCCCAAACTCTATCTAGGAGCCTTGCCGAATTATCTATTCTCTCATTCTCTCCACTTTGGTTACAAGTCCCTGAGCCGAACCTTACTTCCTTGTGGTGGCCGATTCTTGTTAGAGCAAAAGGGAGTGGTTAGCAAGGTAAGGGTGTGTTAGCTTTTCCTTGTTCTATAGTTTCTTGTCTTGGCCGAATGGCCCTAAGTGTTCTTTGTTGTGTGCTAAGGCCGATTGTAGGGGAGAAGAGCCTAACGCAGGAGACTTTCTTTGGAGTGGTATAGTCAGCGTTTGCAGAAGCATTAAGTAGTGTTTCGAGAGTTGATCATTTGTATCATTAGGTGCGTAATCATCGCACTATTTCACGGTTATTTGCTTGCTATTGTGTTTACATATGCATGATGTGTGGTAGCCAATAATAATGGCTTAAGTGGTGAATACCATGTTTTGGGTAATCGGATATCAGGTGAGTAAGTTGGGATATTATGTTATTGTGATGTATATATATATATATATATATATGATGTGGTGATGATATGAGATGTATACTCATTTTATATGATGACTTAACTTGTAGCATTTACATATTTGCATGGGACTTGGGTTGAATCGATGAAGGATGAAGAGTACATATTGATGTACGTGGTCTAATGTTAGCTCGGGCTACATTAGCACTTGAGGGTTAGCTGTGTGCTACCTCAAGGGAGGTGTTGGCTAGGTGCCCATCTCGGCGGTTGATGGCTATGTGCATCACCGTAGACGGATTATGCTATTGGGATCACTTTGGTTGATCGGTGGCTCAGCCACGGCCTTGAGCAGCGAGCTTGCCAAGGTAAGGTTTATGGATCACGATGTGATCAGTGGTGGATTATCCACGGCCTTAGGCAGGGAGTCTGCTAAGGTTGGTGTTACGGTTGGATAGTAGGTTGGGCTAAAATACATTCTTGCATGATTTGTACGAGGACTGTGTGGGTATGGGCCAAGCCCATACGAGTGGAAATATGTGTTGTGATTATGCACTGAGTCAGTGGACTCACCTTGTTTTTCCTTAACCATTTCAGGAGATGCGTAGGGTTGGACCGGGTTCGGAGAGGACAAGGTGGCCCATGTCGAAGAAGATGTTTTTAGTTATCTTTAATTTTAAGTATTTTGTTTAGACTTTGGGTTGTAATAATGGCCTTTAATTATCTTTGGTACTACTTTAATTATGGATTGATTAATTTGATTTACTTTGATTTAAATAATTTTATTTTAGCAACCTACTTGTGCAAGATGTGTTAATAAACTTTCTTTCGAAATTTAGACATTTTATATACTAAGTTTTCATACAATATTAAATGGATATAGTTTTTCAAAAGTTAATAAATTTTCTTGTTTTATTCTAAAGTCAAAAATATTTCCAACTGCCTTTCCGCAGTGACATAACCAGATTCGGTCGTAGTGAATGGGCCGGGTTTGGGGATGTTACACAGCTTCTCACCTTCCCTCTTGCTAGCTTTCCGATATGGGATCCCTCCTTCAGCAGAGTTTAATTCCAACACAAACTCTGGTCGTCCCAACTTAGCAAAATTAATATCCCTTTTTTGCTTGCGATGGGATTCGAACTCAAGCTCCCTTGTAACATAATCCACGCCGCTAGCCACTTTACCAACTAGCTCCTTGTTGTCTTAAAACATGCGCAACTAAATATAAATCTATGGGCCAAAGTCTAAGTTCACTTAAAAATAAATAAAAAAGAAATGCAAGCGTCAAGACTTGAATCTTGGACCCCTTGCTTCCTTGTGGCGTCATTCCCTTGTCTCTAATGTGGCGTGATTTGCCACTAGACCACAACCCCTTTTGTGTCATTTTTCTCTATATATTATTTTTAAAACCTACTTACTAACTTTCAGGGTTTTATTCACCTAAAACCAAAAGTTTCCTAAAGCCCAAGTTTGATCCTGAGACTTCATAGAAGCCCACTAACCTTCCAAAATCACTCACCTAATAGGTCCAACTTGCGTTAGTGCCGTTCTCTTGTTCTCAAAAATTTTAAATGCTCCCATGGCCAAGGCCTAATAGGTTCAATTCTACTAGGCCCAAATTCGGGTCGTTACACTCAAAGTATTTAAGGTTCAAAATTAAGCACTCAAAAGTCGAACATGAAAAGTTAATCTCATAGGCTTGCATGAAAATCAAATCTCCACCACTATAGAATGAAATGATACATAGATCAAAAGGTCTTTTAAGGGTTGTAATGGGTTAGAATCGAGATTGAATTGACAAATTACCTAACTAGAAAGATGAACTAAGATTTGAATAATTACATCATTTAAAATTTCGTAACACGAGCTTCTTCTCAAGAGGTGGAATTTAAACGTATAAGCTCAATTAACATAGAAATAATGATGAATATACTTCGATTCTTTTTAAGAACAAATCAAGTTCAATAATAGATTTTAACAACGAAATGGAAAACATAGTTAGGCAACTTCTCAAATCAAATCTCGACAAAAAGGAGTTAATTCAATAGGGAAAAATTCTTTATGAATCAAAAAGAATGAGTTTTTTCTTTGGTTAATGTTGAGGGTAAATCAATGAAAGGATTGTTAGGATCAAAGGGGTTTACTAAGGGTTAAACATGAAGGTAGGCTTTTTGGGAGTAAGTGGGTTAAAACCTAGGTGCCTTTATCATTTCAGTATATTAAATCAATAATGTGGTCTTGACATGCATAATCGGAGCAAGTTCTAGAATAACAAATCAATGTTGACACACTCATAATCAATAAAGTGAGCAAGAAAAGAATGTATGCTCTAAAAGGCTCAAAATCTCACAAAAATTATGGGTTTTTGATATCAACCTTGAAAATTTCAAACTTCAAGGTAATAATTAGATTCAGGTAGTCAACCTAACAAGTTTTTAATTCTGAAAATAGACTCATCATGCTTGATTCTCTAGTCTCCTAAAGTTTAAATCATCACTGCACAATTATCAATGACTTAATCCAAAACATATCAATAAAAATCATGAATCAAAGGAAATTTCATTCTAATAGTAATATGAGAAAATTACTTAAGAATGATAAACTGTAATATAAACATATTTTAATCCCACATTTAGCATACTTTTGGATGATTTAAGCCTTGAATTATGGAATTTGGTGCTCTTAATCCTTTGTTTTCATGTTTTATACTTAGGAAAGCATCGGAGGATGAAAAGAACGAGAAATGGGCCTAAAACGGAGTAAATGGGCCAAAGCACGAAATCGACACGGCCTGGGCCCAAGACCACACGGCCGTGCCTCATTAACAGACCCGAACACGGCCTGGCCACGATTCACACGGGGTTGTGCCATGGGCGTGTCCCTGTAGTGACAAAGAAGAGTTTCATTCGGATTAGGGTACTTAGAGGCAAAAAAAGCCATTCCAAAAGCCTATATAAACACCCTAGAGGCCAACCTTCGGAGGGAGTCCAGTTAGGCATCCAGTTAGGCCGAAGAGCTGAGCCAGAGAGGCCAGAATTGTGGAATTTACTTGAAGAAAGCCAGTTGATTCATCTGAAGAAGCCCGAGTTATACTCAAGACGGAAGATCTTCTCTTCAATTCCTTCAGGGAGTTTTAGGTGTTTTTCTTATGTTTTGTTTTATATTTTCTTCTGAGATGTATTCTTTTATTATTATGAACTAAACCCCTCAAATACCTGAGGGGGATGAAACCTAAGACGGATCTTGTTATTGTTTTCTGAACTATATGATAAATACTTGATTTGTTCTTAATTATGTGTTCTTAATTCTTGTTTTGATATTTCAGGATATTGATTCAAGTATTGATGTGCTTAGGCAGTGGAGCAAAAATCCCTGTTTAAGAGTATATCTAGCATAATTAAGCGGAGTTGATCGCAACCCTAGAAATAAGATGACGAAAATCTGCCGGATTAGGGTCAAACCTAATATGGGAGTCCATAGATCGAGTTAATGTAATTCTAGGGGTTTTAATTAGAAAGAGATTTCAATTAATCAACCTAGGTTTAGATGTTAGTAGCCTCGAAAGAGGTATTAATAAAAATTAGGGAATCCTACAGATCAAGTCAAGTGAATAAATCGTCTAGTTCAGAGTTAGATAACAAGTGAAGTCTAGGTGGATTCTTCCTCGGGTATTGTCTTAATCAATTGGTTTTTCCCACAAGTATTTCCCCAATTCATTCTCTTTGTCTTAGCATCTTTAGCTTAATAGTTAGCTAATTAATAATTCCCTTAATTCTTAGGCTAAATAATAAAAATAAAGTTAGTATTAGTACTTTTGGTTCCTTTGGGTTCGACAATCTGGTCTTGCCACTAAACTATACTACTGTTCGATAGGTGCACTTGCCTCAATTGTTGTCATAGTTAGTTTCTAGGCTTGATCATTCTTTATATAAATTTTTAAGACTCTGACATAACGATCAAGTTTTTGGCTCCGTTGCCGGGGAACTAAAATATTAAGAACGCTCAATTTTTATTACTTTAGCCATTTATTATTTTTGCAATTTGTTTTTTATTTTTATTTTGCTTTTAAACTTACTAATTTTTCTTCTTTTATTTGCTCTTAGCAGGTACCTCTAGTTTATGACTAGAAGGAACCCGATAGGACCCCTAATTTAAACAGTGATATTGAAGGTACTGCTCGCAGAAATCGTAGAGAAATAAGGCGAAGCTTAAATTACATAGAAGAAGAGCAAGAAATCGAAACCAATACCACCGAAGAGATGGCTGAGAATAATCTGCTACCTCTAGAGGCAGCTGATGTAACACCCCAAACCCAGCCTAAGCGTTACGACCGGATCTGGCATGTTACATAAAAGGGTTGTTTAAAAAACTACGCGTTTGTTAAAAATTTCGAGTTTAAATATTTATTCGCTTGTTATCCTTTTGTTAACATTTTGGAAAACGGTTATTAAGGGTTTAGGAAATTCTCGTATTGAACATTTAATAATAATACGCAGTAATCAAATTAAAAGCTAAACCAAATAAAATACCAAAATTAAAGTTATAGTGGCCTTATTACATAACAAAAACCCAAATAAAAATAAGTCCAAATAAAAGAAACGAGTTTATGAGAAAACATTGCATGGCCACCACAAGTCCGCCTCAGCTCCCAAATCCGCGATCTAATGATTACCTGCAAAATTAAACAAAGGGGTGAGTCATTGAGACTCGGTGTGTAAATTCCCCGAAACACATAAACGGCTCGTAGCCTACAAATGCATGTTGGGCCTTAGCCCACTCAATATGGCATAGAAATAAATGAATGCAACATGTCCTAGCCCAACCTAGTTTTTCCATCCTCTACACGCTAACCCGTACCAACCAAAACACCGTGGAGATTTCTACAATCAACCCTCCATCCACTACACGCCGTCTCAACAGTCATGCTGTCGGTTATATCAACGATCACTATGTGACCTTAAAATCCACTGTGGCTTAGCCACCGATCACCATGTGACCTCATAAATCATTTGTCGCAGAGCCACCGATCACTATGTGACCTTATAATCAAGTGTGGTAGAGCCACTGATCACCATGTGACCTTATCACTTCCCCTTTATCATCATTCCCACATCCCATGCACATCATATATGTCGTAATAAATGTAACATTCTATTAACAAGGCATTAAATTATCACATACATCCAACCTCATACTAAGTCATTTCAGACACGTAGCTGGCACTCCTTGCCTTACCCACCAGGGTATTTCGACTGTATACACAGCCTTCTCCGGTTTTTCGGCCCATACCATTAATAATACAGTTAAAAATAAAGTGTGTTCGGGTCTACACACAATCACGCTAAAACTACCTTTAAGGGTATAACAGTAATTTTACCCACCAAGGGTATTTTCATAATTTACCTGTAATATCCAGGAATTAGGGCTTGTGTATATTGCTTAAATGTATGAAATAGCATGCATATGTGTGTTGTGAATGTGTATTATGAATTTTGTGAACCCTAGTGTGTAGGTGAATACTTTAGAAATTATTCGATTTTAAGTTTAAAAGAGGAAGCTAAGTCTGATAAGGCCTTAAGAAAATTAGTAGGGGAATTTGGACATGAAATTGGGCTTGTTAAAGTGGCTGCAAGGCGCCACTTAAGGCCTAGTAAGTGACGCCACAAGCAAGGGGAAAGGGCCTAAGTTCGAGCTGCATGGGAAGCAAAAATGAGTTTTATTTTGCTGCATGGATGAGCAGCATTGGACAGCACTAAGGCACTTAAGGGATGAGTTTAATCCTTTCTAAAATTCGGCTGAGATAAGGGATAAATGATGGATTATTTTTATTAATTTTAAATGAAGGGATAAAGAGAAAAATAAGGGACTAGATAAGGGATGAGGAGTTGGCCGAATATGGGGCACAGGGGGATGGTATTTTCGGTTTAATGATAGCAGGGTTAGTGTGCCGAAAATTCTTCTCTTCTCATCTTTTCATTTGTGCCGAAATTCTCAAAAAGATCAGCTTGTGTCCCTTTTCTTTTCTTCCTTTTTGCTACTCACTTCCATAAGCCGAAATTCATCAAGCCACATTCTCTTCTTCTTTTCATCAAAGGCCGAATACTCTCCTCTCAAAAAACCACCATTACCGAAATCTTCTTCTCTCTATTCTACCATTGCCATAACCCCTAAAGCTTCATACCCTTCCTTTTTGTGTTCCTTGTTGAAGCCGAATCCTCTACTTGGTGGCCATAGCCGAATGCTCCTCTACCCCTTAGGAGCCGATTGGATCAGTTAAGCAAGAGCCGGATTTCTTGCTTCAAGGAAGGACATTTGATTAAGTTGGTAAGGAACCCCTTCTATGTCGAAATACAATTCTTTTTCTTTCACTGACTGTCGAAATCAAGGTACTAATCCCCTTAATGTCTTTGGCCGAAACTATGAAGGATTCTTTCGGGATTTATTATAGTCGACTATAAGGAGGTTTCGGGATTGCAATATCCAAGGTAAGTTGTGTGACATTCGGCCAAGGGGCTGCTTATTGTGATTTAATGTTAGAATTGGATCTAACATGGGTTTATAGGTATTTCGACAGATACCACAATCAAGGGATACTTTTCGGGATTTAAATCCATCAGGTAAGTGTACATGTATATTCGGCCAAAGCCATATTTAGTGACTTAGATCTGTTACTTGTTTGTTCAAAAGCTGAAATTTAACCGGTTAAGTGTATTAGTAGTTGGCCGATTGCAAGGAGGAATATCACAAAGTTTCGGGATTTATAGAGTGATCGAAACGGCAGCAAGGTAAGGATTCGGGATTTGATTATTTAGCTGAATAGGCTTTTTACTAAAATACTTAGTATTGGCCGAATGTAGGGACTAAGGATCTAAAGTATTAGATCGGGTTTTCGGGATTTCAGTGAAAGCGTTAAGTATACCAAGTGTGTACCCCACACTAAGCCTTAATAGATTTATGGTTATGTTTTAATAAATGTGTTAATAAGAATGTGTAAGATGTGGCTAAGAGTACCATGCAATGGTACAAAGTACTCAGGTACGTAACTTACTACCACTGTAGTTATGATAGCAAGAATATTTGTTATGGCACATATGTGAGACTATAAGAATGTGAATAAGGCATAAGGCAGGAGCTTGTGGTGGCCATGCTCAGCACGAAATTTATTTCATTTGGACTTTTTATTTTAAGTACTTTGAATTTATTTTGGGTTTCGTTTTGATGTAATAAGGCCAGTAGTATTGAACTGTTTTATACATGCTTGTTATTTAATTCAGTACGATACGATTTTTGACAATTCAAAGTTTACGTAATGTTTCAAAAGAAATTCTACATATTTGACACTTAATCACAAATGGTTTTCAAAATTAAAGGTAAACCTTAAAAACTTGGCAAATACTTTTTAACTTGTTGTTTTCAAGTACGTAATTAAAGTTTTTATTAAAACCCAGACTTTCCAATTCAAACCCTCAAAGTTTTCCAAAGAACAAACGAATTTGAACTGTTTTACCCGAGGAACATACCAGATCTGGTCGAGGCTCGTGGGCCGGGTTTGGGGTGTTTCAGTTTGGTATCAGAGCCCAGTTTTAAAACTCTCGGTCTTGGGTTTAAAGCCCACAATGTTTTCAAATCGAGCCCAAATAAGTTTTATGAAAATCTTTTTGGAATTGAGCAGGTTTTTTTGGCATGGCACCTAAGTCTCCGACCCGAGGTCCACCAGGTAAGTACCCCTATCTATTGTGTGATTTATAGTATGATTTGTAGAAGGGTATAAAGGGGATGTAGATTAGTATATTAAGTACTTGAACTATAGGACTAGTTTACCCCAACAAGTACATAAAACTTTAATGCCTAATTAAACAAACCTGTGACTAAGTCGCCGAGTTAGGGTGTGGCAACCATTGTGCGCATGTCTAGGATTGGTTTCGGTGGGAGCCTGGTATTCAAGCAGTCTTAGTGACTCACCTCCTCTCCACTCGAATCCTACCTGGTGCGTAGTGACGGTTCACCCTAACCAAGAGGATTATTCACGGGCTAAACCCAATAACTAAAACCCGAAAGGGACTAGCCGTATTTTTATAAAAACTCTAGTTCTAAAATCCTCAAATTACCCTTTTGATTTGTAAAAACTATTCTATAAAATTTTTCTAAAATATTCCCAATTTACAAAATTACCTAAATACCCCTGGTTGAAAAATTACAAAAATGCCCTGGGTTTCTAAAATTACCATACTACCCTCGATTTTAATAAAATTTTCTTACTTTGCAGAAGTATCCAAAAACCCCATTTTGCGAAAATTCAAGATACCTTGATTGAGAAAATTTACCAAATTACCCCTGGTTTACGAAATTACCAAAATAACCCCGATTTCTAAAATTTCTGCAACATCTTTGATTTGGGAAAAATTTCCAAAATACCCTCGAGTTTGAAAATTTCAGAGTGCCTTGACTTATTAAGATTTTCCAATGGACCTTGATTTAGTACCAAAATACCCCTATAGGACAAATGACGAAAATACCCCTGGGATAGGAACAGACAAAAATGTTTGAAGAGTGAATGTGAATGGTGGAAACTACTGAATGGATGTGTTTCTGTGAATTAAGGTAGAAGACTTGAAACTTTGATTGAACGAAAGAACTACTATTAAGCTCTTTTCATAAAATTATTCGCGGATAAACAGTGGAACAAATACTAATACATAAAATTTCTTAAATCAGATTAAAGCGCGATCGTAGATATGAGCTCTGGGGACGTGGTCGTAATGTCCGAGGACGTGGTCGAGGCAGAATGACTGTGTTGGAACCCGTTAGGTTGGGTCAATGGTCTGAAAATGAGGTACCACCACCACCCCCACCACCAGCTGTTGGTGTTGAGCAGCAAGATCAGACGGGGGATGATACTGTATCGCAGGTGGTGCTGCGAGTTCTTGAGATGGTGGCTGGAGCCGGTGGAAATATGGGAGCTCGAAAATCTGTACCCGAGCGACTCCAAGCCAATGGAGCTGAGGTGTTCCGTGCCGTATCTGGTGTGGCACCCAGTACTGCTGAGTATTGGTTGGAGGCAACCGAACGAATTATGGATGAGTTGGATCTGACGGCTGAGGAGAAAGTGAAAGGAATGGTGTCGCTTCTTCGCGATGAGTCATATCAATGGTGGCTCACAGTTCGGGATGGTGCTACGGCTGAGGAACTCACTTGGGAGTATGTTAAGGCGGCATACCAGAAGAAGTATGTTGGTACTCATTATATAGATGCGTAGAGGAAGGCATTTCTAGGGCTGGTTCAAGGGAACAAGTCCGTGGCAGAGTACGAGGCTGGATTCCTAAGATTGAGCCGGTATGCTCGAGGAATCGTGGCTACGGAGCATGAGCGGTGTGTCCGGTTTGAGGACGGACTGAGGGATGATCTGAGGTTATTGATAGCTCCGCAACAAGAGCGGGAGTTTGCTGTGTTGGTGGAGAAGGCTAAGGTAGCCGAAGGAATTAAGGACTCTGTGAGGCAGAACACGGACCAGAATAAGCAGAAGAGAGGATTTGGACCATCAGGGTCTTCTGGGAATATTCAAAAGAGGCCTAGAGTTGAAGGGCCGCGAGGTCAGCAGGCTGCGACAGGAGGGCAATATCGTACCTATGACCAGTGTGGAAAGAAGCACCTAGGAGAGTGTTGGAAGAAGACAGGAGGATGTTTCAAGTGTGGGTCCAAGGATCATACGATCAAGGACTGTCCTATGAAATCGGATGGGAATCGACCAGCAGCTCAGGGTTTTAATCAGGCTGGAAGAGGCGGACAGCAGCCTCAGGGAGGGCGTGGTCTGAATGGTAGAGGAAACGGTGCTGGAAGAGGACGTGGAACACCTGGCAGAGGTGCTGGTAATACAGAGGTAACACAGCCGGGCTTGGTATATGCGGTTCACCGGAGAGAGGATGGAGACGCACCGGACGTCATAACCGGTATGTTCCTTATATTTGGCAAGCCTTACTTTGCTTTGATTGATGTTGGCTCTACCCATTCCTATGTTGCATGTAGAGTAGTTGAAACTCTAGGCATAGCCTCTGAACTATCTGATAGGGAGATGACTGTAGTAAGCCCACTAGGTCAAACTGTAGTGGTGAATAAGATGTTTCGGAAAGTACCTTTAGAGATTCAAGGAACAGTATTCCCGGCTGACTTAATGGAAATACCCTTCGGAGAATTCGATCTCATACTTGGCATGGATTGGCTGGTGGAACATCGAGCCATATTGGATTGTGCCGCTAAGCGAATGGAGTTAAGGACACCGGAGGGTGAGGCGGTAATCATGATAGGAGAAAGAAGAAACTACCTGTCTAACGTAGTTTCAGCACTAAAGGCTAATAAGATGGTTCGGAAAGGATGCAAGGCATTCTTGGCTTTCGTTAGTGCGATGGATGCGAAAGAAGAGGGAGTTAGTGGAGTTAGAACCGTAAGGGAATTTGTGGATGTCTTTCCTGAGGAGTTACCTGGAATACCCCCGGATAGGGAGGTGGAGTTTGGAATTGAATTGCTACCTGGTACAGCTCCCGTGTCAATCGCCCCGTACAGAATGGCACCCAAGGAGTTGGTTGAGCTCAAGGCTCAAATCTAAGAGTTGCTTGATCGTGGGTTTATTCGACCCAGTGTGTCCCCATGGGGAGCACCGGTCTTATTTGTGAAGAAGAAGGACGGAACTATGCGTATGTGCATAGATTATCGTCAGTTGAATAAGCTGACTATCAAGAACAAGTACCCTTTGCCGAGGATTGACGACTTGTTCGATCAGCTTAAGGGGGCAGCGGTTTTCTCGAAGATAGATCTAAGGTCTGGATATCATCAGCTTAAGGTGAAGGAAGTGGATAGCCATAAGACAGCTTTCCGGACAAGGTATGGGCATTTTGAATTCGTGGTAATGCCGTTTGGGTTGACGAACGCCCCAGCCGCGTTCATGGATATGATGAATCGGATTTTTCAACCTTACTTGGATCGATTCGACGTTGTGTTCATCGACGACATCTTAGTGTATTCCAAGTCTGAGGAGGAACATGACGAGCATCTTCGGATAGTGTTGCAAGTATTAAGGGAGAAGAAGCTCTATGCCAAATTCAGCAAGTGTGAATTTTGGCTTAAGGAAGTGGCATTCTTAGGACATGTAGTGTCTGCAGAAGGAATATGGGTGGATCCTAGGAAGATTGAGGCAGTGTTGGATTAGAAACCACCTAAGTCTGTGGCTGAGATTCGTAGTTTCTTGGGATTGGCAGGCTACTACAGAAGGTTCATAGAAGGGTTCTCATCAATAGTCGCACCTTTGACGAAGTTGTTGAGAAAGGAAGTACCTTTCGTATGGACGGATAAGCAACAGGAGAGCTTTGAGAAGGTTAAGAGGGTTTTGACTGAAGCTCCGGTTTTGATTCAGCCGGAGGCAGGGAAGGATTTTGTGGTGTATTGTGACGCTTCTCATACCGGATTAGGATGTGTTCTGATGCAAGATAGGAAAGTAGTCGCTTATGCGTCTCGACAATTAAGGCCACATGAGGTTAACTACCCGACTCATGATTTGGAATTGGCGGCAGTGGTCTTTGCTCTTAAGGTGTGGAGGCACTATCTTTATGGAGAAAAGTCAGTGATCCACACAGACCACAAGAGTCTTAAGTATCTGTTAACTCAGAAGGAGTTGAACCTGAGACAGCGAAGGTGGGTTGAATTATTGAAGGATTACGATTGCTCAATAGAGTATCATCCGGGCAAGGCAAATGTAGTGACTGATGCCCTAAGTCGGAAAATAGTGTCGGATCTGAGGGTGATGTTTGCACATCTGAGCTTGTTTAATGACGGAAGTCTACTGGCAGAGCTGCAAGTTAAGCCGACGTGGTTGAATGAAGTGAAAGAGGGACAGTTGGTTGATGATGATCTAAGTGCTAAGCTATGGCAAGTGCAGAGTGGAGAGTTGGAAGATCATGGTATTAGTGACGAGGGAGTATTGTGTTTCAAGGGTAAGGTCTGTATGCCTAAGAATGAGGAGTTGAGGCAGAGGATTCTTCAGGAATCGCATAGTAGCTCTTATGCTATGCATCCTGGAGGAAGTAAGTTGTACAGAGATTTAAGGGAACAGTTTTGGTGGCCTGAACTTAAGCGGGAAGTTACAGAGTTTGTGGGCAAGTGCTTGACGTGTCAGCAAGTTAAGGCTGAACACCAAGTTCCGTCAGGATTGCTTCAACCAATAAAGATTCCGCAGTGGAAGTGGGAGAGAATCACCATGGACTTCGTTAGTGGGTTTCCCCTTACGCCTACTAAGAAGGACTCGGTATGGGTGATAGTGGATCGGTTGACAAAGTCCGCGCATTTCATTCCAGTGCCGGTTGATTATTCTTTCCAGAAGTTGGCAAGGCTGTATGTGGCAGAAATTGTGAGGTTGCATGGAGTGTCGGTATCGATTATCTCGGATAGGGATCCGAGGTTTACGTCTCGGTTTTGGAGAGCGCTACATCAGGCTTTAGGCACCAGATTGGATTTCACTACGGCATTTCATCCACAGTCAGACGGCCAGTCTGAGCGAGTGATTCAAGTGTTAGAGGATATGCTGAGAGGCTGTGTGATAGACTTCAGAGGAAGTTGGGAAGAATATTTGCCTTTAGCGAAATTTGCATACAACAACAGCTATCAAGCTAGTATTCGGATGGCACCGTATGAAGCGCTGTATGGACGGAAGTGTCGCACTCCTACGTGTTGGACGGAATTAGGGGAACCAAGTTTTGGGTCCAGAGTTAGTGGCGGAATCTGAAGAGAAGGTTAGTGTGATTTGAGCACGGTTAAAGGAAGCATCTGATAGGCAAAAGTCGTACGTGGATCTCAAGCGAAAGGAAATAGAATTTGATGTGGGAGATCAAGTGTTTCTTAAAGTGTCGCCTTGGAAGAAGGTGATGAGATTTGGTCGCAAAGGGAAGTTAAGTCCAAGGTTTATAGGACCTTATCGGGTATTGAAGCGAGTTGGACCAGTGGCATACCAGTTAGAGTTGCCTTCAGAATTGAAGCAGATGCACGACGTATTCCATGTTTCCATGCTACGTCGTTATCGATCGAATCCATCTCATGTAGTACCGGTTGAAGAGGTGGAGCTAAGGCCAGATTTGTCCTACGAGGAGGAGCCAATTCAGATTTTGGAACGAGATGTGAAAGTGTTACGGAGGAAGTCAGTTCCTCTAGTCAAAGTGTTATGGCGTAATCATGGATCCGGAGAAGCATCGTGGGAGCCAGAAGAGGCAATGCGACAGCAATACCCTCACTTATTTCAGCCAGGTAATTTCGAGGACGAAATTATTTTAAGGGGGTAGAACTGTAATATCCGGGAATTAGGGCTTGTGTATATTGCTTAAATGTATAAAATAGCATGCCTATGTGTGTTGTGAATGTGTATTATGAATTTTGTGAACCTTAGTGTGTAGGTGAATACTTTAGAAATTATTCGATTTTAAGTTTAAAAGAGGAAGCTAAGTCTGATAAGGCCTTAAGAAAATTAGTAGGGGAATTTGGACATGAAATTAGGCTTGTTAAAGTGGCTGCAAGGCGCCACTTAAGGCCTAGTAAGTGACGCCACAAGCAAGGGGAAAGGGCCTAAGTTCGAGCTGCATGGGAAGCAAAAAGGAGTTTTATTTTGCTGCATGGATGAGCAGCATTGGACGGCACTAAGGCACTTAAGGGATGAGTTTAATCCTTTCTAAAATTCGGCTGAGATAAGGGATAAATGATGGATTATTTTTATTAATTTTAAATGAAGGGATAAAGAGAAAAATAAGGGACTAGATAAGGGATGAGGAGTTGGCCGAATATGGGGCACAGGGGGATGGTATTTTAGGTTTAATGATAGCAGGGTAAGTGTGCCGAAAATTCTTCTCTTCTCATCTTTTCATTTGTGCTGAAATTCTCAAAAAGATCAGCTTGTGTCCCTTTTCTTTTCTTCCTTTTTGCTACTCACTTCCATAAGCCGAAATTCATCAAGCCATATTCTTTTCTTCTTTTCATCAAAGGCCGAATACTCTCCTCTCAAAATACCACCATTGCCGAAATCTTCTTCTCTCTATTCTACCATTGCCGTAACCCCTAAAGCTTCATACCCTTCCTTTTTGTGTTCCTTGTTGAAGCCGGATCCTCTACTTGGTGGCCATAGCCGAATGCTCCTCTACCCCTTAGGAGCCGATTGGATCAGTTAAGCAAGAGCCGAATTTCTTGCTTCAAGGAAGGACATTTGATTAAGTTGGTAAGGAACCCCTTCTATGTCGAAATACAATTCTTTTTCTTTCACTGACTGTCGAAATCAAGGTACTAATCCCCTTAATGTCTTTGGCCGAAACTATGAAGGATTCTTTCGGGATTTATTATAGTTGACTATAAGGAGGTTTCGGGATTGCAATATCCAAGGTAAGTTGTGTGACATTCGGCCAAGGGGCTACTTATTGTGATTTAATGTTAGAATTGGATCTAACATGGGTTTATAGGTATTTCGACAGATACCACAACCAAGGGATACTTTTCGGGATTTAAATCATCAGGTAAGTGTACATGTATATTCGGCCAAGGCCATATTTAGTGACTTAGATCTGTTACTTGTTTGTTCAAAAGCCGAAATTTAACCGGTTAAGTGATTTAGTAGTTGGCCGATTGCAAGGAGGAATATCACAAAGTTTCAGGATTTGTGGAGTGATTGAAACGGCAGCAAGGTAAGGATTCGGGATTTGATTATTTAGCCGAATAGGCTTTTTACTAAAATACTTAGTATTGGCCGAATGTAGGGACTAAGGATCTAAAGTATTAGATCGGGTTTTCGGGATTTCAGTGAAAGCGTTAAGTATACCAGGTGTGTACCCCACACTAAGCCTTAATAGATTTATGGTTATGTTTTAATAAATGTGTTAATAAGAATGTGTAAAATGTGGCTAAGAGTACCATGCAATGGTACAAAGTACTCAGGTACGTAACTTACTACCACTGTAGTTATGATAGCAAGAATATCTGTTATGGCACATATGTGAGACTATAAGAATGTGAATAAGGCATAAGGCATAATATTTGCATGATATGTATGATATATGGGGCATATGGGTGTTATATTAAGGGGAAGTGATCTGGTGGTTTTATACCACAATATCTGAATGTGGTGACTTATGTCACGTAATCTGAATGTGGTGACTCATGTCACAAAATATTATCTGGTGGCTATGCCACAATATATATAAGGGCGATGAGCACGTCGTCTGCAGCGACTGCCTTCGATGGTGTGTAGCGGATGGAGGGTCGACTTAGTAGTCCCCACGGTGTGATGGTTGCTACGGGTGATGTGTAGCGGACGATAGCTAGGTTTGGGTTCGGGTTTGCATCATTATGTTTAATTGCTATATGTATATGTATGATCTGATATGCCTGAATCGTTAGGACTTAGTGTTGGTTGTTACACACTGAGTCTGTTTGACTCACCCCGTTGTGGGATATTTTTCAGGTGACGCTCAGTAGATGGATCGGGTCGGCAGGAGCTTGTGGTGGCCATGCTAAGCACGAAATTTATTTCATTTGGACTTTTTATTTTAAGTACTTTGAATTTATTTTGGGTTTTGTTTTGATCTAATAAGGCCAGTAGTATTAAACTGTTTTATGCATGCATGTTATTTAATTCAGTACGATACGATTTTTGACAATTCAAAGTTTACGTAATGTTTCAAAAGAAATTCTACATATTTGACACTTAATCACAAATGGTTTTCAAAATTAAAGGTAAACCCTAAAAACTCGGCAAATACTTTTAAACTTGTTGTTTTCAAGTACGTAATTAAAGTTTTATTAAAACCCAGACTTTCTAATTCAAACCCTCAAAGTTTTCCAAAGAACAAACGAATTTGAACCGTTTTACCCGAGGAACATACCAGATCTGGTCGAGGCTTGTGGGCCGAGTTTGGGGTGTTTCATTACCTATCGAGGGTATCTCAGTAATTTCGCACCTGCAATGGCCTTTTCGAAGGCCTAATGTCGCCCCAAGCAACTCAGCTACCATTTCTCGTTGTACCGGACTATTGGGCCTAAAACCCGATTTCGGCCCATTCGGGCCCACACGCTCGTGAAGCCCACCTAGCACAAATCTAGCTACGTATATGAGATTCACCTAGTCTAGTTCCATATATACTACACAATCATACGATTTACTCATATAGGCCCACGGGCCCATTGGGCCCACTTCGGCCCATCGTGGCTCAAGCAGCCTCAACCCAGAAGAACACTACTGATGGCCTCAACTATCGCGTCGAAGCCCCACACGTGCACTCGCACACTCGTGTGGCTACTATTGCCGTGACCGGCACTTCGGCATTTGCCGCTCTACAACTAGAGTAGAGAGAGTTACACACCTGATAGGAATCTGGTGCTAATCCGCGCTCCGACCACTCCTGTGCCCAAACGCCCTCCAAGGTGTGTTTACCCCCTCCTAGAATGCTCTTTATATAGCCAGCTTCTCACGTTTCTTCTCTGTATCTTTCCGATGTGGGATCCTTCCATCAGCAGAGTTTAAATCCAACTCAAACTCTTCCCGACCAATTCGCAAAATAAATACTCCCTTGCTTTTCATGAGACTCAAACCCAGGCTCTCCTATCAGCCAATTCACGCCACTTGCCACTAAGCCACAAGCTCCTTTTGTGTCTAAAACCATGCGCAATAAAATATGAATCTATAGCCAACTTCTAAGGTCCATATAAAAAGAAAACCAAAATGCAAAAGCCAAGACTTGAACTTTGGACCTCCTTCCTTCCTTGTGGCGTCACCCCCTTGTCTGTTATGTGGCGTCACTTTGCCACTACACCACACACTCCACTTGTGTCATTTTCCTCCATATTTTATTCTTAAAGCCTACCTACCAACTCCCAGGGTTTTTTTCACGTAAAACCAAAATTCCCCCAAAGCCAAAGTTTGATCCCAGGACTTCATAGAAGCCCTCTAGCCTTCCAAAATCACTTATCTAATAGGTCCAACTTGCATTTAAGCCAATCTCTTGTTCTCCAAAAATTTAAACGCTACTACGCTCAAGGCCCGTTGGGCTCAATTCTGCTAGGCCCAATTTCAGGATGTTACAGCCGAAGATCATGCTTCTCAAACTATTTATGATTATGCTAAACCTAATTTAACAAGAAATGAGTCAAGTGTTGTTAGACCTGCTATTGCTGCAAATAATTTTGAACTGAAACCTAACACTATTCAGCTGATATAGCAATTTGTTCAGTTTGATGGTTTGCAGGATGAATATCCAAACAATCACTTAGCAAATTTCCTAGAATTTTGTGATACCTTCAAAATAAATGGCGTTTCTGATGATGCCATCCGTCTTCGGTTATTTCCCTTTTCTTTGAGGAATAAAGCCAAACAGTGGTTGCATTCTCTTCCACGAGGGTCAATTACTACATGGGAACAAATGACCGAAAAATTTTTATTAAAATATTTTTCGCCGGCTAAAACGGCCAAGTTAAGAAATGATATCTCTTCTTTAGAAACGCTTTACGATGCATGGGAGAGATACAAAGATCTATTGAGAAGGTGTCCACACCATGGATTACCCTTGTGGCTACAGGTCCAAACTTTTTACAATGGTGTGAACCCTTCAACTAGGCAATTAATCGATTCAGCCACCGGTAGAACATTGAATACCAAAACACCTGAGGCTGCCTATGAATTCATTGAAGAGATGTCACTGAATAACTATCAGTGGCAAGTCACAAGGACAAAGCCAACAAAAGCAGCCAGTGTTTTCAACCTCGACGCAGTAACCATGCTATCAAAACAGGTAGAACTAATAAACAAAAAGATTGATGGTTTATATGATTCTTTGCAGGTACATCCAGTTATGAAGTGCAATCTGAATGGAGGTTGGAGGAACAACACAGATTATCCACCTTACAACCCAATCGCTGAAAGCAAACAAGTTCACTATATGGGTAACAATTCTATACCCCAAAACAAACCTTATAGTAACACTTACAATTCAGGTTGGAGGAACCATTCAATTTTCTCATGGGGTAATCAAAGAAACCAAAGACAATAATCCTTCCCACAAGAAAAGAAACCAAACCTTGAAGAAATGCTGACAAAATTTATAGAGGTGTCAGAAACCCGTTTCCAAAATACCAAAACAATATTGAACAATCAGCAAGCATCAATTCAAGGGCTTAAAGATCAAATTGGACAACTAACTAAGTTAGTTTCTGAAAGAAATCCAGAAAGTTTACCTAAGGAAAAAGAACAGGTGAAGGCAGTTACTCTAAGAAGTGGAAAGGAGTTAGTTGAAACAACGAAGAAGATACCACGTGACACAGATAAAGCAATAGATGATGAAGTTGAGGATGTAACGCCGGTACGTGAAGAATGTAAACCACCAATCCTATATCCGGCAAAGTTGAAGAAAGACCTATTAGATGCACAATACGGTAAATTTCTTGAACTTTTTAAACAGTTACACATTAACTTACCTTTTGTTGAAGCTATTTCACAGATGTCGACGTACGCAAAATTCCTAAAAGAACTTCTAACAAATAAAAGGGAGTTTGAAGAAATATCAACAGTGGAACTCAATGAAGAATGTTCAACCATTCTCCAAAACAAGTTACCAACCAAATTAAAAGATCCTAGAAGTTTCACTATTCCTTGTTTAATTGGTAGTTTAAATATTAAGAAAGCACTAGCTGATCTAGGCACCAGTATTAATTTAGTGCCTTATAAAATGTTTAAGCAACTTGGTCTTGGGGAACCAAAACCCACTAGGATGAGTATTCAATTAGCTGATAGATCTATTAAATATCCTAGAGGAGTTATTGAAGATATTCTGGTAAAAGTTGATAAATTTATATTCCTAGTTGATTTTGTTGTGCTTGACATGGATGAAGACATTGAGGTACCTTTAATTTTGGGGTGCCCCTTTTTAGCTACTGCTAAAGCGGTTATTGATGTAGGTGATGGTAAACTCGCGTTAAGGGTAGGCGACGAGGAAATTATTTTCCAAATTTACGATGCTATGCGATCCACATCTCAGGGTCAGGCGCTGATGAGCACATTGAACTATCCATGTGGCTGAGAGCCCTCACAGCCCAGGCACAACGATGCAATTATCAGGGGCGCGCTCTACCACTGAGATAATAGCCCGTAGAGAGCAAAACGATTCCTGTTATTTTATTGATTCCATTGACCATTTTATTCTAGATTCTTTGCAGGAAATCATACATAACGCCATGATGGAATTGTGTCTTACCCAAGGTGAGGGGGAAGATGATGATACAAATGAGTTGAATTCTAATACATCTACCCCTAGACAAAAGAAAGAAGAGGGCATTGAAAGCAACGACGAACTAAAACAAAAACCCTCTACTGTTGAGCCACCGAAATTGGAATTAAAACAGTTACCAAAACACTTAGAATATGCATTCCTCGAGGATAATTCTATGCTACCAGTAATTATCTCTTCAGAACGGGAACCCAAATAGAAAGACAAGTTGCTAAAGGTACTAAGGGAACATAAAAGAGCCATAGCTTGGAAAATTTCTGACATTAAAGGAATAAGCCCATCGTTTTGCACCCACAAAATTTTAATGGAAGATGAGTATAAACCATGTGTGCAACCTCAACGACGATTGAATCCCAACGTGAAAGAAGTTGTTAAAGCTGAGTTAATTAAACTCCTAGATGCTGGAATAACTTATCCTATTTCTGACAGTACTTGGGTAAGCCCTGTGCAGGTAGTTCCAAAGAAAGGAGGCATGACTGTTGTAGCCAACGAAAAGAATGAATTAATTCCTACAAGAACAGCCACAGGTTGGAGAGTCTATATTGACTATAGAAAGTTGAATGAAACCACCAAAAAAGATCACTTCCCTTTGCCCTTTATTGATCAGATGTTGGAAAGATTATCTGGGCATATGTACTACTGCTTCCTGGACGGACTCTCCGACTACTTCTAAATCCCAATAGCCCCTGAGGATCAAGAAAAGACAACATTCACATGTCCATACGGTACGTTTGCTTATCGTAGAATGCCTTTTGGATTGTGTAATGCTCCTGCTACTTTTTAGCGCTATATGCTGGCTATCTTTGATGAACTTGTGGAAGACATTATTGAGGTATTTATGGATGATTTTTCAGTATTTGGTAATTCTTTTCATCTTTTTCTTAAAAATCTAAAACGAGTTCTACTGAGATGTGAGGAAATGAACCTTGTTTTAAAATGGGAAAAGTGTTACTTTATGGTTCGTGAGGGGATTGTGTTAGGACATAAAATTTCTAGTAAAGGGATTGAGGTAGACAAAGCAAAGGTTGAAACCATAGAAAAATTACCTCCTACTAGTTCAGTTAAGGCTATTAGAAGCTTTTTAGGACATGCTGGATTTTATAGAAGATTTATTAAGAATTTTTCTAAAATAGCTAAGCCTTTAACGAAACTACTAGAAAAAGATGTACCTTTCAATTTTGATCAAGAATGTTTAGATGCATTTAATATCCTCAAAGTTAAATTGATAAATGCTCCAATTATAATTGCACCTGATTGGAATTTACCCTTTGATGCGAGCGATTTTGCAGTAGGTGCAGTTTTGGGACAGTGAAGAGACAAGCACTTTCAGCCGATCTATTACGCTAGCAAGACATTAACGGCTGCACAAGAAAATTACACCACCACAGAAAAAGAATTGCTAGCTGTGGTTTTTGCATTTGATAAATTTAGACAATATTTGATATTATCTAAAGTTGTCGTTTACACTGACCATTCAGCTCTTCGTTATCTTGTAACAAAAACCAATGCAAAACCTCGACTCATAAGATGAATTTTACTCTTGCAGGAATTTGATATAGAAATTTAGGATAAGAAAGGAGCTAAAAATCTTGCAGCAGATCATCTATCTAGGCTTGAAAATCCACATATCAAAGAATTAGATGAGATGGAGATGAATGACTCATTTCCTACAGAACAATTGTTTGCTATTTCTAACTCCGAGGCACCCTAGTTTGCAGACATTGCAAATTACCTAGCTGCTAACATCCTACCAAAAAGGTTAACACATCATCAAAAGAAGCGATTCTTTGCTGATGCAAAAAACTATTTTTGGGAGGATACTTTTCTTTTTCGTATATGTGCAGATCAAGTAATTTGAAGATGTGTTACGAAAACAAAAGCAAGCAAAATTTTGGAACATTGCCACTCAGGACCTTCAAGAGGACATTACAGCGGAATTAAGACAGCACATAAGATGCTTGAATCAGGTTTTTATTGGCCCACCTTGTTCAAAGATGCTAACAGGTATGTTGCTTCATGTGATAGATGTCAGAGAACAGGTAATATCTCTAAACGCAATGAAATGCCTCAAACGTACATACTATCATGCGAAATTTTTGATGTATGGGGTATTGATTTTATGGGACCATTCCCTAGTTCACTTGGGAATAAATATATTTTAGTTGCAGTGGACTATATGTCAAAATGGGTGGAAGCTTAAGCTTTACCTACTAATGATGCCAGAATGGTAGTAAGATTTCTTAAGAAACTCTTTTCTCAATTCAGAACACCCAGAGCAATTATTAGTGATAGGGGTACTCACTTTTGTAATACTACATTTGATAAAGTCTTAAAAAAATATGGAGTGCACCACAGAACAGCTACCCCTTATCACCCTCAAACCAGTGGGCAAGTAGAAGTAGAAAATCGAGAGCTTAAGCGTATTTTAGAAAAAACAGTTGAATCAAACAGGAAAGACTGGGCATTAAAAGTAAACTATGCGTTATGGGCCTATAGAACAACATTTAAAACCCCTATAGGGACATCCCCATACAAACTTGTTTATGGAAAAAGTTGTCATCTACCATTTGAGTTAGAGCACAAAGCTTTTTGGGCTATAAAATTCTTAAATTACGATCTTAAAACCGTAAGTGAGAAAAGGATGATGCAATTAAACGAGCTTGATGAATGGCAAGCCAACGCCTACGAGAACTCAAGACTATATAAGGAGGCAACAAAATGACGCCATGATGCTCGTTTAAAGCAATCAAAACAATCCGAAGTAGGAGATTTAGTCTTGCTATACAATTCAAGGCTCAAATTATTCCCTAGGAAGTTGAAATCATGATGGTCAGGCCCTTTCGTGATCAAAACTATCTTTCCCTATGGCACAGTCGATGTAACTCATCCGAACTATAGCACATTCAAGGTAAATGGACAGCGACTGAAAATTTATAATGGCAAAGATTTTAGGGATATAAGAGAAAAGCTTCAGCTCTGTGAACCTTCATTTAGAAACTAAAATAGGGAAAGTCTAGCTCAAGACTATAAACGAGCGCTTCTCGGGAGGCAACCCGAGTACTAACCCTATTAATTTTTATTTTTATTTTTATTTTTCCTTTTTAGCATCTAACTATAAACTAACAAAAAGTGTAGGTTTCTCCACCCACACTGCCTCACACACGGCCATGGCCTTGGCCATGTGGATACCACGAACAGGTACATGGGTGTGGCAAAGATGGTGTAGAAATAGGACAAAATTTTCCCCAAGCCACGGGCTTTGACTAAACGACACGGTCGTGCGACGCAACTGTGGTAAAAAATGACTAATGGACACGGACGTGTGACATGCCCGTGCATCTAACTCGTGGTCGATCCTAAGTAAAGGACATGGGCGTTAAACACGCCCGTTCTCAAAGGCCGTGGACGACACTGACTTACGAACACGGCCGTGGGACCATTGAAACAGGCATGGGAGAAGCGAACAAAGCTAGCCACGCTCATGCAATACGGGTGTGGGACACAACTTATGCGCTCCAGACCCCTGAACATTCGAAACGCACGAGCTAAAAATGATTTACACGGGCGTGTGACATGCCCGTGTACCCGTATTTCTATATAAACCCTTCACTATTCATCATCTTTTTCCCCCAAATTCTTCCTCCCAAACCCTAGCCGTTTTCTTTTTCTCCCCTCCCCTAAGTCGGGCCACCATCCTCCCTCTCCCTTCTTCTTTTCCTTCTCTTTTCCCTCTATTTTCCTTTTTTATTACACAAAACACGTAGCCTACGCCTGTGTGCAGACACCACAGCCACACCCGCTCAAGCCCGCGTGCCACCACCAGCCCATGCTCCGACCACCATCTCAACCGCGCCGCTTTTCTCCAAAAACTCCACTGGTCACCCCTCCTTTTCACATTTTACTCCATTGAACTATATTATCACTAGAATTTTAGTTAGTTTCTAGTTAGTTTATTATTGCTAAATATAATTATTAGTTATGTTCATTATTAGATTGATTTATTCATTTAGTCATTGTTTAAGTAATAACGATTAGTATTTATGTAAAATATTTGTTTATTCTTATCGTGATTTTTGTCCTTGATATATTTTTGATATTGTTGAGTTCTTAAATGTTATGCAATATGTCTTGGTTGGAAATGTTACTTGAATCGTTGATTATTTGTTATTTTCAAGACCATAATGTCATCATCCCGAGGAAAGAAAACCGCAGTCCCTAGTTCCAAAAAACGGAAGGGACCCGGTTCATCATCAGCCAGCGCAACCGCCGAAGTACGCCATCCATTTTTACAATTTCGTCCAGGATCTCAGGAGGACCATTATAAGATAATTCGCACGCGACCCCTCGGTACAGGGAAGTGCATTGATTAGGCCGCTTTGGAGCAGGTCCAATTAGCCGACGACGTACGAGCTCTCCTGACTACCGATCCATGGGACCAATTCTTCAATATCATCGAGCCCACATATCTAGAGCTCACTTTGGAGATCTATTCCACTTTCCACCTTCAAACAGTGATGACGCGCCACGATGAACCCGGCACGATCCAATTCCGTTTAGGAGGCATTGTACGAGAACTGAATGTACCGCAATTGGGCCGCATTAGGACTCTATACCGACGAATTTATAGAGGATAATGATCTCGCGATGCTCCATCGCCATATCCATAACACCCCTATGAGATGTTGGTATAATATAGCACCCAACAACGCCTCTTATGACCTAAGTCGCTCCAAGGCGACGGCTCTCGCCCAATCCCTAAGGTACGTACACGCTATTTTAGCTCATACACTGATAGGTAGGTGAGAGAGCACCGACGACGTCAACACTCACGACGCCTACTTCCTATGGTGCATGGTAAACGAGCACGTTTTCGACCTAGCTTATTTTATAGCTCGTGCCATTCAGCATCAGACAGAGCAACATAGGAGAGGGGTCATATCTATGGGTCCATACATCACACGCTTGGCTCGATATTTCGGGCTCCTCAACACTGCCGCTCAGACCTCCTTACTCACACTGATAGGTCAGATGTCCCCACAGGGCATCCAAACGATGCTACACATGAGGATGATCCAATGTCGACGTGGGACCGATCCTCCCCAATATTGGCTAGCACCTACCACCGAAGAGGAGGATCCTGAGGACATTACTGACAATGTCCCACACCCACATGAGGAACCACAACCGAGCCATCGCCTAGTTCATGCGACTGCTTCACTTTCAGATATCTCTGCACGTCCCATTCAGTTCGAGCATTACTGTACTCAACAATTCAATGACACCGCTCGACGATTCGATGGTATTGAGGCGACTCTTCAGCAGATTTGTCATCACTTTCACATATCGCCGCCTCCACTACCTCGTGACCCAGCCAATGACGAGGACTTTTGAGCCCTTTGATTTTATTTATTTTTTAATTTTCATTTTTAGTTTATGTTTAGCTTATTTTCGTTTTTAATTAAAACATTTTGCCTTTCTAGTTTAAAACTCTTATTAGAACAGTTTTATTTCTTTTATCATTGGCTGTCTAATTTTCGAGTATCTCTAACAACACTCATTAAATAAATACTCGCTAAACATCTAACTGATAACTTCGCAGTTTAAAAGGTTCAGTTTGCCACTCCAAGAATGAACACATCACCGGAGTATTCACCACCACATTCACCCATACCTAAATCATCATCACTAGCCATCCTCCAAGGATTTCATCCAACATTCAGGGAGTTTCACTTCTCTCTCTTTTGATTTTCTTACTCCATGATTATCATACATCTTTGTAAATTAAGGGCAATGTACATCTTAAGTGTGCGAGGTGAATATTTATTTCAAGAAAGTGCCTAACTTTCTGCATTATTCTCAAATCCCTGAATTATACCTTAAATTATGCCTTGTTCTTTAAGTAATTTTCTCATATTACTAATTAGAATGAAATTCCCTACGATTCATGATGTGTATTGATATGTTTTGGATTAAGTCATTGATAATTGTGCAGTGATGATTTAAACTTTAGGAGGCTAGAGAATCAAACATGATAAGTCCATCTTAAAAAATGAAAATTTTGTTAGGTTGTCTACCTGAATCTAATTATTACCTTGAAATTTGAAATTTACAGAGTTGATATCAAAAACCCATAATTTTTGTGAGATCTTGAGCCTTTTAGAGCATACATTCTTTCGTACTCACCTTGTGATTATGAGTGTGTCAACATTGAGCTGTTATTCTAGAACTTGCTGCGATTTTACATGTCAAGACCACATTATTGATTTGATATACAGAAATGATAAAGGCACTTAGGATTTAACTCACTCCACTAAAAAGCTTACCCTCACAATTAACCCCTAGTGAACCCCTTTCATCCTAACAACCTTTTTTGACTCACCTACTAATATTATCCCAAAACCCGGTCTGTATTTGTTATCACCATTCCTCTTGACCACCCTTATATCGAGATTTGATTTTGAATAGTTTCCTAACTATGATCTATATTTCATTTGTTAAAGTTCTTTCTTATTATTGACTTGATTTGTTCTTAAAAAAAATTGAAGTATATTCATTATTAGTTCTATAATTAAGTGATCTTACATGTTTAAATTCCACATCTTGAAGAAAAAGCTCGTATTATTAGTATTACAAGTTTTTCATTGATATAATTATTCAGGAGTAATTCATTTCTCTATTTAGGTAAATTGTCAATTCAATCTCAATTCTAACCCTCTAATTCAGCCTTTATCCACACCTTTAACCCGAGCCCCATTACAACCCTTTTTAAAGACCTTTTGATTTGTGTATCATCTCATTTTACAGTCGTGGAGATTTGATTTTCAGGCAAGCTTATGGGATTAACTTTCCATGTTCGACTTTTGAGTGCTTAATTTTGAACCTTAAGCACTTTGAGTGATTTGAGTGAATCTTTAGTGAGGATGTCAACTCTTGTCAATTTTGAATTAAAGGTGATTATTTAGGTAAGGGGAAAAGACCTATATTTTCATGCTACAAAAACTATGACTTTGATTGTTTGAATCTTTAGGATCTTTCTATTTAAATTATCAATATATGAATTATCTATGAATTATGATGAAACATTATTGATGAATATTATGAATCAAGGAAGTTCAGTTTAATTGTGAGTTGAGAATTTTTCTTGAGGACAAGCAAATGCTTAAGTGTGGGGGTATTTCATAAACCGTAATATAAACATATTTTAATCCCACATTTAGCATACTTTTGGATGATTTAAGCCTTGAATTATGGAATTTTGGGCTCTTAATCCTTTGTTTTCATGTTTTATACTTTGGAAAGCACCAGAGGATGAAAAGAACGAGAAACGGGCCTAAAACAGAGTAAATGGGCCAAAGCACAAAATTGACACGGCCTGGGCCCAAGACCACACGGCCGTGCCTCATTATCAGACCTGAACACGGCCTGGCCACGATTCACATGGGCGTATGCCATGGGCGTGTCCCTGTCGTGACAAAGAAGAGTTTCATTCGGGTTAGGGTACTTAGAGGCAAAGAAAGCCATTCCAAAAGCCTATATAAACACCCTAGAGGCCAACCTTCGGAGGGAGTCCAGTTAGGCATCTAGTTAGGTCGAAAAGCCGAGCCAGAGAGGCCAGAATTGTGGAATTTACTCGAAGAAAGCCAGTTGATTCATCTGAAGAAGCCAGAGTTATACTCAAGACGGAAGATCTTATCTTCAATTCCTTCAGCGGGTTTTAGGGTTTTTCTTATATTTTGTTTTATATTTTCTTCTGAGATGTATTCTTTTATTATTATGAACTAAACCCCTCAAATACCTGAGGGGGATGAAACCTAGTCTTGTTATTGTTTTCTGAACTATATGATAAATACTTGATTTGTTCTTAATTATGTGTTCTTAATTCTTGTTTTGATATTTTAGGATATTGATTCAAGTATTGATGTGCTTAGGCAGAGGAGCAAAAGTCCTTGTTTAATAGTAGATCTTGTATAATTAAGCGAAGTTGATCGCAACCCTAGAAATAGGATGACGAAAATCTGCCGAATTAGGATCAAACCTAATATGGGAGTCCATAGATCGAGTTAATGCAATTCTAGGGGTTTTAATTAGAAAGAGATTTCAATTAATCAACCTAGTGTTAGATGTTAGTAGCCTCGAAAGAGGTATTAATATAAATTAGGGAATCCTATGGATCAAGCCAAGTGAATAAATCGTCTGGTTCAGAGTAAGATAACAAGTGAAGTCTAGGTGGATTCTTCCTCAGGTATTGTCTTAATCAATTGGTTTTTCCCACAAGTATTTCCCCAATTCATTCTCTTTTTCTTAGCATCTTTAGCTTAATAGTTAGTTAATTAATAATTCCCTTAATTCTTAGGCTAAATAATAAAAAGAAAGTTAGTATTAGTACTTTTGGTTCCTTTGGGTTCGACAATCTAGTCTTGCCACTAAACTATACTACTGTTCGACAGGTGCACTTGCCTCAATCGTTGCAATAGTTAGTTTCTAGGCTCGATCATTCTTTATATAAATTTTTAAGACTCTGACATAACGATCAAAGAAAAAGACATAATTCAGGGATTTGAGAATAATGCAAAAATTTAGGAACTTTTCAAAATAAAATTCACCCCCCACACTTAAGATGTACATTGCCCTCAATGTACAAAGATATATATCTAGAGATTAATAGCATGAAATCATAAGAGATAGGGAGAAGTGAAACTTCCTGAATTTTGGATAGATTCCTTGAGTTGGCAGTGGTCGTGGTGTACTCTGGTTATGTGTTCGTTCCTTGAGTGGCACATTGAATCTTTTTAAATTGCGAAGTTATCACTTAACTTTTTAGGGAGTATTATTTAATGAATGTCGTTATGGATACTCGAGAGTTAGACAATCAGAGATAAAAGAAATTAAACTATACCAATAAAAGTTTTAAACAATAAAGGTAAAAAGCTTAATTATAAAAAAAAGTAAACTAAAATAAAAATAAAGATAAATGAAAAGAAAAAAATGAAAATGAAAATAAAGAAAATAAAAGGACTCAAAGGTCCTCGTCATCGGCAGGGTCGCGAGGTGGGGGCGGCAATGAAATGTGAATGTGCTGACATATCTAGTGGAGGGTGGTGTCGATGTGGTCGAAGCGCTGGAAGCATTGCTGCTCGAATCATGTCAGGCGCTCATATATGTTTGATAGAGAAGCTGCCGCATAAACTGGGTGATGTCTCGGTGGTGGCACCTCGTGTGGTGGGGGAACATCATCAGTAATGTCCTCAGGATCCTCCTTCTCGGTGGTATGGGCTAGACGATATTAGGGAGGATCGGTCCCACGACGACGCTTAATCATCCTCATGTGTAGCATCGTCTAGATGCCCTGTAGGGACTTCTGTCCTATCAGTGTGAGTGAGGAAATCTGAACGGCGGTGTTAAGGAGCCCGAAATATCGAGCCAAGCGCGTGATGTATGGACCCATAGATATGACCCCTCTCCTATGTTGCTTCGTCTGATGTTGAATGGCTCGAGCTATGAAATAGGCTAGGTCGTAGACGTGCCCGTTTGCCATGCACCATAGAAAGTAGGTGTCATGAGTGTTGACGACGCCTGTGCTCTCTCGCCTACCTGTCACTGTATGAGCTAAGATAGCGTGTAAGTACCTCAGGGATGGGGCGAGATCTATCGCCTTGGAGCTACTGGGGTCGTAGGTGTCTGAAACAGTGGGCTATGTTGTTCCAACAGGCAGAGGGGGATTTAGGGATGCGATGGTGGAGGTCCTCTAGTTTATTATCCTCCATGAATTTGTTGGTGTAAAGTCCCAACGCAGCCCCGAATTGTAGGACACTTAGTTCACGTACAATGCCTCCGAGACGAAATTGGATCGTGCCAGGGTCATTGTGGTACGTCATCACCGTCTGAAGGTGAAACGTGGAATAGAGCTTCAAAGTGAGCTCTAGGTATGTGGGCTCGATAACCTCGAAGAATTTTCCCCATGGGTCGGTAGTCAGGAGAGCCCGTACATCGTTGGCTAGTTGGACCTGCTCCAAAGCAGCCCAATTAATGCTCCTTCCTACGTCGAGAGGTCGCACGCGGAGTATTTGAAAAAGATCCTCCTGGGATCCTGGAGGAAATCGTAGGAATGGATGGCATACTTCGGCGAAGGCGCTCGAGGAGGTCGCACCGGGTCTTTTCTGTTTTCTCGACGTGGGGACGGCAGTTTTTCGCCCGCGTGGGGGAGTTATTACGTACCTAAAGATAAAAGATATTCAAAATTCAAGTAATATTTCCAACCAAGACATATATTATCCTATCCTAATGCCATGAAGAACAACATTTATTCTTAAAGAATCAGCATAAATATTGTTCGTTATTCACTTAAACAAGAACTAGATGATAAGCTAACAATCTAATAAGGAGGGTAACTAAAATTAAGAAATAAAGATAAAATTACTATTAACTAAATAAAATCATAATGATAATAAATAAAGATGAACGAAGCAAAAATGGGGAAAAAGAAAGGTGATCGGTGGAGTTGTTGAGGGAAGTGGCGCGGTTGAGGCGGTGGTCGGAGCACGGGCGTGGTGGTGGTACGCGGGCGTGTTGTCCGTACACGGGCATGTTGTCCGTACACGGGCGTGTTGTCCGTACACGGGCGTGTTGTCCATACACGAGCGTGGACTGTGTAGAGTAAGGGGGAAAGGAGGAAGGGAAAGAGGAAGAAGAGGATAGAGTAAGAATGAGGGGTGTGTTGGTGGTGGTGGCCGGATTTAGTAGGGGAGAGGGGGAAACGGCTAGGGTTTGGGAAGAAAGATTTTGGGGAAGAGATGATGAATAGTGAAGGGTTTATATAGAAATAGGAGCACACGAGCGCGTTCCACGCCCGTGTGAATCATTTTTAACCCATGTGTTTCGTAAATTTTGAATTAGGGCGCGTCTGATCCTTGTCCCACGTCCGTGTTCCCAGGGCGTGTTGGTTCACACGGCCTAATCACACGGTCGTGTGATGTTTCATTCGTGTCTCCCACGCCCATGCTTAGAGTCCCACGCTCGTGTGAATTTAGTCAGTATCGTCCATGACCTAGGCATGGGCGTGTCTCACACCAGTGCGATTCTTTCAGTTTCAACCATGGCCTCTGGGCACGGGCGTGTCGCACGCCTGTGTCATGTACTCAGTAATGACCACGGCTGCATCGCACGACCGTGGTCATTTTATCGCAGCTAGTGTGTTTTGAATCAGTTTCAACCATGGCCTCATCGCACGGCCGTGGTGGTTTATCGTAGCCCGTGTTGGAAGAAATTTTTTTCCTTGACTCGCACAGCCTCTGCCACGCCTATGTCTCTCCCCATGGTTTCCACACGGCCACGGTCACGCCCGTGTGCTATGCCGTGCTGATGGGAAATCCTACGTCTGTTAAATTGGTTAGTTCTTAGTTAGATGCTAAAACCAAAAATATGGATGTTAGTGATATTAGTGCTCGGGTTGCCTCCCGAGAAGCGCTCGTTTAAAGTCTTAAGCTAGACTTACCTTGTTTTCATTCCTAAATGAAGGTTCACGGAGCCGAAGCTCCTCTCTCATATCCCTAAAATCTTTCCCATTATAAATTTTCAATCACTGACCATTTACCTTGAATGTGCCATGAGTCGGATGAGTTACCTCGATTATTCCATAGGGAAAAATAGTTTTGATTACGAATGGACCTGAACATCTTGATTTCAACTTTCCAGGAAACAATTTGAGCCTTGAATTGTATATCATGACTAAATCTCCTACTTCGAATTGCTTCAGTTGCTTTAAACGAGCATCATGGCGTCACTTTGTTGCCTCCTTATATAGACGTGAGTTCTCATAGGCATTAGCTCGCCATTCATCTAGCTCGTTCAACTGCATCATTCTCTTCTCACCTATTCTCTGACATCTATCACACGAAGCAACATACCTGTTAGCGTCTTTGAATATGGTGGGCCAATAAAAACCTGATTCGAGTGTTTTATGTGTTGTCCTAATTCCACTGTAATGTCCTCTTGAAGGTCCTCAATGGCAGTGTTCTAAGATTTTGCTTGCTTCTGCTTTTGTAACACATCTCCGAATTACTTGATCTGCACATATACAGAAAAGAAAAGGGTCCTCCCAAAAATAATTTTTCGCATCAGCAAAGAATCGCTTCTTTTGATGATGTGTTATCCTTTTTGGTAGGATGTTAGCAGCTAAGTAATTCGCAATGTCTACAAACCAAGGTATCTCGGAGTTGGATGTAGAAAATAGTTGTTCTTCAGGAAATGAGTTATTTATCTCACTCTCATCGAGTTCTTTGATATGTTGATTTTCAAGCCTAGACAGATGATCTGCCGCAAGGTTTTCAGCTCCTTTCTTATCTTGAATTTCCAAATCAAATTCCTGTAAGAGTAAAATCCATCTTATGAGTCGAGGTTTTGCATCAAATTTAGTTAAAAGATAACGTAGAGTTGAACGGTCACTGTAAATGAAAACTTTAGATAATATCAAATACTGTCTAAATTTATCAAATGCAAAAACCACGGCTAGCAATTCTTTTTTTGTGGTGGTGTAATTTTCTTGTGCTGCAGTCAACTTTTTGCTAGCATAATATATCGGCTGAAAGTGCTTGTCTCTTCACTGTCCCAAAACTGCACCTACTACAAAGTCACTCGCATCACACATTAGTTCAAAGGGTAAGGTCCAATCAGGTGCAATTATAATTGGAACATTTATCAATTTATTTTTGAGGATATTAAATGCATCTAAACATTCTTGATCAAAATTGAAAGGCACATCTTTTTCTAGTAGTTTTGTTAAAGGCTTAGCTATTTTAGAAAAATTCTTAATAAATCTTCTATAAAATCCAGCATGTCCTAAAAAGCTTCGAATAGCCTTAACTGAACTAGGAGGAGGTAATTTTTCTATGGTTTCAACTTTTGCTTTATCAACCTCAATTCCTTTACTAGAAATTTTGTGGCCCAACACAATCCCCTCTCGAACCATAAAGTGACACTTTTCCTAATTAAGCACAAGGTTTGTTTCCTCACATCTCATTAGAACTCGATTTAAATTTTTAAGGCAAAGATGAAAGGAATTACCAAATACCGAAAAATCATCCATAAATACCTCCATAATATCTTCTACGAGTTCATCAAAAATGGCTAGCATGCAGCGCTGAAAAGTAGCAGGAGCATTGCATAATCCAAAAGGCATTCTACGATAGGCAAACGTACCGTATGGACATGTAAATGTTGTCTTTTCTTGATCCTCAGGAGCTATTGGGATTTGGAAGTAGCCAGAGAGTCCGTCTAGGAAACAATAGTACATATGCCCAAATAATCTTTCTAACATCTGATTAATAAAGGGCAAAAGGAAGTGATCTTTTCTTGTGGCGTCATTCAACTTTCTATAGTTAATACAGACTCTCCAACTTGTGACTATTCTTGTAGGAATCAATTCATTCTTTTCGTTAGTTACCACAGTCATGCCTCCTTTCTTTGGAACAACCTGCACAGGACTTACCCAAGTACTATCAGAAATAGGATAAATTATTCTAGCATCTAGAAGTTTAATTACCTTAACTTTAACAACTTCTTTCATGTTGGGATTCAATCGTCTTTGAGGTTGTACACATGGTTTATACTCATCTTCCATTAAAATTTTGTGGGTGCAAAACGATGAACTTATTCCTTTAATGTCAGAAATTTTCCAAGCTATGGTTCTTTTATGTTCCCTTAATACCTGTAGCAACTCGTCTTTTCTTTGAGTTCCAGTTCTGAAGAGATGATTAATGGTAACGTAGAATTATCCCCGAGGAATGCATATTCTAAGTGATTTGGTAACTATTTCAATTCCAATTTAGGTGGTTCTTCAATAGAGGGTTTTTGTTTTAGTTCTTCATTTATTTCAAAGCCCTCATCTTTCTTTTGTCTATGCAATATCCCGGGTTAGGGGCTATTTTGTTGTTGCATGATATTGCATGTGTTTAGTGTGCTGTGTTGCTATTTCTATGTTTGGGGGCTTGATTGTAGGCTAGGAGTGTGCCTGAGTAGGTAGGGAAAATTTTGGTTTTTGGGCTTAGGTGAGAGGAGCTGAAAGAGCTGGGGTTTAAGAAAATAATTTGTTGTTTTGTTGCACAAATGAAGAGCTGGCAAAGTGGCAAGGCATATGCTACTTGGGAGCTAGGTGTGGCGTCATCTACATGGGGTGGAGGTCTGGTGTTCGAGCTGCGAAGATCTCACATTTTGGTTTCCATTTTGGACGGCATAGGAGGGAGGAGTTGGTTGAAGTTCAAATTCCTCCTTGGACTTGGTCAAATGGTGACTTGGATGGTGGAGAGCAAATAATGGAGTGTGACTTGGTAAACACATTTGAAATGTGTGGATGTGAGTGCATGGGGGGATTTGGCCGAGTGTTGGGGAGTTGGGGGAGAAGGTGGCCGGTTTTGGGAAGTGGGGAGGTGTTGTGCCGAAATTCATTTTTGGAATTTGGTTGTTTCGGTCAAGGGTTAGTAAGCTAGTGTCTTCTCATTTTGACATTGGTAGCCGAATTCTCTAGTGTATTCTTTTTCGTTTTTCTTTCTTTGTAAACCGAAAATCAAAACCTCCCTAAGGCTTGCCGAATTTTTGTGTGGTTTTCTCAATATTCTTTGTTAAGCCGAATGTCCCTTGCATGTCTCTCTTCTTTTTCATTTGTGTAAATCGAAACTAGCCATCGTTTTCTTCTCATATTTCTTTTATTTCTACAACCCTTGTGCCGAATTTGCATTTCTCTCTTAGTCAAAACTTTTGTTCCTTTTTTTTTTTCTTTAAGCATAGGCCGAATATCACCCTCTTCCTTCCATCTCTTTTTGGTGTTTTCCATTCTTGGGGTTAGACCGAATCTTTCCTTTCTCCCTTCTAAACTTCCATTACCGATTTCTTTCTCTTCTTGAACCACATCTTCTCTGTTTCTACTTCCAAAACTCTAGCCGTTTTTCCTCTTTCTTTTGGGTGGTTGAAGCCGAATTTCCCTTTTCTCCTAGGGGTTCTTGTGGCCGAATTCTTGGTGGTTGATGTTGGGGTAAGTGGTTGGCCGAATGGCCATCTCTCTCTTCTCGAGGTATTATATTGATTGCGGTTTGTTCAAAGCCTATGATGGTGGTAGATTGAAATGAGTTAATCATTTGTTTAACCTTTTTCATATAGGGTCTTTGGATATTGAAGTAACCAAGAGGAATTTCTACTCTATTAATCGATTGGTAAGTAGTGGTGGTGGTAAGTGTTTGGTAATGGCATTGATCGGTCAATCTTTTGGTTTCGATTAAGTCAAGATTATTAAAGTTTAACGGTTCTCTTTTAGGGGTTGGCCGACTGTTGGAAGGAAGATCATTGCTTGATTCGAGATTTGGTAGGAAACCAAATCAGGTATAAAGGTAAGGGTTCGATATTAACCCCTTTGGTTAATTGATGATGGCCGAATGTTGTAGATGCCTAACCCCTATGTTTTGGCCGATTGTAGGAGCTAGTAATCGAGGGACTTAGATCGTTTCGTTGGGATTTTAGACTCGTATTTACCAGGTGTGTAAACTAACACACTTCTGTTTAGTAATGTGATTGATAACCTTGTCGTAATTAGTGAAACAGTGAGGATTAATGTGATACCCTGTTGGGTATGATCTTGGACTCGGGTAAGTCAGTATTATTATGAGCTTACTGATGATCTATATGGTACCATGACTATGGATGTATGTGATATGGGATAATGATGTTAAACATATTAGCATGATATGTATGACTTGTATGATATGCATGATCACATGAGTTGGTATGATGATGGGTGATATGAGTGGAGGGGGCAGTGATATTTTGTGCTGACGAGCACCAGTGTTTTGGTAACACACTTTGTGACTTTGGGTCACCAGAGGTTTGGCACCTCCAGAGGTTGGGCACCTCATTGCGACTCGTCCCTGTGGTTTGACATCACCGTGGGTTGGCCCCACTTGAGATATGGGATCGTCTGTTAGTGATTTGGTATCACACGATGGGTTGGCCCCATCACTCTATTATTGTGACTACGGTCACCAGTGGTTTGGTACCACATTTGTGTCTTTGGGACACCAGAGGTTGGGCACCTCATTGCGACTCGTCCCTGTGGTTTGACACCACTGTGGGTTGGCCCCACTTGAGATATGGGATCGTCTGCTAGTGATTTGGTATCACACGATGGGTTGGCCCCATCAATTGATTTGTGACTTCGGTCACCCGTGATTTGGTATCACAAACGTGTCTTTGGGACACCAGTGGTTTGGCACCACATAGACGGATATTGTGTCTTTGGGACACCAGTGTTTTGGTAACACATTGTGACTATATGTCACCAGTGGTTTGGCACCACCAGTGGTTTGGTACCACACGGGGTAGAAAAGGTGTATGGATGGCTAGGATCGAGTTGCATTAATTATGTTGCTATGATATGATGTGTGTTAGCATGTTGTTTTATCGGGAGCGGGATTTATGCACTGAGTCATTCGACTCACCCTCTCCTTTGACATTTCAGGTGACTCGCAGTCGTGGACATGGAGCCAGGATGGACTCGGGGTGCTCATGCCATGCTTAATAAAGTTATACTCAGACTCTATCATTTGGGTACTATGGTTTAATTACTTTTATTTGGGTTTTATTTTGGATTGTAAAAGGCCTTTAAATTATGTTTTATGATGTTTATGTTTTAAATAGATGTCAATATGCTTTAACAAAATAATTGGGTATGAATTTTACTAAAACTTGGGAAAACAACGTTTTCAAAACTATAACGCAATGTGTTTTAAACTATACCATCGGGTATCTCACTATGACTTTGCCTTAGAAACTCAAATGATTTTCAAATCAAACTTGATTTGATACCAAGTTAAAATGTCTCAAGTAACACTAAGAAACCACTTGAATAATGGAATGAACTAAACTCGTTTTTCACTACACACTTTGGGTAAGTTTTCAATATTTCTGGGTTTTCTAAATACACCATCTGATTTCAAACAAGTCTACTCGAGTTTTCTTCAAATACACTATGTTTTCATCCAGTTTTTAAACGGAAAATCCTAACCCCTCAAAAACGTTTCCCCCGTAACATACCAGATTCAGACATGGTGTTTTGTCCGGGTTTGGGGTGTTACAATTGTGGTATCAGAGCCAAGTTCAAAAGCTCGGCTGTGGGCCTGAGGCCCAAAAAGTTTTTAAGAGTTTATTTTAAGTGTTTTTATGGTTTGAAAGGCATGGCACCGAGTCTCCGGCACCAGTTCGCCCAGGTAAGTACCCCTTACTATTGCTTGTGGTTTGATGTACTATGATTGGATGATTAGCAATAGTAGGATTACTTTAGAGATTGAAACTGATAGGATTCTGTGAACTCGCGAGAACAAATCCTCTTTAATATTCATAGGATTTGCTTTAAAACAGTGGAATAAATACTGATGCATAAAACTCTTTAATCAGATACGTAGAAAATTTAGTCATGAGCGCTCGAGGCGGACGTGGCCGTAATACTCGTGGTAGAGGTAGGGGTAGGATGACAGTTTCTGAGCCCGTAGGATTTGGTCAGGGGTCAGAAAATGAGATACCGGTTCCGCCACCAGCTGAAGGTGGTGAGTTCCAAGATCAGACTGGAGACGATGCAGTGTCACAGGCGATGCTGCGAGTGTTGGAAAAGGGTAGCTGGAGTAGGCGGTGGTGCAAGAGTTAGGAAATCCGTGCCTGAGCGACTCCGGGCTAATGGGGCCGAATTCTTTCGAGGGGTATCTGGTGTTGCTCCCAGCACTGCTGAATATTGGCTGGAGGCAACTGAGCGGATCATGGATGATCTGGACTTGACTGCTGAAGGGAAGCTGAAGGGCATCGTATCGCTTCTCCGGGATGAGTCATATCAGTGGTGGCTCACGGTTCGGGACAGTGTGGCAGCAGAGGATCTGACATGGGATTACTTCAGGGCTGCATATCAAAAGAAGTACATCGGAGCTAGTTATATTGACTCCCAACGAAAGGCATTTTTGAGGCTTGTTCAGGGGAGTAAATCTGTTTCTGAGTACGAGGCTGAGTTCTTGAAGTTGAGTAGGTATGCCAGGGGTATTGTGGCTACGGAGCACGAGAGGTGTGTTCGTTTCGATGATGGTCTGCGAGACGAGCTGAGACTGCTGATTGCTCCTCAACAGGAGCGCGAGTTTGCTGTCTTAGTTGAGAAGGCTAAGGTAGCCGAGGGTGTTAAAGAGTCAGTGAGGCAGGGCATGGACAGAAATAGACATAAGAGGAGCTTTGGGTCTTCTGGGTCATCGAGTAATCAGCAGAAGAGGGCTAGACCGAGTGGGCCGAATCAGCCTGCTAGGTTTGTTGCTGCTAGGCAGGGACCGCCACAGTGTAATCAGTGTGGGAAATCTCATTGGGGTGGCTGCTGGACCGGCGGAAAAGGTTGCTTTGAGTGTGGTTCTCTGGATCATCGCGTGAGGGACTGTCCGCGTAGGTTGGCTAGGATTCAGTCTGAGAGTCAGGGCCGTAATCAGTTCAGGGGTAGTGGACCGCCACAGCAGAGGGGCCGTGGTAATGGCAGAGGTGGTAATGGTTCTGGTCGGGGCCGTGGAGCACCGGGCAGAGGTGCGGGTAGTTCTGATGCCAGACAGCCTGGATTAGTGTATGCTGCGAGGCGCCGAGAGGAGGGCGATGCACCGGACGTCATAACCGGTACGTTCTTGATCTTTGGTTCTCCTTATACTGCTATGATTGATGTGGGTTCGACGCACTCTTATGTTGCCAGTAGTATAGTAGAGACCATGGATTTAGACTCTGAGATATCTTCTAGGCAGATGACTGTAATTAGCCCTTTAGGTCACTCTGTAGTAGTAGATAAACTGTTTAGAGATGTACCCCTAGAACTCCAAGGGGTAGTGTTTGCTGCTGATCTGATGGAACTGCCGTTTGGGGAGTTCGATCTGATTCTTGGGATGGATTGGTTGGTCAAGTACCAGGCGAGATTGGATTGCGCGGCCAAGCGCATGGTTCTTAAGACGGTTGAGGGTGATGAGGTGGCTATGATAGGTAATAGGAAGGATTACTTATCAAATGTGGTATCTGCTCTGAAAGCAGAGAAGATGGTCAGGAAGGGCTGTGAAGCGTATGTAGTTCATGTGTATGCCTTGGAGGCTAAAGAGTCTGCTGTAGAGAAGGTTCGTACTGTTAAGGAATTTGCTGATGTGTTTCCTGAGGAGCTTCCAGGTTTGCCGCCAGATCGTGAGGTAGAGTTCGGGATAGATCTGTTACCCGGGACTGCGCCAGTGTCTATCGCTCCGTATAGGATGGCGCCAAAAGAATTGGTGGAGCTTAAGGCTCAGATCTAGGAGTTATTGGATCGAGGTTTTATCAGGCCGAGTGTTTCGCCGTGGGGTGCGCCGGTACTCTTTGTTAAGAAGAAAGATGGTACGATGCGGATGTGTATAGACTACCGCCAGTTGAATAAGCTGACGATTAAGAACAAATATCCGTTGCCACGGATAGATGACTTGTTTGATCAGCTAAAAGGTGCAGCGGTATTCTCTAAGATCGACTTGAGGTCTGGGTATCACCAGTTAAAGGTTAAGGAGGCTGATATCCATAAAACAGCGTTTCAGACTCGGTATGGGCACTACGAATTTCTGGTAATGCCGTTCGGGTTGACTAACGCACCGGCAGCATTTATGGATATGATGAATAGGGTATTTCAGCAGTATCTGGACCAGTTCGTCGTGGTTTTCATAGACGACATCTTAGTGTATTCGAGGACAGAAGAGGAGCATGATGCGCATTTGAGAGTTGTGCTGCAGATTTTGAGGGAAAAGCAGCTTTATGCTAAGTTCAGTAAGTGCGAGTTCTGGCTTAGAGAAGTGACTTTCTTGGGTCATGTAGTGTCAGCTGAGGGGATTAGGGTAGATCCTCGTAAGATTGAGGCAGTTTTGGATTGGAAGCCGCCTAAGTCAGTGGCGGAGATTCGGAGTTTTCTGGGTTTGGCCGGATACTACCGAAGGTTTGTTGAGGGTTTCTCGTTGATAGCAGCGCCCATGACTAAGTTGTTAAGGAAAGAAGTTCCGTTTGTATGGACTGAGAAACAGCAGGGAAGCTTCGATAAGTTAAAGAAGATTTTGACTGAGGCTCCGGTTTTGATTCAACCTGAGGCTGGTAAGGAATTCACAATCTACTGCGACGCATCACATACGGGTTTAGGTTGTGTGCTGATGCAGGAAGGTAAGGTTGTGGCTTACGCTTCTCGACAGCTGAGGCCACATGAGGTCAACTATCCGACGCACGATTTGGAGCTAGCGGCTGTAGTCTTCGCCTTAAAGATCTGGAGGCACTACTTGTATGGAGAGAGATCGATAGTCTACACGGATCATAAGAGTCTGAAGTATCTACTGACTCAGAAGGATTTGAATTTGAGGCAGCTCAGATGGGTTGAGTTGCTGAAAGATTACGACTGTTCGATTGAGTATCATCCGGGCAAGGCTAATGTGGTGGCAGACGCATTGAGCCGTAAGGTTGTTTCGGACTTAAGAGCGATGTTTGCCCACTTGAGTTTGTTTGACGACGGGAGTATTCTGGCAGAGTTGCAGGTTAAGCCTACTTGGGTTGAGCAGATCAGAGAGAAACAGTTAGAAGATGAGGTTCTGAGTGCGCGAAGGTTACAAGTGCAGGATGGTGGTTTGGAGGGTTACAGCTTGTCTAGTGATGAGGTTTTGTGTTTCCAAGGTAAGGCTTGTATGCCTAAAGATGTTGAGCTGAGGCAGAAGATTCTTCAGGACGCACATAGCAGTCCTTATGCTATGCATCCTGGAGGTAGTAAGATGTATAGGGATCTTAGAGAGCAGTTTTGGTGGCCTGGCTTGAAGAAAGAGGTGACAGAGTTTGTTGGGAAGTGTCTGACTTGTCAGCAGGTCAAGGCTGAGCATCAGTTGCCGTCAGGTTTGCTTCAGCCTGTGAAGATTCCTCAGTGGAAGTGGGAAAGGATAACCATGGATTTCGTTAGTGGGTTACCGCTTACGCTATGCAAGAAGGATTCAGTTTGGGTAGTGGTGGATCGTCTGACTAAATCAGCTCACTTTATTCCGGTGAGGGTTGACTACTCACTTCAGAAGCTAGCGAAGCTGTATGTGTCAGAGATAGTGAGGTTGCATGGCGTGCCAGTTTCGATAATCTCGGATAGGGATCCTAGATTTACGTCAAGGTTCTGGAAAGCGTTGCATCAGGCACTGGGTACTCGTTTGGATTTCAGCACGGCTTTTCACCCGCAGTCTGACGGTCAATCAGAAAGGGTTATTCAGATCTTAGAGGACATGCTGAGAGGTTGTGTTCTGGATTTCAGAGGTAGTTGGGAGGAGTTTCTACCATTAGCTGAGTTTGCCTACAACAACAGTTACCAAGCGAGCATCAAGATGGCACCGTATGAGGCGTTGTATGGTAGGAAGTGTCGCTCACTTGCGTGTTGGATGGAGTTAGGTGAATGTCAGTTGTTGGGACCCGAGTTGGTTGCTGAGACCGAAGACAAGGTTAAGTTGATTCAGGCTCGTTTGAAGGAAGCTTCGGACTGGCAAAAGTCTTATGCCGATCTTAAGCGGAGAGACATGGAGTTTGCTGTGGGGGATCAAGTTTTTCTGAAGGTCTCGCCGTGGAAGAAAGTGTTGAGGTTCGGAAGGAAAGGCAAGCTAAGTCCGAGGTTTATTGGGCCGTATAAGGTACTGAGGCGAGTTGGACCAGTAGCGTATCAGCTTGAGTTGCCAGTGGAGCTTAGCCAGATTCATGACGTTTTTCACGTTTTGATGCTTCGGAGGTATCGTTCAGATCCGTCACATGTGGTAGCAGTGGAAGAGATCGAGGTAAATCCAGATTTGACTATGGAAGAAGAACCTGTGCAGATTCTTGATCGGGATGTGAAGGTTCTGCGTAGAAAGTCTGTGCCTTTGGTTAAGGTACTTTGGCGGAATCATGGCGTAGAAGAAGCTACGTGGGAACCCGAGGATATGATGAGACAGCAATACCCGCAACTCTTCTGATCAGGTAATTTCGAGGTCGAAATTATTTTTAAGGGGGGTAGAACTGTAATATCCCGGGTTAGGGGCTATTTTGTTGTTGCATGATATTGCATGTGTTTTGTGTGCTGTGTTGCTATTTCTATGTTTGGGGGCTTGATTGTAGGCTAGGAGTGTGCCTGAGTAGGTAGGGAAAATTTTGGTTTTTGGGCTTAGGTGAGAGGAGCTGAAAGAGCTGGGGTTTAAGAAAATAATTTGTTGTTTTGTTGCACAAATGAAGAGCTGGCAAAGTGGCAAGGCATGTGCTACTTGGGAGCTAGGTGTGGCGTCATCTACATGGGGTGGAGGTCTGGTGTTCGAGCTGCGAAGATCTCACATTTTGGTTCCCATTTTGGACGGCATAGGAGGGAGGAGTTGGATGAAGTTCAAATTCCTCCTTGGACTTGGTCAAATGGTGACTTGGATGGTGGAGAGCAAATAGTGGAGTGTGACTTGGTAAACACATTTGAAATGTGTGGATGTGAGTGCATGGGGGGATTTGGCCGAATGTTGGGGAGTTGAGGGAGAAGGTGGCCGGTTTTGGGAAGTGGGGAGGTGTTGTGCCGAAATTCATTTTTGGAATTTGGTTGTTTCGGTCAAGGGTTAGTAAGCTAGTGTCTTCTCATTTTGACATTGGTAGCCGAATTCTCTAGTGTATTCTTTTTCGTTTTTCTTTCTTTGTAAACCGAAAATCAAAACCTCCCTAAGGCTTGCCGAATTTTTGTGTGGTTTTCTCAATATTCTTTGTTAAGCCGAATGTCCCTTGCATGTCTCTCTTCTTTTTCATTTGTGTAAATCGAAACTAGCCATCATTTTCTTCTCATATTTCTTTTATTTCTACAACTCTTGTGCCGAATTTGCATTTCTCTCTTAGTCAAAACTTTTGTTCCTTTTTTTTTCTTTAAGCATAGGCCGAATATCACCCTCTTCCTTCCATCTCTTTTTGGTGTTTTCCTTCCTTGGGGTTAGACCGAATCTTTCCTTTCTCCCTTCTAAACTTCCATTACCGATTTCTTTCTCCTCTTGAACCACATCTTCTCTGTTTCTACTTCCAAAACTCTAGCCGTTTTTCCTCTTTCTTTTGGGTGGTTGAAGCCGAATTTCCCTTTTCTCCTAGGGGTTCTTGTGGCCGAATTCTTGGTGGTTGATGTTGGGGTAAGTGGTTGGCCGAATGGCCATCTCTCTCTTCTCGAGGTATTATATTGATTGCGGTTTGTTCAAAGCCTATGATGGTGGTAGATTGAAATGAGTTAATCATTTGTTTAACCTTTTTCATATAGGGTCTTTGGATATTGAAGTAACCAAGAGGAATTTCTACTCTATTAATCGATTGGTAAGTAGTGGTGGTGGTAAGTGTTTGGTAATGGCATTGATCGGTCAATCTTTTGGTTTCGATTAAGTCAAGATTATTAAAGTTTAACGGTTCTCTTTTAGGGGTTGGCCGACTGTTGGAAGGAAGATCATTGCTTGATTCGAGATTTGGTAGGAAACCAAATCAGGTATAAAGGTAAGGGTTCGATATTAACCCCTTTGGTTAATTGATGATGGCCGAATGTTGTAGATGCCTAACCCCTATGTTTTGGCCGATTGTAGGAGCTAGTAATCGAGGGACTTAGATCGTTTCGTTGGGATTTTAGACTCGTATTTACCAGGTGTGTAAACTAACACACTTCTGTTTAGTAATGTGATTGATAACCTTGTCGTAATTAGTGAAACAGTGAGGATTAATGTGATACCCTGTTGGGTATGATCTTGGACTCGGGTAAGTCAGTATTATTATGAGCTTACTGATGATCTATATGGTACCATGACTATGGATGTATGTGATATGGGATAATGATGTTAAACATATTAGCATGATATGTATGACTTGTATGATATGCATGATCACATGAGTTGGTATGATGATGGGTGATATGAGTGGAGGGGGCAGTGATATTTTGTGCTGACGAGCACCAGTGTTTTGGTAACACACTTTGTGACTTTGGGTCACCAGAGGTTTGGCACCTCCAGAGGTTGGGCACCTCATTGCGACTCGTCCCTGTGGTTTGACACCACCGTGGGTTGGCCCCACTTGAGATATGGGATCGTCTGCTAGTGATTTGGTATCACACGATGGGTTGGCCCCATCACTCGATTATTGTGACTACGGTCACCAGTGGTTTGGTACCACATTTGTGTCTTTGGGACACCAGAGGTTGGGCACCTCATTGCGACTCGTCCCTGTGGTTTGACACCACCGTGGGTTGGCCCCACTTGAGATATGGGATCGTCTGCTAGTGATTTGGTATCACACGATGGGTTGGCCCCATCAATTGATTTGTGACTTCGGTCACCCGTGATTTGGTATCACAAACGTGTCTTTGGGACACCAGTGGTTTGGCACCACATAGACGGATATTGTGTCTTTGGGACACCAGTGTTTTGGTAACACATTGTGACTATATGTCACCAGTGGTTTGGCACCACCAGTGGTTTGGTACCACACGGGGTAGAAAAGGTGTATGGATGGCTAGGATCGGGTTGCATTAATTATGTTGCTATGATATGATGTGTGTTAGCATGTTGTTTTATCGGGAGCGGGATTTATGCGCTGAGTCATTCGACTCACCCTCTCCTTTGACATTTCAGGTGACTCGTAGTCGCGGACATGGAGCCGGGATGGACTCGGGGTGCTCATGCCATGCTTAATAAAGTTATACTCAGACTCTATCATTTGGGTACTATGGTTTAATTACTTTTATTTGGGTTTTATTTTGGATTGTAAAAGGCCTTTAAATTATGTTTTATGATGTTTATGTTTTAAATAGATGTCAATATGCTTTAACAAAATAATTGGGTATGAATTTTACTAAAACTTGGGAAAACAACGTTTTCAAAACTATAACGCAATGTGTTTTAAACTATACCATCGGGTATCTCACTATGACTTTGCCTTAGAAACTCAAATGATTTTCAAATCAAACTTGATTTGATACCAAGTTAAAATGTCTCAAGTAACACTAAGAAACCACTTGAATAATGGAATGAACTAAACTCGTTTTTCACTACACACTTTGGGTAAGTTTTCAAAATTTCTGGGTTTTCTAAATACACCATCTGATTTCAAACAAGTCTACTCGAGTTTTCTTCAAATACACTATGTTTTCATCCAGTTTTTAAACGGAAAATCCTAACCCCTCAAAAACGTTTCCCCCGTAACATACCAGATTCGGACGTGGTGTTTTATCCGGGTTTGGGGTGTTACAGTCTATGGGAAGAAGTATTAAAATTCAATTCACTGGTATCACCATCTACCCCCTCACCTTGGGTAAAACACAGTTCCAACGTGTCGTCGTGTATGATTTTCTGCAAAGAATCTTGAATAAAATCAATGGCATCAATAAAATAACAGTAATCATTTTGCTCTCTAGAATATCGCATAACATCATAAATTTGGAAAATAATTTCCTCATCGCCTACCCTTAGCACAAGTTTACCATTACCTACATCAATAACAGCTCTAGTAGTAGCTAAAAACGGGCGTCCCAAAATTAAAGGTACCTCAATGTTCTCATCCATGTCAAGCACAACAAAATCAACAGGGAATATAAATTTATCAACCTTTACCAAAATATCTTCAATAATTCCCCTAGGATATCTAATAGATCTGTCAGCTAATTGAATACTCATCCTAGTGGGTTTTGGTTCCCCAAGACCAAGCTGTTTAAACATTTTATAAGGCATTAAATTAATATTGGCACCTAAATCAGCTAGTGCTTTCTCAATGTTTAAACTACCAAATAAACAGGGAATAGTGAAACTTCCTGGATCTTTCAATTTGGTTGGTAGCTTATTTTTGAGGATGGCTGAACATTCTTCATTAAGTTCCACGGTTGATATCTCTTCAAACTTCCTTTTATTTGTCAGAAGCTCTTTTAGGAATTTTGCGTACATCGGCATCTGTGAAATAGCTTCAACAAAAGGTAAGTTAATATGTAATTGTTTAAAAAGTTCAAGAAATTTACCGTATTATGCGTCTAAGCGATTTTTCTTCAACTTTGTCAGATATGGGATTGGCAGCTTATATTCTTCACGTACCGGTGTTACATCATCGATTTCTTCACTTTTTTCCTTATTAGTTTCTTGTCGCATCTTCTTTTCTGTTTCAACTAATACCTTCCCATTTCTTAATGTTACTGCCTTCACTTGCTCTTGAGGGTTAGGTTTGATATTATTAGGTAAATGACTTGGTTGCCTTTCACAAACTAACGTGGTCAACCGTCCTAATTGATTTTTAAGGCCTTGAATTAATGTTTGCTGATTATTCAACATTGTTTCGGTATTTTGAAAATGAGTTTCTGATGCTAAAATAAACTTTGCTAGCATATCCTCAAGGTTCGGCTTCTTTTCTTGTAAGTAGGGTTGCTGTTGAAAGCCTGGGAGGTGTTGTTGTCTCTGATTTCCTTGGTTACCCCATGAGAAGTTGGGGTGGTTCCTCCAACCTGGATTATAAGTATTACTATACGGGTTATTTTTAGGTCTAGAATTATTACCCATATAGTGAACTTGTTCGTTTTCAGCGCTCGGGTTGTAAGGTGGGTATTCTTTATTGCTCATCCCTCCTCTATTCATTTCGCATTGCATTACTAGATGTACCTGCAAAGAACTACACAAACCATCAATCTTTTTATTTAACCTCTCTACCTGATTTGATAGCATGGTTACTGCGTCGAGGATGAAAACACTGGCAGCTTTTGTTGGCCTTGTCCTCGTGACTTGCCACTGATAGTTATTCAGTGACATCTCTTCAATGAATTCGTAGGCAACCTCAGGTGTTTTGTTGTTCAGGGTTTCGCCGGAGGTTGAATCAATCAACTGCCTAGTTGAGGGGTTCACACCGTTGTAAAAGGTTTGAACTTGGAGCCACAAAGGTAACCCATGGTGAGGGCACCTTCTTAGTAAATCCTTGTATCTCTCCCATGCATCGTAGAGTGTCTCTAAATTTATTTGCACAAAAGAAGAGATAACATTCCTCAACTTGGCTGTTTTAGCCGGTGGAAAATATTTTAACATAAATTTTTTGGTCATTTGTTCCCATGTAGTGATTGATCCTCGTGGTAACCAATTCAACCACTGTCTAGCTTTGTTTCTTAACGAAAAGGGAAATAACCAAAGATGAATGGCATCATCAGAAACACCATTTATTTTGAAAGTATCGCAAATTTCCAGGAAATTTGCCAAGTGAATATTTGGATCCTCATCCTGCAAACCATCAAACTGAACAAATTGTTGAATCATTTGAATTGTGTTAGGTTTCAGTTCAAAATTATTTGCAGCGATAGCAGGTCTAATAATACTAGATTCAGTTCCTGTTAAATTAGGTTTAGCATAATCATACATAGTTCGACGAGCTTAATTTTCGGCCACCACCGGGGGTAGCGGATTATTATCAGCCATATCATCGGTAGTATTAATTTCGTCTTCTTTCTCTTCTTGTATGTATTATAGGCTTCTCCTTATTTCAATTCGGTTTCTGTGAACTGTGCTTTCAATTTCACTATCATAAAGTAGATGTCCTGACGGGTTTCTTCTAGTCATAAACTAGAATACCTGCGAGAAGCAAAGAAGAAAATTTAGAAACGTAAAAATAAAATTTAATTGCAAAAATAAAGAATGTCTAAAGTAATAAAAATCAAGTGTTCCTAATATCTTAGTCCCAGGCAACGGTGCCAAAAACTTGATCGTGTCCAAACTAACTATGACAACGAATAAGGCAAGCGCACCTATCGTTTGGTAGTATAGCTATGGCAAGACCGGAAATACCGTATCCTCAAGGACCAAGAGTACTAGTAATTACTATCTTTCTATTATTTAGCCTAGGAATTAAGAGAATTGTTGTTTAATCTAAAACTAACTAATTACTAAGCTAAGGATGCTAAGACGCAGAGAATGAATTGGTGAAATACTTTTGGGAAAACCAATTGATTAAGACAATACCCGAGGAAGAATCCACCTAGACTTCACTTGTTATCTAACTCTGAACCAGACGATTTATTCACATGACTTGATCCGTAGGATTCCCTAATTTATATTAATACCTCTCTCGAGGCTACTAACGTCTAACCCTAGGTTGATTAATTGAAATCTCTTTCTAATTAAAACCCCTAGAGTTTCATTAACTCGATCTATAGACTCCCATATTAGGTTTGACCCTAATCCGGCATATTTTTGTCGTCCTATCTCTAGGAGTGCGATCAACTCCGTTTAATTATGCTAGATTTACTCTTAAACAGAGACTTTTTCTCCACTGCCTAAGCACATCAATACTTGAATCAATATCTTGAAATATCAAAGCAAGAATTAAGAACACATAATTAAGAACAAATCAAGTATTTATCATATAGTTCAGAAAAAAAAAACACGATCCGTCTTAGGTTTCATCCCCCTCAGGTATTTGAGGGGTTTAGTTCATGTTTATAAAAGAATACATCTCAGAAGAAAATATAAAACAAAACATAAGAAAACCCTAAAACCCCCTGAAGGAAATTGAAAGGAAGATCTTCCGTCTTGAGTATGATTCCGGCTTCATGAGATGGATCAACTGGCTGTCTTCGAGTAAATCCCATAATTCAGCCCTCTCTAGCTTCGCTCCTCAGCCTCCACCTTTTAGGTCACACTTAGGGTGTTTATATAGGCTTTCAGAATGTCTTTCTTCGCCTCTAAGTAACCTAATCCGAATGGAATTAAAACGAGTCACGGCAGGGGCACGCCCATATGGCACGACAGTGTGAACCGAGCCCAGGCCATGTTCGGGTCTGCTAAAGTGGCAAGGCCATATGGTTATCTCCAGACCGTGTGGACTTCTTACTTTGGCCCATTTTCTCCGTTTTTGGCCCGTTTCTCGTTCTTTTCATCCTCCGATGCTCTCTTAAGTATAAAACATGAAATTAAAGGATTAGGAGCATTAAATTCCACAATTCAGGGGATAAATCATCCAAAAGTATGCTAAATGTGGGATTAAAATTTGTACATATTACGGTTTATCAATATCAGAGTTCGACATTTCTGACCATACAAAGCTTCATACGGTGCCATTTTAATGCTTGCTTGATAACTGTTATTGTAGGAAAATTCAACCAACGGAAGAAATTTCTCCCAGTTACCTTCGAACTCTAAAACACAACATCAGAGCATATCTTCGAGTACCTGAATTACTCACTTAGGCTGACCATCGGTTTGTGGATGATACGTTGTGCTGAAATGTAGACACCGGTACACCGTGCAGTCTAACAATCTCATAAACATACAATTCTGCTAATTTCTCAAGTGAGTAATCCCTACACACTGGAATGAAATGCGTGGGTTTCATCAACCAATCCACAATGACCCATACATTATCTTTCTTTCAAAGAGATAGAGGCAATCTTGATACAAAATCCATTGTAACATGTTCTCATTTCTACTTTGGAATCATCACAGGTTGTAATAGACCAAAAGATACCTGATGTTCAGCTTTAACTTGCTGACAGATCAAATAGCTCGAAATAAACTCTAAAATCTCTCATTTCATTCCTGGCCACCAGTACATCTGTTTCAAATCACCGTACATTTTATTGCTTCCAAGATGAATTGATAAGCTACTACTGTGAGCTTCTCGTAAAATCTTTAGAATAACATTAGAATTCTTTGAAATACATATTCTATTTTTGAAATACAAATTACTGTTTGAATCAACATGAAAATCTGAATCCGGTGTCGACTCAATTTGTTCCCGTTTTGTGATCAATTCAGCGTTACTTTTCTGAGAGTTACAAATCTGTTGCAAAAACATCAATCTAGCTTTTAATTCAGATATAATAAAACCATCATCAATCAACGTCAACTGAGTGTTCAAAGCTCGCAAAACAAACAAGGATTTTCTACCTAGGGCATCAACAATGACATTAGCTTTTCCCGGATAGTAATCAATGATCAAATCATAATCTTTTAACAATTCAAGCCATCTACGTTGTCTCAAATTCAAATCTTTCTGTGACATCAAATACTTCAGGCTTTTGTGATCTGTGTAGATATGACATTTTTCTCCATACAAATGGTGTTGCCAAATCTTTAAGACAAGAACAATAGATGCAAGCTCTAAATCATGAGCCAGGTAATTTTTATCATACGGTTTCAACTGTTGAGACGCATATGCCACTACTTTACCTTCTTGCATCAAAACACAACTCAAACCATTCAATGAAGCATTACTATAAATCATGAATTCCTTATCAGATTCTACCTGACCAACATAAGGGCTTCGGTCAACAACATTTTCAACTGATCAAAGTTTTGTTGACACTTATTAGATCATTCAAACTTGACATCTTTATAAAGCAGTTTCATCAATGGCGTAGCAATCATCAAAAATCCTTTAACAAATCTTTGATAATATCCGTCTAAACCTAGAAAATTCCTGACTTCTAAAACATTTCTCGGAGGCTTTCGGTCAACTATAGCTGATATTTTACTTGGGTCAACTATAATACCGTCTGTCAATACTACATGTCCCAAAAATCCAACTTCTCGGAGCCAGAACTCACATTTGCTAAACTTAGCAAACAGCTGTTTCTCATGCAATGTTTGTAAAAGTATTCTCAAATGCTGGGCATGATCTGTTTAACATCGAGAATAAATCAATATATCATCAATGAACACAGCAACAAATCTATCTAGATATGGCCTAAATATTCTGTTTTGAAAGCAGGTGCATTGGTCAGATGCATTGATCAAACCAAATGGCATAACAAGAAATTCATAGTGTCCGTACCTAGTTCTGAAAGCAGTTTTTGGCACATCTGAGTCTTTATCCTATAACTGATAATATCCAGAACAGAGATCAATCTTTGAAAATACCATCTCACCTTTCAGCTGATCAAACAAATCATCGATACATGGCAAGGGATATTTGTTCTTGATCGTGACTTTATTAAGCTGACTATAATCGATGCACATCTACATTTTCCCGTCTTTTTTCTTAACAAACAAAACAGGAGCATCCTAAGGAGAAAATTTGAGCCGAACAAAGCCTCTATTTGTCAACTCTTACAACTGTGCTTTCAACTCTTTCAATTCTGTAGGTGTCTGTAACAGCCCGTTTTCAGTGAAATCAGAATAATGGTTTCGGGACCACAAATCTGATGTTGAAAATTTTATTTTATTATTTTAATGCCTGCAGCGTGATAGTAGCATCATATAAAAATTTCATTAAGAAATTTAACCGTTTGTATGCTTAATTTGGTATTTAATAGCTAAAGGTATTTAATAGCTATAGAACATTAAAGTATGAGTCCTTATGTTGTAAATAGACCATTAAAATTTGTAGTGGACAAATTTGGACATCATTAATAGGATTGAGTAAGGTTATATAAGTAATTTAATAATTAAATAAACAAAATAAGTAAAATAAAGCCAAATTACCTTGTCCATCTTCTTGTAGCCAAATTTCTAAGGAAAGAAATCACCGTTGTTGAACATTCAAAATCTGGCCAACATTCTCTAGTGCATGTAAGTGCATTTATGTTTGGTTTTTAATGATTTCTATGTTTTTAGAGTCGTCGTAACTTAATCTAGCTAGCCTAAGGACTAATTTGCAAAATTGTTAAAATTCTAGGGTTTTATCATGAATGTATGTCAATTTGTTTTTATGCTTGATGGATGAAAATCAAAGTTTGGTAATAGTTGAACAACTATTGTAAATGAAATTTTGATGAATTTGTCAATTAGGGATAAAATTGAAAAATAGAAAATTATTCATGGTAAAATTGTGAAATAAATAAAGTATAGGGCTTGCTAAGGGTCTAGGTGATATTCGGCCATTTTATGTATTGCGGGAATTTCCATTTTTATGATAAAGGGACTAAATTGTAGTGAATTCAAAATTACAGGGTCAAAAGCATAATTTTTCCAAAATATGATTTTTGGATTAAATTGAATAGAATGATGTTTGAATGAGTTAAATTTGATTATATAGATCAAGAAAAAACAACGTACATATTTAGATCAGGGAAAATATCGATCGTATTTCTCTGTTCGTGTTTGAGGTAAGTTTGTTAATTTAAATAGCACTGGATTATGTACGATTTAAATGCTTTAATGTTATATATATTGATATTATGACTCTTCGAAAATATCCAATGAAGTTTCGGCGACTTTCGGATCCCGTTTGAACCTTAGGAATATATAGGATACAAATGACATATCATTAGGGATTACCGTGTTTTGGGTGCTGGTGTTGTACGTCCTACTAGTGGCTGAGTTTCTGACATGTGTTGTGGTTACTTGACAGCTTGTGTGAGTAGCACTGTGTAGCTACATCTTGACTAATAGCTTATGTGAGTAGATCCATTTATGGCTTGAGAGAGAGAGCATGTTTATGATATATGAGATAGTAGTGCTTTTGACCACATGTTGGCACATAGTGTACGAGATTCCCGCATATCCGATATTATTCTAGTGGTTCAACGGGTATACAAAAAGGAAGGAGTAGTATATGATTTGATTCATAATTTCATGTAAGCATGAGAAAGGTATGAGATGATAGTGATTAAAGATTTCTTGTATGTTCATAATAGTATGAATGTTTGAATGGGAAGTATATGGAAGCCATTTGTTGTGTAATGAATTTGACTAAGTTTTGTGCTAATCACTAATGTGAATTGTTGTTGGCGCTTGGGCTTTTGCCAAGCTACGTTGCATATGTTCATAAATTGCCTTTAATCTTTTACAATGAAATGGTAAGCATTGTTTATTATTTACAAACTTACTAAGAATTTTATGCTTACTTTGTGTGTTTTCTCTAATGTTTATAGATAATCGGAAGCTCGTTTAGGTTGGAAGCTTGTCGGTGATCCATCACACTAACCATTGACTAAATCGGTAGATTTTGATGATTTTGAGTCATGGTTATAATGGCATGTATAGGTGTTTCATTTGATGAAATTTAGCCATTATGTTGGCATGTATATATGACATTATGGTTGATGATCTAGTTTGTAACACCCCTAACCCATATCCGTCCCTGGAACAAGGTCACAAAGCATTACCGGGTTTACATAACATTCTCATGCAATTTGTATTAAACATACTATTCATACTGCAAAATTTTCTTATTGTCCCTTGAATGGGCCCTCGAGGCCCACACCGAGTATTAAAATCGAATCGGGACTTAATCAGAATCTCTTAGAATTTTTTGTAAAATTATAATATTTTTCTAAGGTACAGGGCCCACACGCCCGTGTGGTCTAAGGGACACGCCCGTGAGACCCTGGGACACGCCCGTGCTACAGGCCATGTCCGATTTAGGGTGCTCTCTGACTTGCGCCACACGGCCATGCCACATGCCCATGTGCTAGGACGTGTGGTAATTTAATTTAATTCGAATTAGGTGCAGGTTTCACACGGTCAAGACACACACCCATGTTCTAGGCCGTGTGGCACACACGGCTGAGACACACGCCCGTGTCTCTGCCCGTGTGCTCAATTCTGAGCATTCTTTTTCTCAAAATTTAGGTGCATGGGACACACGGCCTGACTACATGCCCGTGTTACCAGACCGTGTGTCACACACGGTCTAGACACACGGCCGTGTGTCTGCCCGTGTGGACAAAATAAAGCCATTTCTAGCCTCATTTCTCACCCAAAATTTCACCCAAAATATGCACTTGAAACACACATCCAATACCAACCAATTCAAGCATTCAAAAATAAGCAATTCCATCATTCAACATGGCTTATCATTTCAAGCACAAGTGTTTATAAACTTACCTTTGTTTAACTTATGCAACAACAACATTAGACCACATATACTCAACATAACACATGTGTATTTATGTATCAAAATAATCAACTTAGTCATACCAAAATGAACCATTACTAGCCATTCCAATGGCAAGATTACAAAACATCATTTTCAAGCAACTATTGGCCAAGTTGTTCTATACATGCCATTATATCCAAAATGACTTCATTAAATATACCCAAAATGCTAGTTGATAGTGTGACGATGCTCCAATGATCTTCCAACCTTCACGAGCTTTTGAGCACTATAAAATAAGGGAAAAATAAATGGAGTAAGCATTACATGCTTAGTAAGTTCGTATAATGGAAACTAAACTTACCAATCCTGTTATTAAATTTAAGCATACAACATCACGTTTTCCATCCATTAGCAAAATTTCCTAAGCACATGCCTTCAATCAAACATGTTAGTCACAACACTTACAACATGTCAAGTAAAAATAGATGAGCTCATCATGCAATGTTCTTTCAAGTCATTATTATTACATTTCAAGATTTTCATGCCAAGTCAAGGGATACATGTCCATTGAATCATTGAATTCCGATGGATGCTCAAGTAATACACTCGGAGTGTACGATTTCGAAATCCGTCAATTTCTTATTCAAGGGTACCCCTTAGGGCATTTAACCAAGGAACACACTCTCGAGCCACAAATCGTGTAACAGGATTACCAGTCCAGGCTAAATCATTTATATAACATAAGCTCGGAGGAGCTCGATTAGGATTACCAGTCCAGCCTAAACCCTAATCTTAATGCATACTCGATAGGTATTATACCAGGATTAGCCATTCGGGTTAAATCCTTTATATAACAAGATCAATGGGATTACTCGCCCGAGCTAAATCCCATCCGCAACAAATGCAGGACCATATTAATTTCAGGAAAGCACATATAATCATCGGAATTCAACATTCAATCGGGACTAACCCCTTTATTACCATTTCAAGCATGTAGCAAGTCTTCCATCAAAGCATACAAGTAAAACACATTTACACAAATCACATTACATACAAACACAACATTCAAATAACATAATTACATGTCCGATTAAGTTACACGAACTTACCTCGACACTTGTTCGCATTAGTAATCTACTAATCTGAAATCTTTCCTTTTCCTCGATCTAGCCTCAAGTTTGTGTTTTCCGGATCTATATAAATAGCTTTAATCATCAATTTATCATTTTTCATACTAATAGGGACTCAATTTATGTCCTAGGAAAAATTACCATTTTTCCCCTAACTTTTACACAAATTCCTATTTCATCCCTAGGCCCAGAAAATGAAACTTGTGCAAATTACTCCCTATTCCAAGCCTAACCAAAACCCCATTACAAAATTTACAGCACATGTATACATAAAATTTCATAATTTTTCCTTCAATTTCACAAGTTTACATTTTAGTCCTTAAATCGAGTTTTCATCAAAAATCACTTTGTAAAAGTTGTTTATCTATCAACAATATTCATTTTCTACTATAAATTTTTAATTTCCAGCATATACATCCTTAACCCATTTTCCAAACTTTGATAACTTTTCAAATTAATCCCCTAAATAGAGAGATTAACCTATCCTGATTTCAAAAATATCAAAATTACTAAAAATATGACAAAGGAACTTACCTAATTAGGCCTTGAAAGCTTCTTTTCTCTCTCTTAGGGTTTTCATGTGTTTTTAGGTTGAAGATGAAATAATATAAGATGATATCTTTTATCATCTTTTTAATTAATTAAGTTTTTGCTATTTCCAAGGGACCTTTTTCTATAATTCCTTAGATGAGTCACCATGAAAAATCTACATACTTTTTCGTCCTCGAAAATCTTACCAGTAAAAAGATTTGGGTATTGCTTCCTCATAGTTTCCTTCGGCTCCCAAATAGCCTATTCTATACCGTGCCGTTGCCAAGGAACTTTTACCAAAGCTATCTTTTTATTTCTTAACTCCTTTGTTTCCGAAGCTAAGATTTTGATTGGTTCCTCACCATATGTCATATCAGGTTGAATCTCTACCTCTGTTGTAACACCCTGGTTTTAGGGGTTGGATTTCTGGTGCTTAGCTCGGGTGTTGGCACACTTCAGTGTGTGTTTGGGTAAGTTTTAGGGGTCCTGAGAACCCTAGGTGGTGGTAGGTTGCCTTAGAAAATTTTTAGTTTTAGGGGCTAAAAAGGAGAACTTGGATAGAGGGGGTCTTAAGAGAATTTTTGGTGGAAATATGGCACAAAGGTAGGCTTGGCAAAGTGGTAGGAAGGCGCCACTTTAGAGCTTGGAAGGTGACGCCATTTGCAGGAGGAAGGGTCTCATGTTCGATTCACGGAAGCAGCAGATGGGCATTGTTTTTGCGTCATCTTGGTGGGGTGGATGGACGGTTTGAAAGGCTTAAAAGGTGGAGAAGACTTGGTCATCTTTTTTTTGAATTTGGCTAGTTAGGTTTGACTTTTTCAAAGCTTTTTGAATGGGTGGAAGGGAGGTATTTTAGGAGAATTTTGAGGATTATTTTTGGGGGGTTGGAGCTTGGCCTTTTAGTATAAATAGGGGGGAAGTGCTCATTATTCATTCACCATTTGCCTTCTCTCCCTTGCCGAATTTTGTTCCCCATTTCCTTGGTTGCCGAAACCTTTTCTCCAAAGCTTGTTGTTCTTCTTCTCTCACATTTTTTTTCCAAGTGGCCGAACCCTTCACTCTCCCTATTTCCCTTCCTTTTCACTTCAAAACTGAAAGTACACCCCACACCTTTCTTTCTCCTCTCTTTGGATGAAACCAATGTTCCCTACCCCTTGATTTAATTAATAGCCGAATCTACATCCATCACCCCTTTGCCGAATTTCTTTCTCTCAACTTGATAGCACTTGGGCCGAATGTTAACTTAGATCTTTTTGGGTTCCGTGACTGAGATACTCTGGGGTTTTAGTGGTTGGCCAAGCCTCCGTTTGTAGCAGTCAGTTTGATCAAGTGGTGGTAAGGATATTTATTAAGGTTAAATGCTTAAGTGGTGTTTTGGGGGTTAACCTGTTTACCTGATTAAGTTTTGTTATGGAGGCTACAACCAGTCAGAGTGGGCAAGGGAAGGTCTCTATTCTGAAGTTCAAGAAAAGAGCGGTTTCAGCAGTTCGGGATTGGCCACCGGGGTGTGGGCCAGCGGCAGGAGATAGCTATAGGCAGATAGCGGTAGTCTCGCTAGTCGATAGCGTCGGGATCGAGGGTTTAGAGCTCCGGGTTTTAAGGTGTGTAGTTAAACCATTGTTTCCGGGATTTGAATATATCTGCTTATGTTGTATAATGCTAATAAGTACAATTAAATGTGAAAATGGTACCCTTAAGGAGTATAGCGATGATTAGGTTAGTATCGGACCTGTTGCAATGTGATTATTTATTTATGAGTATGTTTATGGATATTAATAAGCATGTGCATGCATTACCACGATTATATTTTATGTGGCATGAGCATGGGTGGGTTATGAAAAGAAGGTACGGGTGTACTTCGAGTACGTGGTTGATGTCAGCTTTGTGCTACATCGTGGATTGGCGCTGACTGAGGTCGCGTTGTGGATCTTTGCGATTTAGTTCGCGTGGTTACCTTGATTGATATCGGCTTATGCCATATCGTGGCTTGATGGATTGCTGTGTGCTCCATCGTGGTTTGATGTTAGCTATATGCTACATCGTGGATGGCATTGGTTGCCTTTTTGGAGGGAAAAGGAGAGGGTGACTCGATAGTCCTCTGGTGTGTGGTAGGCTGGATCAGGGGGTGTGTAGCGGATGGACCCTAGGTTTGGGCATTATTTTGTTTATGGAATAATATGGAAATGGGCCAAGCCCAATATGACATGTGGATAGGTATGTTTTGGGAACATACATGGAAATGGGCCAAGCCCAGTTGATATGTGGTTTATTGAGGAATGGGCCTAGCCCAGTAATTGTTATAATTTGAAGGTGGGCCAAGCCCAGATTGTGGTAATGTCTAATAATTATACTTGCATGTTGTATTTGATAATTGGGATGTTATGTGGTTAGCATGTGGGTGGATTTCGATGGTTTGGTTACACACTGAGTCTGTATGACTCACCCAACTTTTTAAGCATCGCAGGTGACATGTCGATCGGACCGGGTTGGAGTGGACACATGGTGGCCCATGCAGAAGAAGAGATTAAATGTTTTAGGCTTACTTTAAGTATTTGGGTTTAAATAGAATATGTAATAAAGGCCTTTTGACTCTTATTTATTTTTGTTATTATTTTATTAGTATTTATTATGATTTGAAGAATTTGAAACACTTTGTGAAGATGATTATATTTTTCCAACCTACTTATTCAATTTGGCTTGTATATACTAAACTTTTAGTGTGAGTATATTTTAATAACAAAGTTTTAATCATAAGTTTAAATAAACATGGATTTTTCAAAAGTTAGCAAGTTTTAAATTTTTCTAAGTTAAATAGATTTTCCACCGACTTTTCCGCACTAACATAACCAGATTCGGTCGTAGTGAATGGGCCGGGTTTGGGGATGTTACAGTTTGGTATCAGAGCCAAGTTCAAAACTCGGCTTTGAGGGTTTTTGGGCCCGAAACAGTTTTCAAAATGGACTTTTTGAAAAAAATGGGCTTTTATAAAAAGGTTTTCAGGATATTTTGGCATGGCACCTGTACCTCCGACCCGAAGTCCACCAGGTAAGTACTTCGAACTTTGGAAGTGATTTGTTATTATGAACTGTTATGGGCTTAGTTGGGCTCGTAGTTTAGAATATTAAGGCTATTGGACCCTAGGATTAGTCTACTCAAACACTTGCATAAAACTTAAAACTCTTAAACAAACCTGTGAAGTAAGTCGCCGAGTTAAGGTGTGGTAACCACTGTACGCATGTCTAGGAGTGGCATTCAGTAAGAGCTTGGTATTTAAGCAGTCCTAGCGACTCACCTCCTCTTTACTCGAATCCTACCTGGTGCGTAGCTACGGTTCACCTTAACCAAGAGGACTTGTTCACAGGCTGAACTAATTGTTAAAACCCGAAAGGGAATTAGCCTTGCTGTTTTCTAAATTCCCTGTTTTTAAATTTTCAAATTTACCCCTCTGGTTTGTGAAACCTTAAATCTGATTTTGAAGGACGTTTTTCTTTCGATTTACAAAATTACCAAAATGCCCTTAGTGGCAAAATTACCAAAACGCCCCTGTATTGCAAAATTACTGTACTACCCTCAAATTTTGATAAAATTCTCTTTACCTTGCAAAATACTAAAATCCGAGTTTTCAAAATATTAGGATACTCTGACTTGTGGAAATTTACGAAAATACCCCTGGTTGACAAAATTATCGAAATGCCCTTGGTTTCTAAATTTTCAAATTTCTCTCAACTTCTACTGAAATATTCCTACTTTACTAAATATCAGAAAATTCTATTTTGTAAAATGTTGTGATATCTCAATTTTGAGAATTTACGAAAATGCCCATGATTTCCAAAATTACGAATTCTGAAATTTTTGCAACACACTTCGTTTGAGAAACAAAAGTTTTAAGATGACTCTTGAGATTTGCAAATTTTGAAAAATCTCTAAGTGGGAAAAACTATTTTCAAAATTGACCCTGAGTTATTACCGAAATATCTCTTTAGGAAAAATGACAAAATTACCCCTGGGTAGGAAAAGGAAACTTGATTGCTCGAAAGAACTACTCTCGGAACCTTCATTGCATAAAATTGCTCGTGGATAAAACAGTGAAATAATAATTTCTAATCCATAAAACTTTCTAAACAGATTAAATCGAAGCGCTAGAGATGAGTTCTAGGGGACGCGGTAGAGGTAGAATGACAGCTTCGGAACCAGTAGGATCTGGCTATGGGTCTGAAAGCGAAGTGCCGCCAGCGGTGGATGTAGAGGAACAAGATCCGATAAGTGAAGAGGACGCAGTGTCACAGGCTATGTTACGCGTGCTTCAGCAAGTGGCAAGAGCTAGTAGGGGAAATGGAGCTCGGAAGTCAGTGTCCGAGAGACTTAGGTCGAACGGGGCTGAAGTTTTTAGAGGAGTGTCGGGAACGGCTCCGAACGTAGCGGAGTATTGGCTAGAAGGAGTCGAGAGAATTATGGACGACTTGGATTGTGCCCCAGAGGAAAAGTTGAAAGGTGCTGTTTCGCTACTTCGGGACGAGGCTTATCGATGGTGGCTCACTGTCAAACAAGGTGTACCGGCAGATCGATTGGATTGGGATTACTTTAAGGAAAAGTTTGAAGGAAAATACGTTGGAGCAAGCTACTTAGATGCGCAAAGGAAGTCGTTTCTAAATCTGGTGCAAGGAAATAAGTCGATAGCGGAATACGAAGCAGAATTTGTACGGCTAAGTCAGTATGCTAAGGGAATTGTGGCCACTGACTATGAGAGGTGCGTCCGGTTTGAAGACGGATTGCGAGATGAACTTCGAGTGCTGATCGCTCCGCAGAGGGAAAGAGATTTCGCGGTGCTAGTGGAGAAAGCTCGTATAGCCGAAGAAGTTAAGAGGACGGTAAGGGAAAACCGAGGAAAGAATAGGAACGAGAATAAGAGAAGTGTTGGATGGTCAGCATCGTTTGGAGATGCTCAGAAAAGACCAAGAGTTGGGAATACGGTACATACACCCGTGCCAGTTGCTGAGAATCGGAATTGTCTCTGTGCTCGATGTGGAAGACCTCACACAGGAAAGTGTTGGGGGAATAGTAAAACATGCTTTCGGTGCGGATCTAAGGCACATCTGGTTAAGAACTGTCCTCGATCAACGAGGGGTCATGGTTCAAGCCATGGAGGGAATGGTTCCAGTCAGAATCAACCAAGGAGGTGATATCGGGTAAGCTCCTCTGCTTTGGTGCATGCTTTAATTGCTTTGCTTGCTCGTGGGAATAGCTCTTTTCTGAGTTGCTTTGAATTTTGAGTACGAACTTAGAGACTATGATTGGGAAGTATGTTAGCTCTTTAAGATCAGAGTGCGCAGCCATAGCGTAGCAGGAGGAATTGGACTGTTAGTTTAGACAAGTAATTTCGAGGACGAAATTATTTTAAGGAGGGTAGAATTGTAACACCCTGGTTTTAGGGGTTGGATTTCTGGTGCTTAGCTCGGGTGTTGGCACACTTCAGTGTGTGTTTGGGTAAGTTTTAGGGGTCCTGAGAACCCTAGGTGGTGGTAGGTTGCCTTAGAAAATTTTTAGTTTTAGGGGCTAAAAAGGAGAACTTGGATAGAGGGGGTCTTAAGAGAATTTTTGGTGGAAATATGGCACAAAGGTAGGCTTGGCAAAGTGGTAGGAAGGCGCCACTTTAGAGCTTGGAAGGTGACGCCATTTGCAGGAGGAAGGGTCTCATGTTCGATTCGCGGAAGCAGCAGATGGGCATTGTTTTTGCGTCATCTTGGTGGGGTGGATGGACGGTTTGAAAGGCTTAAAAGGTGGAGAAGACTTGGTCATCTTTTTTTTGAATTTGGCTAGTTAGGTTTGACTTTTTCAAAGCTTTTTGAATGGGTGGAAGGGAGGTATTTTAGGAGAATTTTGAGGATTATTTTTGGGGGGTTGGAGCTTGGCCTTTTAGTATAAATAGGGGGGGAAGTGCTCATTATTCATTCACCATTTGCCTTCTCTCCCTTGCCGAATTTTGTTCCCCATTTCCTTGGTTGCCGAAACCTTTTCTCCAAAGCTTGTTGTTCTTCTTCTCTCACATTTTTTTTTCCAAGTGGCCGAACCCTTCACTCTCCCTATTTCCCTTCCTTTTCACTTCAAAACCGAAAGTACACCCCACACCTTTCTTTCTCCTCTCTTTGGCTGAAACCAATGTTCCCTACCCCTTGATTTAATTAATAGCCGAATCTACATCCATCACCCCTTTGCCGAATTTCTTTCTCTCAACTTGATAGCACTTGGGCCGAATGTTAACTTAGATCTTTTCGGGTTCCGTGACTGAGATACTCTGGGGTTTTAGTGGTTGGCCAAGCCTCCGTTTGTAGCAGTCAGTTTGATCAAGTGGTGGTAAGGATATTTATTAAGGTTAAATGCTTAAGTGGTGTTTTGGGGGTTAACCTGTTTACCTGATTAAGTTTTGTTATGGAGGCTACAACCAGTCAGAGTGGGCAAGGGAAGGTCTCTATTCCGAAGTTCAAGAAAAGAGCAGTTTCAGCAGTTCGGGATTGGCCACCGGGGTGTGGGCCAGCGGCAGGAGATAGCTATAGGCAGATAGCGGTAGTCTCGCTAGTCGATAGCGTCGGGATCGAGGGTTTAGAGCTCCGGGTTTTAAGGTGTGTAGTTAAACCATTGTTTCCGGGATTTGAATATATCTGCTTATGTTGTATGATGCTAATAAGTACAATTAAATGTGAAAATGGTACCCTTAAGGAGTATAGCGATGATCAGGTTAGTATCGGACCTGTTGCAATGTGATTATTTGTTTATGAGTATGTTTATGGATATTAATAAGCATGTGCATGCATTACCACGATTATATTTTATGTGGCATGAGCATGGGTGGGTTATGAAAAGAAGGTACGGGTGTACTTCGAGTACGTGGTTGATGTCAGCTTTGTGCTACATCGTGGATTGGCGCTGACTGAGGTCGCGTTGTGGATCTTTGCGATTTAGTTCGCGTGGTTACCTTGATTGATATCAGCTTATGCCATATCGTGGCTTGATGGATTGCTGTGTGCTCCATCGTGGTTTGATGTTAGCTATATGCTACATCATGGATGGCATTGGTTGCCTTTTTGGAGGGAAAAGGAGAGGGTGACTCGATAGTCCCCTGGTGTGTGGTAGGCTGGATCAGGGGGTGTGTAGCGGATGGACCCTAGGTTTGGGCATTATTTTTTTTATGGAATAATATGGAAATGGGCCAAGCCCAATATGACATGTGGATAGGTATGTTTTGGGAACATACATGGAAATGGGCCAAGCCCAGTTGATATGTGGTTTATTGAGGAATGGGCCTAGCCCAGTAATTGTTATAATTTGAAGGTGGGCCAAGCCCAGATTGTGGTAATGTCTAATAATTATACTTGCATGTTGCATTTGATAATTGGGATGTTATGTGGTTAGCATGTGGGTGGATTTCGATGGTTTGGTTACACACTGAGTCTGTATGACTCACCCAACTTTTTATGGATCGCAGGTGACATGTCGATCGGACCGGGTTGGAGTGGACACATGGTGGCCCATGCAGAAGAAGAGATTAAATGTTTTAGGCTTACTTTAAGTATTTGGGTTTAAATAGAATATGTAATAAAGGCCTTTTGACTCTTATTTATTTTTGTTATTATTTTATTAGTATTTATTATGATTTGAAGAATTTGAAACACTTTGTGAAGATGATTATATTTTTCCAACCTACTTATTCAATTTGGCTTGTATATACTAAACTTTTAGTATGAGTATATTTTAATAACAAAGTTTTAATCATAAGTTTAAATAAACATGGATTTTTCAAAAGTTAGCAAGTTTTAAATTTTTCTAAGTTAAATAGATTTTCCACCGACTTTTTCGCACTAACATAACCAGATTCGGTCGTAGTGAATGGGCCGGGTTTGGGGATGTTACATCTGTCAGAAAGATAATATGTGAAGGGTCGGATTGATACCACCGTAGCATAGACACATTAAAAACATTATGAATTCAATCAAGCTCTGGTGGTAAAGCTAACTGATATGCAACCGGTCCAATTCTTTCTGTAATCTCATATGGTCCAATGAACCGTGGACTCAATTTCCCTTTACGACCAAACCAGAGTACTTTCTTCAAAGGTGACACTTTCAAGAATACTTTGTCACCAACCTGCAATTCTATCTCTTTTCTTTTCAAATCAGCATAAGAGTTTTGTCGATCAGAGGCTGCTTTCAAACTATCTCTAATTACCTTCACTTTTTCCTCACTGTCTCGGACCAAGTCAACTCCGTGCAACTTTTTCTCACTGAGTTCAATTTAATATAATGGAGTTCTACATTTGCACCCATACAAGGCTTCATACGGTGCCATTTTAATACTTGACTGATAATTGTCATTATAGGCAAATTCAACTAAAGGCAAATATCTTTCCTAGTTACCTTCAAACTCAAGTACTCAACACCGAAGCATATCTTCCAAGATTTGTATTACTCGTTCAAATTGACCATCTGTCTGGGGGTGAAATGCAATAGTAAAGTGCAACTGAGTACCCAGAGCTTCTTGCAATTTGTTCTAGAATCTAGATGTAAATCGAGGATCTCTATCTGAAATAATGGAGGTAGGCACTCCAAGCAATCTAACAATCTCAGAACATATAACTCAGCCAATTTATCCATGGAATAATCCATATGTATTGGAATAAAGTATGCAGACTTTGTCAACCGATCAACGATTACCCAAATGACATCTTTCTTCTTTGGAGACAGGGGTAATCCTGTTACAAAGTCCATGGTAATTCTTTCCTATTTCCATTCCGGCATCGTAACTGGCTGTAAAAGTCTAGAAGGCAACTGATGTTTAGCTTTTACTTGCTGACGTATCAAACATTTAGCTACAAACTCAAAAATATCTCGTTTCATTCCCGGCCACCAGTACATCTTTTTCAGATCATTATACATTTTATTACTACCGGGATGAATAAACATGTTACCATTATGACCTTCATTCAAAATCTTTTGTACTGGTTCAGAACCTTTTGGTACACATACTCTGCCTCTAAATAACAAACAACCATCAGTCCATATCTGAAATTCTAAGTCAGGAGTCAACTCGTTTTGTATCCGTTTTGCTTACAACTTACTATCATTTTTCTGAGCTTCAAAAATTTGCTATAAAAACATTGGTCTAGCTATTAACTCAGCCAGGATTGAACCATCATCAGACAACGACAATCGAGTATTCATTACTCGCAAAGCATACAGGGATTTTCTGCTCAAAGCATCTGCCACTGCATTGGCCTTTCCCGAATGGTAGTCAATAACAAGATCAATATCTTTCAGTAGTTCAAGCCATCTACATTGTCTCAAATTCAAATCTTTCTATGACATCAAATATTTCAGACTTTTATGATCAGTGAATATATGACATTTTTCACCGAACAAATAATGCCGCCAGATTTTCAATGCAAACACTATGGCCGCCAATTCAAGATCATGTGTCGGGTAGTTCTTTTAATGTGGCTTTAGCTGTCGTAAAGCATAGGCTACTACTTTACCATCTTGCATCAGTACAAAGCCTAAGCCATTCAATGCTACATCACTGTAAACCATAAATTCCTTACCCGATTCAGGCTGGACTAACATAGGTGCTTTTGTCAATAGAGCCTTTAGTTTGTCAAAACTTTGCTCGCATTTATCAATCCACTCAAATTTTACATCTTTTCGTAGTAAATGAGTCATTTGAGAAGCTATCATTGAGAAACTTTTTACAAATCTCTGATCGCAACCAACTAGTCCCAGAAAACTTTGGACAGCAGACACATTCTTCGGTGGCTTCCAATTAATGATGGCTGAAATTTTATTCGAGTCTGCTCTAACACCTTCTGCAGATACTATATGCCCAAGAAAACTAACTTCTCGTAGCCAAAATTCACATTTACTGAACTTGTCATACAATTGTTTCTCTCTCAGGGTTTGCAACACTATTCTCAAATGCTTAGCGTGCTCATTTTCATCTCGAGAGTAAACCAAAATATCATCTATAAACACCACCACAAACCTGTCCAAATACGGACAGCAGGTGCATTTGTCAAGTCGAATGGCATCACAAGAAACTCATAGTGTCCATACCTAGTTCTAAAAGCTGTCTTAGGTACATCAGATTCTTTTACCCGTAATTGATAATAACCAGAACGGAGATCAATCTTTGAAAATACAATGGCACATTTTAACTGGTCAAATAAGTCATCAATACGAGGTAATGGATACTTGTTTTTTATTGTAACTTTGATGAGCTATCTATGGTCAATACGCATCCTCAACGATCCATCCTTCTTCTTTACAAATAGGACCGGCGCACCCCAAGGTGAGAAACTAGGTCGAGCAAAGCCTTTGTCAATCAACTCATGTAACTGTACTTTCAGCTCTTTTAATTCTATAAGGTTCTATAGATATCGGTGTCGTTCCCGAAACGAGATCTATTGAGAAATTCACTTCTCGATCCGGTGGTAAACCAGATAATTCTTTTGGGAATACATCAGGAAATTCACATACAACTGGTACTGATTGAATCTTTGACTCAGGCACTTTAGTATCCAACACATATATAAGGTAAGCATCATAACCCTTTCGGACGTATTTCTGTGCCGTTATTGCTGAAATCACATTAGGTAATCCATCCAGTTTATCAGATTCAACACGAAGGAATTCATCATTCTCACATTTCAATACAATATATTTCTGTTTACAATTCACCACTGCATCATATCAAATTAACCAATCCATTACCAAGATCACATCAAATTTATCAAATGGCAATAACATCAAGTTAGCTGGAAAGCAAATACCTTTTACCATCAATGGACAGTTTTACAGACTTTATCCACCATAACACACTAGCCTAGGGGGTTTGAAACTTTAACCACAATTTCAGTGAATTCAACAGGTAAATTTTTAACATTCACTAAGTTCGTGCATATGTATGAATGTGTGGAACCAGGATCAATCAATGCAGTAATATCAGTATCAAGTAGAGAAAATGTACCAGTAATAACATCTGGTGCAGAGACATCTTCTCTAACACGAATGGCATATGTTCTTGCAGGTGCTCGTGCCTCAGATCTAACTATTGTATCCTTGATAGTACCTCGACTACTACCAACATTACCGGGTGATGGGGTGGTCTGCCTCTCGCAACAGGATTATTCAGCTTTAGAGCTGGTTCTATCTCTTTTTCAACTCTTTCGGGACAAACTTTGAGAAAATGGTCAAGTGAACCACATCTGGAACAAGCTCCACTTCTAGATCAACATTCCCCAAGATGGAATATGTTACAATATTTACATTTCAGTTTGGGATTACCAACACTACCCGCACTGGTCACAGACGGAGATGAAGACCTCGGGTTAGAACGCTGAGAGCCCCGCTCTCTTCTAGAATACCCCGTAGAGGTAGTAACACGATCATAATACCTATTTAATTTCTTAGAAGCAAATGATTTTAACTTACTCATAGTTCTTTTTCTTGAAACCCGAGCCTCTCTTTCGGCTTGTTTCTTTTCCTTACTCAGTTCCTCAGCTTTTTGGGCTCGACCAGCTAACACCGCAAATTCCCTTATTTCAAGGATTCCAGTCAATAACTTGATATCTTCATTTAGGTCCTCTTCAAAGCGTTTGCAGATCTCAGCCTTAGACTGGACCCATTCCCGGGCATATTTACTTTGCCGAACAAATTCTCGTTCATATTCAGACACTGTCATATTCCCTTGTTTGAGCTCTAGGAATTATTTCTTTTTCTTATCCATAAATCTCTGGCTCACATACTTCTTTTTTAATTCAGCTTGGAAGAATTCCCATGTGATGCTCTCCCTTAGTACTACCAAAGTTATGGTGTTCCACCAATAATAAGCTGTATCCTTTAGTAGAGAGACTGCACATTTCAGACATTCAGCAGGAGTACAGGATAATTCATCAAAAACTCAGATAGTATTTTCTAACCAAAACTCAGCCCTTTTCGGATCATCATCTACGGTAGCTCTAAATTCTTTCACCCCATGTTTGCGGATTTTATCTATCGGAGGCTTACCGATTCTATCAGGTTCAACACCCTATGGTACCTCAGGAATCGGTTGGGGAGCAGGTGGGGGAGGTTGCTGTACAGTAAGGTTTGTTCTTAGGTACTGTGTAAACCATTCATTCCTCATTTGAAAGAAGGCTTGTTTTTGCCTCCTCACTTTCGCCCTCAGACACGGGCCTTTCACTACCAGACGCAGTCGCAACTCTCTGTACTGAAGCTGAAGCATTGCTCTCAGCTTCCTCGGATTCAGTTCTAGCTCGATTGGATGACATTACTATATTAAAAACACATTTAAAATGACCAGGAGTCATCACACTATCACAATTTATATAATGTCATGTATAGCTAACTCGTGTTTGCTACGTCAAATCTGATAATCGGCTAAACCGTAACTCTAATACCACAAAATGTAACACCCCTAACCCGTATCTATCACCGAAATAGGGTCACAAAGTATTACTGGGGTTTACAAAACATTCTCATGCAATTTGTATTAAACATACTATTCATACTCCAAATTTTATTAATATTGTCCCTTGAATAGGCCCTCGAGGCCCAAACCGAGTATTAGAATCTAATCAAGACTTAATCGGAATCTATTAGAATTTTTAACAAAATTACAAAATTTTTCTAAGGTACAGGGCCCACACGCCCGTGTGGTCGGACACGCCAGTGCTACAGGCCATGTCCGATTTAGGGTGCTCTCTGACTTATGCCACACGGCCATGCCACGCGCCCGTGTGCTAGGCTGTGTGGTAATTTAATTTAACTTGAATTAGGTGCAGGTTTCACACGGTCAAGACACACACCCGTGTTCTAGGTCGTGTGGCACACACGACTGAGACACACGCCCGTGTCTCTGCCCGTGTGCTTAATTCTGAGCATTCTTTTTCTCAAAATTTAGGTGCATGGGACACACGGCCTGACTACATGCCAGTGTTACCAGGCCGTGTGTCACAGACGGTCTAGACACACGGCCATGTGTCTGCCCGTGTGGACAAAATGAAGCCATTTCTAGCTTCATTTCTCAACCAAAATTTCACCCAAAATCTACACGTGAAACACACATCCAATACCAACCAATTCAAGCATTCAAAAATAAGCAATTCCATCATTCAACATGGCTTATCATTTCAAGCACAAGTGTTTATAAACTTACATTTGTTTAACTTATGCAACAACAACATTAGACCACATATACTTAACATAACACATGTGTATTTATGCATCAAAATAATCTACTTAATCATACCAAAATGAACCATTACTAGTCATTTCAATGGCTAGATTACAAAACATCATTCTCAAGCAACTACTGGCCAAGTTGTTCTATACATGCCATTTTATCCAAAATGAGTGTTATTAGTATGAGTGTTCTAAGCCTTCTCTTTATTAGACCTTTCAGGGCAATCTCTAAGAAAATGATCATAAGAACCGTATTTGAGGCATGATCCATCTTTCAATCTGCATTCTCTGAAGTGTCGTCTATTACATTACTTACATTCGAGTTTGTTATTTCTAACGCTACGCACACTCGCTGCACATGTAGCCTGAGGTCTCGAACTTGAATTTTTCTTCCCTTTATCTCTTCCCGAGAATCCTATTTAAGCTAATGAGTGACTGTGAAATTCCTTTAATTTCCTCAATGGAGATTAGAATGACTTTCCCATAATTCATTTTCCCGTATCATAAGCCTCAGAATATGCTTTTCTTTTGGCTTTACTAAGTTCTTCGGCCTTATGTACTCTATCAACTAGAATCACGAATTCTTTCAACTCTAGAATCCTGACTAACAACTTGATATCTTCATTTAAACCATCTTCAAACGGGGTACACATAACATCCTCTGATGGTATACACTCTCGAGCAAATTTGCTGAGTCACTCAAATTCTCTCTCGTACTCAGCTACTATCATACAACCCTATTTTAGTTCAAGAAATTCTTTGTGTTTCTTGTCAAGAAATCACTGGCAAACATATTTCTTTCTAAATTCTGTCTGAAAGAATTACCAATTCACATGATCTTTCGGTACTACCGCAATCAATGTATTCCACCATTGATATGTTGAGTCTTTCAGTAACGATAGAACACACTTTAAACATTCAGCAGGTGTATAGGATAATTCATTGAAAACACTCACAGTGTTTTCTAACCAAAACTCTACCTTTTCAGCATCATCTTCGGCTATACCACAGAACTTTTCAGCCTCATATTTTTGGACTTTATCAACTAGAGGCTTGCTTGCACATATTTTTTCCAAACCTTGAGAAATAACAGGGACAGATTGGGTTACAGGAGGGGGTGGAGGTCGTTGAGCCAACGGGTTCATTCTCACGAACTCTAAAAACCACTCAGACATCACCTGGAAGGAGGCTTCTTTAGCCTCACCTCCCCAGCCCTCAGCTACAGGCCCACTACCACTACTAGTTGCTCTGTGAACGGTGGCTTGCGTGTAACTTTCTACCTTATTGGAATAAGCTCGGTCGGATGACATTTTATCTATACGAAAACATAATTCAATTTAAGTCAGGAGTTATTTCATTATCACAAGTTATATAATGGCATGTATTTATATACTCCATACTTCCTACGTTCAGTCTAAGAACCGACTAAACTGTAGCTGTGATACCACTAAATGTAACACCTCCTGACCCATCTTCATTGTTGAATTAGGGTTACGAAGCATTACCATACAATTAGAAATATTTAAACACCATAACATCCAATAATTTAAATATATCATAAACCATTAAATTGTATACAATTCATCCCTAAATTGAGCCTTGGAGCCCTAGAAATAGCTTGGAAGCAATTTAGGACTAATTTGAAACAAAATAGAAAGTTCAAGAATAAGTTGCAAAAATTAAAAAAAAGGGGCCACACAGCCGTGTGACATAACCTCAGGCCGTGTAACTTTCGAACAAGGGACACACGACCGTGTCCCAGCTCGTTTCCTCACCCGTGTAACTTATTAAGTAGGGTCACACAGCCGTGTCACACGCCTGTGTTCCAGGCCATGTAACTCTCTAAGTTGTCCCACAAGCCCGTGTGCTAGGCCGTCTAAATCACTGACTTAAACCCTAAGAAATCCTCAGATGACACACGATCGTGTCACTAAGTCGTGTGAACCTAAAATGCACCTAAAATCAAGGCATTTCATAACCAAACTAGGCATACATATACAATCCAATTGTGCACACTTTCAAGGAACCTAAACATCATCCAAACGCTCATAAAGATGCCATTTCAAGTCCCTAATTCAACTAACCAATATGACATTCAAAGGCACCAAAATTATATCAAAACAACAACTACCAAAACATGCCCATGTTGTCTAATTTCATGCATGATAAGCTATTTCAACTATGTACCAAAACATACCACAAATAACCATTTTTAAACCATTCTAAACATATCATAAAAAGCCTTATTTACAAGCATTAATAAGTGACCAAAATGAAATTACTTGGTAAAACATTAGGGTTCACCAACTAAACATAATCTTCATAGCATTAACACACCAAATCACCATGATAAAACATTTTATACATGCCATTATAAACCTTGGCCAAAATACTCAAAAACTACCGAATTGTCTATTGGATAGTGTGATTGATCTCTGACGACTTCCAACCAAATCGAGCTACTGATGATCTATAAGGCAAAGAAAAACAACTATGTAAGCAACAAGTGCTTAGTAAGCTCGTATAAACTTAAACATAACTTACCATTTCATCTATACAATTCATAGATTAAGCACAAATCATTACCAATGCCATAAGCTTAGTATAAGCCTAAACAACAACATGAATTCCCAAGTTAGTGAACTTGCCCATGATATAAATGAGTTCAACCATAATATATATAGTTTACCATATAAAAACACATCATTTAACTCATAAATCATTTCATAATATCATGATTCATTCCATTAGCATACTTACAAGTTCATTTCCTTTTCTTACCCGTTGAACCATCTAGAATTACATCAGATACTCAGGAAAGCTCGTACATAGTGTGCCTTTACATATAATCGTAACCTTTCCTTTACATCATTGCTCACAGGAGCTATGAAATGGGCATGCACACACGAGATGTGGGTTGGAATGCAAGTTACACGATGCTACTTAAATGAGCTGTGGAGAATCTGCAACAAATGTAGGACCTTAGCCATCGGTAGGACATTCAAGACTAGCACCTGAAACATGAAATCCCTAATGACATGTCATTTGTCTCCTAAGATTTCTTAAGGTTCAACCGGGACTCGATAGCCTTCAATTCATCATAGCATTGATACATTTGTATATTGATTCGTTTACATTAAAACAACATAATAAACATTCAATTTTAAAAACATTTAAGCGAGTACAGTTCATACGAACTTACCTCGATAATTAGGGGCGTAGAAGTAAGATCGAACTAATCCGAAGCTTTAGCTTTTTCTCGATCAAAGTTCGAACGTGGTTTATCTTGATCTAAATGAATAACTTTAATCAATTAAGTACTTCTAGTATTCAATTTAATTCATATTTCATAATTATACAAAATTACTAATTTACCCCTAACATTTTAACTTTTCACAATTTAGTCTTTAAGCTCATAACTCAAAATCTAACCATTTTAACCTAAATCCATGTTAACCATAAATACAAGGGACCTTGAAACCACCCATATTTACCATTATTTCACAATAAAACCTATAGATTTACACCATTAAGAATTTAATCCATAATTCTAAATTCATCAAAAAATCACTTTACAAAACTTGTTTATTTTTCAACAACAATTCATAATCTATCAATAAACATCAAAACTCATTTAAAATAATTCATAGAAAGCCCCTCAAGCTTTAACAGTTTTACAAATTAATCTCCGGGTTGGCTAGATTCAGCTAAAATAATCACGAAAACATAAAAATCATTAAAAACAAGACTTGAATGCATACCATGCAAGAAGAAAACAAAAACGAAGCTCTCCCCCTCTTCAATGGTGAAATTTGACCAAGCAAATGAAAAATGGGGAAGATGATATCATTTTTCTTAGTTTATTTTAGGTTTATTTACCAATTTACCTTTTTGCCCTTATGATCGCTGCAAATCAGAGCTTTAAATATTTATAAAAGAATGATCAAACCTGGAGACTAACTGACAACTATAATAAGGCAAGTGTACCTATCGAACAGTAGTATAGCTTAGGCAAGACCGGTTATCGAACCCAAAGGAACTAAAAGTATTAATACTCACTTTGTTTTTATTATTTAACCTTAAAATTAGAGTGAAGATTGCTTTTAAACTAAATTTACGACAACTAAACTAAGGACACAAGGACGAGAAGATGAACTGGAAAATAACTTTGAAGAAAAACTCAGCTGATTTTGACGACACCTTTGGGAAGAATCCACCTAGACTTCACTTATTATCTAACCCTAAATTACATGATTTCTTTACTTAGCTTGATCCGTGAGACTCTCTAACCTATATTAAACCCTCTCTCGAGGCGAATAACATCTAACCCTAGGTTAATTAGTGGAGCTCTCATTCGCTTATAATAACCCCCTAGGATAGCAGTAAATCGATCAATGGACTCCCATATTAGGTTTCACCCTAATCCGGCAAAATCTCGTAACCCTATCTCTAGGCATTCGATCAACTCCGCTTAATTATGTTAGATCTCCTCTTAGGCAGGGTCTATTCCTCCTCCACCTAAGCACATTAGATTTGGATTAAGCAACATAATTAAGAACAAACTAAGTAATTTACCATATAACTTAAAAATCAAATAACAAAATCCATCTAGGTTTCATCCACTTCAGGTATTTGAGGGGTTTAGTTCATAACGAATAAACAAAACATTGCAAGAGAAAAGATAAAGCAAAACATAAGAAAACCCTAAAACCCCCTGAAGGAATTGAAGGAGGATTCCGCCGTCTTGAGTATAACTCCGGCTTCTTGGGATGGATCAACTGGCTATCCTCGCGTTATTCCCTAACTTTGACCTTCTCGGCTTGGCTCCTTGGCCTGGCTTTCGCCCCCTTTCAAAGGTGGTGCTTGGGGAATATTTATAGGCTCTTGGAGTGCGATTCTTTCTCCCTAAGTATCCTTTTCCGACTGAAATTGCTCTTTCCAGCGACAGAGGCACGGCCATGGCATACACCCGTGTGGATCGAGACCTGACCGTGTTCAGATTTCTAACTTGAGGCACGGCCATGTGTGACGAAGTTAAGGCCGTGCTCTAGGTGTTTTTTGAGGCACGGCCATGTGTGCTTTGGGCCAGGCCGTGTCAATTTCGTGCTAAGGCCCATTTGCTCCGTTTTAGGCCCGTTTTGTGTTCTTTTCATCCTCGGATGCTTTCTTGGGTATAAGACATGAAAAGAAAGGATTAAAAGCACCTTTTTATATAAAACAAGGAATGAATCATCCAAAAGCATATTAAATATGGGATTAAAATATGTTACTTTTACGGTTTATCAAATACCCCCACACTTAAGCTTTGCTTGTCCTCAAGTAAAATTCTCAACTTATAATTAAAATGAACTTTCCATGATCTACAATTCTTATCAACAATGTCTTATCCTATTTCATAGAGAATTCATACATGGATAATTTGATTCAAAGCGTCCTAAAGATTCAAACGAGATAAGTCATAATTTTGTACCTCGAAAACATAGGTGTCTTCCCTCTTTTAAATAACTAACTTTTCAATTCAAAATCGACAAGGATTGATATCCTCACTTAGGATTCACTCAAATCACTCTAAATTTTTTAAGGTTTAGAAAAATATCGCTCATAAGTCGAACCTGAAAAGTTAATCCCATAGGCTTGTCTGAAAATCAAATCTCCACCACTGTAATATGATATGACAAACAGATCAAAAGGTCTTTTTTAGGGTTGTAACGGGGCTAGGGTAAAAGGTGTGGTCATAGGCTGAAATTAGAGGGTTAGAATCGAGATTGAATTGACAAGTACCTACCTAAAATTTTTTCGAAACTTCATTAACTGAAAAGTAATAATCCTACTAATACTAGCTCTTTTTTTAAGAACAAGCTAATAATACATGATAAATTTAACTATCAGAATAATAAAGTTTAGTAACTGATCACATCAAGTCTCAATTAAGGGGTAGTCAAAAGAAAGGGTGATAATAAATACTAGGGCATTTGGTTAATATTAGTAGGTAAATCAATAAAAAGGGTTTGTTAGGATCAACGGGGTTCACTAGGGGTTAATTGTAAAGGTGGGCTATTTAGTGGAATTAGTGGGTTAAAACCTAGGTGCCTTTATCATCTCTGTATATCAAATCATAACTGTGGTCTCGATATGTAAAAACAAGGCAAGTTCTAGAATAACAGTTCACGGTTGACACACTCATAATCAAAAAATGAGCACAAAAAAAAATGTATGCTCTATAAGGTTCAAATACTTACAAAAATTATGGGTGTTTTGATATCATCCTTATGAATTTTAAATTTCAAGGTAGTTTTTAAATTTAGGTCAACAGCCTAGCAAAAATTTTAATTCCTGAAAAACACACTTATCATGCTTAATTCTCTAGTATTTCTTAAATTAAACATCAATGTATAATTAACTATGACTTATTCTAAAACATGTCAATAATCATCACAAATCATCATAAATTTCATCCTAATTAGTAATATGACAACTTTGCATAAAAACAAGACTAAATCAGGGATTTGAGAATAATGCAAAAAATTAGGTCCCTTTACCCCCCACACTTAAGATGTACATTGTCCTCAATGTACAAAGATAGATAATGCATTTATATTCAAAATCAAAAAAGAGGGGATAGGATACTCCCTGAGCTGTGGACTGTTTCCTTAGAGGAGGGCAGGGGCCATGGAGGTTATGGTGAAGGATGTGGCAAATACGGCGAAGGCGTCGGTATAGTGGTGGTGCTGGTTCCCGAGCTCTGCGCTAGATGAAGAAATTGGGGAACTCATGAAGGATTAGCCAGGGGTTATTGAAACATAATATAAATAAACTAAAGATGAAATTAAAGAAAAGCAAGCTAAAGTGAAGGAGACTAAGAAGAAAACTGAAATGACAAGAAAATACTAATAGACTATGAAGTCCTTATTAAAGGATGGTTCTCAAGGTGGGAATCAATGCTAATATTGGGGATGTGGTGGCGGTGGTGAGAGTAGTGAGGTTATCGTGGTGGTCGGCGTGATTCCCTAGCAGCCTGGCGAACCTGACACTAAGAAACTAAAAGAAAATTAAACGAAAAGAGCAGTAGAGAAGCTTAGATGAGGAAAATAAAGGGGAAGAGTAGGAAATTGAAGCAAGAAAGAAAGCAAAAATAAAAACTAATTGGTCTCAAAGGCCCTTGGCTTGGTGTTGATACGAAGCTGCCGGCATGAACTCATGTTGATCGCTCTTTGTTAAGGAGTCTATGCTTAGCTTTTTCCACTTCTTCGGCATGGTGTTGATTTGCTCAAGGATCTAGGGTCTTGAAGAGTCTGAGATGGAGGAGAGTGAAAAGGATAGAAAATAAAGAAGAAATCAGATGGAGGGAAGGGGAAGAGGTGAGGGGTTTAAATAGAAGTTCAAATTTTGTGCTCCCCCACGGCCGTGGTCATAGGGTGTGTCGATTTACACGGCCACCTCACAAGGCCGTGTTATAGAGGGTGTTGTCACCCTATACCCGTGCTTGATCCTCCCATGCTCGTGCTTGTGAAGTTTTTCTTTTGGCACGGTCGTTCTACACGGGCGTGTCTCCCCCATGTTCAATAAGTCAGTAGCTTCCCACGGTTACCAGCACGGGCGTGTTCTGTCCGTGGTGTGAAAGTCAGTAGCCTCACACGGTTTCGGGCACGGCCGTGCCGTATCTGTCGGTGCTCGTGGGGAGGGTTGTTGGATCCGTGACGTTGGGGAGGGCGGTTGGGCTGACTGCACGGCCTCTGCCCTGTCAGTGTGGCGGTTTAGGTGGTCCACATGGCCACGGACACGGCCGTGTGTAAGGCCGTGTGGCCTGAAAAACCTGCATTTTTTTGGTTAGTTTAAAAAGGAAAAGAAAAGGGAAAAAGGAAAAGACAAATAAAAATAAATGTAAAAAGAAATGTTGTTAGTATTAGGGTTGCCTCCCGAGAAGCGCTTGTTTATAGTCTTAAACTAGACTTTTCCTTGTTATTTGAAAATTTTTAGGAGGTTTAAAGGTTTGAATATCTTCCCTCGTACTTACGGTTTTATTCTCTTGACAAAGTTGAAGTCGAGAAGCGTTTACTTTGAAAGTGCCGAATATTGGATTGCTTACCTCGACTATTCCATGTGGGAAGATATCATGTACCTTGAGAAGGATTTCTCCCTTTGCCTTCAGGTCTGTGGTAGTGATTTGGGGATCGGTTTTGTCTAACAGTACTTGGTCTCCTATTTTGAAGTGATTCGATGTCCCCATGAGCTCTTCTTGTGGTTCCTCAGGTTTTACTTCGTGTGAATCTAGCTCTCCTTTGATCTCTGTCTTCTGCGTCTCTAAATTGTCGACCCTAATGCTTTGTTCCTCGTGTAACTTTACCTTGTCGATATGAGTCGGCTCAAGGTTTAGGCCTTGTGATGTTTCCTGTGATGAAGATTGAATAATATGATTATCAACTGAAATGGCTTTCTTACCTTCATTGACTGTTGTCCTGGCTGAGTCGAAAGCTTGAAGATTGATCGATTCATCTCCTACACAAAGTATGAGCTCACCTGTAGCAACATCAATTTTTGTTCCGGCTGTTGCTAGAAAAGGCCTTCCTAAAATTAAAGGGATTGAATTATCCTCATCCATGTCTAAGACAACAAAGTCTACTGGGAAAACAAATTTATCGATTTTGACAAGAACATCTTCGATAATGCCCCTAGGAATTCTAACAGTTTTATCAGCTAATTGAATACACATCCTAGTTTGTTTGGGCTTCCCTAGACCTACTCGTTTAAACAGTGAGTAAGGCATGACGTTTATGCTTGCCTCTAGATCAATTAACGCATTATCAATATGTAGACTACCAATTAAACATGGAATTGTAAAACTCCCTGGATCTTTTAGTTTCTGTGGTAGTCTATTTTGTAACATCGCCAAGCATGTTGCGTTTAGTTCCACGTGGTGCTCTTCATCTATTTTGCGTTTGTTGGTCAAGAGCTGTCTTAAAAATTTTCTCGAATCTGGCATCTGAGAAAGAGCTTCAAGAAGAGGTAAGTTAATATGTAATTTCTTTAAAAGTTTAAGAAACTTACCGAACTGTTCCTCTGAATCGTCTCTTTTTATGGCTTCAGGATAAGGTATGCTAGGTTGATACTCTATAATTACCAGTTTTGGCTTATCTTGTGGTACCTCTATTTTACCTTCGTCTACCGTCTTTTCTGGTATTGAATCAGGTTCAGCTAATCCGTTACTGTCGTGAGCTATGATTGCTTGAATTTGCTCCTTAGGATTAACCTCAGTGTTACTTGGTAGACGTCCTTGTGGTCGTTCTACCATTAATTTTGCGAGTTGTTCGACTGCATTAGTCACTTCCTTGACTGACTTAGCAATTTCATCGAGTCGTCTCTCATTGCTTTTGATTACTCTATCAGTTTCTTGGAGATGTTCCTCGAGGGTTGGTTTCTTTTCTTGTGGATAAGGCTGATTTCAGAAGTTTTGAGGAGGTTGTTGCCTTTGATTTCCTTGGTTTCCTTGTCCTCCCCACGAAAAATTTGGGTGGTTCCTCCAACCTGGATTGTAAGTATTACTATAAGGATTATTATTAGATCGGAAATTATTACCTATATAGTTCATTTGTTCATCTTCTGCTCCTGGTTGGTAGGGTGGGTACTCAGGATTCGCCACAGTTCCACTTGCATCGCACTGCATGACTGGATGTACCTGTGAGGAACACAAATTATCAAGCTTTTTATTCATCATCTCTAGCTGCGTTGATAGCATGGTCATGGCATCGACGTTGAAAACTCCTGCCGATTTTGTCGGTTTGGTCCTTGAAGCTTGCCACTGATAATTGTTTAATGGCATCTCCTCAATGAACTTGTAGGCTGCTTCTGGAGTTTTGTTGTTCAGCTTTCCACCGGCGGCTGAGTCTATCAGTTGTCTCGTTGAGGGGTTTACACCGTTATAAAAGGTTTGGACTTGTAGCCACAAGGGTAGGCCATGGTGTGGGCACCTTCTCAAGAGATCTTTGAATCTCTCCCATGCGTCGTATAGCGTCTCTAAATCCATCTGCACAAAAGAAGAGATATCATTCTGTAATTTGGCCGTTTTGGCTGGTGGAAAGTATTTCATCAAAAACTTTTCGGTCATCTGATCCCATGTAGTGATTGACCCTCGTTGTAGTGAGTTTAACCACTGTTTGGCTTTATTTCTCAATGAAAAAGGGAATAACCGAAGACGTATGGCATCATTAGAAACGCCATTTATTTTGAAGGTATCACAGAACTCTAAAAAGTTAGCTATGTGCGTGTTTGGATCTTCGTCCTGCAAACCATCAAATTGAACAAACTATTGAGTCATTTGTATTGTATTAGGCTTTAATTCAAAATTGTTAGCAGATATAGTAGGCCTAACAATACTAGATTCTGCTCTTGTTAAATGCGGTTTCGCATAATCGAACATTGTGCATGGAGCATTGTTTTCCCCCAAATCGCGTGGTTGTGGGTTGTTTTCGTCCATCCCTTTAGTAGGATTGGATCTATCTTCTTCCTCTCTCTGTGTGTAATCTAGGGCTCGCCTGGTTTCCTGATGATTCCTACGAGCGCTAGCTTCGATTTCATTGTCGAATATCAAAGGTCCTCTCGAGTTTCTTCTAGTCATAAACTAGAGGTACCTGTTGGAAAAGAAAGAAAGAAAATTTCAGCAAACAGAGAAAAGAAAAATAGAAAAGAAAAATAAATTGCGAAAAATAAAAATTAGGGCTAATGTAATAAAAATAGAGTTTTCTTAATATTTTAGTTCCCCGGCAACGGCGCCAAAAACTTGATCGCTGCAAATTAGAGCTTTAAATATTTATAAACGAATGATCAAACCTGGAGACTAACTCTGACAACGATAATAAGGCAAGTGTACCTATTGAACAGTAGTATAGCTTAGGCAAGACCGGTTATCGAACCCAAAGGAACTAAAAGTATTAATACTCACTTTGTTTTTATTATTTAGCCTTAAAATTAGAGTGAAGATTGCTTTTAAAATAAATTGACGACAACTAAACTAAGGACACAAGGACGAGAAGACGAACTGGAAAATAACTTTGAAGAAAAACTCAGTTGATTTTGATGATACCTTCGGGAAGAATCCACCTAGACTTCACTTATTATCTAACCCTAAATTATATGATTTCTTTACTTAGCTTGATCCTTGAGACTCCCTAACCTATATTAAACCCTCTCTCGAGGCGAATAACGTCTAACCCTAGGTTAATTAGTGGAACTCTTGTTCGCTTATAATAACCCCCTAGGATAGCAGTAAATCGATCAATGGACTCCCATATTAGGTTTCACCCTAATCCGGCAAAATCTCGTAAGCCTATCTCTAGGCGTTCGATCAACTCCGCTTAATTATGTTAGATCTCCTCTTAGGCAGGGTCTATTCCTCCTCCACCTAAGCACATTAAATTTGGATTAAGCAACCTAATTAAGAACAAACTAAGTAATTTACCATATAACTTAAAAATCAAATAACAAAATCCATCTAGGTTTCATCCCCTTCAGGTATCTGAGGGGTTTAGTTCATAACGATTAAACAAAACATCGCAAGAGAAAAGATAAAACAAAACATAAGAAAACCCTAAAACCCCCTGAAGGAATTGAAGGAGAATTCCGCCGTCTTGAGTATAACTCCGGCTTCTTGGGATGGATCAACTAGCTATCCTCGCGTTATTCCCTAACTTTGACCTTCTCAGCTTGGCTCCTTGGCCTAGCTTTCGCCCCCTTTCAAAAGTGGTACTTGGGGAATATTTATAGGCTCTTGGAGTGTGATTCTTTCTCCCTAAGTATCCTTTTCCAACTGAAATTGCTCTTTCCAGCAACAGAGGCACGGCCATGGCACACGCTCGTGTGGATCGTGACCTGACCGTGTTCGGATTTCTAACTTGAAGCACGACCATGTGTGATGGAGTTGAGGCCGTGCTCTAGGTGTTTGTCGAGGCACGACCGTGTCTGCTTTGGGCCAGGCCGTGTCAATTTCGTGCTAAGGCCCATTTGCTCCGTTTTAGGCCCGTTTTGTGTTCTTTTCATCCTCGGATGCTTTCCTGGGTATAAGACATGAAAAGAAAGGATTAAAAGCACCTTTTTATATAAAACAAGGAATAAATCATCCAAAAGCATATTAAATGTGGGATTAAAATATGTTACTTACTATTAAAATCTCAATAAAATATAATCCATAAATATTCACTAACTCATTAAATAGTTTATTTACCATTCAATTCCTTTATTTTAAAATTTCATAGCTATTAACCCCTTTAACTAATAGAACTCAACTTTTACACCTTTTACGATTAGGCCTTTTCACCTAATTAACCATTTAAACGTCAAAATTTCTTAATGAAATTTTAATACGAACTTTATATAATCCCGTAAATATTAAATAAATAATAAAATAGTAATTTAATCATCAAAATTATGGTCTCAAAACCACTATTTTTGACATTACTAAATTCGAGCTGTTACAAACAGGGTTAACTTGCACGTGGTTAAATCCAAATCTGAGAAGTTTGAGTCCAATGGTGCAATGCGATACGGTAGATGTGTATGAAAAACCATGGCTTTTGTTATGTAGAAGATGGGGTTCTATACGATAAAAAATTTCACCAGTTCACATACGTGTGTTGCCACTAGTACAGTATCACAGAGTTTTTAGGGTTTTTAGGTACTGTTCCACTTAATTTAACGTACTTGTGGGGTTTTAGGTGTTTCACAAGATCATTCGAAGCTGGATTTAGATATGATCGCGGGCATAATACTACTAATGGTGAAAGTGGATCTGAAGACTGCTGTGTCGGTTTTAATTGCAAATATTCGTAGCCAATTCAACTACACGTCTTCATACCGCAAGGCATGGATAACAAAGCAGAAGGCCTTGGAGAACATGCATAGTGGGTGGGATGCATCATACAACGAGGTATGGCAGTAGTGTCAGGTGCTGAAGAGGTACGTCTAGAGTTGCGTAACAAATCTTAAAACAGGCCCTGTGTACCACAACGATTGCTTGCTTTGTGGATGCCAAGTGTTTTTAGTCTTTTTTGGACCTTCAAGCAATGCTCTTATGCTTTCCAATACTACAAGTCATTGGTACAAATAGGCAGTACCTTTATGTATGGTAGATATCCATTGGTTGTTGTTGGCAGTGGCACAAGATGGTAATCAGAGGATCCTTCCAATTACATTTGCAATAACATCAGGGGAGTCAGCAGATGACTAGGATTTCTTTCTGTCTAGGTTGAGGAGGCATGTCTACCCCAAACTTGATATATACGTCATCTCAAATTGGGGATTTGGAATACTATCTGCAATTGAACAACAAGGAAGCCTATGGGACCGCACACACTATCGATACCGTCTAAGGCACGTTGTGTCCAACTACTACTAGAAATATCCTTCTACCGTTGAACGATCATAGGTGACCAACATGGGTATGTAATCGCCACCAATATTATTTGGTTTGAAATATTCTATTTGTTTTTTATATTATTTGGCATGTAATCGTCGCTATTCATTTCTATTAACAGGGTATGAGATCGTAAAGGACCGTTTTCATGAGATGTTGGAAATCTTATGGTCAACTAATAGGGCAGGGGCACGGTACCTTTCTAGTATACCCTTCGATCAGTGGACACAATCCTACAATGAGGGTCTATGATATGGCTACATGACCTCAAACCTGGCAAAATGTGTCATTTGCTGATAACCTCAGTTGTGAAAGAGACATACTTCTATTTGGCAAAATTATTCCCAAAGTGAGCGGTGAGTTATGTTGGGCAATTGCAGGGAGGCCATGTATGGTGCCCAGATGTACTGGAACAAATTAAGAAGGCTAAGACACGAGCCACCTGCATGCACTCAATTTGTCACTCGTGCAACGAACTATGGTTTCGGGTAATGGAGTTCGACAGATTGGGCCAAGGTATTGTCGGAGGAGTGCACCGTGTACACATGAGAAATAGGACTTGCGGTTGTAGGAGATTTGATGCACTTCATTTTCCTTGCACTCATACAATTGCAGCTTGTATCAATCAACGATTGGATCTTATGAGCTTTGTCGACGACGTGTACAAATTACAAAACTTGTACAACGTGTGGAGACACGTATTCTTACCAGTCCCAAATGAACGTAAGTGGCCGCCTGTATCGCTTGCTCTATTTAAGTAGTTACTCGATAGAAGATTGCGTCACAAACCAAAAGGTCGACCGACGTCGAATCAAATACGCGACAACATTGATATTCGTGAGAGGTTAAACTAACCGAGGTTATACGGGTGGTGTAGGAACCCGGTCCATACATTGACGTCATGTCCATATTGAAAGGAAGCAAACTTGAAAAAAAAAATATCAATTCTATTATAATATGTAAACGCACGGTTCTGTGAAATAATAAAAAATATCACATTTTCATGTTGTGAAATTATAACAAATTACAACGTTAATTTTGTAAAGCCATAACAAATATCAACTACCATTTTCTTTTTCTTAAATGATACAACGTTAATTTTTTAAAGCTATTACAAATATCATTGATGCAATACAATATTAATCAGTAAATATGCCAGTCAGAATCAGTGCCACATTAGGGTGGTCAATGGTTACGTGCTAGATTTTTTCCTGGTTCAGCTTTTGGGTGGGGTTGTGGTTGTTAGGGTTATGGTCTCGGTTGCTCCTCTTCTTTGCCTTTGGTTGATTGTGATCCTTCTATTTTCAGTTGCCATCGTGCATCCTTCGATCTATAAATAAATGGTTGGGAAGATGACCCACCTTGGTAGAACAAAGATCTCGGAAGTGTTTGAGTTACAAATGGCGAATGAGCATAACTATGTTGAGTCCCGTACAATGATGGGATAATGAGTGGACTCTCTGTTAGTGCCTAATACTTAGATGGCCTATACATCGTCATAGGCATCGACATCATCGAGAAATGAGATGGCCCCAGTATGTAAAACATCGAGTATAGATGGCCAACAGTCCAACCTAACATAGGACTAGAAGAAGAAAAATATGATGCAACGTATGGTGATTGCGTGAAGATGATATGGTTAGAATACGCACTAGAATAAGACAATAAATACTGAATGGGGGTGGTGTGGGCATCAATGCTGAGGCCATCGGTGTCGGTTCTCGTCTGGGTGCTGATGATGGGCCCACCTCGCCAGCCCTAGGATTTAAAAGGGGTCATCGTGGCCTACTCCTATGGGGATGTCGACGCCTCGCCTCTTTCCCGTACAAATATGGCTTGCCATGAATCCTAAATCATGGCATGTACTCCGGATCGCATGCTAACTCTGGAATGATAATAGGTTTGTGAGTAGGTAAAAAATCATACTAATTATTCCACATGTTGATATGTTGCAAGTATCGACCAATTCTCATCCAGTCGTCGTAAGTCAATACAATGCAGATCATTAAGCTTTTGAGTTTCCATGGGAATCGACGGTTGAAATCCAAACTTCCACAACACTCTACCAGTCTTGTGCATCTCGATGGTAGCGTACACTACCAATGGGACATTAATGTGCCAGGCGTTGGGATTCACATATAATTCACCGGGGATTACTGCTCGAATTGTCAAATCCTCGTATGGTGTCCATTCAAACTATATTAACATGATAAAAATATTAGTTATATATATACTACTAAATACGAAATAGACTATGTTATTTGTATATAGTTCAAAATTAAATAAATACATACATTCGCTTATGATTGTCGGTCTAATAAAATTCATATATCTTGAAGCTCAATAGGTAATCCCACGTGACTCAGCATATGGTTCTACCGATTTAAATAACTTATTAGCATAATAATTTAAATTTAAATCAATTTATTCATGGTAATACACTACTGAATTTTACCTTGTTACAAATAAGAATGTATATAGGTAGTTTGCTCGAGGACATAAAAATAGAAACCAGAATCGAGCCTATTATTGTAATAGTAAAAGGCAACCACCAATTTCGCCAACACGGCAGACCCCCAATTGATTTCTCCCACTAGTCTAAAATCGACGAGTTTTAGCAGCCACATTAGATGGACAATTTTTACGCCCGAGCGTATCGTTCTCTTTCAAATTTAGTCATATCCAAGCCATTTCAATCAAACCTCTGTAAATGTCTCCGGAACCGCACCCAAAAGATCTAAACATACAGCTCCCCAATCAGCAAACTAAACAAAACCAGTGACTATCGACTTGTCCACCGGTAACCCCAACTGTAAATACACGTCATCTAGAGTGATAGTACACTCGTCGCACGAAAGATGAAATGTGTTCATCTCTGGTCTCCACCTATCCACCAGCGCTTATGAGTGTAACAGCCCAACTTTGGGGCTAGTCAGAATAGTGGTTTCGAGACCATAAATCTGAGGTTGGAGAAATTATTTTAATATTATTTCAAGTGTCATGGCATGATTATATTAGTGTTTGAAAATTTTGGTAAATTAATTTTAGCGATTTCATGCTTAATTTTGAAAAAGGACTAAATCGCATAAAGTGCGAAAGTTTTGTTCTACAAGCTAAAGGTGTTAAATAGCTATGGAACACTAAACTAGAGGTCCTTATTGAGTAAAAAGACCAATAAAATTAGTGGTGGCTGGACATGAAATTCAAAAATCATGAATGGTCAAAGTTTGGTGGCATTAGGTGACTAACTGAATAAAATAAAATAAAACAAAGAAAAAGTTATCATCTTTTGCCATCTTCTTCCTCTTCCACCAAAATTTTCAGCAAAAATAAGGGTTTTGGAAGCTTGAAATTTCAGCAACTCTTCACCCTCGCAAGTAAGTGATTTTAATGGTCATTCTTGATAATTTTTGTACTTTTAGAACCCCTATAGCTTAATCTAGCTAATGAGAGGACTATTTTGTAAAATGGTTGATAGTCTAGAGATTTACCATAAGAAGATTTGTGATGTTTGCTAAGTATTTATGGAAAAAAAATGAATCTTGGTTGTTAAATAAACAACTTTTGTGAAAGGGGTTTTCATGAAAACACCTAAAAGGACTATTTTGTGAAGTTTATAAAATAGGTTGTAAATGTGCGAAATAATTGAAAATTGTGAGTTGCTATAAGAGTAATAAAGGTTCGACTAGGCTTGTTAAAGGAGGAAATTTGATTAAAATCGTTTTACGAGCCTAGGGGCAAAATGGTAATTTTGCCTAAGTATGAATTATAGATTGTCTTGATTAATGTAGTCATTAAATAAGTGAATTTGTCATTATAGATCAAGAAAAACGGAGTCTGGACCCAGACCGGGGGAAGACCAAGCTAGTAGACTAATTCAATCTAGTCGCCCACTTTTTGTATATAGAGGTAAGTTGTACGTAAATAATACAACTTTATTGTTATTATGTATTGAACAATTAATATGGCATAAAGTGTTTGATTATTATTGTGAATATGCATGATGAGAATTGATGTAGTAAAAACTCCCAGTGGAACCTTAGGAATAGATTGGATATCTATGCCATGACATTTGGGTGATTTGTGTGCTAGTGTAAGACCATGTCTGGGACATGGCATCGGTATTTTACTCTCTTGCGTGAGGCTTATCAGATATCATTTAGTATTCCAAATGGTTCCACGAGTTATTTAAAGCTTATGATAAAGATATGAAAGGATATAATCATGTTGTGAGTGGTACAGGTTCTTACTCGAAATCATGATACATGAGCTTAGTTATGACACCTTAATGGTAAGGATGAAATTGAGTAAGTTCTATCTATGAGAATGATTTCGGGACGATCTTGTAATCTTTGGCTTATACTTGTGATGTGTAAATATGTAGTAAATCTACCATTGTTAAATCAAGAATGTTGTGTTGGTTTATAATATGCTATGTGTTTAAAGATGCATGATTGATATTGTTACTTATTTACATGTAACTTACAAAGCTTTATGCTTACTCCCTCACTTTTCCATTTTCTTATAGTGCCGCCAAGCTAGCTCGGGGATCAACAGACACCGGAGGCATCGATCACACTATCAATTGAAGGATTTGGCATAGTTAGCCTTATTATTTTAAGTATGGCATGTATAGGGACTGGGTCTTTTAGTTAAGTGTCATATTGCTTTGGCCATATGTGTTGGCTTGTCATGAAGTTGATCCATTTTGTCTAAGGCCATGGATAATGGCTAATATTTCTTCTTGATTTATGCAAATGATGATGTTTTTCATGATTGAGCAAATTACATGGTTGAGTATTTCGTATATTAATGCATGAATGAGTAGGTTGCATGATTGGATTGATAAAGTATGTGATAAGTTTTGCATGTGTATAGAGTGTAATGGCCTTGATGTGTGTATATCTTGGTGGTGGCTGATTTGGTCAGATGGTTATGAGTGGATTGGTGTTACTTGATTTGGCTTATGTTGGTGCAAGCAAGGGTGGCAAAAGGGCTTGGTAAATAGCCTTGTTTTTGTCTACACGGGTAAACACACGGGCGTGTGTCTAGGCCATGTGTGACACACGACTTGTCCCAAGGGCGTGTGTTCTGGCCGTGTGTCCCCTGCACCTTTTTTTTTTTTTGAGAAATAGAATGCCCAATAGTAAACACACAGGCACAAGACACGTCTGTGTGTCTCGACCGTGTGAGAGACACAGCCATATGGGTATATGCCCAGGCCATGTGAAGTCTGCACCTTGAATGTGAAATTAATTTCAGCACGCGCCTAGCATACGGGCGTGTGCCTTGGCCGTGTGACCCTAAAATGTTGCTGACGTTAGAAACAGAATGTCAAGGTTTTAACACATGAGCTGAGACACGGGAGTGTCATGGCCGTGTGAGGGACATGGGCCATGGACACATGCGTGTGCCAGGCTGTGTGAAAACCCCTGTGGGTTCGAATTGAAAAATAGATCCACACAGCTAGGGACATGGGTGTGTGGCACCACACGGTCTGCCCACACGGGCGTGTCGCTTGCCACACGGGCGTGTGCCCCTATTTGCAGTGAAATTTTCCAAAGTTTTCTAAAGCGCCTGGTTTATTACTGAACCATTTCCAAAGTGTGTTTTGGGTCTCGTAGGCTTATATTAGGGATTTTAAGATAAAGTTTGAAAATTTTTAAATTTGAACGAACTTTTATTACCCGAAAATGTATGTTAGTATGTGTTTAAGTTAGATAACGCCTCGTACCCTGTTCCGGTGTCAAACACAGGTAAGGGGTGTTACATTTAGTGGTATCAGAGCTATGGTTTAGTCGATTCTTGGACTAACCTAGTATGTGTACGAGTCTAGCTATACATGCCATATATGAATTATGATAGTGTAATGACTCTTGACAATTTAAAATGTGTTTTTATATAGTAAATGGATCCCGACGGAGCAATGGCGGATGATGTCGAAAGTAATGCGTCGACTCCTGTAAAAGGGACCACGCCAGTCGAAAGTGGGCCCGTGACACTGAGTCAGGGCAGAGGGGCTAGAGAAGCCTTCCTCCATATGATGAATGCTTGGTATTCGAAGTTTGTTCGTGCAAACCTGAACACCCCACCTCCTCCACCTCCTCCAATCCCCCAGTCTGCCCCTGTAGCTCCCCAAGTGGATGTTAAGAACGGAAAAACCTCCAGTTGACAGAATTCAGAAGCAAGGGGCTGAGGAATTTAGAGCGGCTATAGATGATGGCCCAGGGAGGGCAGAGTTCTGGCTAGAAAATACCATTAGGGTATTCGATGAATTGTCTTGCACACCTGAGGAATGCATGAAGTGTGTTGTGTCAATCCTGCGAGACTCGGCCTACCAATGGTGGAACACCCTTGTGTCGGTTGTACCAAGGGAAAGGATTACATGGGAGTTTTTCCAACAGGAATTCCATAAAAAGTATATTAACCAGAGGTTTATAGACCAGAAAAGGAAGCAATTTCTTAAACTGAAGTAAGGCCAAATGATGGTAACAGAGTATGAGCGTGAGTTCGTGAGGCTCAGCAAATACACTCGAGAGTGCGTATCTACTGAAGCCATCATGTGTAAAAGATTTGAGGATGGATTGAACGAAGACATTCGACTTTTGGTTGGCATCCTAGAGTTAAAGGAATTTGTGGTGCTCGTTGAAAGAGCTTGCAAGGCCGAGGAATTGGCCAAAGAGAAAAGGAAAGCTGATATTGAGTCTCATGACTCAAGAAAAGATAGTAGGGGAAATTATTTCAGTCCTCATCCAAGAAATTGAGAGAGTTCACTACTCGATCCAATACTTTAATTGGGTTCTCGAACAGAAATAAGAATAAGCAGTACACGGTGTCTAAAGCTCAAACCACTTCTATCGCAAGTGTTGGTAGTGCTCGACCGAACAGACCATGATGTTCAAAGTGTGGTTGACGTTATTTCGGTGAGTGTCAAGGAAATGAAAGAGGCTGTTTCAAAAGTGGGTCACTAGACCATTTTATTCGTAGTTGTCCCGAGATGGTCAAGAAATATAGAAATCAAGGTGTGAGATCGGGTAACGCTCTTTCTAGGAGTAGACCACAAAAGAACCTAGAAAGTGGGGCTAGTAGCAGAGGTGCATCTAGAGATTCCATCGTTAGGTTCAAGGGCCAAGCGCCTGCAAGGACTTATGCCATTCGCGCTCGCGAAGAGGCATCGTCTCCGAATGTGATTACGGGTACTTTTCTCTTCACGATATTTCTATTGTTGCTTTGATTGATCCGGGGTCTACCCATTCGTATGCTTGTGTGAAATTGGTGTCTAGCATGAATATGCCTATTGAGTCTACAGAATTTGTGATAAAAGTGTCGAACCCGTTAGGCAAGCATGTGATAGTTGACAAAGTGTATAGAAATTGTCCTTTGATGATTAGAGGTCATTGTTTTCCGGCTAACCTCATGCTACTACCATTTGATAAATTTGACCTAATTCTTGGCATGGATTGGTTGACTATTCATAACGTATTAGTAAACGGTGGTAGTAAGTTTATTGAACTAAAATGTGAAAATGGGGATATCATTCGGGTTGAATCAGGTGAACTGGATAGCTTACCTGTACTGATTTCTTCTATGACTACTGAGAAATACATGAGAAAAGGGTATGAGTCCTATCTTGCATTTGTGTTGAATACCCAAGAGTCAGAAGTAAAGATTGAGTCAGTGCCTGTGGTATGTGAGTACTTGGATGTGTTTCGGAAGAGTTTCCCGGATTGCCTCCAACTAGGGAAGTGGAGTTTGGTATTGAGTTGGTACCTGGTATGGCACCTATTTCAGTTGCCCCATATAGGATGGCACCGTAGGAGTTAAAAGAGTTGAAGGTTCAGCTACAAGAGTTAACGAGTAAGGGTTTTGTGAGACTGAGCTATTCTCCGTTGGTGCTTCGGTACTTTTTGTGAAAAGAAAGACGGGTCGATGAGGTTATGTATAGACTACAGACAGCACAACAAGGTGACTGTGAAGAACAAGTATCCTTTCCCAAGGATCAATGACCAATTGAAAGGAGCCACAGTGTTTTCTAAGATAGACTTAAGGTCCGGTTATTACCAGCTAAGAGTTAAGAAGCAAGATGTATCAAAAACCGCATTTCGGATGAGGTACGGGCACTATGAGTTCCTTGTCATGCCCTTTGGCTTAACAAATGCTCTCACCGTGTTTATGGATTTAATGAATCGTATTTTCCGACCGTACTTGGATAAGTTCATTGTTGTTTTTATCGATGATATATTAATTTATTCTCGTGATAAGAGTGAGCACGCGGAGCATTTGAGAACTATTTTGCAGACTTTAAGAGATAAGCAGTTGTATGCCAAGTTTAGTAAAAGTGAGTTTTAGCTCAGAGAGGTCTGATTCTTAAGACACATCGTGCCGGGTAATGGAATTAGAGTTGACCTGAGTAAGATCTCGGCTATTGTTGAGTGGAAACCGCCGAGGAATGTATCGAATATTAGAATCTTTCTAGGTTTAGTGGGTTACTACAGATGATTTGTTAAAGGATTCTCCATGATTGCTACTCCGATGATGAGTTTGCTATAGAAAGATATCAAGTTCGAATGGATGAAAAAAGGCCAACAGAGTTTCGAGAAACTAAAGGCGTTGTTGACTAAAGCTCCAATTTTAGTGCAACTGAAACTAGGAAAAGAATTCATATTGTATAGCGACGCATCCTTGAATGGATTGGGATACGTGCTCATGCAAGAAGGCAAGGTAATAGCATATGCCTCGAGACAACTGAAGCTGCATGAGAAAAACTATCCGACTCACGACTTAGAGTTAGTCGCCATAGTGTTCCCACTAAAGATTTGGAGACACCATTTGTATGGCGAGAGATGTCGAGTATTCACCGACCATAAAAGTCTAAAGTATTTGATGACTCCAAAGGAACTAAACCTTCACCAATGGAGATGGCTAGAGCTCATAAAAGATTATGAACTGGTGATCGATTATCACCTAGGGAAGGTGAATGTGGTCGCCCATGCTTTGAGTAGGAAGTCATTGTTTGCCTTGAGGGCTATGAACACTCAGTTGTTAGCAACCGATGATGGTTCAATTTTAGCCAAGTTGAGAGCGAAACCAATGTTTTTGCAAGAGATCTGCAAAGCTCAGAAAGGTGATTAAGAATTGCAAGCTAAGATAACTCAGTGCAAGACGAGTATAGAATTAGACTTTCGGATGGGTTCAGATGGCTGTTTAATTTTTCGAGACAGAATTTGTGTACCCAAAGACGGTGAGCTTATTCGGAAAATTTTGCATGAGGCACATAGCAGTAGTATGTCTATCCATCCAAGTAGTGTGAAAATGTAAAATGACTTGAAGAAAATGTATTGGTGGTCGGGAATGATGAGAGACGTTTCAGAGTTTGTCTCTAAGTGCCTAATTTATCAGCAAGTGAAAGCCAAACACCAAGTAACTTCGGGTTTACTTCAGCCTGTGATGGTTTTCAAATGGAAATGGGATCGTATTACTATGGATTTTGTGTCTGGGTTGCCTTGGATGCCAAAGAAGAAACATGCCGTATGGTTTGTGGTTGATAGGCTAACAAAATCAGCTTATTTTATACCAGCGCGTATAGATTATCCGCTTGAAAAATTGGTTGATTTGTATGTTTCTGAAATTGTGAGACTCCACGGAGTGCCCTTGTTGATTATTTCGGATAAAGATCCGAGGTTTACCTCGAGGTTTTGGAAAAAGTTACAAGAAGCTTTGGGGACAAAGTTAAATTTTAGCACAGCTTTCCATTCGCAAACCGACGATCAGTTAGAGAGAGTAATTCAGATTCTGGAAGACATGTTGAGGTGTTGTGTCCTTGAATTTCAAGGCAGTTGGAAAAAGTATTTACCACTGGTAGAGTTTGCCTACAACAATAGCTATCAGTCGAGTTTGAAAATGGTGCCTTATGAGGCTTTATATGGGCGTAAGTGTCGAACGCCCTTGTATTGGATCGAACTCAAAGAAAATCAGATTCATAGGGTTGACTTAGCCAAAGAGACCGAAGAGAAAGTAAAGGTAATTCATGACCGTTTGAAGGCCGCTTCAGATAGACAGAAATCCTACGCGGATTTGAAACGTAAAGAAATTGAGTTTCAAGTCGGTGATAAGGTATTTTTGAAAGTATCCCCATGGAAAAAAGTCCTCAGATTTGGTAAGAAAAGCAAACTAAGTCCATGCTTAATTGGACCATATGAGGTGATTGAAAAATTGGGCTGGTAGCATATCGTTTAGCTTTGCCGTCCGAGTTAGAAAAGATCCACGATGTATTCCATGTGTCTATGTTGCGTCGTTACCATTCTAACCCATCACATGTGATTTCATCAACAGAGGTTGAGATTCGATCAGACATGACTTATGGCGAAGAGCCGGTTAAGATCTTGGCCCGAGAGGTCAAGCAATTGAGAAATAAAAGTATAGCACTCATGAAAGTACTATGGCATAGACATGGGGTTGAAGAGGTCACGTGGGAGCCCGAGGAGACTATGAGAGATCAATACCCAAACCTTTTCTTTGGTAAAATTTTTGGGGACGAAAATCCCTAAGGGGGAGAATTGTAACAGCTCGATTTTGGGACTAGTCAGAATAGTGGTTTCGATACAACAAATCCACGGTCGGAGAAATTATTGTAATATTATTTCAAGTGTCATGGCATGATTATATTAGTGTTTGAAAATTTTGGTAAATTAATTTTAGCGATTTCATGATTAATTTTGAAAAAGGACTAAATCGCATAAAATGTGAAAGTTTTGTTCTACAAACTAAAGGTGTTAAATAGCTATGGAACACTAAAGTAGAGGTCCTTATTGAGTAAAAAGACTAATAAAATTAGTGGTGGCTGGACATGGAATTCAAAAATCATGAATGGTCAAAATTTGGTGGCATTAGTAGACTAAATGAATAAAATATAATAAAACAAAGAAAAAGTTATCATCTTTTCCCATCTTCTTCCTCTTCCACCGAAATTTTCAGCAAAAACAAGGGTTCTGGAAGCTTGAAATTTTAGCAACTCTTCACCCTTGCAAGTAAGTGATTTTAATGGTCATTCTTGATAATTTTTGTACTTTTGGAACCCCTATAGCTTAATCTAGCTAATGAGGGGACTATATTGCAAAATGGTTGATAGTCTAGAGATTTACCATGAGATGATTTGTGATGTTTGCTGAGCATTTATGGAAGAAAATGAATCTTGGTTGTTAAGTAAATAACTTTTGTGAAATAGGTTTTCATGAAAACACCTAAAAGGACTATTTTGTGAAGTTTATAAAATAGGTTGTAAATGTGCAAAATAATTGAAAATTGTAAGTTGCTATAAGAGTAATAAAGGTTCGGCTAGGCTTGTTAAAGGAGGAAATTTGATTAAAATCGTTTTACGAGTCTAGGGGAAAAATTGTAATTATGTGAAAGCCTAAGGACAAAATGGTAATTTTGCCCAAGTATGAATTATAGATTGTCTTGATTAATGTAGTGATTAAATAAGTGAATTTGTCATTATAGATCAAGAAAAACGGAGTCCGAACCCAGACCAGGGGAAGACCAAGCTAGTAGACTAATTCAATCTAGTCGTCCACTTTTTGTATACTAAGGTAAGTTGTACGTAAATAATACAACTTCATTGTTATTATGTATTGAACAATTAATATAGCATAAACTGTTTGATTATTGTTTTGAATATGCATGATGATAATTGATGTAGTAAAAAACTCCCGACGGAACCTTAGGAATAGATTGGATATCTATGCCATGACATTTGGGTGATTTGTGTACTAGTGTAAGACCATGTTTAGGACATGGCATCGGCCACATTATGAGAGCCAGTGTAAGACCATGTCTGGGACATGGCATCGGCCTCGACATGTGAGCCAGTGTAAAACTATAACACCCCAAACCCGGCCTAGACGTTATGACCAGATTTGGCATGTCACATAAAAAGGGTTGTTTAAAAATAGCGCGTTCATTAAAAAATTCGTATTCTTTTTAAAACTCCGAGCTTTGATGTTTATGAAATTCAGATTTGCTTTTATGGGTTTCTTGTAAGAACGTTATTATTATTATTTGCGAAAACTTTGTTTTTCGTAGAAATCAAATTCAGTAATTTGCGTAGTTGCGGAAACATGATATTTTGAAAAACAGTTATTAAATTTTAGAAAACCCAGAGTTTAATCATTTATAGTTTGAATATAACTGAAACGAAAGTTTAAAAGAAAAATGAAATCCAATGGCCTTATTACAATATATTTACCCAAACTAAAGAAAACAAAATAAAGATAAGTTAAAACCGAATGTATGAAGCAAATCCTAAGTATGGCCACCTCCGAGTCCTCCGCAGCTCTAAATCCTCTGACACTGGGGATCACCTGCAAGGTTAAAGCAGAGGAGGGGGTGAGTTACGAGAACTCAGTGTGTAATCTCCTTTCTAGAGTAACAGTCAGTATACAGAAACAAAACCCAAAGTAGTCTAGGCCAAAGTCCTTTAACAGTAACAGTACAGTACAGATCAGAGCATACGTGGGCCAAGCCCACTACAATATCATTTGGGTCACAACCCATAACAGAATCAATTGGGCCTAGCCCAAACTAATAACAGATATCATAACAGATATGCAAATAGAGTATGCAGCCCAACCCAAACCTAATAATCCATCCTCTACACTCCACCCGTACCAGCCCTACACTCCATGTGGGGATTTCTAAATCGACCCACCCATCTGCTATACTCCAAAAGTGCAGTCGAGTTGCCAGTATAAACGTAACAAAGTTGCCAGTATCAGTATATGTGGCAGAGCCACCAGTAATAGTATTGCAACAGAGCTGCCAGTAACAGTATGTGTGGCAAAGCCACCAGTAATAGTACACTTCCTCCATTAATATAACCCAACCCCATGCATCATGTCATAGCATAATAATTTCGTGTATGCAAAATGGCCATGCTTAGTAATAGTCATTTCAACACATATTAACAGCAAATCAGACACAGCCCACAGTCAAGTCGGTTAAAACACAGTCATACAATCACAGTCAAATCGGTCAAATCATAGCACAATTCAATCATTTACCCACAAGGGCAAATCAGTCATTTTACCCTATAAGGGTATTCCGATAATCCTACCCTACAGGGGTAATTCGGTAATTCTACTCATAACTAATTCATGTATGCAGTGCATCTCAAACATAATCAATCATACAATTAACACATACAACATTAGTACTACCACGAGGCTACAACGGTCATTTAATCAGTTAGGGGTAAAACGGTCATTTCACCCCGTAAGGGCATCTCGATAATTTTACCATTCGAGGGTATTTCGGTAATTTACCCATAGAGGGCATTTTAATAATTTCGCAAACTAGGGGTATTTTGGTAATTTCACAAATCGAGGCATTTCGATAATTCTGTAAACCAAGGGTATTTTGGTAATTTCACAAATCGAGGGTATTTTAGTAATTTTTCAATCTGAGGGTATTTCGGTAATTTCACAAATCGAGGTATTTCGATAATTTTGCAAACTAGGGGTATTTCAGTAATTTCACAAACTAGGGCATTTTGGTAATTTTGCAAACCGGGGGCATTTCTGCAATTTTACAAACTGGGGGCATTTCGGTAATTTTACAAACTAGGGATATTTAGGTAATTTTACGAGCTAGGGGTATTTCGATAATTTCGTAAATTAGGGGTCTTTCAGTAATGTTGTAAATCGGGGGTCTTTTAATAATTTTGTAAACCAAGGGTATTTCAGTAATTTTATAACCTAATGGTATTTCAGTAATTTTGTAAACCAAGGGTATTTCAGTAATTTTGTAAACCAAGGGTATTTCAGTAATTTTGTAAACCAAGAGTATTCCGGTAATTTTGTAAACTGAGGTATTCTAAGCAGAGATAACGATGCGAATGGGCCTATGGCCCATTCTCGGCCCAAATGGGCCCACACACTCATGTGGCCCATTTAGCCCAAATCTAGCCACAGATATGAGATTCAAATAAACCAGTTCACTATCTACCACAAATCATACAATTTATTCATATGGGCCCACGGGCCCATTTGGGCCCACTTGGCCCCTTTCGGCCCACCGTGGCCCAAACAGCATCAACGCACAAGAATACTTATGGTGGCCTCAACTATCGCGTCGAAGCTCCCACACGTGCGCTCGCACGCTCGTGTAGCTACCATCGCCGTGTGACCGGCATTTCGGCATTTGCCGCTCTACAGCTAGAGTAGTGCGAAATACACACCTAATAGGAGTCTGAAGCTAATCCGTGCTCCGAATGCTCCGATGCCCAAACGCCCACCAAGGTATGCTTCCTCCCCTCATAGACAACTCTATATATAGCCAGCTTCTCACCTTCCCTCTTGCTAGCTTTTCGATGTGGGATCCCTCCTTCAGTAGAGTTTAAATCCAACACAAACTCTGACCGTCCAATTCGCAAAATAAATACTCCCTTGCTTGTCATGAGATTCGAACCCAAGCTCTCCCATCAGCCAATTCACGCCACTTGCCACTAAGCCACCAGCTCCTCTTATGTCTAACATCATGCGCAACTAAATATAAATCTTTGGGCCAAAGTCCAAGTTCACTTAAAAATAAATCAAAATGAAATGCAAACGCGAAGGCTTGAACCTTGGACCCTTTGCTTCCTTGTGGCGTCATTCCCTTGTCCCTTATGTGGCGTCATTTGCCACTAGACCACAACCCCTTTTTGTGTTATTTTCCTCCACATTTTATCCTTAAAGCCTACCTACCAACTCCCAGGGTTTTATTCACTTAAAACCAAAATTTTCCTAAAGCCCAAGTTTGAACCTGGGACTTCATATAAGCCTCCAAACCTTCCAAAATCACTCACCTAATAGGTCCAACTTGCATTAGTGCCATTCTCATGTTCTCAAAAATTTTAAACACTCCCACGCCTAAGGCCCAATAGGCTCAATTCTACTAGGCCCAAATTCGGGTCGTTACAAAGACTATGTCTAGGACATTGCTTCAGCATTTTACCCTCCCGTGTGAGGCTTATCGGATATCCTTTAGTATTCCAAATGGTTCCATGGGTTATTTAAAGCTTATGATGAAGATATGAAAGGATATAATTATGTTGTGAGTGGTACAGGTTCTTACTCGAAACTCATGAGACATGAGCTTAGTTATGGCGCCTTAATGGTAAGGATGAAATTGAGTAAGTTCTATCTATGAGAATGATTTCAAGACGATCTTGTAATTTTTGGCCTATACTTGTGATGTGTAAATATGTAGTAAATCTACCATTGTTAAATTAAGAATGTTGGGCTGGTTTATAATATGCTATGCGTTTAAAGATGCATGGTTGATATTGTTACTTATTTACATGCAACTTACTAAGCTTTATGCTTACTCCCTCTCTTTTCCATTTTCTTATAGTGCCGCCAAGCTAGCTCGGGGATCAACAGACGTCGGAGGCATCGATCACACTATTAATTGAAGCATTTGGTATAGTTAGCCATATTATTTTAAGTAAGGCATGTATAAGGACTAGGTCTTTTTGTTAAGTGTCATATTGTTTTGGCCATATGTGTTGGCTTGTCATTAAGTTGATCCATTTTGTCTAAGGTCATAGATAATGGCTAATATTTGTTGTTGATTTATGCAAATGATGATGTTTTTCATGATTAAGCAAATTGCATGGTTGAGTATTTATTATATTAATGCATGAATGAGAAGGTTGCATGATTGGATTGATAAAGTATGTGATAAGTTTTGCAAGCGAATGGAGCGTGGTGGCCTTGATGTGTGTATGTCTTGGTGGTGGCTGATTTGGTCATATGGTTTTGAGTGTATTGGTGTTACTTGATGTGGCTTATGTTGGTGCAAGTAAGGGTGGCAAAAGGGCTTGTTAAATAGCCTTGTTTTTATCCACACGGGTAAACACACGGGCGTGTGTGTAACAGCCTGGTTTAGACCCTAGTAGGAACAGTGGTTTCGAGACCACAAATCTGAGGTTGGAATGGTAATTTAATATTATTTTCTGTCTGAATAGTATGTGATATAGTCCGTGTGAAAATTCTGTGCGGTAATTTTATTGACTGTGTGCCGAAATAAGAGAATGACTTAATTGCATAAAGAGTAAAAGTTATGTGCTGATTTTTAAGTACTTAAGTGTTGTTGTTTTATTAATGTGGAGGCCTTATGAGGCAATAATGCCAATATTTAGATAGTGGTATGGTAAAAGTCATGAATGGCCTCATTATATGTATGTTATATATGTTTATTGAAAGGTCATTTTTATAATTGAATTAATAATATAAGATTAGTAAAACAAAACATGAAATGAGATAAGTATTCATCTTTTTACTCACCGAAAATAGAAAAGAAAGAAGGGCCAGGAAGCTTTGAGGTTTCGGCAAGCTTAGGCACAAATTGGTATATGATTTTAGCTCAGTTTTTTTATTAATTTTTACGTTTTCGTAATCTTTGCTTCGTACTCTAGCTAACCCATGTTGTAATTTTGTGAATTGATGATGTTTTTGTGATGAGCCATTGATGAATGTTTGAGCTATGTGCTAGTTGATAGTGAAATATGAAAACTTGGTGTTGGGTTAACATATTTTGTATTGGGATTTTTAGTGAAATTGAGCATTTTAGGCTTAATTGAAGAAATGAGAAATTGAAAGATTAAAATATGTAATAAATGAAATGTGTGGGTTTGTATAGACATTAGTAAAATTCGGCTAAGCTTGTACTAGGAGAAATTATGTGAATTTGGTGATTTTGTGAAATAGGACTAAAGTGTCGAAATGTAAAAATCTGAGGGCTATTTTGTAAATGCCCTAAATATGTGTGTTTGGACTAAAATGAATGATTTGGTGATTGAATGGATTTAATTTGAATGTGTATAGACCAAGAAAGAAGAAGTTCGGATCGAGATCGAGATCGAGGCAAAGATAAAGTGCTCGATTAATCGACCGCTTCGATAATTCGACGTCCGAGGTAAGTTCGAACATAATACGTGTATTTAGTTGTGTTTAATGTTATGAATGAATGGTATGATATTGTTGAAATGTGAATGCTATGTGATAGATTGAATTAAATGGCAGTAAGTGTGCGTATTTGGAAATGTGACCAAGATAAATAGCACTGTGTATGCGGAGTAATATAAGCTTCGGCTTTGTGGTTAGCATTGTGTGTGCGATACCGATTCAAAATCGGTTTGATATGGATGCACTAAGTGTGCAATGCTAATTAAGCTTCGGTTAACTATTTAGGCACTAGGTGTGCGAGTAAACTAAAGAAGGGACGAATGTTGATCGAAGTGATTCATGAGTACTGAGTAGCATAAATATTTGACAACTAAGTGTTGGCTAAGCTATGTTCGGAACCTATGTGGTTGATGAAAGTATGAATGAGTTTATGGAAGGTTAATCAAAATTATTAGCTTTGGATAATATGAGATAGTAGATTTTGAAATAATCTATGTGATGATATGTTTTGATTTAATGTATTTTGTTACGAACTTACTAAGCTTTTGGAAGCTTACTGTGCGATTTGTTTCTCTGCTTTGCAGTGTCAGTACAGCTAGCTTGGATCTGGGAATCGTCAGCTTCTTAATCACACTATCGGCAATCTATTTTGGGTACTTTTGGAAAGAAGTATATAGTTGAAATATGGCATGTATAGGATAGTTATTTGGTACATATTTGAGGTGTGTAATTAGCCATGTGATGTGGCTAAATATATGGTTGCTTCAAACATGAATGGTTTTGTGATATGAGGCATATTTTGGTATGGTTTATGGTTGAAGAGAATGATTTATCAATGGTAACTTTGTGCTGGTAAAATGCTAGTATGATTTAGTGAAATTGAGAAGGAATAATGTTTAATATTGAATGTATTCAAGTTGTATATGTTAGCTTATAAGTTGATATGAGTTGATAAATTGATCACATGCTAGGAAATGGTTGCCAAAATGTGTGTATAAACATGCTTAAGTCTGCTTGTAGTGACTGGCCCATGTGGGTGGCATTTTGGCCGTGCAAATAGCCTATTTTTTCCACACGGTTGTGGCACACGGGCGTGCCTAGTGACCGTGGGCGTAAGTCAGTATATGGCCTAAGAGCGCACGGCCTTAGCACACGGACGGGTCTACTACCTAGTAGCCGTGTGACTTTTGACAGGACCGCCACGGCCAAAGTACACGGGCATGATTGGTGGTCGTGGAGCAAAGGTCAGTTTCGACCACGGGGAGGACACGCGGGTGTGTCTAGCAGCCGTGGGAGGTACACGGCCTACCTCCACGAGCGTGTATCCCCTGAAACCTATAAAAGTTTTAAATTTCTGAGAAGTTTCTGTATGTACTTCGGTTTAGTCCCGATCCCTCTCTAGCATGTGTTTAAGGTCTTATACACCTTAATAAGGGACTAATTGTTTATGTTTGATGTATTACGATGATGATTGACTTTGTGTCATAATTGGGTTGTAAATAATCCTATTGTCCGGTAATGCCTCTTAACCCTATTCCGGCGACAGTTTCGGGTTAAGGTGTTACATTTTATTGGTATCAGAGCTACAGTTTAGTCGATTCTCAGGCTAACGAAGCGCGTGTGAGTCTAGCTATACATGCCATATATGAAATTGCGATAATGTGATGAACTCTGACAGTTGAAAATGTGTTTTCATATAGTAATTGATCCTGATCGAGCAGTTGCTGACAATGTAGAAAGCAATGCGCCTGCTCCCGCTCAAGGGACAGTGCCGGCCACATCTAGGCCAAATGATAGTGGTGAGGGAGGAGTGGCTAAGCAAGCCTTCTTCCGAATGATGAGCGAGTGGTTTACGGAGTCCGTTTGAACGAATCCGATTGTTCCACAACCTCCACCCCACAAGTACCTGTTGTGCCACAAGTTGTAGACCCAATCAGATTGAATAAACCACCTGTAGACAAGATTTGTAAATACGAGGCCGAGAAGTTTAGGGCCACATCTGATGACGATGCTGAGTGAGCCAAGTTTTGGCTTGAGAATACAATCAGAGCATTCGATCAGATGTCGTTGAATTCTGATGAGTGCACTAAGTGCGCAGTTTCCTTGTTAAGAGACACGGCTTATAACTAGTGGAAAACATTGATATCTGTGGTTCCAAGAGAGAGAATCACCTGGGACTTCTTTCAAGTTGAGTTCAAAAAGAAGTATATCAGTCAGCGCTTCATTGATCAGAAACGTAAAGAGTTTCTAGAGTTGAAACAGGATCATTTGTCTGTTATCGAGTACGAGCGGGAATTCGTAAGATTGAGTCAATACGTGAGGGAATGTGTTTCGACCGAAGCTACTATGTGCAAACGTTTCATAGAGGGATTGAATGAAGACATTAAATTGTTGGTTAGGATACTTGATATAAATGAATTTGTTGTGTTAGTTGAAAGCGCATGCAAAGTTGAGGAGCTCAGTAAAGAAAAGAAGAAAGCCGATTCTGAGGCTCGTGATGAAAGAAAGAGATTGATGAATAAGTTCTCTCAACCTTTAGCGAAGAGATATAGAGATGCAAGCAATCATTCAAATGTTTCGTTTGGACATCCAAGTAGAGATCGTTCGAGACAAAGTACTGGTTTACGAATTCAAGCTCCGAATGAATCAAGTGTTGGTAGCGTTAAGAGTAACAAACTTGAATGCAAACAGTGTGGAAGACGACATGTGGGAGAGTGTTGGGGCAAGTACAATAATAGAGTTTGTTATAAATGTGGATCTCGAGATCATTTTATTCGAGATTTCCCAAAGATGGTTGAAGAAGAAAATGTTCAAAATGAAAGACCGAGTAATGTGACTGCTAGAGGTAGACCACCCAGAAACAACAGAAATATGAGTGAAAGCCAGAGAGGGACAATCGATATAGTTGTGAGGTCGGAGGCAAGAGCTCCTGCTCGAGCCTATGCTATTCGAGCGCGAGAAGAAGTGTCATCTCCAGACGTCATTACCGGTACTTTTACTTTATTTGATACTAATCTCATTGCATTGATAGATCCGGGATCTACTCATTCCTATGTGTGTATGAATCTAGTAGTGAATAAAACTCTACCTGTTGAGTCTACTGAATTTGTGGTTAGAGTGTCAAACCCCTTAAGCAAGTGTGTCCTGGTGGATAAGGTGTGCAGGAGTTGCCCATTAATGTTTCGGGATGCTTGTTTTATAGCTAATTTGATGTTGTTACCATTTGATGAGTTTGACATAATTTTGGGTATGGATTGGCTTACTCTGCATAATGCCATCATGAATTGTAAAAGAAAGAGTATTGAGTTGAAGAGTCAGAATGGTGAGATAATTCAAATTGAATCTAGTGATATAAAGGGTTACTAGCTATTATATCTACGATAAAAGCTATGCATTATGTGAGAAAAGGTTGTGAATCTTATTTGGCGTATGTGATTGATACAAAAGTGTCGGAAAAGAAAGTTGAATCTGTGCCTGTGGTATGTGAGTTTCCAGATGTGTTTCCTAAATAACTGTCGGGATTAGCTCCAATTCGAGAAGTGGAATTTGGTATTGAATTAGTGCCGAGGACCACTCCCATTTCTATAGCTCCGTATAGAATGGCACCAACAGAATTGAAAGAGTTAAAATCGCAGTTGCAAGAATTAACTGATAGAGGATTTGCACGACCGAGTTTCTCACCCTGGGGAGCTCCTTTGTTATTTGTGAAAAACAAAGATGGAACTATGAGAATGTGTATTGATTATCGACAGTTGAACAAAGTGACAATAAAGAACAAATATTCGTTGCCTCGTATTGATGATTTGTTTGATCAGCTGAGGGGAGGTATAGTGTTTTCAAATCAGGCTACTATCAGTTGAGAGTTAAGGAAGCTGATGTGCCAAAAACTGCTTTTAGAATGAGGTACGGACATTACGAATTCTTAGCGATGCCTTTTGGACTAACAAATGCTCCTGTAGTTTTTATGGATCTAATGAATCGGATATTCAGACCGTATTTAGATCGTTTTGTGGTGGTGTTCATTGATGATATTTTAATCTATTCGTGTGATGAGACGTAGCATGCTGAGCATTTGAGAATCATGCTACAAACTCTACGTGAGAAACAATTAGATGCAAAGTTTAGCAAATGTGAATTTTGGTTGCGTGAGGTTGGGTTTCTGGGACATATTGTATCAGCTGCTGGAATACGGGTTGATCCGAGTAAAATCTCTGCTATTTTGGAATGGAAGCTCCCAGAAATGTGTCTAAATTCCGTAGTTTTCTGGGACTAGAGGGATATTACAGACGTTTTGTGAATGGTTTCTCGATGATTGCGACTCCATTGACAAAATTGTTACAAAAAGATGTTAGATTCGAGTGGTCAGAAAGGTGACAGCAAAGTTTTGAACAGTTGAAAGTGTTGTTAACGGAAGCACCAGTGTTGATTCAACCTGAATCAGGCAAAGAGTTCATAGCTTACAGTGATGCATCGTTGAATGGTTTGGGTTGTATGCTGATGCAAGAGGCGAAATTCATTGCTTATGCTTCGAAACAGTTAAAATCGCATGAAAAGAACTACCCAAAGCATGACCTTGAATTGGCTGCGATTGTGTTCGCATTGAAGATTTGGCGTCACTATCTATTCGGGGGAAAATGTCACATCTATACTGATCATAAAAGTTTAAAGTACTTGAAGACTCAGAAAGACTTGAATTTGCAACAGAGAATATGGTTAGAATTATTGAAAGACTACGAACTTGTGATAGATTACCACCCGGGTAAGGCTAATGTTGTAGCTGATGCCTTGAGTCGAAAATCGTTATATGCTTTGTGAGCTATGAGTAATCAGATAGATCTCTGTGATGATAGTGCGGTTGTAGCTGAATTGAAAGTAAAACCGATGTTTATACAGCAGATTTGTGATGCTTAGAAAAATGATGTTGAAATGATGGCTAAACGAATTCTGTGTGAATCAAACGTTGAATTAGAATTTCGAGTAGATAGCGATGATTGTTTGTGATTTAGAGATCGGATTTGTGTTCCAGGAAATTCAGGGTTAATTTTGATGATTTTGAATAAAGCTTACAATAGTCATTTGAATGTTCATCCGGGGAGTATGAAGATGTATAATGATCTGAAACAGTTCTATTGGTGGCATGGTATGAAAAGAGATATTTCTGACTTTGTGTCGAAATGTTTAGTTTGTCAGCAAGTTAAAGCTGAACATCAAGTTCGGTCTGGTTTGTTACAACCAATTATGATTCTTGAGTGGAAATGGGAGAGAATTACGATGGACTTTGTGCCGGGTTTGCCCTTATCTCCGAGTAAGAAAGATGCGATCTGGGTGATAGTTGATAGATTGACGAAATCAGCTCATTTCATTCCAGTGAGAACCGATTACTCTTTAGATAAGTTAGCTGAACTGTATATCGATGAGATTGTGAGATTGCACGGAGTACCGTTATCTATAGTGTCTAACAGAGATCCAAGATTTACCTCGCGATTTTTGAAGAAATTGCAAGATGCTTTAGGCACGAAATTGCATTTCAGTACTGCTTTTCCTCCACAAACGGATGGTCAATCTGAGCGAATCATACAGATCCTCAAAGACATGCTGAGATGTTGCATACTTGAATTTGAAAGTACGTGGGAAAAGCATTTATCATTGATTGAGTTTGCGTATAATAATGGTTTTCAATCTAGCATTAAAATGGCACCATATGAGGCTCTTTATGGTCGAAAGTGTCGAACTCCCTTGTATTGGACTGAGCTGAGTGAGAATAAGATTCACGGGGTTGATCTGATAAAAGAGACTGAGCAAAACGTGAAAGTAATTCGTGACAGTTTGAAAGGGCCTCAGATCGTCAGAAGTCTTATGCAGATTTGAAACGAAAGGATATTGAATTCGAAATTGGTAATAAAGTGTTTCTTAAAGTGTCTCCATGGAAGAAAATATTTCGATTTGGCCGAAAGGGCAAGCTGAGTCCGAGGTTCATCTGACCGTATAAGATTATTGAATGAGTTGGGTCGGCTGCTTATATATTGAGATTGCCATCTAAGTTAGAAAAGATTCATAACGTGTTTCATGTGTCAATGCTTCGACGGTACAGATCAGACCCATCTCATGTGATTGCTCCTACTGAAGTTGAAATTCAGTCAGATTTGTCGTATAGTGAAGAACCGATCCGAATTTTGGCACGAGAGACCAAAGAGTTGAGAAATAAGAAAATTTCTTTAGTGAAAGTATTATGGCACAAACACGGAATTGACAAGGCTACGTGGGAGCCTGAGAACGTTATGAGAAAGCAACATCCACAATTATTCATTGGTAAGATTTTCGGGGACGAAAATCCCTAAAGGGGAGAGTTATAACAGCCCAGTTTAGACCCTAGTCAGAATAGTGGTTTCGAGACCACAAATTCGAGGTCAGAATGGTAATTTTAATATTATTTTCTGTGTGAATAATATGTAATATAGTCCGTGTGAAAATTCTGTGTGGTAATTTTATCGACTGTATGCCGAAATAAGAGAATGACTTAATTGCGTAAAGAGTAAAAGCTATGCGCTGATTTTTAAGTACTTAAGTGTTGTTGTTTTATTAATGTGGAGGCCTTATGAGGCAATAATGCCAATATTTAGATAGTGGTATGGTAAAAGTCATGAATGCCCTCATTATATATATGTTATATATATTTAATGAAAGCTCATTTTTGTAATTGAATTAATAATATAAGATTAGTAAAACAAAACATGAAATGAGATGAGTACTCATTTTTTACTCACCGAAAATAGAAAAGATAGAAGGGCTAGGAAGCTTTGAGGTTTCGGCAAGCTTAGGCACAAATTGGTATGTGATTTTAGCTCAGTTTTTTTGTTAATTTTTACGTTTTCGTAATCGTTGCTTTGTACTGTAGCTAACACATGTTGTAATTTTGTGAATTGATGATGTTTTTGTGATGAGCCATTGATGAATGTTTGAGCTATGTGCTAGTTGATAGTGAAATATGAAAACTTGGTGTTGGGTTAACATATTTTGTTTTGGGATTTTTAGTGAAATTGAGCATTTTAGGCTTAATTGAGGAAATGAGAAATTGAAGGATTAAAATATGTAATAAATGAAATGTGTGGGTTTGTATAGACATTAGTAAAATTCGGCTAAGCTTGTACTAGGAGAAATTATGTGAATTTGGTGATTTTGTGAAATAGGGACTAAAGTGTCGAAATGTAAAAATGTGAGGGCTATTTTGGAAATGCCCTAAATATGTGTGTTTGGACTAAAATGAATGATTTGGTGATTGAATGGATTTAATTTGAATGTGTATAGACCAAGAAAGAAGAAGTTCGGATCGAGATCGAGATCGAGGCAAAGATAAAGTGCTCGATTAATCGGCCGCTTCGATAATTTGACGTCCGAGGTAAGTTCAGACATAATACGTGTATTTAGTTGTGTTTAATGTTATGAAATGAATGGTATGATATTGTTGAAATGTGAATGCTATGTGATAGATTGAATTAAATGGCAGTAAGTGTCCGTATTTGGAAATGTGACCAAGATAAATAGCACTGTGTATGAAGAGTAATATAAGCTTCGGCTTTGTGGTTAGCTCTGTGTGTGCGATACTGATTCAAAATTGGTTTGATATGGATGCACTAAGTGTGCGATGCTAATTAAGCTTCGGTTAACTATTTAGGCACTAGGTGTGCGAGTAAACTAAAGAAGGGACAAATGTTGATCGAAGTGATTCATGAGTACTGAGTAGCATAAATATTTGACAACTAAGTGTTGGCTAAGGTACGTTCGGAACCTATGTTGTTGATGAAAGTATGAATGAGTTTATGGAAGGTTAATCGAAATTATTAGCTTTGGATGATATGAGATATTAGATTTTGAAATAATCTATGTGATGATATGTTTTGATTTAATGTATTTTGTTACGAACTTACTAAGCTTTTGGAAGCTTACTGTGTGATTTGTTTCTCTGTTTTGCAGTGTCAGTACGGCTAGCTTGGATCTGGGAATCGTCAGCTTCTCAATCACACTATCGGCAATCTATTTTGGGTACTTTTGGAAAGAAGTATATAGTTGAAATATGGCATGTATAGGCTAGTTATTTGGTACATATTTGAGGTGTGTAATTAGCCATGTGATGTGGCTAAATATATGGTTGCTTCAAGCATGAATGGCTTTGTGATATGAGGCATATTTTGGTATGGTTTATGGTTGAAGAGAATGATTCATCAATGGTAACTTTGTGTTGGTAAAATGGTAGTATGATTTAGTGAAATTGAGAAGGAATAATGTTTAGTATTGAATGTATTCAAGTTGTATATGTTAGCTTAGAAGTTGATATGAGTTGATAGATTGAGCACATGATAGGAAATGGTTGCCAAAATGTGTGTATAAACATGCTTAAGTGTGCTTGTAGTGACTGACCCATGTGGGTGGCATTTTGGCCGTGCAAATGGCCTATTTTTGCCACACGGTTGTGGCACACGAGTGTGCCTAGTGACCGTGGGCGTAAGTCAGTATATGGTCTAAGAGCATACGGCCTTGGCACACGGACGGGTCTGTTGCCTAGTAGCCGTGTGACTTTTGACAGGATCGACCACGGCCAAAGTACACGGGCGTGCTTGGTGGCCATGGAGCAAAGGTCAGTTTCGTCCACGGAGAGGACACACGGGTGTGTCTAGCAGCCGTGGGAGGTACACGACCTACCCCCACGGGCGTGTATCCCCTGAAACCTAGAAAATTTTTAAATTTCTGAGAAGTTTCTGTATGTAATTTGGTTTAGTCTCGACCCCTCTCTAGCATGTGTTTAAGGTCTTATACACCTTAATAAGGGACTAATTGTTTATGTTTGATGTATTATGATGATGATTGACTTTGTGTCGTAATTGGGTTGTAAATAATCCTATTATCCGGTAATGCCTCTCAGCCCTATTCTGACGATGGTTTGGGGTTAGGGGTGTTACATTTTATTGGTATCAGAGCTACGGTTTAATCGATTCTCGGACTAACGTAGCGCGTGTGAGTCTAGCTATACATTCCATATATGAAATTGTGATAGTGTGATGAACTCTGACAGTTGAAAATGTGTTTTCATATAGTAATGGATCCCGATCGAGCAGTTGCTGACGATGAAGAAAGCAATGCCCCTGCTCCCGCTCAAGGGATAGTGCCGGCCACATCTAGGTCGAATGATAGTGGTGAGGGAGGAGAGGCTATGCAAGCCTTCTTCTGAATGATGAGCGAGTGGTTTACGGAGTTCGTTCGAACGAATCCAGCTGCTCTACAACCTCCACCCCCACAAGTACCTATTGTGCCACAAGTTGTAGACCCGATCAGATTGAATAAACCACCTGTAGACAAGATTTGTAAATACGGGGCCGAGGAGTTTACAGCCACATCTGATGATGATGCTGAGCGAGCCGAGTTTTGGCTTGAGAATACAATCAGAGTATTCGATCAGATGTCGTTGGATTCTGATGAGTGCATTAAGTGTGCAGTTTCCTTGTTGAGAGACACGGCTTATAACTGGTGGAAAACATTGATATCTGTGATTCCGAGAGAGAGAATCACCTGGCATTTCTTTCAAGTTGAGTTCAGAAAGAAGTATATCAGTCAGCGCTTCATTGATCAGAAACGTAAAGAGTTTCTAGAGTTGAAACAAGGTCATTCGTCTGTTGCCGAGTATAAGCAGGAATTCGTAAGATTAAGTCAATACGCGAGGGAATGTGTTTCGACCGAAGCTACTATGTGCAAACGTTTCATAGAGGGATTGAATGAAGACATTAAATTGTTGGTTGGGATACTTGATATAAATGAATTTTTTGTGTTAGTTGAAAGAGCATGCAAAGCTGAGGAGCTCAATAAAGAAAAGAAGAAAGCCGATTCTGAGGCTCGTGATGAAAGATAGAGATCAATGAATAAGTTCTCTCAACCTTCAGTGAAAAGATATGGAGATGCAAGTAATCATTCAAATGTTTCGTTTGGACATCCAAGTAGAGATCGTTCGAGACAAAGTACTGGTTTACGAATTCAAGCTCCGAATGAATCAAATGTTGGTAGAGTTAAGGGTAACAAACCTGAATACAGACAGTGTGAAAGACGACATGTGGGAGAGTGTTGGGGCAAGTACAACAATAGAGTTTGTTATAAATGTGGATCTCGAGATCATTTTATTCGAGATTGCCTAAAGATGGTTGAAGAAGAAAATGTTCAGAATGAAAGACCGAGTAATGTGACGGCTAGAGGTAGACCACCCAGAAACAACAGAAATGTGGGTGAAAGCCAGAGAGGGACAACCGATATAGTTGCGAGTCAGAGGCGAGAGCTCCTGCTCGAGCCTATGCTATACGAGTGAGAGAAGTGTCATCTCCAAACATCATTACTGGTACTTTTACTTTATTTGATACTGATGTCATTGCATTGATAGATCCGGGATCTACTCTTTCCTATGTGTGTATGAATCTAGTAGTGAATAAAACTATACCTGTTGAGTCTACTGAATTTGTGGTTAGAGTGTCAAACCCCTTAGGCAAGTGTGTCCTGGTGGATAAGGTGTGCAGGAGTTACCCATTGATGTTTCGGGATGCTTGTTTTATGGCTAATTTTATGTTGTTACCGTTCGATGAGTTTGACATAATTTTGGGTATGGATTGGCTTACTCTGCATAATGCCATCGTGAATTGTAAAAGAAAGAGTATTGAGTTGAAGAGTCAGAATGGTGAGATAATTCGAATTGAATCCAGTGATATAAAAGGATTACCAGCTGTTGTATCTACGATAAAAGCTATGCATTATGTGAGAAAAGGTTGTGAAGCTTATTTGCCGTATGTGATTGATACAAAAGTGTCGGAAAAGAAAGTTGAATCTGTGCCTGTGGTATATGAGTTTACAGATGTGTTTCCTGAAGAGCTGCCGGGATTACCTCCAATTCGGGAAGTGGAATTTGGTATTGAATTAGTGCTGGGGACCACTCCCATTTCTATAGCTCCGTATAGAATGGCACCAACAGAATTAAAAGAGTTAAAATCGTAGTTGCAAGAATTAACTGATAGAGGATTTGCACGACTGAGTTTCTCACCTTGGAGAGCTCATGTGTTATTTGTGAAAAAGAAAGATGGAACTATTAGAATGTGTATTGATTATCGACAGTTGAACAAAGTGACAATAAAGAACAAATACCCGTTGCTTCGTATTGATGATGTGTTTGATTAGCTGAGGGGAGCTACAATGTTTTCAAAGATAGACTTGAGATTAGGCTACTATCAGTTGAGAGTTAAGGAAGCTGATGTGCTAAAAACTGCTTTCAGAACGAGGTACGGACATTACGAATTCTTAGTGATGCCTTTCGGACTAACAAATGCTCCTGTAGTGTTTATGGATCTAATGAATCTGATATTCAGACCGTATTTAGATCGCTTTGTGGCGGTGTTCATTGATGATATTTTAATCTATACGTGTGATGAGACGCAACATGCTGAGCATTTGAGAATCGTGCTACAAACTCTACGTGAGAAACAATTATATGCAAAGTTTAGCAAATGTGAATTTTGGTTGCGTGAGGTTGGGTTTCTGGGACATATTGTATCAGCTGCTGGAATACAGGTTGATCCGAGTAAAATCTCTACTATTTTGGAATGGAAGCCTCCGAGAAATGTGTCTGAAGTCCGTAGTTTTCTGGGTCTAGCGGGATATTACAGACGATTTTTGAACGGCTTCTCGATGATTACGACTCCATTGACAAAATTGTTACAAAAAGATGTTAGATTCGAGTAGTTAGAAAGGTGCCAGCAAAGTTTTAAACAGTTGAAAGTGTTGTTAACAGAAGCACCAGTGTTGATACAACCCGAATCAGGCAAAGAGTTCATAGCTTACAGTGATGCATCATTGAATGGTTTGGGCTGTGTGCTGATGCAAGAGTGGAAAGTCATTGCTTATGCTTTGACACAGTTAAAACCGCATGAAAAGAACTACCCAACGTATGACCTTGAATTGGCTGCGATTGTGTTCGCATTGAAGATTTGGTGTCACTATCTGTTCGGGGGAAAATGTCACATCTATACTGATCATAAGAGTTTAAAGTACTTGATGACTCAGAAAGACTTGAATTTGCGATAGAGAAGATGGTTAGAATTATTGAAAGACTACGAACTTGTGATAGATTACCAACCGAGTAAGGCTAATGTTGTAGCTGATGCCTTGAGTCGAAAATCGTTATATGCTTTGCGAGCTATGAGTAATCAGATAGATCTATGTGATGGTAGTGCGGTTGTAGCTGAATTGAAAGTAAAACCGATGTTTATACAACAGATTTGTGATGCTCAGAAAAATAATGTTGAAATGATGGCTAAACGAATTCTGTGTGAATCAAATGTTGAATCAGAATTTCGAGTAGATAGCGATGATTGTTTGCGATTTAGAGATCGGATTTGTGTTCTGGTAAATTCAGAGTTAATTTCGATGATTTTGAATGAAGCTCACAATAGTCATTTGACTGTTGATCCGGGGAGTACGAAGATGTATAATGATCTGAAACAGTTCTATTGGTGGCGTGGTATGAAAAGAGATATTTCTGACTTTGTGTCGAAATGTTTAGTTTGTCAGCAAGTTAAAGCTGAACATCAAGTTCCGTCTAGTTTGTTACAACCGATTATGATTCCTGAGTGGAAATGGGAGAGAATTACGATGGACTTTGTGTCGGGTTTGCCCTTATTTCCGAGTAAGAAAGATGCGATCTGGGTGATAGTTAATAGATTGACAAAATCATCTCATTTCATTCCGGTGAGAACCGATTATTCTTTAGATAAGTTAGCTGAACTGTATATCGATGAGATTGTGAGCTTGCACGGAGTACCGTTATCTATAGTGTCTGACAGAGATCTGAGATTTACCTCGCGATTTTGGAAGAAATTGCAAGATGCTTTAGGCACGAAATTGCATTTCAGTACTGCTTTTCATCCGCAAATGGATGGTCAATCCGAGCGAATCATTCATATCCTTGAAGACATGCTGAGATGTTGCATACTTGAATTTGAAAGTACGTGGGAAAAGCATTTATCATTGATTGAGTTTGCGTACAACAATAGTTTTCATTCTAGCATTAAAATGGCACCATATGAGGCTCTTTATGGTCGAAAGTGTCGAACTCCCTTGTATTGGACTGAGCTGAGTGAGAATAAGATACACGGGGTTGATCTGATAAAAGAGACTGAGCAAAAAGTGAAAGTAATTCGTGACAGTTTGAAAGCGGCCTCAGACGGTCAGAAGTCTTATGCAGATTTGAAACGAAAGAATATTGAATTCGAAATTGGTAATATAAAGTGTTTCTGAAAGTGTCTCTGTGGAAGAAAATACTTCGATTTTGCCGAAAGGGCAAGCTGAGTCCGAGGTTCATCGAACTGTATGAGATTATTGAACGAGTTAGGCCGGTTGCTTATAGATTGAGATTGCCATCTGAGTTAGAAAAGATTCATAACGTGTTTCATGTGTCAATGCTTCGACGGTACAAATCAGACCCATCTCATGTGATTGCTCCTACTGAGGTTGAAATTCAGTCAGATATGTCGTATAGTGAAAAACCGGTCCGAATTTTGGCACGAGAGACCAAAGAGTTGAGAAATAAGAAAATTTCTTTAGTGAAAGTATTATGGCACAAACACGGAATTGAAGAGGCTACGTGGGAGCCTGAGAACGTTATGAGAAAGCAACATCCACAATTATTCATTGGTAAGATTTTCGGGGACGAAAATCCCTAAGGGGGGAGAGTTGTAACAGCCTGGTTTAGACCCTAGTCGGAATAGTGGTTTCGAGACCACAAATTTAAGGTCAGAATGGTAATTTAATATTATTTTCTGTGTGAATAGTAAGTGATATAGTCCGTGTGGAAATTCTGTTTGGTAATTTTATTGACTGGGTGCCGAAATAAGAGAAGGACTTAATTGCGTAAAGAGTAAAAGCTATGTGTTGATTTTTAAGTACTTAAGTATTGTTGTTTTATTAATGTGGAGGCCTTATGAGGCAATAATGCCAATATTTAAATAGTGGTATGGTAAAGGTCATGAATGGCCTCATTATATATATGTTATATATGTTTCATGAGAGGTCATTTTCGTAATTGAATTAATAATATAAGATTAGTAAAACAAAACATGAAATGAGATGAGTATTCATCTTTTTACTCACCGAAAATAGAAAAGAAAGAAGGGCTTGGAAGCTTTGAGGTTTCGGCAAGCTTAGGCACAAATTGGTATGTGATTTTAGCTCAGTTTTTTGTCAATTTTTACGTTTTTATAATCGTTGCTTCGTACTCTAGCTAACCCATGTTGTAATTTTGTGAATTGATGATGTTTTTGTGATGAGCCATTGATGAATGTTTGAGCTATGTGCTAGTTGATAGTGAAATATGAAAACTTGGTGTTGGGTTAACATATTTTGTATTGGGATTTTTAGTGAAATTGAGCATTTTAGGCTTAATTGAGGAAATGAGAAATTGAAGGATTAAAATATGTAATAAATGAAATGTGTGGGTTTGTATAGACATTAGTAAAATTCAGCTACGCTTGTACTAGGAGAAATTATGTGAATTTGGTGATTTTGTGAAATAGGGACTAAAGTGTCGAAATGTAAAAATCTGAGGGCTATTTTGTAAATGCCATAAATATGTGTCTTTGGACTAAAATGAATGATTTGGTGATTGAATGGATTTAATTTGAATGTGTATAGACTATGAAAGAAGAAGTTCGGATCGAGATCGAGATCGAGGCAAAGATAAAGTGCTCGATTAATCGACCGCTTCGATAATTCGACGTCCGAGGTAAATTCGGACATAATACGTGTATTTAGTTGTGTTTAATGTTATGAAATTAATGGTATGATATTGTTGAAATGTGAATGCTATGTGATAGATTGAATTAAATGGCAGTAAGTGTGCGTATTTGGAAATGTGACCAAGATAAATAGCACTGTGTGTGCGGAGTAATATAAGCTTCGGCTTTGTGGTTAGCACTGTGTGTGCGATACCGATTCAAAATCGATTTTATATGGATGCACTAAGTGTGCGATGCTAATTAAGCTTCGGTTAACTATTTAGGCACTAAGTGTGCGAATAAACTAAAGAAGGGATGAATGTTGATCGAAGTGATTCATGAGTACTGAGTAGTATAAATATTTGACAACTAAGTATTGGCTAAGATACGTTCGGAGCCTATGTGGTTGATGAAAGTATGAATGAGTTTATGGAAGGTTAATCAAAATTATAAGCTTTGGATGATATGAGATATTAAATTTTGAAATAATCTATGTAATGATATGTTTTGATTTAATGTATTTTGTTACGAACTTACTAAGGTTTTGGAAGCTTACTGTGTGATTTGTTTCTCTGCTTTGCTGTGTCAGTACAGCTAGCTCGGATCTGGGAATCGTCAGCTTCTCAATCACACTATCGGCAATCTATTTTGGGTACTTTTGGAAAGAAGTATATAGTTGAAATATGGCATGTATAGGCTAGTTATTTGGTACATATTTGAGGTGTGTAATTAGCCATGTGATGTGGCTAAATATATGGCTGCATCGAGCATGAATGGCTTTGTGATATGAGGCATATTTTGGTATGGTTTATGGTTGAGGAGAATGATTTATCAATGGTAAATTTGTGTTGGTAAAATGGTAGTATGATTTAGTGAAATTGAGAAGGAATAATGTTTAGTATTGAATGTATTCAAGTTGTATATGTTAGCTTATAAGTTGATATGTTTGAAAGTGAGTTTGTATGAGTTGATAGATTGATCACATGATAGGAAATGGTTGCCAAAATGTGTGTATAAACATGCTTAAGTGTGCTTGTAGTGATTGACCCATGTGGGTTGCATTTTGGCCTTGCAAATGGCCTATTTTTGCCATACAGTTGTGGCACACGGGCGTGCCTAGTGACCGTGGGCGTAAGTCAGTATATGGCCTAAGAGCGCACGGCCTTGGCACACGGACGGGTCTACTGCCTAGTAGCCGTGTGACTTTTGACAGGATCGACCACGGCCAAAGTACACGGGCGTGCTTGGTGACCGTGGAGCAAAGGTCAGTTTCGACCACGGGGAGGACACACGGGTGTGTCTAGCAGCCGTGGGAGGTACACGGCCTACTCCCATGAACGTGTATCCCTTAAAACCTAGAAAAGTTTTAAATTTTTGAGAAGTTTCTGTATGTACTTCTGTTTAGTCCCGACCCCTCTCTAGCATGTGTTTAAGGTCTTATACACTTTAATAAGGGACTAATTGTTTATGTTTGATGTATTATGATGATGATTGAATTTGTGTCGTAATTGGGTTGTAAATAATCCTATTGTCCGGTAATGCCTCTTAACCCTATTTCAGCGACGGTTTCGGGTTAGGGGTGTTACAGTGTGTCTAGGCCGTCTGTGACACACGGCTTGCCCCAAGGGCATGTGTTTTGGCCGTGTGTCCCCTGCACCTTAGTTTTGAGAAATAGAATGCCCAGTAGTAAACACACGGGCACGAGACAAGGTCGTGTGTCTCGGTCGTGTGAGAGACACGGCTATAGGACATGGGCATATGCCCAGGCCGGGTGAAGTTTGCACCTTGAATGTGAAATTAAATTCACCACACGGCCTAGCACACGGGCGTGTGCCTTGGCCGTGTGACCCTAAAATGTTGCTGACGTCAGAAACAGAATGTCAAGGTTTTAACACACGGGCTTAGACACGGAAGTGTCATGGCCGTGTGAGGGTCACGGGCCATGGACACGGACTTATGCAAGGCCGTGTGAAAACCCCTGTGGGTTCAAATTGAAAAATAGATCCACACAGCTAGGGACATGAGTGTGTGTGACCACACAGTCTGCCCGCACAGGCGTGTCCCTTGCCACACAGGCGTATGCCCCTGTTTTTAGTGAAAATTTCCAAAGTTTTCTGAAGTGTCTGGTTTATTACTGAACCATTTTCAAAGTGTGTTTTGGGCCTCGTAGGCTCATATTAGGGATTGTAAGATAAAGTTTGAAAAGTTTTAAATTTGAACGAACTTTTATGACCCGGAAATGTATGTTAGTATGTGTTTATGTTAGGTAACGCCTCGTACCCTGTTCCGGCGTCAAACACGGGTAAGGGGTGTTACAATGAGTTTCAGGTCCAACTTAGACCCCAGGCCTACAAGGGCCACGTGCCAAAAATCAGCTTCCCTCAAGTATGGTTCGATCAACGGTGATGGAGGATCGGGTAGATGTCGAATTTGGCTTTGTAAAATTTGATTTTTCGCCTATTTACATAATAATTATAAAAATTTGAAGTTAAAATATATCAATGAAAGAAAGAAATTAAAAAATATTAAAATTTATTCTTACCATTTGCAATTGAATGATAGAGATGTGCTTGTTATTAAGACGAATTAGAGACCTGGCCATTGCTAAATTACATAGAACACGAAAAATTAAAAAAAATATTTCTTGAAAATATTAAAAAATAGAATTTAGATAGAAATGGAATTTTAGTAAAAACTTTAAGAGAGAATTTGAGGGATTTTAAAGAGTGGATGAGAAATTTGAGAGATTTAAGAGAGAAATGTGAGAAATTAGTAGGTGGGGGTTATAGTTTTTTTTTTGTGTGACCATTGATGTAACACCTCTAACCCATCTTCGTCGTTGGATTAGGTTTACAGAGTGTTACTGTACAAAATAGAACGTTTAACTTCAAAATAGAATAATAATTCAACTTACAAATTAATTTCTAATTACTCAATTTAATCATGGCAGTAATACACATTTAGGCCATAAACCGAGTATTTGAGGCCCTAAAAATAAGTTGGAATTAATAGGGGATCAATTTGAACAATTCATAAAATTTTAAGAACATGAAAATTTGAGAAACAAGGGTCACACAGCCATATGGCTAGGCCATGTGACATAGCTTAGACCGTGTGGACATTCGAAGTGGGGTCAAACGATCGTATCTCAGCCCGTGTGTTCGCCTGTGTGTACATTTGAAATAGGGCCATATGGCTGTGTCGCAGGTCATGTGCTAAACCGTGTGTGTATTTGATGTTGGGTTACACGACTGTGTGCCAAACCGTGTTACTCACTGACTTGGTACACACGGTTGTGTCTCAGACCGTGTGTAACCTGCACCTAAAATAAAAAGTGACATACAGCTGTGCAGTTAGGCCATGTGTGTCACACGACTATTTTACACACAATTTTTTTTGAAAAGTGTAGATAAGATAGTAAAAACATGCCAAAAAAACCATCATCTAAAAATTTAAGCTAGTGATAGACAAGATGAAAGGAAAGGGATAATGACAGGACAATTACCAATGGGCACTATTGGCTGAGTAACAACAATCTTGAATAAGTCATTGAACTTATTCTCTTTGTTCGTTTCTTCTTCTTTCTTCTTTTGTTAGTTAAAAACTTAATTACTAGAAAAAAGTATATATCCATTTGGTTTTATCTTTTCATTGAATTTCTCAATTTCTAAAGACACAAAGTTTCAATCAACTGAACTAATTAAACATGAAAAGAGAATATAGATAATACATACTTTTCATGCAAAGCAAACTAGATCATATTATTCTTCTATAGAAATTCAGGTTCTAGTTTCTTTTCTTTCTCCTAAATAACAAAAAGAAAAGGGGAAAATAAATCATAAAGAAGACATTGATCATTCACATCTATAACTGAAGATGTATAATGAAAAGGAGTAACCAAGGGAAGATCGAAACCTTTTGGGAGACTTCACTAAGGTTCGGTTTGGGTTGTACGGATTGATTATGAGTTTGGAGTATTTTTGAACATTTTTCCCTTATTTTTTATTTTTGAGACCGAAGGTCTTGTCCTCTACAGCCTTCTACTTCTTCGCTAATTCTACTTTTGAGGCTTGCTATAGCAGAATCTCTTATCACCATCAAATTAACTACAAACTTCTCCCCCCTTTTTTTTCTTTTAATCAATCGAACCTAAATGCTAAGTCTTCAAAAAAACCAAAAAAAAAGTTTTGGTTGATCCGTTTTCTTATTCGAAATTTTTTTTTCTTAAGAGCTATGGATTGTGTAGAGCATCTGAGATTGGCTACTTTTAAAAGGTATGACAATTGTCACAACCCGTGGAAGAGTAAGGAAGTGGTTCTAATAAACCGCAAAAGCCATCTTTGTAACACCCCTAACCCGAAACCGTCGCCGGAATAGGGTTAAGAGGCATTACCAATCATTCCGAAGCATTTAAATTCATTTACAACACAAAGTCAATTATCAATCAAATATATCCAAATATAAACATATAGTCCCTTAATGAGGTCTACGAGACCTTAAACACATATTAGAAAGGGGTCAGGACTAAACCAAACGCATACAAAAATTTTCAGAATTTTAAAGAATTTTCAAAACAGCAGAGGTCACACGCCCGTGTGGGTAGGCTGTGTGCCTCACACGGCCTCGGACATGCCCGTGCATCCAAGCCGTGACAAAACAGGGCATACATACTGACTTGTTTTCACGGCCTGTGCCTCGCCCGTGGTCGACACTGACTTGCACCACACGGCCAGTCACACGCCCGTGTGTCCAGCTTGTGGTCGAGTCTGACTTGTTTCGAAACACAACCACGAAGGACACAGTCGAGTCCTAACCTTTGGTTTTGGTATGTCTTTCAAAGGAATGTGGAAATTAGATGATGCATGTACTATTGAAATCGGTAAATCATATACATGAGTCCTGCATGGGCATCAATATGAAAACACCTTCCTTGGTACACAAGCTCCGTATCCGGATCGATGAAAAGGGTTATCTAAGTGTTGATACGTATGATGGTGAAAAGAAGAAATGAGAAATGCTATTATATGTTTTGCGTCCAGTATGGCACTTTAATGCAAACTGTGATTGGTGAATACCCGACCTTTCGGACGAACACTTACATGTTCGAATTAACAAGAAGGAATTGTAGAGGTTTGGTGGGTATAATTGGTTTACTGGCTCTATAGAGCGGCATAATGGAAATGGAATATTGGTTCTTGTAACATCCGGGATTTAAGGGCTTTGCATTTACTTTGTATATTGTTTGAGTGTGTTTGGGGTCTCCGGGAAGGCCCGGGGTTAAGTCGGAACCTTGGCCAAATTTTTAATTTTGGGCACTTTAGGAGGGAAGCTGACTGGGGCAAGACTTAAAGTTTATTGCTTGTGGTTGTTGACACAAGAATTAAGATGGCAAAGTGGCAAGGAGGCGCCACTTAAGCAGCAGGTAAGTGACGCCTCAAGGAGAGCAGTGAGGGAGCAGGTTTGATTCGCGTCGTCAGCAATGTGGATTTTTTTTTTTTTTTGCTTATGCGCCTAAAAGCTTGGATGATGGATTCGGTTGGGAGCCTTGAAGAGTGGAGGTGGACTTAGTCAAATATTTTTGAATGGTAGGCCAAAAGAGAAAGGTGGGTTTTGAATGGTTCAAATTTTTTCAAATGGATGAATGGGAGTGAATGTAGGAGGTAATCAAGGAGTGGTGGCTTGTTGGGAGCTTGTTGGCCGAATTTTGAAGGTTGGTAGGGGGAGAGTTTTGGTGTTGGAGCTAGGAGGGTGGTGAGCCGAAATCTTAAGGTTAGTAGGTCTAGGCCCCTCTCTTAGCAACAGTGCAATCGGTTTTGAGGTGCCTAGAGGTGCCGATTTCTCCTTAGTGTCACTTTGAGCATAAGGTTGGAAACCGAATGGGGAAACACTCTCTTCTCTCTTTTGTTTGAACCTTTCTCTTCATTTCATTGATAGCCAAAATCGAAACCTGTTGCCCTCCACTCTATTCTTCTTTTCTCATTTTTCTCTCATTATTCATTTATCATATCTTCTTTTCTCTTTTTCTTGTGCTGCCGAAACCTCTTGAGCTTTACCGAATCTCTCTTTTTCTCATTTTTGGTGCTTTCATTTCGTTTCCATTCACCCTTGATCATTGCCGAATCCCCTGCCTAACTCTTTTTCTTTTCACATCGTTTCACTTGTGCCTAGTAAGGTTATCTTCTTTTCATCTCATTTGAGCACTTGACCGAATTATCTCCTTCAACCATTCACTTCTTTCGACACCCTAATACTTTAGCCTTCCCTCCTGTTTCTCTTTTCTTTCTTCATTCTACTGTAATTGTTCCTGTACCAGTTATCCCTTATGAGCCGAATCTAAGCCTTTGCTATCGATTATTTTCCTTCTTTTTTTATTTCAAAGATCCGTTGGTAGGTAGTTAATCGTTCCCTTTTATTTTCTTCCTTCTCTCTTGCCAAGGCCGAATCTTTTCTCAGGGCCGAACCTCTGAATGTTGTTTTCTTTTTTCTTCTCTAGAGATATTATCTGTGTTAGCCTAACACGGTGGAACAAAGTGATAGGAATCTGCTTCGGATCTCTAATCGATTTGGTTTATTAAGGTAAGAGGGACTCTGTCACCATGTTTTGTTCTTCTTTCGGTTTTGTAGCCAAAGCCGAATGGCTAATTGGCTTGGTGATGCTATAGTGTCGACTTATACTCTTTTACTTTCTTATCTCTGGGAGGGCGCCTATTCCGGGGAAATACAGCTAGCCGAATCACTTGAATCCCAAGTCTAGGAATTAGTCAATCTTTGAACCCTATCTCTCTTTTCGGGATCTCAAGGTAAGGGTTTTCTCTTTAGATATTTGATCGGGTTCTCTTTTCGTTATTCGCTACCTTAACTCTATGTTGTTGTTAAACAACCGCTGTTTCATTATAGTATCTTCTGACCAAGATCGTTTTTATGGAATCGAGCACCAACCAAACAAAGGAGGGGGTTGGACACTCAGTCCCTACCCCTAAATTCAAGAGACGTGCGGTGTCAGCAGTTCGGGACAGGCCGCCGGGTTGTGGGCTGGCTTCTGAAAGGGACAAGCAGATCACTGTGATCCCTGCGAGTGAGGATGTTAGCGAGATCGATAGTGTAGTCTTGCATGTTTACAGGTGTGTAATTACCACACTATCTCCTTTTGTATATAAATCGTGTATGTGTTATGTTTGAAAGCCGAAAATTTCGGCAATGGTGATTTAGCTACCAGGGTGGGTAAAACTGAGACTTCAGGTCAGTATAGCATGATTTTACTTCATAATTATTGTTGATAGCATGACTATGCGTATACATTAAATATTACATGGATGACATCATATAACCTGCTATTATATTTTGTTGCATGTGCATGGGATTTGGGATATTAACATTATGAAGGGGAAGTGTATACCGGTGACACTGACACACTAAATGATGGCTTGGTGCCTCATTTTCGTATTGGTGATTTGATCACATGGTGATCGATGGCTAGACCACGTTGCGTTGACTTTGAGCAGTGTGTCTGTCAGCATGACTGCCAAAGAGGAGTGTAGAGGATGGAGGGTTGATTGTAGAAATCCCCAGGTGTGTTGAGGATGGACATATGGAGTGGAGTGTAGAGGATGGAAAATTAGGCTGGGTTGGGTTTTCATATGGATTATTTGGCTATGCTGTGTGGATTGGGCTCCGGCCAATGGTGCTTTGGGGCTAAGGCCAATTTGTGGAGTATGTGGACTAATTGCACACTGAGTCTTGTGACTCACTCTTTTGTTTAAACAATTGCAGGTGATTCTTAGCTTTATGGACTGGGCTGGAGGGAACTCGAGGTGGCCACGCATGGGTTTTGCTATTAAACTTTATTTCATTTATCATTTACCACTTTTGGGGATTTTCTTTGGTTTGTAATAAGGCCATCTCAAATTTAGTAATTTTCTTTCGGGTTTTAAACTATGGACATATTAATTACAAACTGCTCAATGGGACGTTTTAAAATTTAAAATACAAACTAAAGTTTTCTTTACAACCTGCCAAACAACGTTTCTTATAAAAAGGGATTCTATTAAAAACCTAATAAACGAATAATCGGTAAGTGATTTCAAATGTCACCTAATCATGAGGCTCGGCTAATTAAAATTCTAAGTTAAATGAACAACGGGTTTTCAATTGAGCCATGAAACTTGAGATTTTATAATGACTTAGAATTCTTCTGAAACTCGTGAAACTTTCTAAACTTTTTTCCTAGTGACATGCCAGATCCGGTCGTAGTGTTTGGGCCGAGTTTGGGGTGTTACAGTTCTTCAGAACAAGGATAAGAAGTTAGCACAAGGAATGGGGTGTATTAGTATAAAGTTGTATAAATGTGTTAAGATGATGTGTGGGCATTTGCATGAAGTGTAAAAAGTTCGTGAAATGGTTATAAAAGTTATTTTAAAATTATGACATACTAATAGATTCATCATGACATGTGTCCGTCAAATGTTGGTATTTGATTGTATCCACTTGTGGATGGTATTCGCTAGCGGATACTTCGAAAAGGGAAAATTGTATCCGCCTGTTGTGGTGTGTCTTTTAAATGGTCTAAGTCTTGGTCATGCAATATTGGTTGAACCTGGTTGCTAAGTTGTACTTTTGTGAAACTTACTAAGTTCTTATGAACTTACTTAGTCTCTTTTTTCTTATTTTCAGGTGATTAGGTTGGAAGTTTGTATAATGGATTTTGAAGTTTTGTATGAATGTTAGCACATTTTATGTTTTATATAAATATATAGATGATTAGAGGGCTTCCACCAAATGTTTTGTTTAGACATTTTTTAATTATACTTAGTGTAGTATCGCATAAAGTGCGTTTTTAATGCTTGTATGTCGTTTGATATTTTGGGTTAATGCCACAATATGTAGAGTAGTCCATTGAACTCAAGGTGTTAGATTTTTTTAGTTCTCCAGATTGACTTATTTTAAATTGAGACGCTCTATACCCGGAACCGACGGTCGATTCGAGTGTAGGGTGTTACAGATTCAATCAATGTATGCTAAGTTTCATGTATATCAATTTACATGTTCACCATTCAAATACTAATTTTCATATATCATTTCATTTAATTACCAATTAAAACATTCAATACCATGCTTTATGATAACATGTATACAAAAGATGCCCTTTATGTTTCAAATACATATGCATATAATAATGTGATACTCAATCCTCATTCGCAATCAATGCCATTTGACTATACCAATGTTACATTTTCGTATTGAATCTATTGATTCGTTTTGTTCCATGTCGACCCTTAGGGCTTTTATAAATCAGTTTGCATGGTCTTTCACATGTTGTCTTTAATCGTATTTCACATATATGCTTTTATAATACTAATTTGTATTATCAATTCAATTCCAACATCATTTATCTAATTCATACTTCATATTCCTTATTAACCTAACTCAGACTCAAGACGGATACATAGATTAACCTACCAACACACCAATTTGACATCACAGTGCATCATCGGATAAACCTAAACAAATATATTGGCACACATAGTGAATAATCGGATAAACCAAAGCAATCATACCAATACACATAGTGCATCATCGGACAAACCGAAGCAAATATACTAGCACGTAAATGCATCATCAGATGAATTGAAGCAAATATACTAGTACATAAGTGAATCATGTAATAAACCGAAATAAATATACCAGCACGTAAGTACATCATCGGATAAACTGAAGTATAAACCCATATACAATCTAATCCTATAGCATGCCAACCATATTCGACTACTTGAATAGTTAATCGGGTACTAATGTTCCGGTTACAGTATATAATCCAATTCATATATCATCATTCTCAATTCATCTCATCATTAATACATATAATATATATCCCATATCCCATAACACAATTCATATCATTATCATCATCAATTTATATCACAAACCATTTATCAAATATATCATATACTTTTTTCAATTATATTCAATTCAATCCAATTTCCCAATATTCAATACCATTAAATGCAACCAAATTCATACGAAAAGCATAAGCTTACCTCGATAATCAATCATGAATTTAATATGTATATGCTTATAAATATAATGATCTTGAATCATAAAAGTACAAACCAAAATCCTTGCATCACTTGTCAACCACGCTCGCCTTTCTTTTCCTTCTCAACGGACCAACATCGTCTTTTTCTGCGTTCAATAATTCAATAAACAACACAATATCAGATTTGATTCAATTCACATTCAAATACAAAGACAAACATAATTTTCATTTTATTCAATTTAGTCACTATACTCGAGATACACATATTTTTTATATATAGCTTCAGATCAAAATCTAATTTCACATTCTTTTATTAGGGACCCTATAATTTTTATTCCTAGCATAATTTTGACCAATCGTCAAATGTAGTAGTTATTTTGGGCCAATTCCGCATTGTAGAAACTTGTTTTCTAGGCAATTTAGGATTTTAATTTACATTTTTAGTAATTAGGCCATAAGATAAAAGTTAATAAAAATAATTTTTTTAACATATTTTGTAAGTGTTGTGGCCCAATAGGCCAACACGAGCCTTAGGTTGTGCTAATTGGTTTAATTGAGTGTGTAAGATGGAGATATAAAGGCCCAATTGATGTTGAAGAAAAGGCTGAGTGATACAAAAGCTTTCCAAGACGTCAAAGCACCAAAAGAACGACACAAGGCCATATAAGGGTGTTGTGTCACGCCACGCAAGATGTGTGGTGCGACACAAGGCAGACGTGCTGTCCAAGTATTTCGAGGCTATTTTCGTCCACACAATCAAACTTATTCGAAGACCTAGGACGTATTAAAGACCTAATTTGGGCTGCCAACACCTCTATAAATAAGATAATAGGGTTGAATGTAATCAAGTCATAGTTTAGAAGTAGTTTTAGCTTTATTTTCTTTTTGGCTTTTCATAATGTTCTTGTTTTTGTTCTTGAATCAGTTTTGATTCAAGAACTTGCTTACTTAATTTAAGTATTCAGATTCTATTTTCCTTTGCATTCATTTTATTTCTTTATTCCAATCAAGAGATTTTGCTACTCCGTTTCCTATTCAATATTCAATTCATGATTATTCAAATCTCTTTTCTTCACCGAATCGGTCGTGTTTCTCACATGGTTTATTCAATCAAAGTTGAGATTATGAATAACATGAGTGGCTAAATCCCTTAGGAAAGATTAACGAGTGGATGGGAATGTGATTAATGGAGAATTTTGAGTTTCATGAGAAGGATTAGTTGGTATAAATTATGTGTTCTTAAACTGTTAGGCTTGACAACCCTAATAAGTTATCATAGGCTAGACGAGGTCAGAAGACAAGTCGAACTCAGTAAATCATAATTTATCCTAGTTGAGAAAGTGAGGTCGGGAGATAAGCAAGTATCAACCAACCGGTTAGTTAATTAAAAGGTCGGGAGATAATAATTAGTTAATCGTTTACTAGTCCATCTCGAAACCCTAATCTAAAGTGAGTTACAAACCCTAAAGCGAGTTAATCTTCCTGATTGGTTTATCGATTTAGTTCGTTTGTTGATTTCTCATCATTATTTCTTTTTATTCCTCTTACTCTATTTTATGGTTAATTGTAATATACGAAATAATTATTACTACTTAGACTTATTATTGTAAAAAGTTTTTTTATTATTTATTTCATCCTCCCTTGGGTACAATTCTCGAAATACTTTCGGTATTTTGTTGTACATCTATATTATAATTTGATCTATGCACTTGCGGACACCTCCGTTCTTAATTCCTATATTTTTTATGTTACATTTATTCTATAAACGATAGTGCATTTATAGGCGATTAAATTTCATGACAGGTTTCAATTTATTCAATTTGGTTTTTAGTGTTTCAAATTTATCTAACAAGCTTTCTTAGTTTTACAATCTAGTCCTTTACATGATCTAAGCTCAATATCTATCAAATTCAAGCCTAATTCATCAATTTCTCTATAATGGAAAATTACTAAAAACTTAACAATTAAAAAAATTGATACATGGGCTAGTTAAATCAAGCTCCCATGATCATAAATCCATAAAAGTTAAAGAAAGCTAGCTTGATTACCTTAGATTAATATTTGGCCGAATGTGTTAAGCTTCAACCATGGATGTTCTTTGTTTTTTCTTCAAGTGAATGGTGGAGAAGATGAAGTTTCAACCTTTCATCCACTAACACATATGTACATTAATTAAAGTTTGAATAACCTTAATTAATCATATTAATTAACTTAATTTAATATTCATTTATTTCATTAATCTTAATCATACTAAATTAATAGATATCATCATCATAGTCCACTAACAATAAGAAAACAATGGTTTAAAAATCATTTTGGCCTTTTGGATAATTGTTATCCCCCAAGCATTTCTAAAATAAACTTCAATAGCGATTTACAAAATAATGGTTTAAAAAAAACATTTCTAAAACAAATTTCAATAGCGATTACTCTTTTACAATTTAGTCCATAATCTTTAATTAACTATTTTCTAAGTTAAATTTCTTAATCGAACTTCAATATATTTTCATACTAACTTCATTAATCTTAATATTTCGTCCTTACGGACTCGATTTACAAAAATAGGGTTTTGAAACCGCATTTTTTGACACCACTGAAATTCGAGCCGTTATATTATTTATTATTGATTTAGGGAAAAATTGGAGAAAAATGAATTTAAAGTTTATTTTTGGCAAGTTTTTGCGTATTGGGCTTTCACCATAGTGTTGGTTCAGTATTTTGCTATAACTTGAGCTATAGAACTCCATTTTGGGCCCATAATATACCGATTTGAAGAGAATTGGAAGATCTAATTGAATTTATTTTACTAAATCCAAAAAAGCATTATGAAGACACCCAAAAATGACCTAAAAATTGACGCAAAAATTGCTTAAAAACCTAGAAAAATTCTGCTTTATTTAATGGCATAATGCCAAAAATAGACCCTAATGTTGAACTGTTTTGTCACTTTGGCCCTTTATGTTTGTATTTTGGATCACTTTGGCCACTAACTTTTTTTCGGTCAAATTGGTCTATTTTTAATGGACATGTTGACTTGGCCGTTAGTTGACTAACATTCAACATTAACCGCTAACGTGGCGGTCCAAATGTAATTAAATAATGATGTGGCACTATTTGTCTTATATGCCATGTCAGTAAATGATTTTAAAATTATTTAAAAAAACATTAAAAACCCTAATTTATTCTCCTCAATTCTCTATTTCTTTCCTACATTTCCAATTTCCTACCACATTTCAAACAAAAAATACCCACCATCTTTCTTCTTCAATCAAAGATTAAAAAAAATCCCACAAAATATTTTGAAAATAAAAACCCATAATGGGAAGAAGAGACTAAACATTCATCACTTTTCTTTCATGGAATAAGATATGGGTTTTTTATTCTTTTGCTCTTTCTTTGTGTTTTAGATTGTTGGGTTTGGGTTTGAGTTTTTGAGATAAGGATAGGATGAACTGGAGAAAAAAATTTGAGTTTTTGAAGGAGTTGAGGAGTAAATTGAAAATTGGGGAAGAATTTGGGAGAAGGCATTTTTGTGTACATTTGTTTTGCTAAGCTCAAGAAAACTGAATTCAAAATAGAACAAATTGCAGTTAGGGTGATTCCCATGCCCAAACTAACAAATTTTTAAAAAAAAAATTTTGTTAAATTCGGGACATTAAAGAAATGGTAGGGAAGATGAGATTAAGAAAGATTGAGTTGAACTTTGAGGTTTCTGCAATGAAACGAAGGCTTTTTTTGAGAATCAAAGAGGAATAAACGGAGATTTGGATAATGAGATTGCGCTTTCCATGTGAACCACCACTGTTTAGGGTTATCAAGGTTTGACATTTTTCCCCTTTCTTCTGGGTTCCTCAAGCCACGAAATGAGAAGATGTGATTGAGAAAAAAAATTTGTTTCTTATCAAAACATAAGAACAAGTTTCAAAACCTAGTAAAGGATTAATGAGACTTTTGAAGGGGAAGGAGATGATGATGATGAGGGACGGTGATGATGATGATTTTAAAATCATTTGCTGACGTGGCATATAAGGCAAAATAATGCCATATCAGTATTTAATTACATTTGGACCGCCACATCAGCAGTTAATGTTGACCGTTAATCAACTAACGACCATGTCAACATGTTCATTAAAAATAGACCAATTTGACAAAAAAAAGTTAGGGGCCAAAGTGATCCAAAAAAACATAAAGGGCCAAAGTGATTAAATAGTCAAACGTTAGGGGCTATTTTTGGCATTATGTCCTGTTTATTTAAATGCGCTTTTGTAGTTTCTCTATTATATTATTTTTGCCCTAAAAATAGACATTAGGTTAAGAATTTGAGATGTTTAGATATAGACGTTCTTAGTTTTATTTTATTTTTGTGTTTTTTTTTAGTTTATGGGTTTCAAAACTCTCTTTTCTAGTCATAGGATTTTCGAAGGTTGATTCGATTAATTCGTGAGAACTAATTTGTGCTTAATTCTTCTTTGTTCTTTAATATTCATGCATTGTCTATTTTAATTGCAATCTATAAGTTTATTGAATATCTGGCCAATATTTGATAGCTTAGAACGGTTGCCTGGTCAATTAAAATAATTAAATTTGTAACATCCCAAAATTGGGCCTAGTAGGATTGGGCCGATTGGGAATTGGGTTTTAGGAAAATTTTAGAATATCATTTTGTTACTTGTGTTAGCTCGGGTATAATTTTTATTGTGGGCTTAGTATAGTCTTGTGAAGGTTTGATTTTAATTAGGAAGTTAGAACAAATTTTAGTATGGTTTATTTAATGAAGTGGATTAGGTGAGCTTAGCACTTAAGTTAATTTAAGTGTCAATAAGTGACACAAGATGAGTGCATGGCAAGTTGGTAATGGCGCATGGATATTAGCTTGAGGGGAGTGGTTCGAATCCCTTAGTTAGCATTTAGAGAACTTTTATTTTTGTACTTGTATGGCAAGTTTCGGCCAAGCATAGTTATGGTAAGGATTGACCATGTTATTTTTGGATAGTAGACTAAAGGAATAAGGAAAGTATGAGAATATTATTTGACTTTAAATGATTTTATTTGAAAAGTTGGCAAGAGAGAGAAAGAGATGATAAAATTTTAATGTGTGGATTATGAGGATATTATTAAGGATTCTAATTGAATTATTATTAGAAATATTTTATAGTATTTTGATAGAGGAAAATTAAGGACATGATTTATTCAAATTATATTTGAATATATATCATAAGAATGGCTTAGAGTGAATTGGGGGAGTTGCCAAAATTGTAAACCCCTTGATGATAGGAGTGGACGGTCAACCATTGTTTATGATAAGCTTGGACTTTCAATATTTGGTAAGTTGAATGTTAGATTAGGAAAGTATGTATTTTGGGATAAGATAAGCTTGAACTTGGGGAAAGGAAATCCTAAGTTATGGTATTAAGAGGGGACAAAGGCATGGAAGGTGGAGAATGTTTGGGAAAGAAATCCTATGCCTTAATGCATGAATGTGGACGGCATGTAAGGCTAGGGGGAGTGGCCGAATTTTTGGTAGGTAGCTTGGGGGGGATATTGGCCAATCTTTTGTTTTGTGCATCATTTTGTGTTTGTTTTTCCTCTCCAAAAAGCTCTCATTGTTGGCCGAATGTTTTAGGTACTTTTGGTGCAAAATTCTTTTGATGACAACTTTATTTTTGTTTGAAACAAAATACCACTTTCTTTCTCTCTCAATTGTCCCTTTTAGCCAAACTACATTTTGTATTTTGTGCATTTTCTTCTTTGGTTAAAATTGTGTTGACCGAATTCCATTTCTTCCATCTCTCTTTTTCTTATTTCTTTGGTCAATTCTTTTTCACTCTCTTTTCAACCTTTAATCAAAACCAAAAAAAAAAACCATTCTTTTATTTTCTAAACTTTGGCCGAATCTCTTACACCATCATCTTCCATTCATTTCTTTTATTTTCTTCTCAAAATCGAAGCCCCTAATTTCCCTTTCTTCTTAATAATTTCTTTATTAGCCGAATATACTCCTTTGGGTGTGCCGAAACTCTCTTCCATTTAGAAGTATCTTGGCCGAATTTTAAAGGTGGTAAGGATTTATTTTAAGGATTTATTCTTTCGATTATTCTAAAGCCGAAGGCTATTATATTAATGGTTGCCGATTGTAGGAAAGTGAAGCAAATTCACGTACCGGTTGCCGTAGTTAGTACTCAAAGGCATTAGGGTCAAGATCTAGCATCGTAGATCGGCTTTTTGGGATCTAGGAATTACGATAGTAACAGGTGTGTAAGAACTCACTACACACTTTATTAATTTACATGGTTATTGTTGTTGTTATTCACCTATGTGGTAGTGATTTGCTTATGGCTAAGCATGGTTTCCGGGTAAGTCCCCTAACTTGTGATTTTTGATATATGATTTGCATGCCATCACATGATGATTAAATGCTATGGTATGATTTATAAAAATTGTTATAAAAGCATGTGATGGTGGGATTGATGAGAGGAGGGGAATGATATTATGGACTGTCGTCAGTGGTTTTGACCACAAGATGGGTTGGCCCCATCAGATTATTGTGACCTATGGTCATCAGTGGTTTTGACCACAACGATTGATTATTTGCGACTAAGTCCCAGTGGTTTGGTACCACCAGTGGTTTTGACCACATTTGTTATATTGTGACCTTTGGTCATCAGTGGTTTTGACCACACGATGGGTTGGCCCCATCATCTGATTTGTGACTCTAAGTCATCAGTGGTTTTGACCACCAGTGGTTTTGACCACACGGGGTAGAAAAGGAATATGGATGGTTAGGTTGGGTTGCATGTGCATGTTTATTAATGACTTGTGTATGAGTTACTTTACCGGGTGGGGGATTACACACTGAGTCTTGGTGACTCACCCCCTTTCCCTTAACATTTTGCAGATGAGTAGATCGCGGAGATGGAGCCGGATGGACTTGAGGTGGCCATGCAGTGGAGATTTTAATAAATGAATTTTGGGTTTAATTATCTTTCTTTTGGAATTATGTTGTTTAATTGTAATAAGGCCTCCTAGTATTATTTTATTATTACTGCGTGTTTGAATGTTTTGTTTAAACTATTTGATGATGTTAAAATGGATGCACATGTTTTCTCAAATTAAACGCAAAATGTTTTAAAGTACCATCGGGTACCCCTGAAATTTTTAAACAACTTGACTCAACAAATATTTTTAAGTGAGGATTTTAACAAATAAAATTTCAATTGAAAGCAATTCGACTAATTTCAAAAAATCGGTTTTAAAATGGTTTTCAAAATGTTTTTTCTGTAGCAAACCAAATTCGGTCATATGGTTTGGGCCGGGTTTGGGGTGTTACAAAATTGGTATCAGAGCCAGGTTCAAAGCTCGGCTGTGGGGGCCCAAGGCCCAAAAATGTTGTGGTAGGCCTTTTTGAAATATTTTGGTTTTGAATAAGCATGGCACCGAGTCTCCGGCACCTATCCGCCCAGGTAAGTACTCCTAACTTCTATATGATTTATTTTCTGTAGAAGGATAGGAAGCATGGAACGTAGATAGTAATAAGTACTTTAAACTTTAGGACTAGTTTACTCCAAACAAAGACATAAGACTTTGATGGCCTAATTAAACAAACCTAGGACCAAGTCGCCGAGTTAGGGTGTGGTAACCTTGGTACGCATGTCTAGGATTGGATCCGGAAGAGCTTGATACTTAAGCAGTCCTCGTGACTCACCTCCTCTTCGCGGGATTCCTACCTGGTGCGTGGCTTCGGTTCACTCTAACCAAGAAGACTCGGTCATAGGCTAAACATATTGAATAAAACCCGCAAGGGATTAACCTTGTTTTATGAAGCACTAAGTTTTAAAATCGTTACAATACTTCTTTCAATAGCAGCAAAAAAAAATTTATTTTTGGAAAATTTTCAAAATATTTTACTTACCAAAATTCCCGAAATGCCCTTAGTGGCAAAATTATGAAAATACCCTTGGTTTCTAAAATTTCCATATTACCCCAATTTTGATCAAATTTTTATTTTACAAAAGTACTCAAAAATGTTGTATTTCAAAATAATACCTTGACTTTGGAAATTTACAAAATTACCCCTGATTGACAAAATTACCAAAATACCCCTGGTTTCCAAAATTTTGCCATATCTTTAAATTTGGCAATTTTTGAAAAGACCCTCCAGAGTTGGAGATTTTAAAATGTCTTGATTTGTTAAAATTTTAAAATTCTTCCGGTTTATTATAAAAATACCCCTGTAGGAAAATAACGAAAATACCCCTGGGATAGAAAGAGGACAGAAATGCCCGAAGAGTGAATAAGTAGGTATGAAAGGTATTAGGGAATGGATATTCCTCTCTGTGTGAACTAGGATAGCGAACTTAAAACTTTGTTTGATCGAAAGAATCCCTATTAAATTTTTCATAAAATTTCGTCGCGAATAATTAAGTGGAACAATTACTAATGCATAAAATTTCTTAATCAGATTAAAGCACGATAGTTAGAATGAGCTCTAGAGGACGTGGACGTCGTGGACGCGGAAGGGGAAGGATGACCGTGTCTGAACCTGTTAGGACGGGTCAAGGTTCTGAGAATGAAGTACCACAGCCACCACCACCTCCAACTTTTGGAGCTGAGGAGCAGGATCAGACGGGAGGTGAGGCAGTATCGCAAGCTGTGTTGAGAGTCCTTGAGTTGGTGGCTGGGGCTAGTGGAAATTTGGGAGCTCGGAAATCTGTTCCCGAGTGAATTCGGTCTAACGGAGCTGAGGTGTTCCGGGGTGTGTCGGGAGTGGCACCTAGTGCAGCAGAATACTAGTTGGAATCAATAGAAAGGATCATGGACGATCTTGACCTAACTAATGAGGAGAAGTTGAAAGGAGCAGTGTCGCTTCTGAAGGATGAAGCATATCAATGGTGGCTCACCGTAAGGGATGGAACGGTGGCAGAAAATCTCACGTGGGAATTCTTCAGGGAAGCTTACCAAAAGAAGTATATTGGAACTAGCTATGTAGACGCACAGCGAAAGGCTTTCTTGAACCTGGTTCAGGGAAATAAGTCAGTGGCGGAATATGAGGCCGAGTTCCTCCGGTTGAGTAGGTATGCTCGTAGTATGGTGGGTACCGAGCATGAACGTTGTGTTAGATTCGAAGATGGGCTGAGAGATGAGCTGAGAATGATGATAGCTCCACAACAGGAACGAGAGTTTGTTGTTCTAGTAGAGAAATCAAAGGTTGCGGAGGGAGTAAGACAGTCTGTTAAGCGGAACCAAGAACGAAATTGGAATAAGAGGAGCTCTGAACCTTCAAGGTTCTCGGGTAATGAATAGAAGAGGACTAGGTTTGATGGGTCGGATCAAGCTGCTAGGTCTGCTGCTGCTACTAATCCTCAATGGCCGCCACGGTGTGATAAGTGTGGCAAGTTTCACAAGGGGGAGTGTTGGAATGGTAATCGAGGGTGCTTTGAGTGTGGATCGTTCGATCACCGTGTAAGGGATTGTCCCCAGAAGTTAGCTAAGAATCAGCCAGAGGGTCAGAACCGTGCTCAGGTTAGAAATGAAAGACCATCACAGAGGGGCCGAGGTGCAGCTAGAGGTAATGATAATGGTAACGGGCGTGGCCGAGGTGCTGAAGGTGCAGAGGCGCGGCAACCAAGGTTGGTTTATGCAGTTGGCCGTCGTGAGGAGGAAGATGTGCCAGATGTGACAACGGGTAAGTTTCTTATGTTTGGAATACCTCTTTATTGTCTCGTTCGTTATAGAGCTAGTTCGTATTTGTGTTGATAGTGAAGTGGATGGAACCTTGAGTGTGAACTTTGGGACTGTACCTAGAAAGTATATTGGTTTTATTAAGATCAGAGTGCGCAGCAAAAGCGTAGTGTGGCGAGATAGAAGGTACGACTGTTAGCTAGTTGGAAATTTCGAGGACGAAATTTCTTTAAGGAGGGTAGAATTGTAACATCCCAAAATTGGGCCTAGTAGGATTGGGCCGATTGGGAATTGGGTTTTAGGAAAATTTTAGAATATCATTTTGTTACTTGTGTTAGCTCGGGTATAATTTTTATTGTGGGCTTAGTATAGTCTTGTGAAGGTTTGATTTTAATTAGGAAGTTAGAACAAATTTTAGTATGGTTTATTTAATGAAGTGGATTAGGTGAGCTTAGCACTTAAGTTAATTTAAGTGTCAATAAGTGACACAAGATGAGTGCATGGCAAGTTGGTAATGGCGCATGGATATTAGCTTGAGGGGAGTGGTTCGAATCCCTTAGTTAGCATTTAGAGAACTTTTATTTTTGTACTTGTATGGCAAGTTTCGGCCAAGCATAGTTATGGTAAGGATTGACCATGTTATTTTTGGATAGTAGACTAAAGGAATAAGGAAAGTATGAGAATATTATTTGACTTTAAATGATTTTATTTGAAAAGTTGGCAAGAGAGAGAAAGAGATGATAAAATTTTAATGTGTGGATTATGAGGATATTATTAAGGATTCTAATTGAATTATTATTAGAAATATTTTATAGTATTTTGATAGAGGAAAATTAAGGACATGATTTATTCAAATTATATTTGAATATATATCATAAGAATGGCTTAGAGTGAATTGGGGGAGTTGCCAAAATTGTAAACCCCTTGATGATAGGAGTGGACAGTCAACCATTGTTTATGATAAGCTTGGACTTTCAATATTTGGTAAGTTGAATGTTAGATTAGGAAAGTATGTATTTTGGGATAAGATAAGCTTGAACTTGGGGAAAGGAAATCCTAAGTTATGGTATTAAGAGGGGACAAAGGCATGGAAGGTGGAGAATGTTTTGGAAAGAAATCCTATGCCTTAATGCATGAATATGGATGGCATGTAAGGCTAGGGGGAGTGGCCGAATTATTGGTAGGTAGCTTGGGGGGGATATTGGCCAATCTTTTGTTTTGTGCATCATTTTGTGTTTGTTTTTCCTCTCCAAAAAGCTCTCATTGTTGGCCGAATGTTTTAGGTACTTTTGGTGCAAAATTCTTTTGATGACAACTTTATTTTTGTTTGAAACAAAATACCACTTTCTTTCTTTCTCAATTGTCCCTTTTAGCCAAACTACATTTTGTATTTTGTGATTTTTTTCTTTGGTTAAAATTGTGTTGACCGAATTCCATTTCTTCCATCTCTCTTTTTCTTATTTCTTTGGTCAATTCTTTTTCACTCTCTTTTCAACCTTTAATCAAAACCAAAAAAAAAAAAACCATTCTTTTATTTTCTAAACTTTGGCCGAATCTCTTACACCATCATCTTCCATTCATTTCTTTTATTTTCTTCTCAAAACCGAAGACCCTAATTTCCCTTTCTTCTTAATAATTTCTTTATTAGCCGAATATACTCCTTTGGGTGTGCCGAAACTCTCTTCCATTTAGAAGTATCTTGGCCGAATTTTAAAGGTGGTAAGGATTTATTTTAAGGATTTATTCTTTCGATTATTCTAAAGCCGAAGGCTATTATATTAATGGTTGCCGATTGTAGGAAAGTGAAGCAAATTCGCGTACCGGTTGCCGTAGTTAGTACTCAAAGGCATTAGGGTCAAGATCTAGCATCGTAGATCGGCTTTTTGGGATCTAGGAATTACGATAGTAACAGGTGTGTAAGAACTCACTACACACTTTATTAATTTACATGGTTATTGTTGTTGTTATTCACCTATGTGGTAGTGATTTGCTTATGGCTAAGCATGGTTTCCGGGTAAGTCCCCTAACTTGTGATTTTTGATATATGATTTGCATGCCATCACATGATGATTAAATGCTACGGTATGATTTATAAAAATTGTTATAAAAGCATGTGATGGTGGGATTGATGAGAGGAGGGGAATGATATTATGGACTGTCGTCAGTGGTTTTGACCACAAGATGGGTTGGCCCCATCAGATTATTGTGACCTATGGTCATCAGTGGTTTTGACCACAATGATTGATTATTTGCGACTAAGTCCCAGTGGTTTGGTACCACCAGTGGTTTTGACCACATTTGTTATATTGTGACCTTTGGTCATCAGTGGTTTTGACCACACGATGGGTTGGCCCCATCATCTGATTTGTGACTCTAAGTCATCAGTGGTTTTGACCACCAGTGGTTTTGACCACACGGGGCAGAAAAGGAGTATGGATGGTTAGGTTGGGTTGCATGTGCATGTTTATTAATGACTTGTGTATGAGTTACTTTACCGGGTGGGGGATTACACACTGAGTCTTGGTGACTCACCCCCTTTCCCTTAACATTTTGCAGATGAGTAGATCGCGGGGATGGAGCCGGATGGACTCGAGGTGGCCATGCAGTGGAGATTTTAATAAATGAATTTTGGGTTTAATTATCTTTCTTTTGGAATTATGTTGTTTAATTGTAATAAGGCCTCCTAGTATTATTTTATTATTACTGCGTGTTTGAATGTTTTGTTTAAACTATTTGATGATGTTAAAATGGATGCACATGTTTTCTCAAATTAAACGCAAAATGTTTTAAAGTACCGTCGGGTACCTCTGAAATTTTTAAACAACTTGACTCAACAAATATTTTTAAGTGAGGATTTTAACAAATAAAATTTCAATTGAAAGCAATTCGACTAATTTCAAAAAATCGGTTTTAAAATGGTTTTCAAAATGTTTTCTCTGTAGCAAACCAAATTCGGTCATATGGTTTGGGCCGGGTTTGGGGTGTTACAAAATTTGTAATTGTTTAATTTATTCTAATACTAGTGGCAAACTGCATAAATTGTTTATATCATAGTTTACGATTATGTGGTGTGAATAAGTGATCAAGCTTAAATAAAACTCATTGCGGTGAGTTTTTTTATTAGAATTAAGTCTCACTCGTTCTTAATTCTGTCATTAGGTTAAATCTTGGGCATTGAGTTATACGATTATTTATCGGTGAGTGAAGTAATCTCAAATGAGTTGCCTCTTGGTTACCAAACTAGTAAAGAGAGATTGGTTGCCCAACACTGAGTCAACAACTAGAACTAATTTACTAAATGCATTGAATACATTCTTGCATTGATGATCGAATATATGAATCAAACGAAGATTTTTCCTTTGACTAGTGTTTCTTAACAGTGATTTTATCATACTTTTAATTATTGCCTCCTTTATTTTAGTTTTCTATTTAAACTTAGTTTTTTTTTTTATTTTCGAAACTGTAACACCCATCATCTAGTCCGGTCACCGGACCTGAGCGATAAGATGCTACAGAAGATTATATAATAGTTACATACAATTTATAATTCAAAAATACAATTAAATATTATATAATTACATATATTTAGATATAACATGCAATACAACCAAAATCAGGTTTAATTTGAGCTTATGGAAACTCTAAAATTAGCCTGACATCAACCAAGGATTATTTTAAAACTTTTACAAAAAGATGGGCAAATTTGCAAAACAGGGGCCACACAGTTGTGTGCCCAAGCCGTGTAATCAGACTGTGTAACAATTTGTGACCATGTGAAGCTGGAGTCACACAACTGTTTAATCAGACTGTGTAACTCTCTTGGGCCCTGTGGGTCAAAGATGCAATTATTCAATAATAGTCACACGACCGTGTCGTTGGGCAGCTTAACAAACTAAGGTCGTGCGAAACCAAACGAGCATACCAAAGGCGTGTGGCTAGCCCGTGTAACAATCTGAGACCTTGTGAAATTTTTTCATACTATATTTTAGTGGCACACGACTGTGTCACTGATCCGTGTGTGACAACGGCCGTGTGGCCAAACCATGTGGCACCAAAATGTACCAATAATGACCTAATTCAAACTGAACCTTATATACAAATGCATTTTAATGTCTATTCCAAACCTGCATAAAAGTCAATAGAAACATACCAAATGACTCATTTTTAGCTCAATTATACAAAATACTAATATACCTCAATTGGCACCTCAAAAGAACCAACTAATCATGTTTCAACTTAATCGTTCAAGCATCTCAATATGACTCACAATTCAATCTCCCAAATTATACACCAAACTTGCTAAAACATACAAATTCAATACAAATATTCTATCATTCCATCTCTCAATTTATGTGGCCAAAACCTATCCGTGATATATCACTTATTGACTATTAAACTATTAAACACACATAATTTATTCACTCATCAGGACATCATCTACTACGCATACCTAATTCACATATATCAGTCAACTATTTCACTACCATCATCAACATAACAATTTGACATTCATTAACTCATCTCATGATCAACCAATTATTACATACACACATACTATAACACCCCTAACCTATCTCCTTCGCCAGATTGAGGTTATGGAGCATTACCATACAAATTAGAACATTTAACTTCAAAATAGAAATAATTATGCAAATTAATATAATCATAGTAAAAAAATTCTTATGGGCCTTATATCGAGCCTTCAGAGCTTTAAAAATAACTTTAGAACAATCAAGGATCAATTTGAAACAAAACAGAAAATTTTGGAAAAACTTGAAAACAGGGAAATAAAGGTCCCACGGCCATATGGCTAGGCCGTGTGACATAGCCCAGACCGTGTGGACATTCCAAGTCTGGACACACGGTCATGTCCCAGCCCGTGTGTCCGCCCGTATGGGCATTTGAGATAGGGTCACATGATCGTGTCGCAGACCGTGTGTGCATTTGATGTTGAGCCATGCGGTCGTGTCTTAGACCGTGTAGCATACTGAGTTGAAACACACTGTCATTTTGAGTGATCGTGTGTGGCACACGACCGTGTGACAGTCCATGTCCCAAGCCGTGTGCAACATAATTTGCCCCTAAAACAAGCCAAAACATTAACCTTTTGTTGCATAACAAACCATACCATTTCCCATCATTTTCACATGACCAAAACACTTTACAACATACCAAAAACATACCAATATCAACCAAATTAGGTGTCGTAACCATTTTTTTTAAAAAACGAGAATCGACTTTAAAAATAGGGAGTCGCCACCGATCTTCTATTCGAGGTGTGATCGGATCACCTTGTTTTAATAAAAACATTTTGGTTTATTAAAACAGAGCTTTTGGTCTACGAGTGTTCGAGAAAACAGGTTCGGGAGTCGGTTATGTGCGAGGAAGGATCAGCACCCTCGCAACGCCCAAAATCGGTACCAAATTGATTGATCAATGTCCTAATGCTGAAAACTTGAAAATATTTAGAGTAAAAAGCATTAGAGGAATGAGTTAATTGAATCAGGATTGAATCTCAAAATTAACTCGTTTCAAAGGAATAAGATCGTCATACCCAGCACGTTAGGATATGACGCCTTTATACTCTGATGTCGAGATCATCTTTGATCTTCAAATCGCGTGAAGAAGGGTATTTGAATATTTAGATGAACAGAAAAATCAACACCCGGCACGTTAGGATGTGATCTTTCGAACTTCTAAACACACGAATATTGCCTTATTTCTTAAAAGAAATGTTTAAAGGTATTGATTTTTGCGAACAGATACTTTTATTTTAAACGACAATTACATGTCAATATTCATATTTTATAAATTGTTGAACAAAATTATTTAAAAGCAATTATGATGTATTATCATTTAAAATAGGCAATAAAGCAATAATAACACAAAACATGTTAAATACGTGACGAAGCGTAAACAAATATAATTAACAACAAACAAATATGACCTTATTTAACGCATGCTTAGACAATAGATAAGAAGACACATATATGGCAGAGTCGATATAAACGTAATATATAGTGATTTTAAGTAAATATGCAAAATTACATATGGAAAAAAATATAAATAGAATATATTATATAATGTAAATAAATTTTAACTACAAATAATATACGATATAATATTAATATACAAGTAAAAAAACATAATATATATAAGAATATCTAATGAAAATAATTTTTAGTTAAATAAAAGTAACAAATAAAAATTATAAAAATACATATACTTATACTGTTAATATACCGATATATAAATGGTAATATGGACAATTTGATATAATACAAGATAATAGAGTAAAATAAAAGGACGAAATTAAATAAACAGAGGAAACAGGGGGTCAAAAGGTAATAAAAAAACTGAAAGGATTAAAATAAAACACGCGTTAAATGACGGGGTTAAAGTTGGAATTATACCAAATTTTAAAACAGAGTCGTTTTGATTTAAACCGTTAAAGACTTGTAGGATCGAACTGAAATGAAATGCGAGTTTTGGGGCCAAATTAAAAATAAAAAGAATTTGAAACAAACGGGGTTGAAAATAATAAAAAACACGGAGGGACTGAGATAGCAATTAGACCGCTTGATGAAAACGCGCGGATCCCCTTGAACGGGTCAGGTCGATGCGCGGATCCATGGGGGGGTAAACGACGTCGTTTCCTTGATCATTATTAACCACCCCCTAAACAAAGCCAAAATGGCACAGCTCCCTTACTCACCCGAAACCCTAACTCTCTTTAATCCTCTCTCAGCCGCAATCTAACCCCTCCCCCCTTTACACCGAATCAGACGTCTAGCCTTGGGCTCCCTTTTCTGACTTCGATCTCGACGAAGCCAGGAGGAAATCGTCGTCGTCGAGCAATAAGGTAAGCATTCTTCCTTTTTTATTTCGTTTATTGCTTGTAAAAATCTCAAAACAGTGAAACAAAGGACTGTAAATAGATAAAAACAGTAGTGAAAATAAGAACAAAAACGGAATTAACCTTCGAGTTTTTGATTTTTGATTTCTGCTATTCGTAGAAAGAGCGAAATTACTCGGATTCTTTTTGGTTGTTTTATTTTTGTGATCTCTGTTTTTTGCGATGGATTATTGATTTTTTTCTTTTTGCTCGTGAAAAGCCCAAGCCCTTTTACACTGTCTTTTTAATGGCTTTATAGCCGAAAAAATAATACCCTCCTCGTTCTTGTTATCTTATTGCTTTTTATTCCATGCTCCTCTGCTTTGGGTTGCCTCTGTTGTTTCTTTTTTTTTCATTTGCAGGGTATGGGCAAGGCTTAGGGACGATGGGGGGCTGAGGCACCTAGGGAAGCTGCAGGCGTCAGGGGCACTGAAGGGGCAGAGGCGTGCGAGACCGAGGTGCCTGGGGGTGCTCGAAGCGCCAGGGGCGTGGGCACGGGGCACGGCGCGCGTGGGGAGCTGGGGCATCACGCGTGTGAAGCTGGGGCAACGCGCGTGTAGGGGACGCGCGACGCCGCTGGAAGGGGAGAAGCCCTAGGGTTTCCTTTCTGCCGAAATCTCCGAAGGTTTTGGGCTATTGGGATGCGGTTTTGGGCTAGGTTGTTTTTGGGTTAATGAATTCTGGGCTGTTGCTTGTATTAATTGGGCTCTGAGTTTTTGTAAATGGACATTGTAATTGGGCTCCGTTTTTTGTAATGGACTTTGGACTTTATTAATTATTGGATCTTTTGTTCTGTTTATTTGGTTATTATTTTTTTGTGCTTAAACGGGCTATTTGGGATTGGGCTATAATTTGGGTTTGGTATTTTGGGTTAATCTGGGCTTGGTGGGTTGTAAATGGGCTGCTTATTGTTGGGTTTTAATGGTTTTGGGCCTTGGTTGTTTCTGACGGGCCCGGGCCAAAATTGGTTATCACATTAGGTACCAAACCAATATACCTTCAATTGACACCACAATTTAACACATCAACTTGACTCAATTCAACATTTCAAGTTCGTTCATTAAGCATAAATCATATATACCAAATAATCGTTTCAAAGCATTCCATTCAACCATATTTTACCTACTTTTACATAAATTTCACATTCCATATTTTGCAATTCATTAACTAAGGACATTAAGACACATATAAGCTTGGCACAAACTCAAAACAAACCAAGTTCTCAAATCAACATCCAAGCCCTATTACATACCAAAACACACCTATACCATTTAATCTAAAAGTCTATCCAATGTACCCTCATTGGTACCATTTTAAACTTACATCACACATCTACCATTTAACCACTTATTCACACTTCAATGAGCCAAAAGTCATTTAAATCACAAGGCATTCACAAGCGACTAAAACCCATACTTACATATACATTTATAAGCCCACATTAAGGCATATAGACAAATAAATTTAAACCACATCACATTGGTAAATAGAATAAAATAAACTCCTATTACATGCCATTTTTAACCGTTAACCAAAACAACCAAAACTATCAATATGACGAATGGATAGTGTGATGGTGTTCTGATGAGATTCCAACCAATTGAGCTTTTCAATGACCTACAAGACAGAGAAAAACAACTACGTAAGCAACTAGTGCTTAGTAAGCTCGTATAATGGAAACTTAAACTTACCGAACAAAAAATGATTAAACCATTAAACATTACTCATTAGATCATATGGATATTCTTCTTTCCTACCCACAGAACTTCACATAGTTAGTAAATACATGTAAGGACATATCAACCAAAGAAACATGGCACATGTCATGTAAAAGATTTCAGTATATAAATCATCCATCATATAATCCATTTGTTACTTCTTTTTCCTTCTAATTATACATATTACATTTTTCGTTCCATATTCTCAATAACGTAGCTCATTTCATATACGTACCTTTTCGTTTTAAACCTAAATTACCTGTTGAACCAAATGAAACAACATCAAATACTCAAAAAATACTCATATAACCATTTCATTCTCTAAACCCACCACAAACATAACTAGATACCATATTTATAGACATATGAAACATATAATTACACCAAGGCGTTAATATTCATTATCAAACTATAATTAATACAACTTATAGCCCTTATCAATGAGAAATTTATAAAATTACCCTCAATGTTTTACCTTTTATGCAATTTAGTCCCTAAACTCGAAACTTGCAAATTCATCATTTTTAACTAAAGACCAAACTAGCTGATTCTTATTAAGTTCACAAATAGCCCATATTTTTCCTCATTTCATTAAATTTTACTATTTCAACAATTTAATCCCTAAACATTAAAATCACTAAGAATCACTTAACAAAATACTTATATTTAACTACCAACTTTAATTGATCAAACTCATTCATGGAAAGTTCCTAGACTTTTATAAACTTTACAAATTGACTCCCAGGCTAGCTAAAGTAAGCTAATACGAACTCAAAAACATAAAAATTACTAAAAACGAGCATTAAACACATACCATGCATGAGAGATTCAGCTTGGATGAAAGTTCTCCCTTCAAAAATGGTGTTTTCAACTTGGAGAAGATGAGAACAAACAAAATAAGAATAATGTGCTTTGTTTATTTTATTTACCTTAAATTTCTTTTTAATTATTATTATAAAATTATAACATAAAAATTAATTAAACAAAGCCCTAACCGTGCATGCCACTAAGATTTGGCACAATTGTCATAAAAACCTTGTAACTATATTAATTTAACCTTTTAGTACCTTTAACTTATAGAAACCAACTTTTGCAACTTTTACGATTTAATCCTTTTTACCTAATTAACTTTTTAAACGCTAAAATTTCTTAACCAAATTTTAATATGACCCTAATAACACCCCGTAAATATTTAATAAAATATTTATAGGCTTTATTTATAGAAACAAGGTCCCGATACCTCCTTGAAACACCCCAAACCCGGCCCACGAGCCTCGACCAGATTTGGTATGTTCCTTAAGGAAATCCGGTTCAAATTCGTTTGTTCTTTGGAAAACATTAAGTGATTTTGGAAGAAAACTCGAATTGGGTTGGGCTTAAGTTGGAAACCAATTTATTCTTTTGAAATCAGGGTTTTATTAAAACTTTGCTTTTAAATTAAAAAGACACGTCGATTTTTTTTTAATCTTAGGTTTTATCTTTAAATTGAAAATCATTTCCTTTTAGGTGTCAAAACGTTTAGAGTTCATTATTAAATAGAAATTTACTTAGTCTTTAATTTGATAAAAATTTAGTATCATGAGAAAATAATAAACATGCATGCATAAAAATAGTTCATACTATGGCCTTATTACATTAAAACAAACCCAAACAATTAAAAGTGCTTAAATAAAATAAAATGTCCAAATAAAATAATTTCCTTGCTGAGCATGGCCACCACTAAGCTCCTGCCAACCCGGTCCATTACTGATCGTCACCTGAAAAATGTTCCCACAACGGGGTGAGTCAAACAGACTCAATGTATACATCCGACACTAAGTCTAAATAGATTCAGGCATATCAAGTCATACACATACATAGCATATTTTACAGTTAATGATGCATTCCCGAACCCAAGCCTAGTTACCATCCGCTACACATCACCCGTACCAACCTGCACACCGTGGGGACTACTAAGTCAGCCCTCCATCCGCTACACGCCATCGAAGGCAGTCGCTGCAGTCGACGTGCTCATCGCCCTTATAAAAGTCGTGGCATAGCCACCAGATAATATTTCGTGTCATGAGACACCACATTCAGATAATGTGACCGAAGTCACCACATTCAGATAATGTGACAATAGTCACCACATTCACTTCCTCTTTCATAATCACCCAAATGCCCATGTCATACAAATCATGCATTATTATGTCATGTTCTCTATTCACATTCTTATAGGTTCACATATGTGGCATAACAGATCAAATTATAATCCTAGTAGGAGTAGGAAAACGTACCTGAGTACTTTGTACCATAGCATGGTACTTAGCCATATTTTTCACATTCTTAATACCACATATACATATTAAACATTGCCATAAATCTTATAAAGAGATAGTGTGGGGTACACACCTGATATACTTAGCAAATTCACTCCAAATCCCGAAAAGCCCGATCTAAAGCCTTAGATCCTTAGTCCCTACATTCGGCCAACATGCAATATTTTAGCTAAAGGCCATTCGGCCAATTAATCAAATCCCGAAACTTACCTTGTTGCCGATTTGCCTCCTAACCAAATCCCGAAACTTGCAAATCCTTCTACCTTATAATCGGCTAACATTAGATCATTAAGGGTTAGTATCCGGCGTTTGCATAAGTAAGAAGTAGATCTAAGTTGCTAAATAAGCCTTGGCCGAATATACATGTATACTTTACCTTACGATTTTAAATCCCGAAAAGTATCCCTTGTCTTAGGTGTCTGTCGAAATCCCTATAGCCACATATTAGAATCGATTATGCACAAACATATGAAGATGGCCCCTTTGGCCAAATCTACACATCACTTACCTCGATGTGTCAAAACCTGAGAGATCTCCTTTAACGCTCCTTAGTGTCGGCTACACACAAAAGTCACATTGTTATGGCACTATGACATTCGGCCATCTTAAACCAAGGCCTACTATATGATTTCGGCACCCTTGTGAAAAGAACCAAAGAGATCGTTTGCTAAAGAAATACTTACCACTATCGTTTGCTTGCAGAGACTAAGAGAGAAAAGATTTCGGCTTACTGCTTCGGCTTTTCAAGACTTGCGACAGAAGAAAAGAATAAGGGCCCTCTGCTATTCGGCTATGGCTTCAAATCACAAGGGTATTCGGCCACAAGAGAATTTGGGGTTTGAGAAAAAAAAAACAAAGAATAGGAGAAGAACTTCGGCAAAGGTGACTAGGGAGAATTCGGCTTCAAAAGGCAAAGGAAAACAAAAGAGTTCTCTTCAAAGTTTCGGCACAAGTGAATAAAGATGAGAAGAGAGAAATTTCGGCACATATCCTATGCTTAGCCGAAAATACCATCCAAATACTCCATTGGCCGGCCAACTCTTACCTCCTATCAACTTCCTCCTTTTTCTCCTCTCTGATAGCTTTATCTCTAACTTATCTCATCTTCTTTCCCATTAATCCTTACTCTCACTAATTATCCTCATTTATCTCTTAAAATCAAAAGAATTAAGCTCCTAAAATTTAGCCTTAGTGCCGTCCCTTGCTGTTCATCTCTACTGACGCAACATGCAAAATAAAATCCCTTATTTTGCTTCCTTGGTGATTCGAACCTTGGCCCATTTGTACATGCCTGTGGCGTCACTTGCATGGGCTTTAAGTGGCGCCTTGCAACCACTTAACCAAGCCTATTTGTGTGTCATATTTCACATACAATTTCTTTTACGGCCACCTTGCTTCAGTTCCCTCTTTTAAACTTAAAAATCTATTAATCTCTAAGGCACTTGACTACACGCTAAGGTTCACAAAATTTATACTGCAGATTCACAACACACATGAGCATGCTATTTCACACATTTTAACAATAATGCACAAGCCATAATTCGGGATATTACAGTTCTATCCCCCTTAAAATAATTTCGTCCTCGAAATTACCTGGCTGAAATAAGTGAGGGTATTGATGTCGCATTGCTTCTTCTGGCTCCCACGAAGCTTCCTCCGATCCATGATTGCGCCATAACACTTTGACTAAAGGCACTGATTTCCTCCGTAACACTTTCACATCTCGTTCCAAGATCTAAATCGGCTCTTCCTCGTAGGACAAATCTGGCCTTAATTCCACCTCTTCAACCGGAACTACATGAGATGGATCCGATTGATAACGATGTAGCATGGACACATGGAACACGTCGTGCATCTGCTTCAATTTCGGTGGCAACTCCAACTGATATGCCACTGGTCCAACTCGCTTCAAAACCTTATAAGGTCCTATAAACCTTGGACTTAACTTCCCTTTCTGACCAAATCTCATCACCTTCTTCCAAGGCGACACTTTAAGAAACACTTGATCTCCCACATCAAATTCTATTTCCTTTCACTTGAGATCCGCGTATGACTTCTGTCTATCAGATGCTTCCTTCAACCGTGCCCGAATTATCTCAACCTTCTCTTCGGATTCTGCCACAATCTCTAGACCCAACACTCGACGTTCCCCTAATTCCGTCCAATACGTAGGTGTGCGACACTTCCGTCCATACAACGCTTCATACGGTGCCATCCGAATACTAGCTTGATAGCTGTTATTATAGGCAAACTCAGCTAAAGGCAAATATTCCTCCCAACTTCCTCTAAAATCCATCACACAGCCTCTTAACATATCCTCTAACACTTGGATTACCCATTCAGACTGCCCGTCAGACTGTGGATGAAATGCCGTAGTGAAATCCAACTTGGTGCCTAAAGCTTGATGTAGCGCCTTCCAAAACCGAGAAGTAAACCTTGGGTCCCTATCTGAGATAATCGACACCGGCACTCCATGCAACCTTACAATCTCTGCCACATATAACTTTGCTAACCTCTACAAAGAATAGTCAATCCGCACTGGAATGAAATGCGTGGACTTTGTCAAACGATCCACTATTACCCACACCAAGTCCTTCTTAGTAGGCGTCAGGGGAAGCCCACTAACGAAGTCCATGGTGATTCGCTCCCACTTCCACTATGGAATCATTATCGGTTGAAGCACCTTGACGGAACTTGGTGTTCAGCCTTAACTTGCTGACAGGTTAAGCACTTGCCGACAAATTCAGTAACTTCCCGCTTAAGTCCAGGCCACCAAAACTGTTCCCTTAAATCTCGATACAACTTACTTCCTCCAGGATGCATAGCATAAGGACTACTATGCGATTCCTGAAGAATTCTCTGTCTTAACTCCTGATCCTTAGGCATACAGACCTTACCCTTGAAGCACAATACTCCCTCGTTCTTAATACCAAAATCTTCTAACTCTCCATTCTGCACTTGCCGTAGCTTAGCACTTAAATCATCATCATCCAACTGTCCCTCCTTCACTTCATTCAACCATGTCGGCCTAACTTGCAGCTCTGCCAGCAGACTTCCATCATCATACAAGCTTAGATGTGCGAACATTTGCCCTTAAATCCGACACTACTTTCTGACTTAGGGCATCCGCCACTACATTCGCCTTGCCCGGATGATACTCTATCGAACAGTCATAGTCCTTCAGTAATTCAACCCACCTTCGCTGTCTTAGGTTCAACTCCTTCTGAGTCAACAGATACTTAAGACTCTTGTGGTTCGTGTAGATCACCGACTTTTCCCCATAAAGATAGTGCCTCCACACCTTAAGAGCAAAGACCACTGCCGCCAATTCCAAATCATGAGTTGGGTAGTTAACCTCATGTGGCCTTAATTGCCGAGACGTATAAGCAACTACCTTCCCGTCTTGCATCAATACGCATCCCAACCCTGTATGAGAAGCGTCACAATACACCACGAAATCCTTTCCTACCTCAGGCTGAATCAAGACCGGAGCTTCAGTCAAGACCCTCTTAAGCTTCTCAAAGCTCTCTTGTTGCTTATCTGTCTATACAAAAGGTACTTCCTTCCTTAATAACTTGGTCAACGGTGCGGCTATCGATGAAAACCCTTCTACGAATCTTCTGTAGTAGCCTGCCAATCCCAAGAAACTACGAACCTCAGCCACAGACTTAGGTGGTTTCCAATCTAACACCGCTTCAATCTTCCTAGGATCCACCCTTATTCCTTCTGCAGACACTACATGTCCTAAGAACGTAACTTCCTAAAGCCAAAATTCACACTTGCTGAATTTGGCATAGAGCTTCTTCTCCCTCAACACTTGCAACACAACCCGGAGATGCTCATCATGCTCCTCCTCAGACTTGGAGTATACCAGAATGTCGTCGATAAACACCACGACGAACCTATCCAAGTATGGTTGAAAAACCCGGTTCATCATATCCATGAACGCAGCTGGGGCGTTCGTCAAACCAAACGGCATTACAACGAACTCAAAGTGCCCATACCTTGTCCGAAAAGCTGTCTTATGGATATCCACCTCCTTAACTTTAAGCTGATGATATCCAGACCTTAGATCAATCTTTGAGAAAACCGCTGCCCCCTTAAGCTGATCGAACAAGTCGTCAATCCTCGGCAAAGGATACTTGTTCTTGATGGCCAGCTTGTTCAACTGACGATAATCTATGCGTATACGCATAGTTCCGTCCTTCTTCTTCACAAACAAGATCGGTGCTCCCCACGGAGACACACTGGGTCGGATAAACCCACGATCAAGCAGTTCTTGGATTTGAGCCTTAAGCTCAACCAACTCCTTGGGCGCCATTCTGTATGGAGCGATTGACACAGGAGCTGTTCTAGGCAGCAGATCAATTCCAAACTCCACTTCCCTATCTGGGGGTATTCTAGGCAATTCCTCCGAAAAGACATCCACAAATTCCCTTACTGTTCGAACTCCACTAACACCTCCTTTCTTTGTATCCAACGTACTAACAAAAGCCAAAAATGCCTTGCATCCTTTCCGAACCATCTTAACAGCCTTTAGCGCTGAAACTACGTTAGACAAGTAGTTTCTTCTTTCTCCTATCATAACTACTTCCTTATCCTCCGGGGTCCTTAACTCCATTCGCTTAGCTGCACAATCCAAAATGGCTCGATGCTCTACTAACCAGTCCATTCCAAGTATGAGATCGAACTCTCCGAAAGGTAGTTCCATTAAGTCGGCAGGAAATACTACTCCTTGAATTTCTAGAGGCACTTTCCGAAACATCTTATTCACCACTACAGTTTGACCTAGTGGGCTTACTACAGTCATCTCCCTATCAGAAAGTTCAGAGGCTATGTCTAGAGTTTCAACTACTCTACATGCAACATACGAATGGTCGAGCCCACATCAATCAAAGTAAAATAAGGCTTGCCAAAGACAAGGAACGTATCGGTTATAACGTCCGGCACGTCTCCATCTTCTCTACAGCGAACTGCATATACCAAGCCCGGCTGCCTCGCCTCTGTATTACCAACACCTCTGCCAGGTGTCCCACGTCCTCTTCCAGCACCATTACCTCGACCATTCGGACCATGGCCTCGCGGAGGCTGCTGTCCACCTCTACCAGCCTGATTAACATTCTGAGCTATTGGTCAATTCCCCTCTGGCCTCATAGGACAGTCCTTAATCATATGGTCCTTTGACCCACACTTAAAGCATCCTCCTGTCTTTTTCCAACATTCCCCTAAGTGTTTCTTCCCACACTAATCACAAGTACGATATTGCCCTCCTGTACCAGCTTGCTGACCTCGCGGCCCATCAACTCTAGGCCTTTTCTGAACATTCCCAGCTGACCCTGACAGCCCAAATCCTCTTTTCTGCTTATTCCGATCAGAGTGCTGCCTTACAGAGTCCTTAATCCCTTCCGCTACCTTAGCTTTCTCTACCAATGCAGAAAACTCCCGCTCCTGATGTGGGGCTATCAACAACCTTAGGTCATCTCTTAATCCGTCCTCAAACTGGACACACCGCTCATGCTCCGTAGCCACTACCCCTCGAGCATACCGGCTCAACATCAGAAATTCAGCTTCGTACTCCGCCACGGACTTGTTCCCTTGAACCAGCCCCAGAAATGCCTTCCTCTGTGCATCAGTGTAACGTGTGCCGACATACTTTTTATGATACGCTGCCTTAACATATTCCCAAGTCAGATCCTCAGCTGTGGCACCATCCCAAACTGTGAGCCACCATTGATACGCTTCATTGCGTAGCAGCGCCACCATTCCTTTCAGTTTCTCTGCAGGGGTCAGATCCAACTCATCCATAATTTGTTCCGTCGCCTCTAACCAATATTCAGCCGTACCGAGTGCCACACCAGATACTCCACGAAACACTTCAGCCCCATTGGCTCGAAGTCGCTCGGGTACAGATTTCCGAGCTCCCATATTTCCACCTGCTCCAGCCACCATTTCAAGAACCCGCAGCACAGCCTGCGATACAGCATCATCCCCCGTCTGTGCTTGCTGCTTAACACCAACAGCTGGTGGTGGTACCTCATTGTCAGACCCTTGACCCGATCTAACGGGTTCCGACACGGCCATTCTGCCTCTACCGCGTCCTCGCACATTACGACCACGTCCCCTAGAGCTCATATCTACGTTCGTGCTGTGATCTGATTACGAAATTTTATGAATTAGCCTTTATTCCACTGATTATTCGCGAAGGAGTTTTATGTAAAGAGTTTAGGAGTAATTCTTTCGATCAATCAAAGTTCAAGTTTTCTATCCTACTTCAAAGAAAACACATCCAGCCCATAATACCTTCCACACACATTCACTCTTTGGAACATTTTTGTCTTTTCCTATCCCAGGGGCATTTTCGTCATTTGTCCTACAAGGGTATTTTGGTAATTAAATCGGGGTCAATTTAGAAATCTAAATAGTCCTTTCGAAATTTTTTTTCAAACTCATGGGTATTTTTGAAAGAAAGATTTTCCAAAACAAGGTATTGCAGAAATCTTAAAAATCGGGGTTATTTTAGTAATTTCGTAAACCAGGGGTAATTTGGTAAATTTCCGAATTAGGGTATCTTGGATTTTCGCAAAACAGGGTTTTTGGATACTTTTGTAAAGTAAGAAAATTTTATTGAAATTGAGGCTAGTATGGTATTTTTAGAAACCAAGGGCATTTTAGTAATTTTACCACTAGGGGTATTTTAGTAATTTTGTAAATCAAGAATATTTCAGAAAAATTTTATAGAATCGTGTTTGCAAATCAAAAGGGTAATCTAAGAGTTTTAAAACTAGGGTTTTTATGGAAATACGGTTAGTCCCTTTCGGGTTTTAGTTATTGGGTTTTGCCCATGAATAAGTCCTCTTGGTTAGGGTGAACCGAAGCTACGCACCAGGTAGGATTCGAGTGGAGAGGAGGTGAGTCACGCGGACTGCTTAAATACCAAGCTCCCGCCGAATACCAATCCTAGACATGCGCACAATGGTTGCCACACCCTAACTCGGCGACTTAGTCACAGGTTTGTTTAATTAGGCACTTAAGTCTTATGTAATTGTTGGGGTAGCTAGTCCTAGGGTTCAAATACTTATCATACTATTCTACATTCCAATTCTACCCTTCTACAAGTCATAATATTAATCACACAAGAGATACGGGTACTTACCTGGTGGACTTCGGGTCGGAGACTTAGGTGCCATGCCAGAAAACCTGCTTAAAAATTTCACAAATTCTTTTGGGCTTCAATTTGAAAACATTTTGGGCCTTAAACCCAAGGCCGACAGTTTAAAAGCTGGGCTCTGATACCAAGCTGAAACACCCCAAACCCGGCCCACGAGCCTCGACCAGATTTGGTATGTTCCTTAAGGAAATCCGGCTCAAATTCGTTTGTTCTTTGGAAAACATTAAGTGATTTTGGAAGAAAACTCGAATTGGGTTGGGTTTAAGTTGGAAACCAATTTATTCTTTTGAAATCAGGGTTTTATTAAAACTTTGCTTTTAAATTAAAAAGACACGTCGATTTTTTTTTAATCTTAGGTTTTATCTTTAAATTGAAAATCATTTCCTTTTAGGTGTCAAAACGTTTAGAGTTCATTATTAAATAGAAATTTACTTAGTCTTTAATTTGATAAAAATTTAGTATCATGAGAAAATAATAAACATGCATGCATAAAAATAGTTCATACTATGGCCTTATTACATTAAAACAAACCCAAACAATTAAAAGTGCTTAAATAAAATAAAATGTCCAAATAAAATAATTTCCTTGCTGAGCATGGCCACCACTAAGCTCCTGCCAACCCGATCCATTACTGATCGTCACCTGAAAAATGTTCCCACAACGAGGTGAGTCAAACAGACTCAATGTATACATCCAACACTAAGTCCAAATAGATTCAGGCATATCAAGTCATACACATACATAGCATAATTTACAGTTAATGATGCATTCCCGAACCCAAGCCTAGTTACCATCCGCTACACATCACCCGTACCAACCTGCACACCGTGGGGACTACTAAGTCAACCCTCCATCCGCTACACACCATCGAAGGCAGTCGCTGCAGTCGACGTGCTCATCGCCCTTATAAAAGTCGTGGCATAGCCACTAGATAATATTTCGTGTCATGAGACACCACATTCAGATAATGTGACAATAGTCACCACATTCACTTCCCCTTTCATAATCACCCAAATGCCCATGTCATACAAATCATGCATTATTATGTCATGTTCTCTATTCACATTCTTATAGGTTCACATATGTGGCATAACAGATCAAATTATAATCCTAGTAAGAGTAGGAAAACGTACCTGAGTACTTTGTACCATAGCATGGTACTTAGCCATATTTTTCACATTCTTAATACCACATATACATATTAAACATTGCCATAAATCTTATAAAGAGATAGTGTGGGGTACACACCAGATATACTTAGCAAATTCACTCCAAATCCCGAAAAGCCCGATCTAAAGCCTTAGATCCTTAGTCCCTACATTCGGCCAACATGCAATATTTTAGCTAAAGGCCATTCGGCCAATTAATCAAATCCCGAAACTTACCTTGTTGCCGATTTGCCTCCTAACCAAATCCTGAAACTTGCAAATCCTTCTACCTTGTAATCGGCTAACATTAGATCACTTAAGGGTTAGTATCCGGCATTTGCATAAGTAAGAAGTAGATCTAAGTTGCTAAATAAGCCTTGGCCGAATATACATGTATACTTTACCTTACGATTTTAAATCCCGAAAAGTATCCCTTGTCTTAGGTGTCTGTCGAAATCCCTATAGCCACATATTAGAATCGGTTATGCACAAACATATGAAGATGGCCCCTTTGGCCAAATCTACACATCACTTACCTCGATGTGTCAAAACCCGAGAGATCTCCTTTAACGCTCCTTAGTGTCGGCTACACACAAAAGTCACATTGTTATGGCACTATGACATTCGGCCATCTTAAACCAAGGCCTACTATATGATTTCGGCACCCTTGTGAAAAGAATCAAAGAGATCGTTTGCTAAAGAAATACTTACCACTATCGTTTGCTTGCAGAGACTAAGAGAGAAAAGATTTCGGCTTACTGCTTCTGCTTTTCAAGACTTGCGACAGAAGAAAAGAATAAGGGCCCTCTGCTATTCGGCTATGGCTTCAAATCACAAGGGTATTCGGCCACAAGAGAATTTGGGGTTTGAGAAAAAAAAAAAGAATAGGAGAAGAACTTCGGCAAAGGTGACTAGGGAGAATTCGGCTTCAAAAGGCAAAGGAAAACAAAAGAGTTCTCTTCAAAGTTTCGGCACAAGTGAATAAAGATGAGAAGAGAGAAATTTCGGCACATATCCTATGCTTAGCCGAAAATACCATCCAAATACTCCATTGGCCGGCCAACTCTTACCTCCTATCAACTTCCTCCTTTTTCTCCTCTCTGATAGCTTTATCTCTAACTTATCTCACCTTCTTTCCCATTAATCCTTACTCTCACTAATTATCCTCATTTATCTCTTAAAATCAAAAGAATTAAGCTCCTAAAATTTAGCCTTAGTGACGTCCCTTGCTGCTCATCTCTGCTGACGCAACATGCAAAATAAAATCCCTTATTTTGCTTCCTTGGTGATTCGAACCTTGGCCCATTTGTACATGCCTGTGGCGTCACTTGCATAGGCTTTAAGTGGCGCCTTGCAACCACTTAACCAAGCCTATTTGTGTGTCATATTTCACATACAATTTCTTTTAAGGCCACCTTGCTTCAGTTCCCTCTTTTAAACTTAAAAATCTATTAATCTCTAAGGCACTTGACTACACACTAAGGTTCACAAAATTCATACTGCACATTCACAACACACATGAGCATGCTATTTCACACATTTTAACAATAATACATAAGCCATAATTCGGGATATTACACTCCTTTTCTAAAACCATTTGACTTTAGAGATATACCATTTGAACCTAATTATTCATTCAAATAACATAAATTATCAAATCAAAATTTATTATATTATTATATTTGACTTGCAAATATTAAATAATAATATTTATAGAGATTTGTTGCCCCGAAACCACTTTTTTCAACACTACTGAAAAATGGGCTGTTACATATACCGTATTAAAATATACCAAAACATCATCCATAACTATATCATTGTACAATCATAAGACTCTCCTAGGTACATGTCATTTACAAGAAAAACATCACCAAATCTTTTAGTCCAGGATTATTGTTGGATCTGATGTTGACGACTGAACAAAATCATAATCTAATATGCGCACAGAAAAGAAAATCGCATGCTAAGTATGAACTCAGTGGTATTTCTATAATTCGATCATTATAACATAACATAAGTCATTAAAATGCATGAGCTAAAGAACAAATGATTATCTGCAAGTCATCATGTCAATTCTACCATTTCCCAAACTGATTATCTCAATCTAACACAATTCACTAGTATAAAAACATAATCAATTTCATTTCATATCACATTTCAAATCTTATTCACTAGGCACCACATTTCATTTTCAATTTTCAACCTCATGAATTCAAAGAAATTATCCAATCATCATTTCAACTCATTTCACATATAGTTAACCTGTTTTACATTTTATCTCCGTATTAACCTGACTTAGACTTGGACGGATACACGGATCCAACCAATACACCAGTTTGGCACCTAGTGCCTCATCAGATGAATCCGAAGTAATAAGTTGCGCCCAGCGCTCATCGGTATAACCGAAGTAATTTGGCACACAATGCCTCATCGACTTGTAGTCGAAGTAACCCTGAACTCTTCCTATCCTATAGCATGCCAACTATATTTGACTCTTCCCGAACAGTTAATAGGGTTTTCATAACTCAATTTTTTATCAACCAATATCTCAATTAATAACACAATTTCATCATCAAATCACTTGTTCATACATATGGAAACATAGCTCATTTTATCAATTTCACATTTATATCAATATACAACATTTTCACGTATATTCAATTTAGTCCTCATTACTACTAATCAATTCAAACAATTCAATTCAATTCATTTTTAACAAAACGACTCACCTTATGATCTTACCATTAAAAAAAATTCATTATACAGTAATTTAAAGTACTTCAGATTATAGAAATAAAAACTGTAAACTCCGAGCTATTTGTTAACGACCTTTTCTTTTCCTTTGTTTTTCAAGGAATCCAGGTCGACATTAGCTACGGATTAGCACAAACATAATATTTCATCAATACACAAGCAATTTCACATTCAATTGAAAATTTACAAAACTTTGTATTTTATTTGATTTAGTCCCTAAAACCGAGACTTACGTACCTTTAAATCTAGAGCTCAATATTTCAAGCCAATTTCACTATAGTCCCTCTAGGACTTCTTACATTTTCACCACTTATTTTGAAATTTATTCATCTAAATCCCTATTGAAAAAAACTATAAATTTACTTCACAATTTAGTCATTTTTCACTCCTAAGCTTAAAACCGAGCAATTTAGTACTTAAAGCTTCAAATATTCTTCAATGGAAACTTCCTAAATCTTTAACAATTTTGAGAAATAATATACGAGTCAACTGGCTTAAACTTCCAAGATTAAAAAAATATAAATTACAAGAAATGGACTAAATTGAACTAACCAATTTGTTGATGAAATTCAAAAATCCCTAAAGACAATCGTTGTTCCTTCTTTCATTACTTCTTTCGATTTTGTATGAATGAAATGGATAGATAAATGTTTTTATTTCTCCACTAAACTAACTCATATATTTTATTATTTAATAATTTATTATAATTTATAACATTTTCTTCAATTAACCCTTAAGATACCATCCACTATCAATAGAATAGTCGTCTAATTGTTTCCTAAGTCCCTTATTCAAGCCTTAAATAATGATTCACTAATAATTGGACTTTTGACACTTTTACAATTTGGTCCCTGTACCCTAATTAGTCTCTAATTCGATAAAATTGCCTATCTAAAATTCAATTCACTTCTAATATAAGCTCCATAAATATTTAATAAAATATTCACGAGACTGGTTTACGGAGATGAGGTCCTGAAACTGAGTTTTTCAGTACCACTGACTTTCTACCATTACACCCCTTTTTAAAAAAAACAACATTTTATTTTCTTTACTTGTTTTTACCTAAGAAATAAAATTATTACATATCTCTATGCTATGACAGTTGTAACATCCTGAAAAGGGCCTATGCATTTTTGGTTTAATTGTACGAACTGACATGTCTTATGTGTTATGAATGTATTTTGAACATTTTTGGAAACCTGGAAATGTATGGAAATGTTAAGTTTAAAAGAGGAAAGTGAACATTTTTGGAAACTAAGAAAGGTAAGGAAATGATTTGGAAATGATTCAAAAGAGGAAAGTGAACATTTCTGGAAACTTGGAAATGTAAGGAAATGTTAAGTTTAAAGGAGGCAAACGGAAATTTTTGGAAACTTGGAAATGTAGGGAAATGTCAAGTTTTAGAGTTTAAAAAGAGGAAACTAAGGCAAGGTGGCCTTAAGAAAATTAATAGGAGGAATTTGACACACAAACAGGCTTGTCAAAGTGGCTTGAAGGCACCACTTAAAAGCCCAGCAAAGTGACGCCACAAGCTTGTGTATTTGGGCCAGGGTTCGAGTCACTTAGGGAGCAAATAAAGGAGTTTTATTTTGCTACAAGGAGCAGAGAGATGGACGGCTACAAGGCTTTTAAAAGAGGAGTTTTATTCTCTTTAAATTTCGTCTAAATAGGAGATAAATAATAGATTTACTTTAGATTATTTTCAAGAGATAAATAAGGGATTATTCTTTTAATAAAGTGATAATTCAAAGGATTAAGTTATCAAAATAGAAGAGTGGTGGCCAAGTAAGGGATTCTGAGTAGCAATTTCGGCTATAAGAGGAAAAAAATAGGGCTACTCATCAATTTTTCTTCCTCCTCTTCTCTCTGCCGAATTTCTTAGTCCTCTCCTCTCTTTTCTTCTCTTTTATTTTGTCAAACCGAATATACCAATAATCTCTACTGAAATCGATTTCTTTTAAGCCTCAAAAGCCGAATCTTTGTGACTCCAAGCAAGGGTGCAGCCGACTGTGGTATTAAGGTAAGAACAATGGATTTTGTTGTTCAATTTCTTTTATCGAGATCTATGAACTGATCCTCTTGTTGTCTCTTGGCCGAATATTAAAGGAGGAACTCCGGGATTTTTGATAGTTGTCGACTTCAAGAGAAGGGATCAATTTCGGGATTTAAGATTTGGAAGGTAAGCACATAGGTATATTCGGCCAGGGCCTATTTTGGATATCTAGATCTATTTCTTACTTTGTTTAAAAGCCGAAACTAACCTACGATGTGATTTAATGTTTGGTCGAATACAAGAAGGAGTACAACAAGGTTTTCGGGATTTGAATAATAGGGAAATTGGCAGCAAGGTAGGTTTTAATACAAATCCTACTAGGATTGGGTTTTATAGCCGAATAGGCTTTATGCTAACATATTAAGGTTACCAAATGTAGGAATTGAGATCTAAAGCAATAGATCAGTTTTTCGAGATTTCAAGGAATTTGTTAAGCAAATCAGGTGTGTACCCCACACTATCTTTAATACATTATATGGCAATATTTAATATAAGTATGTATAAGAATGTGAATACGGCTAAGGTACCCTAATGTGGTACAAAGTACTCAGGTACGTTTCCTACTCCTACTAGGATTACGGAATATGTTATATTTTAACATGTGAAAAGTGACATGAATGTGAATTTAAGTATGATATGCATGATATGAATAATATGGGGCATTCGGGTTATATGAGAAAGGGGAAGTGAATGTGGTGACTTCGGTCTCACTATCTGAATGTGGTGACTTCGGTCACATTATCTGAAGTGGTAACTTAGGTTACATTATCTGAACGTGGTGTCTCATGACACAATTATTTAATCTGGTGGCTATGCCACGAATTTTATATGGGCGATGAGCACGTCGACAGCAGCGACTGCCTTCGATGGAGTGTAGCGGAAGGAGGGTTGACTTAGTAGTCCCCACGGTGTGCAGGTTGGTACGGGGATGTGTAGCGGATGGCATCTAGGTTTGGGTTCGGGTTTGCATCATTATCTTGAATTATTATGTGAACATGATATGTATGGTATGCCTAAATCTATTAAATTTTAGTGTTGGTTACACATTGAGTCTGTTTGACTCACCCCGTTGGGGAATATTTTTTCGGTGATAAGCAGTAATGGACCGGGTCGGCAGGGGCTCAAAGGTGGCCATGCACAGCAAGCAAATTATTTAATCTGGACATTTTATTTTATTTAAGTACTCTACAATTTTATTTTGGGTTTTGTTTTATGTAATAAGGCCATAGTGAACTATTTTATTTCTGTCTTATTGTTTAATTATGTTTACAAATTTTTATTAAGTTAAAGATTAAGCAATTTAATTTTTGAATATACTCTATATGTTTTATCACTTAAAATTAAAAAGGGTTTTCAATATAAAATCGAATTCGTTTTCAACTCAAGCCCAACCCAAAACAATATTTTTTTAAAAATCGCACAAGTTTTTCCTAAGAAGCAAAAGAATTTGAACCGATTTTTCTTGAGGAACATACCAGATCCGAACCAAGCTCGTGGGCCGGGTATGGGGTGTTTCAATTTGGTATCAGAGCCCAGTTTTAAACTCTCGGCCTGGGGTTTAAAGCCCACAATGTTTTAAAATTAAGGCCCAAATGAGTTTTTAAAGATAAGCAGGGTTTTTCTGGCATGGCACCTAAGTCTCCGACTCGCAGTCCACCAGGTAAGTACCCCTAACCATCTGTGTGATTATGTGATTATATTATGAAGGGTAGAAATAGGAATGGGACGTAGAGTAGTATGATAAGTATGTGAACCCTAGGACTAGTATACCCCAACAAATGCATAAGATTTAATATCTACTTAAACAAACCTATGGCTAAGTCACCAAGTTAGGGTGTGGCAACCCCTGTGCGCATGTCTAGGATTGGATCCGGAAGAGCCTGGTATTTAAGCAGTCCTAGTGACTCACCTCCTCTTCGTTGGAATCCTACCTGGTGCGTAGCTTCGGTTCACCCTAACCAAAAGGACTCAGAGAGTGTGGTAACCTCTGTGCGCATGTCTAGGAATGGTTTCGGTGGGAGCTTGGTACTTAAGCAGTCCGCGTGACTCACCTCCTCTCCATTCGAATCCTGCCTGGTGCGTAGCTTTGGTTCACCCTGACCAAGAGGACTCGGTCATAGGCTAAACACAATAACTAAAACCCGAAAGGGAACTAGCCGTGTTTTTATGGAAACTCTAGTTTTAAAACTCTTAAAATCACCCTCTTAATTTGTGAAAACTATCTCTAAAAAAAAATTTGAAAATTTTCTGATTTACAAAAATACCCCTAGTAGTAAAACTACAAAAATGCCCTTAGTTTATAAAATGTCCAACTACCCAACAGTTTTACCAAAATTTCATTACTTTATAAAGGTTTAAAAACCCTAATTTGCAAAATATCAAAAATACCTTGATTTTGGAAAATTACAAAATTGCCCCTAACTTACAAAAATACCAAAATGACCTTGATTTCCAAAATTTTTGCAACATCACTGATTTGGAAAACAAAATTCTCAAAAATAACCCTCAAATTTTATAAATTTGGAAATACCCCGGAAATATTAAACTTTACAAATTTACCCTAGTTTATTACCAAAATACCCCCGAGTTTCAAAATTACCGAAATACCCCCGGATTTCAAAATTTTCCAAAATACCCTGGGAATTTAAAAAAATTCCAAAATACTTTTTGACAAAATCACCGAGGAACTTTTTCTTTGAAAAAAAAATTTATGAAAATACCCCTGTAGGGCAAATTACGAAAATACCCCTGGGTAGTGGACAAACGACAACAATGAAAACTACAACGTTTCTCTGAATGAACGAAAGTTCATAATTGATTGACGGATGTATGAATGAAAAGACTGTGTGCACGTATGAATACGAAAGAACCGCTCCTAAAACTCTTTTCATAAAACTTCTTCGCGGGTAATAAGTGAAACATGGACTAATTCATAAAACTTTTTAATCAGATCGCGACGATAGAAATGAGTTCTAGAGGACGTGGCCGTCGTGGATGCGGTAGAGGAAGAATGACTGTGTCGGAACCCGTGAGATCGGGTCAAGGGTCAGATAATGAGGTACCACCGCCACCACCACCCCAGCTATTGGTGTTGAGCAGCAGGCTCAGACGGGAAAGATGCTGTATCGCAGGCTGTGCTGCGAGTTTTGGAAATGGTGGCTGGTGCTGGAGGAAATAAGGGAACTAAGAAATCTGTACCCAAGCGACTCCGAGCCAATGGGGCTGAAATGTTTAGAGGAGTATCTGGTGTGGCACCCAGTACAGCTGAGTACTGGTTGGAGGCAACCGAGCGAATTATGGATGAGCTTGATCTGACCCCTGAGGAGAAGTTAAAAGGAATGGTGGCACTGCTACGCGATGAAGCGTATCAATGGTGGTTAACTGTTCGGGATGGTGCCACAGCTGAGGATCTGACCTGGGAGTATGTTAAGGAAGCGTATCAAAAGAAGTATGTTGGAACCAGGTATACTGATGAGCAAAGGAAAGCATTTCTGGGACTGGTTCAAGGGAACAAGTCCGTTGCAGAATATGAAGCTGAATTCCTAAGGTTGAGCCGATATGCTCGAGGAGTAGTGGCAACTGAGCATGAACGTTGTGTCCGTTTTGAGGACAGACTAAGGGATGATTTGAGATTGTTGATAGCACCGCATCAGGAGCAGGAGTTTTCTGCTTTAGTAGAAAAAGCCAAGGTAGCCGAGGGAATTAAGGATGCTACAAAGCATACTATGGATCAGAATAGGCCAAAAAGAGGTTTTGGATCGTCTGGGAAGGTTCAAAAGAGGCCTAGAGTTGATGGGCCGCGAAATCAGCAAGCTGGTACAGGATGGCAGTATTGTCCTTGTGATCATTGTGGAAAGAAGCACTTAGGGGAGTGCTGGAAAAAGACGGGAGGATGTTTTAGGTGTGGGTCCAAGGACCATATGCTCAAGGATTGTCCTAAGAAACCAGATGAAAGTCGACCAGCAGCTCAGAATGTTAGTCAGACTGGTAGAGGTGGACAACAGCCTCAACGAGGTCATGGTTCGAATAACAGAGGTAATGGTGCTGGCAGAGGACGTGGTACACAGGGCAGAGGTGCTGCTAATACTGAGGCAAGGCAGCCGGGTTTGGTTTATGCGGTTCGCCGGAGGAAGGATGGAGACGCACCGGATGTTATAACCGGTACGTTCTTTATTTATGGCAAGCCCTATTTTGCTCTAATTGATGTGGGCTCGACCCATTCTTATGTTGCATGTAGTATAGTGGAAACACTAGGCCTAGACTCTGAACTTTCTGATAGGCAGATGACTGTAGTAAGCCCATTAGGCCAAACTGTAGTGGTGGATAAAATCTTTCAGAATGTACCCCTAGAGATTCAGGGAGTGAACTTTCGGGCTGACTTAATGGAACTACCCTTTAGGGAGTTTGAACTTATACTTGGAATGGACTGGCTAGTAGAGCACCGAGCCATGTTGGATTGTGCGGCTAAACGTATGGAATTAAGGACCCCGAAGGATGAAGTAGTAGTGATCGGAGAAAGAAGAAACTACCTGTCTAACGTAGTTTCGGCGTTGAAGGCAGAGAAAATGGTTAGGAAAGGGTGCAAGGCGTTCTTAGCCTTCGTAAGTACGTTGGGTGGAAAGGAAGAAGGTGTCAGTGGAGTTAGAACTGTAAGGGATTTTGAAGATGTATTTCCGAAGGAATTACCAGGAATACCCCCAGATAGGGAGGTGGAGTTTGGAATAGACTTGCTACCGGGAACAGCTCCTGTGTCAATTACCCCGTATCAAATGGCACCAAAGGAGTTAGTTGAGCTCAAGGTTCAAATTCAAGAGTTGTTGGATCGTGGGTTCATTCGACCCAGTGTATCTCCATGGGGAGCACCGGTCTTGTTTGTAAAGAAGAAGGACAGAACTATGCGTATGTGTATAGATTACCGTCAGTTGAATAAGCTGACCATTAAGAACAAGTATCCTTTGCCAAGGATCGATGACTTTTTCGATCAGCTGAAAGGGGCCGCAGTATTCTCGAAGATAGACTTAAGGTCAGGATATCATCAGTTGAAGGTGAAGGAGGCAGATATCCATAAGACCGCTTTTAGGACAAGATACGGCCATTTTGAATTTGTAGTAATGCCGTTTGGGTTGACGAACGCTTCAGCTGCGTTCATGGATATGATGAACCGAGTTTTCCAACCCTATTTGGATAGGTTTGTCGTTGTGTTCATCAATGGTATTTTGGTGTACTCCAAGTCTGAAGAGGAGCATGATGAGCATCTCCGAGTGGTGCTACAAGTGTTAAGGGAGAAGAAGCTCTATGCCAAATTCAGCAAGTGTGAATTTTGGCTTAATGAGGTGGCGTTCTTAGGACATGTGGTATCCGCAGAGGGAATAAGAGTGGATCCTAGGAAGATCAAAGCAGTGTTGGATTGGAAACCACCTAGGTCCGTGGCTGAGATCCAAAGTTTCTTAGGTTTGGCAGGTTATTACAGAAGGTTCGTGGAAGGGTTCTCGTCAATAGCCGCGCCTTTGACAAAGTTGCTAAGGAAGGAAGTACCCTTTGAATGGACTGATAAGCAACAGGAGAGCTTTGAAAAGCTTAAGAAAGTGTTAAACGGAAGCTCCAGTGTTAATTCAGCCGGAGGCAGGGAAGGATTTTATGGTATACTGTGACGCTTCTCACACGGGATTAGGATGTGTCCTAATGCAAGATGGAAAAGTAGTCGCTTATGCGTCTCGACAGTTAAGGCCGCATGAGGTTAACTACCCAACTCATGACTTGGAATTGGCAGCAGTAGTTTTCGCTCTTAAGGTTTGGAGGCACTACCTTTATGGAGAAAGGTCGATAATCTACACAGACCACAAAAGCCTTAAGTATCTGTTGACTCAGAAGGAGTTGAACTTGAGGCAGCGAAGATGGGTGGAGTTATTGAAGGATTATGATTGCTCGATAGAGTACCACCCAGGCAAGGCGAATGTGGTAGCTGATGCCCTAAGTCGGAAGGTTGTGTCGGATCTAAGGGCTATGTTCGCTCACTTAAGTTTGTATGATGATGGAAGCCTGTTGGCAGAGTTGCAAGTCAAACCCACATGGCTGAATGAGGTGAAAAGGGGACAGTGGTCTGATAAGGACCTAAGTGCTAAGTTACAGCAAGTACAGAACGGAAAGTTAGAGGATTATGGCGTCATTGACGAAGGAGTATTGTGCTACAAAGGAAAGGTCTGTATGCCGAAGGACGAGGAGTTAAGACAAAGGATTCTTCGGGAGGCACATAGTAGCCCTTATGCTATGCATCCCAGAGGTATTAAGCTGTACAGAGATCTAAGGGAACAGTTTTGGTGGCCTGAGCTTAAACGGGAAGTTACTGAATTCGTGGGAAAATGTCTGACGTGTCAGCAAGTTAAGGCTGAACACCAAGTCCCATCGGGATTGCTTCAGCCAATCGAGATTCCACAGTGGAAGTGGGAAAGAATTACCAGGGACTTCGTTAGTGGGCTTCCCCTTACGCCTACTAAGAAGGACTCGGTATGGGTAATAGTGGACCGTTTGACTAAGTCCGTACACTTCATCCCGGTAAGAGTCGATTATTCTCTTCAAAAATTGGCCAAATTATATGTAGCAGAATTTGTAAGGTTACATGGAGTACCGGTGTCAATTATTTCGGATAGAGACCCAAGGTTCACGTCTCGGTTTTGGAGGGCACTTCATCAAGCTTTAGGCACTAAGTTGGACTTCACTACGGCTTTTCATCCACAATCAGACGGGCAGTCTGAACGGGTTATACAAGTGTTGGAGGATATGTTGAGAGGCTGTGTGATGGATTTCCGAGGAAGTTGGGAAGACTATTTGCCTTTAGCAGAGTTCGCCTACAACAACAGCTATCAAGCTAGTATTCGGATGGCACCATATGAAGCGTTGTATGGTCGGAAGTGTCGAACTCCTACTTGTTGGACTGAGTTAGGAGAACGTCGGGTTTTGGGTCCAGAGTTAGTGGCAGAAACTAAAGAAAAGGTTGAGATAATCAGGGCACGGTTAAAGGAAGCCTCTGATAGGCAGAAGTCGTACGCATATCTCAAACGAAAAGAGATAGGATTTGATGTAGGAGATCAAGCATTCCTTAAGGTCTCACCTTGGAAGAAGGTGATGAGGTTTGGTCGCAAAGGGAAGTTAAGCCCAAGGTTTATAGGGCCTTATCGGGTATCGAAACGAGTTGGACCAGTGGCATACCAGTTAGAGTTGCCACCAGAGTTGCAGCAGATGCACGACATATTTCATGTATCCATGTTATGTCGTTATCGATCGGATCCATCTCATGTGGTACCAATTAAAGAAGTGGAGCTAAGGCTAGACCTATCCTACGAGGAGGAGCCAATTCAGATATTGGAACGTGATGTGAAAGTGTTATGGAGGAAGTCAGTTCCTCTAGTCAAAGTGTTATGGCGCAATCATGGATCAGAGGAAGCTTCGTGGGAACCAGAAGAGACAATGCGACAGCAATACCCTCAGTTATTTTAGCTAGGAAATTTCGAGGACGAAATTATTTTAAGGGGGTAGAACTGTAACATCCTAAAAAGGGCCTATGCATTTTTGGTTTAATTGTACGAACTGACATGTCTTATGTGTTATGAATGTATTTTGAACATTTTTGGAAACCTGGAAATGTATGGAAATGTTAAGTTTAAAAGAGGAAAGTGAACATTTTTGGAAACTAAGAAAGGTAAGGAAATGATTTGGAAATGATTCAAAAGAGGAAAGTGAACATTTCTGGAAACTTGGAAATGTAAGGAAATGTTAAGTTTAAAGGAGGCAAACGAAAATTTTTGGAAACTTGGAAATGTAGGGAAATGTCAAGTTTTAGAGTTTAAAAAGAGGAAACTAAGGCAAGGTGGCCTTAAGAAAATTACTAGGAGGAATTTGACACACAAACAGCCTTGTCAAAGTGGCTTGAAGGCACCACTTAAAAGCCCAGCAAAGTGACGCCACAAGCTTGTGTATTTGAGCCAGGGTTCGAGTCACTTGGGGAGCAAATAATGGAGTTTTATTTTGCTACAAGGAGCAGAGAGATGGACGGCTACAAGGCTTTTAAAAGAGGAGTTTTATTCTCTTTAAATTTCGGCTAAATAGGAGATAAATAATAGATTTACTTTAGATTATTTTCAAGAGATAAATAAGGGATTATTCTTTTAATAAAGTGATAATTCAAAGGATTAAGTTATCAAAATAGAAGAGTGGTGGCCAAGTAAGGGATTCTGAGTAGCAATTTCGGCTATAAGAGGAAAAAAATAGGGCTACTCATCAATTTTTCTTCCTCCTCTTCTCTCTGCCGAATTTCTTAGTCCACTCCTCTCTTTTCTTCTCTTTTATTTTGTCAAACCGAATATACCAATAATCTCTAGTGAAATCGATTTCTTTTAAGCCTCAAAAGCCGAATCTTTGTGACTCCAAGCAAGGGTGCAGTCGACTGTGGTATTAAGGTAAGACCAATGGATTTTGTTGTTCAATTTCTTTTATCGAGATCTAGGAACTGATCCTCTTGTTGTCTCTTGGCCGAATATTAAAGGAGGAACTCCGGGATTTTTGATAGTTATCGACTTCAAGAGAAGGGATCAATTTCGGGATTTAAGATTTGGAAGGTAAGCACATAGGTATATTCGGCCAAGGCCTATTTTGGAATCTAGATCTATTTCTTACTTTGTTTAAAAGCCGAAACTAACCTACGATGTGATTTAATGTTTGGCCGAATACAAGAAGGAGTACAACAAGGTTTTCGGGATTTGAATAATAGGGAAATCGGCAGCAAGGTAGGTTTTAATACAAATCCTACTAGGATTGGGTTTTATAGCCGAATAGGCTTTATGCTAACATATTAAGGTTACCAAATGTAGGAATTGAGATCTAAAGCAATAGATCAGTTTTTCGGGATTTCAAGGAATTCGTTAAGCAAATCAGGTGTGTACCCCACACTATCTTTAATACGTTATATGGCAATATTTAATATAAGTATGTATAAGAATGTGAATACGGCTAAGGTACCCTAATATGGTACAAAGTACTCAGGTACGTTTCCTACTCCTACTAGGATTACGAAATATGTTATATTTTAACATGTGAAAAGTGACATGAATGTGAATTTAAGTATGATATGCATGATATGAATAATATGGGGCATTCGGGTTATATGAGAAAGGGGAAGTGAATGTGGTGACTTCGGTCTCACTATCTGAATGTGGTGACTTCGGTCACATTATCTGACTGTGGTAACTTCGGTTACATTATCTGAACGTGGTGTCTCATGACACAATTATTTAATCTGGTGGCTATGCCACGAATTTTATATGGGCGATGAGCACGTCGACTGCAGCGACTGCCTTCGATGGAGTGTAGTGGAAGGAGGGTTGACTTAGTAGTCCCCACGGTGTGCAGGTTGGTACGGGGATGTGTAGCGGATGGCATCTAGGTTTGGGTTCGGGTTTGCATCATTATCTTGAATTATTATGTGAACATGATATGTATGGTATGCCTAAATCTATTAAATTTTAGTGTTGGTTACACATTGAGTCTATTTGACTCACCCCGTTGGGGAATATTTTTCAGGTGATGAGCAGTAATGGACCGGGTCGGCAGGGGCTCAAAGGTGGCCATGCACAGCAAGCAAATTATTTAATCTGGACATTTTATTTCATTTAAGTACTCTACAATTTTATTTTGGGTTTTGTTTTATGTAATAAGGCCATAGTGAACTATTTTATTTCTGTCTTATTGTTTAATTATGTTTACAAATTTTTATTAAGTTAAAGATTAAGCAATTTAATTTTTGAATATACTCTATATGTTTTATCACTTAAAATTAAAAAGGGTTTTCAATATAAAATCGAATTCGTTTTCAACTCAAGCCCAACCCAAAATAATATTTTTTTAAAAATCGCACAAGTTTTTCCTAAGAAGCAAAAGAATTTGAACCGGTTTTTCTTGAGGAACATACCAGATCCGGACCAGGCTCGTGGGCCGGGTATGGGGTGTTTCAACTGTACTTGTTGTTTTCTTCTAATCTCATATTTTCAAGTAGGATTGACTTTTGTAGGCCTAAACAACCTATCAAATTTTGAGTATTAGAACTTTCTTCCCATCTCCAAATGTCATCTTTCCAACAAGATAATTCTTAAAGTTAGATAAGTACAATTGATTACTTGTCATATGTAGAGAGCAACCATTGTCGAAATACCATACTCTATCAATGGTAGACTTCAGAGAACGATGTGTAACCAACATACACCTAGTCTCTTTCTTCACTCATACTCGTTTCTTCGTCTTCACAACTGATGTGCCAAGGGGAGTGGGTACTTTCTTAGGCACTACGCATCTACATCTTAGATAATGTAGCAACTTGAAACACTGATACCTAATTGTCCAGGGGCCCCACAATAATGACAAACCATTTTGTAAGAAGCGATTACTTCTTAGCACTCTTAATCACCACGAGCTTTGGACATTCACCAAAACACAAGGCCTTCACAAAGATAGTAAGATTCTGAGTCATAACATTTCCCTTATCAACATTCCCTAGACCTCCCTTGCTTGGATCTCTCCTTTCTACTGCTAGGATTTCATCAAGTTTGTTGCTACTTGTGGTAAATTTCTCGAGCACGAGTTTAGTTTCAGCAAGATACTTCTTGAACTTTACATGATTGTCAAACTCCTTTGCAATAAGAGACTCTTTTTCCTCAGCCTATTTAACAAACATAGCATTCTCATCTTTCAACTACTTATTCTCCTACAGCAATTGAGTATTGATGTTACACATTGCCCATATTTTCCCAACATCTCCTAATAAGTTTTCAGGAATTCCTCATCAAAACCCAAATCTGAGTCATTTGAATCTACATCATCACCTTTGACAGCACTGACAGTAAAAAAAACATAATTATTGTGATGATCTATTGGATCTAGTGCCCTAAGTGTAGTGTTTTTATCTATGTACACTTGTAATTTTTCGAACAGATTGGTTTAATAAAAGTATTCATGAATTACATTAATACCCTTTGTATATTGTCCTTAATAGTTTTTGCATGCAAAGCAAATGGGAGAAAATATTAGCTCATTGGTTATCTAATGTTTAACTAATACTAAGCGATATTACGTGGTCGGATCGTAATACAGAAAGACAACTTATATTAGTAGATAAACCTAAACATGTCCGTAGCCTAATCAGAAATGAGAAAACTGACTGAAAGACTAATATGTCGTCTATGAAGTCCAATTGGGGAGATGTTTTATATTAGGAATTGGAGTGGACAACTCTCAGAAGATAAAGACATAGATGTGATTGACTAGACTAGCAGTACATCGGATAGGACCCAAGTAGAATAGATCCTAAATTCGTTTATAGATTTATCAACTTGTGACGTTCATAGTGTGTCATACCTTAATCCTAAGTGGATGATGGTGTAACACCCTATTCCTGACCTGAATTACCTAATCCAAATATAAGATGTCATAATACTTACATAATTGACTAAAATTTTCAATCTGCGAAAGACCATACGAAATGTACCTCTTATTTATTTAAAATCCTTTCTAAGACAATTGGTATGAATAACACATTTATCATTTGTCACAAAATTTCAAAGGTAGAATAAAACTTTACAACAAAATGTTTGATAAAACAGACATATCCATAGTGTGTATTATTATTTGTTGTTTGTAAAACATGTTTCTATAAATGTCCCTCTGTATGCATAATCTTGCCCTAGGTCCCTTCTAGCGCACTGGTTCAATTCTCAAACCTGGATACGAAAAGACGTATATAAGTTTAAAGGAACTTAGTAGGTCTCACTCAATATTACCTTTCAACGGTGTTGTAGAATTTCTCGACTCAAGGGTTTGGATTCCCTCTCAAACCTTGGAGGGCACTTTCTGATTCTTGATTAGTGCATAACCATACGTCAATCTCTGCACTTAACTGTCTTATACTCATCTCACTCGACTGGCGGATCTCAGGCTTTACACTATATTTTAAATTCCATTGCACAATTTCTTTGTAGTTTGTAGTTAAATACACTTCTTAGAACAATACTCGGTGATACTTCTCTTAACGGATTCCTTTATATGACCCAGTGATTATCAAAACACCAGTTAAATCGTGTCTTCAAATCAGTCTAGACAAACATGCTTGTTTAGAAGAATACAATGTTTTAATTTAATCAATAGAATCCTAGATAACTTCAATACAAGACCTAAGAAATGTCAAGTTTGGCGGGTACTTACACTACCCCATATTCCAATACATAAGGTTCCCATTCATAGCATATCACTGAGGTAGATTCATCAGTTGGTTACTCTGTCGAGAATTCTATCAGAAAATGTCTCACAGGCATACCTAGATCTCACACAAGGTAGACTAATATCTCACCACTTGATCATTACATAATCCGCTCTATGGGCTTTCTAGTTAACATGTGACGAATGCTTTCCATAAGGTTAGCCACAAAGGCTTCCTAGATAACACGTCACAAAGTCTTTCCACAAAATTAGCCACAAAGGCTTTTCAACAGGATCAGCCACAAAGGCTTCCCAGATAACATGCCACAAAGGCTTTCCATAAGATTAGCCACAAAGGCTTCCCAGGTAACTTATCGTGTTTGGCGAAATGGATTTTCCTAAACTTAGCACCACTTGATGTTGCCCATCATCTCTCTAAGGACACACAGTAACCTTATAAGATAAATGCGGCTCATCCGTCATTTCTAGAATATGACATGGTCATGGTCATTCCATATAATTGCCACATTGGCTTTCACATTTACTGTCTCAGTGGACTACATCACGTCATACTGGCCATCTGTTTACTATTCCGATGGACGTCATCAAAGCACCATCGCGGGGTCCATTATCATATCACATATTTTTTTGATACTTCGTCCGAAACCCCCTTAACGCCAACATAAATTGTCATGCATCACTCAAATGACATAATTAACACATCTACACAGAGTTCATTCATACTCTCAGTCAGACCTTATTTCTTATCATGTAAATTCTCATACGCTTTCTACACATCGTCATTACCATGCAGCATAACATACATGTCAATGCATATGTACAAATACTTCATAAATAATCATACGAACAAGCATACATACTATGTTTTCTTAGGAAGACATGTTTATCTAAGTATATGACGATCATACAAAGAATCGTGATATTATAACGTGAATAAAACGGGTCCAGAACTTACCTTAACCTCGACTTGGAGCTTTCGTTTCAAATGTTCGCCCCAACTAGTAGCAAAAATTGCTTAAAAGATTATAAGATTCCTATTGAAATCCCCATCATAGACATGTTACTAATATTTCAGTCACGTGCGACCCTCATACAAGGCCTTCATGTAACACCCTTCCCTTCTATAATCGTAGCATGCAAAGTTGTAAGACTTACCAAAAGGTTGAATTATTCACTCATTAAACTCGATCTTAGTTTGATCTTAACAAAGAAGAAAATGTTGAAGTTAGAAAAAAGAACTTGAATATTAATAAAAAAGAAAAACCATTTAAAATGTTCCCCTCCTATAAATATACGCTCAATCCCCTTGATTTCCCTACCAAATCCAAGGTAGGTAAAAGAAAATTTGGCGAAGGTTAACCTTACTATTGACCAGTCACAGGGAGGGTCAAATCAATCCATTTGACTTCTGTTGAGAAGTGGACAGCCATGTTGCTTATGATGATTTTTTTATTTCGCTTGTTTTAGTGTACAATCAATCTTTCATAAATCTTGTCACTCTACTTTTTACTCTGATCTTTACTTCTATTGCTACAGAATCTCAACAACTCCCAACCAAACCCAATACAATATCCAATTGAACAGTACTCATGCAAATCGGGCGTACTATATCTTGGCGAAGACTCAAGTTTGGAATGGTCTTAAAGTCAATTAAGCTTTCTGCAACTTTCTCGTACACTTAGTAAGCTCTTAGTGCTCAAACAAAACTCTGAGGCATACTCCTTCATAGGCGCGCACTTTTTTGGGTGTAATCTTTCTTCACTTGAAAACACCATGCGATTAATTCCTTAAATACTGCTAACGGGTGGATGATTTAACGCTAGTATGTGTCAATACTCTAACTCGCCATTAGGCCAACAAGGTGGCAAATTATGTTACCATAGCGTGCCAAATAGTTTACTTACATACTTCACTCATCCTTTCGAATCTATCAATTTTTGGGGTGTGACAGATGGACTATGTATGTGTGACTCGTATACTTTGATGTAAGTAAATGCCTAAGTTCAAATAGATAAGGAACCGAAAGCTGGTGCATTTGGTATATGACTACTGCAATATGTAGCAGCATCATTCATAATAGTGGAATTCATAGCCCAAGACATGGGTAAATGATATCCTTTCATTGGCATTACATGATAGATGAAAAGTATCAGTGACCATGGGTCAATTGTCTTTGTGATGAATGACTGAATTATTATTTGATAGTAATTAACTTTTCACGAAAGGAGATGTAATGGTTACTATGAGATAAAATAGGATCATATCGAAGAACGGATTTATCTCAAAGTGTAACATCCTTACTCGAACCAATCGTCGAGTCCAAGTATGGAGTGTTACAATTGAACCAGTTTTTCTAACATCAAACTTTAATCAGAAAGTTTGTCAAAAGACTTTTTTACTTTATTACAAATATTTCTTACAACAGGAACCTTATACCAAACATAATTTGACTACCTAAAAATATTTAAATTCTAAGAAAATCTATTTAATTACAATATATCTAGCCCCAAGGCAAAGCCTTTTAAGATGCCCCTTTTTATGTGCATGACACCTTACTATCGAAGATCCTTGATCTAGTACAGTCTGGCTTGGTCCCTTCACAAAATTTTTACTCACATAACGAGTCCTGTAAACATAAGCCAAAATCTTGTAAGTTCAAAAGAATTTAGTGAAATTCTTTACTACATTACTTAAAAATAGACCTCATCTTGCAAGGGTAGTAAATGAAAAGAAACTAAACACGTTTAAGTCTTTAATTGTGTTGGGACAATTTCTCTTAATCTCAAATGGCGATCTCCGATTAATTTTCTGGGCTTATCTAATGGCAGATAGGTTGTTAAGCGATCTTCCCCTGGTCGATCCTATAGCCATTCAACTAGTTTTGGTGGTTTTTCAGATGTTTTGCTATAACTACGGACTCTGTCCTTTCTTCGCATACATTTTTCCTTTCATCTATCCCCTGTTTAGGATATCCATCTACTGATAACATTTATGTTTAATCCTTAATTACAAGGTTTGGTGGTCGGTTACCAGTATGGATTCTATTTTCCACCCTGTACTTATAAAGTAGTCGTCCTAAACTTCCATCTTAAGGACCCTTGGTTATTTCTTTCTTGGCGAGCATTCCAAATCTAATTGGTCCTTGTAAAACTCCATTTTCTTACTATAGTCCTGAAGGAATTGTTGACATCTCATCAGTCAGGTTAACTAATGAGGACTCATGCCACTACAGCGGACTAAATCTCATTTCACCCTACACTTAGGTTGAAAAGTTGTTTGGATTACTTCCTTGTAATCGCAATATTTGCAATACCTTACTTTTAAGGTGTAACACATCCGTTTGAGTGACTATTTGAATTTACGATTTCTCGTATATGATAGTTCCCTAGGAACTAACTTTATGGCAGGTATACTCACAATAGATTCTCCTCAAAGAGGAATAGTCTTGACAAACATAATTATCACTTGAATAATAAGTATCCCTTTCTAGGGGTTCCTAATGGCGAATCCTTGTCTGCGATCTTCAGATAAATCTTCTTTCGTTAGATGAAACAAAGTGTAATCTTTTTCTCGAAATTCTCGAGTTTTCAAAATATTATTAAACTTTTTTCCATTTTTTCAAATTTCAATCCAAACAACTAATTTTTCTTTCTAATTTTAATGTGATGGTTATTTTATTTAGGGTGAGCAAAACTCAATTCAACTCGAATTTTTTTTTCAAATTTCGAGTTAAACAAATTGACTTATTCGAGTCAACTCAAATTTTTTTCTCGAATTTCGAGTTCCAATCAAGTTGAATTTTTGAACTCGAATAATTCGAATAAACTAAATACCAAACTATAATATTTTACATTTTTACCTCAAATCCCTAAACATTTTTACTTTCCTCCAAAACTTTTAATCCCCTCCCATCTCACCTCTCGTCTACCCAAACCATTTTTCTCTCAAATTTTTTTTGAATATTTTTCCCCTGAAGTTTTACTCCCCTATTTACTTTCCCTCCAAAATTTTACTCCCCAAATCTCCAAAACATTTTATTTACCCCCAAATTAAAAATCAAAATCATCCAAAAAAATCCCTAAACCTAATAATAATTTTATTTATATCTACTATTTATATTATTAAATTAAATTTCACATTTTATACTATTTACATTGTTAAATTGTTTGATCATATTGAATCTTTATAAATTTCTATTAAAATTGAATTATTAATGATGTAATAAAATATTCGTGTTAAAATTTTATGTTGTATCAATTTCACATTTTATTTTTAAGATAGCTTTTATTAAAAAGTCATATTTTTTATATTTTATATATTTTTAATTTTAAAATACATAGTGACAAGAATCAGAAGATAGCTGAAACAACTAAATAAGAAAAAAGCAATCTCGTATATAAAAGATTAATAAATAAAGGATAAATTACACCCATGGTCACTTTTGTTTATCTTAGGTTACATTGTAGTCACTTATGTTTGAAATGTTACGTTTTAGTCATTTACGTTATTGTGTTGTAACATTTTAGTCACTGAGTCGTTAATTCTCGTTAACCGTGTAACGGTAAGCTAACGTGGCACGTTAAATCATCATTTCAAACAAAAATTATACAACTAGTCTCCATATTTTTTTTTCAAACATAAGTAACTAAAATGTAACCTGAGGAAAACAAAAGTGACTATAAATGTAGTTTATCCATCAACAAATTATGAAATTAAAAGTTAATAACAAATTTAATTATCATTGATAATAGTGATTACAAATACTTAAAATACTTAAAACATTTTTAAAATTTAAGTAGAAAATTTTAAATTAAGTTAAGATATAATTCATCACCCTAATTTTTAATTTCATCACCCACCCTAATTTTATTCCGTATTTATTTTTATGTACGGAATTTATTACGGGAAAAACACAAAACAATTGGCTCATAAATGTTCACTAAAGATTGGAAATACCTGCCTTTCAAATTCAATCCATACCAAAGAAAATATCCATGGAAGAGCAGCCAAGTGAACTCACCGCAACTGTAACCTCACTTCCTTAGCCAAGAATGAAGGATTTTGTCGTCATCCTTGGCAGTTCCTCCATTTCCAGCCCTCCAACTCCCACCAATCTCCACCACCACCACCGCTACCGCTCTTCATCCAAGAAAACCAACTCTTCTTTCCGCAAGCTTTCTCCTTCAAGAAAACAATGCCATCCTGTCTCTCCTTCAATCCCCACCGTCCACTCTCATCAACACCCTTACCCTCTCCTCTCCTCCACCGCCCGACGGAACCACGCTTCCCGCCGCGACTCCCCGCTCAAGTACTACGCCGACCTCGCTTCGAAGCTGGCGGAGGATGGCCGTCTCGAGGACTTTTCAATGACGGTGGAGATGGCCGTTGCTTCGGGGGTTAATGCTTCGCGTTTCGCTTCTATGTTGAGTGTTGAGCTTGTTTCTAAAGGGATTGCTTCGAGTGTTCAAGAAGGGAAAGTTAAAAGTGTTGTTCAAGTGTTGAGGAAAATTGAGAAGCTTGGGGTTGCTCCTCTGAAGTTGGTTAATGAGTTTGGTTTGGATTCGTTGAAAACGGAGTTTCAAAGGATTTTGGGTTCTGGCGAAGTGGAGGAAGCTGTTGATTTGTTGGAGGCTCTAAGAGGTAACCTTTGACCAATGAGCATTTGCTGCTTTATTCTCATCAATACCCAAATGTAAATCGTATCATAATTCCTTAGAAACAAACAAACAATTGTACTAGATATCAGTGCTTGTGTGCAATGAGTTTCTCATGCTTGGAAGATTTTAGGTGTGTGTTTAGTTACTCTGTGTTTTAGAGGTTCCTTTTATTGCTTGACAGATGTTTTATTGATTCAGGTTTTCAATTCACAATCAAGGAACTAGTGAATCCATCTTACATTGTAAAAATCTGTGTTGATAAACGAAACCCAAACCTGGCAATAAGGTATGAGTTCTTGCTTCCTTTCTGTTTGTTCCCTGTAGGTCTCAATTTTATCAAACTCTGTAGCTTCAATGAATTCAAAGATCAACACTTTTTTACAATTTTTGATTGGCCTGTTCTAATTCTAGGAACGTTTACATTTAAGGTATTCTTGCCTGCTGCCACATGCCCATATGTTGTTCTGTAGCATTATATGCGAATTTGGAAAGAAGAGGGATTTGGCATCTGCATTGACAGCATATGAAGCGTCCAAGAAGAACTTGAGTGGTCCTAATATGTATCTCTACCGTGCAATAATTGACACTTGTGGTCTTTGTGGTGATTACATCAAATCTAGAAATATTTACAAGGTATTTTCTCATCTGCCTTCTGAAATTCTATGAAATTTTCTTCCAAATGTTTCATTTGGTTGTGATTTCTGCCTTAAGTCCCGCAAAAAGATTCTAACCATCCTCCGCTGCCCAAACTCCTATTGCTGCTAATGTGGTTGTTACTTGCTTGATTAAATATGCTTGCAGTTTGGAGAGTTCGATCATCATGGCTTTGGTTTAGATTTCAATGTCTTTACATGCAACATCATCCCTTGTTTTGTCACATTTCTAGATTTTTATATTCCAATGAGATTTGGTTTACTTTTTGCATGAATTTTGCAGCAGGACTTAGTCAATCAAAGGGTCACTCCAAATATATATGTATTCAACAGTCTCATGAACGTCAATGCTCATGATCTGGGATACACATTAGATCTTTACAAGGACATGCAAGTATGCCCATCTCCTTCTCTTTGCTTCTATGGTTAATCTTTCTCTTTTTCATCTTAAGTGTTGACCAACTGTTTTACTGAAGATACAATATAGATATAGTCATTTTTAATGGAAAGTGTTGATATATGTCTAATTGTTGTATATCTGATGATCTAGTGTCCAAAGTTGTGGCGGAGACTGGAGATGAACTTTCCCCATTTAAACATTCCATAGAAGTACAGCATATGCAACTTTATGCTGCATATATATTAGCAAATATCATGTATTAAATTGTGTTTCTTTGTTCAGAATCTTGGTATCACAGCAGATATGGCATCTTATAACATCCTTTTAAAGGCGTGCTGTCTTGCTCACAGAGTTGATTTGGCCCAAGATATATACAACGAAGTAAAGGATCTGGAGTCAACAGGAGTGCTGAAGTTGGATGTCTTTACTTATTGCACAATCATTAAGGTACTTCTTGCTGCCTATGTTACTTGGATTCGAATGCAACTGTCGGATACGGGTATATGTTCGACACGGATATTTCAATTTTTCTAAGTTTTTCGATGTATTTGGAGGGTTATATGCCCAAGCCCGTGTCTGAAAATGTGTTGGAAACGGGTACTAAAAGGAAAACAAAGGGTCAAAGCAGCATAGTTTCCTGCACTGTCCAAGAAACAGTTTCAATTTCTATAACCTGTTCAATGAACCTGTTATGATATATTCTTCTCTGACTAATGCATGCATAAAACTTTTAGATCTTTGCAGATGCAAGGTTATGGCAAATGGCACTGAAAATTAAAGAAGATATGCTCTCAGCTGGGGTTACCCCTAATACAGTTACATGGTCATCATTGATCAATGCATGTGCCCATGCAGGTCTAGTTGTGCAGGCATTTCAATTATTTGAAGAGATGATTCTCTCTGGATGTGAACCTAATTCACAATGCTGCAATGTTCTTCTACATGCTTGTGTTGAGGCTAGCCAGTATGACCGAGCTTTTCGCCTTTTCCGCTCCTGGACAGGAAGCCAGGAGGGTAATATAGATAGTATGTTAAGTACAAAACAAGTAAACAGCATATCTTCAGTTTCTACTACATCAAACTACATAACTACTTTGCATAATCCGAGTTCCATAAAGATGTTTTCTTTCAAACCTACTACAGCAACATATAATATTTTAATGAAGGCATGTGGTACTGACTACTATCATGCAAAAGCTTTAATGAATGAGATGAAGTCTCTTGGCCTTTCACCTAATCATGCAAGCTGGACAATTTTGATCGATATATGTGGAGGTTCAGGCAATGTTGAAGGTGCAATTCAGGTTAGGTATCCTTTCATAAAGGAGTATATCCTATTTTGCTCTTCCATTTTATGTTGTTTCTCAAACATTAGTACATTATTGGTTCAGGTTGTATCCTTTAGGATCCAGACAAAACTTTGTTGCCTATCATTGGCCTGAGTCTAGTATTTTCTGTTGAAAAAAGTTCTATGCAACTACCTACTTTCTCTGATGATGGCTTTTTTCTTTTCAGTGCAGATCTTGAAAACCATGCATGTGACTGGAATTAAACCGGATGTTGTTGCATACACAACAGCAATCAAGGTACAGGGCTGTGTTGAATATGTAATAAACTTGGTTATTCTATAATTGCTGCCTTGGACACACGGATGCACTTTTTCCCGTCACATAATCTCAAATTGGTTGTTGTTGGATTTTGATATTTCATACTATTTTGTATCATAGGTTTGTGTGGAAAGCAAAAGGTTGAAGTTAGCTTTTTCGTTATTTGAAGAAATGAAGAGATATAGTGTTCAACCTAATTTGGTAAGTGATCTGTAACGATGCATATCAGTTATTCAATTTTTAGAAATTATTGAAAGAATGCGTAAGTGTGAATCTGCAATGTGTCAACATATGAAATCACCTTGTATATAGCTGTAAACGGCTGTCAAAGAAGGTTTTTAGCAAAAAACTCAACTTCTTTTATGTTTCAAGCACTAAAATCATTCTTCTATAATGCTCAATAAAGAAATATGGAACTAGGCACTTCTGATTATTTTTAATACAGTTATAGTAAATCCATTTATTATACGCCATTTTTTACAGGTGACGTATAATACACTTTTAAGAGCCCGTAGCAAATATGGTTCCTTGCATGAAGTACAACAGTGCCTTGCTGTATATCAGGAAATGCGGAAAGCAGGGTATTTTTAGCACTTTCTCTGAATTCCTTATCTGCATGTGTAGGTGTTTAATTGCAGATTGCCTTGAGAACTCCCATGTTTCATAGGCAACATGATCATTATATGGTGCTTGCCGTTGATTCTCTTTGGACCTAATGGATTCTGGACTTCGTCAAATTTCATTTAAACTTTTTGATATCATATAATGGAGTTTGAAGGGTTTTTAGAATGTTAGTCTAGGTCTAGGTTAAGCAAATATGGGTGTGTTGGACACAGGCGTTCTCAATTTTTTTTTAAAGTTTTCCATATATTTAGAGGATCTTTGAGGGTCATATCTCCATAACTAAGTTCAAATATATGTCAGATGCAGGTGGCGGACATGGGTATTCTAAAGAGAAATGAAGAATAATACCGACATAGGTCTAGGTTGTGGCTTGGGTGAAAGATGCATGTTTTTGAAATTTTCAAAATTATAACAAAAAATAGGGTACTTGATTCATCTGTTCCTTAATTCAATCAAATAAACAAAAAGTTCCTTTATTGGGCCTTTTACCTTTCTCTGATGAAGCTGTAGCATGGCATTATTCATCGCTGCTATACCAATATCCCTATGCAAAGCAATGATAAGATTCGGTCTTTAAGGGGTATCCATTGCAGGTACAAATCCAATGACATTTATCTCAAGGAACTCATTGAAGAATGGTGTGAAGGTGTAATAAACGAAAATAACCAGAAACAAGAAGGGTTAAGTTCCTGCAAAAGAACTGACCTAGAGAGACCTCACAGTCTACTGCTTGAAAAGATTGCAGTGCACCTGCAGATGAGCATGGCAGAAAGCCCAGCAGTTGACCTTCGTGGACTTACAAAGGTACGATTGATTACTGCTAAATGCTAATGCAAATTGAAGCATAATAAATGTGGATGTTCTCAGTAGAGTTAATATCATATTTGGTCCCTGTGCTTCAAGTAGTTCTTTAAGGATGTTCCTTTTACTTTTAAGTTAGCAATGTGATATCTGCAGTTCACTTGACTGAATCGAGTTCATAAGATTAAAATAATTAAATGAAGATGATGACATGACATTCAAGTATTCAACCAATCACATAATGACATGTGATATAATATTTTCTGTGCCGTCATTGAAAATCCACTTGAGCTACACATTTGGCATCCTCATGTGACATACATTACCTAAATTCAGCAATAAACTGAAATGTATCATAAACCATCTCCGCCATGTGTGTTTTCCACCTTAATGTCTCTCTGTGCTTTAAAACATCCATCATGTCTGCTCATTCTCCCATCACCCAATTTTTTTTTTCTTTTTAATTTAAAACAAACACCCAAGAACTTAAGGAAAAAATGAAGCCCAAACGAAAAGTTCTTTTTGTTTTTTTGTTTTTCTTTTTGAATTATTTCTTTTATCATGCCTTTTCCATGATGTTACAAGTAGATGCCAACTGTGTAAATGAATATGATTTTTAGTGACAACATCATTAATATGGTGCCACACGTCACCATGTAATTGGTTGACTACTGGCGATGTCAAGTTTATGAACTAGATTGACACTACTTGCATACCTCGCTAAAAAGGTTCTTAAGGTATACTAAAGACAAATCTGCTTGATTGAATCAATAGTCATCTTAAATAGTTGTTTTTTTGCCCTAAGCCATCTTAAATATTTTAGAGAACTTGAATCTTGAGGGTAATCTTTTTCATGATTTTGTATTTTCCTGACAACTTATCTGATCTCGCATGAGAGTTTGTGTAATAACTATGGACAGGTTGAAGCTCGGATAGTTGTTCTTGCTGTTTTACGAATGATCAAAGAGAACTACGTCCAAGGTAGAAAATATTTTCACTTAAATGCTTTAACCAATGGTTACAATATGTTTACCTTTTCAATCAGGCAGATTAACACCGCATATATGAATGCATCTGACATCTGAACTTTGTGATAGTTGATTCACGTAAAGCTAAATACACGATTAAGTAGTGTATTTCAAAGTCATATTTTGATGCTTCTCACTAAATTCAATTGCAGGACATTCAGTAAGAGATGATATGTCGATAATCTTAGGAGTCGGTGAAAAGTGTGAGGAAGCAGCCAATGTAATATCTGGGGTGAAAGATGCAGCAATGAAACTTCTGCAGGATGAATTGGGGCTTGAGGTACTCTTGGTTGAACCTCAAGTTAAAAGGGATGGATGGGTAGATTTGCAGACTTCTGGGGCAAATACAGTTTTATTGGAAAAACCTGGAAAGAACAGTTTATCATCAAAGCCCTTATCTTCTACCAGGAGACCTGTGATTCTGCAAAGGTTAAAGGTTCTGAGGAAATCTTTGAACCAATGGCTCCAAAAAAGGACAAATGTTATTAGAAGGTGAGGTGTCTATATATAAAACTCAATTTTGTGCATTGTTTTTTATATAGTAATAATTATTTAAATATAGATATAAAAGAGAATTAGAGAGTGAACTGTAGGAGTGTCAAGATTAAAGATGAGGTCAACTGTATAGTTGTACTGACCATATTTAACTCGAATGTGATGAAATAAAATGGAGGTCATTTCATTTGTACCTACTGACTACTGTATTTCTCATGTATTAGTTCCGTTGTATATTCTCTTCCTCTCCTAAGCATTTTCTATATTATGAACAATTGTCGTCTTGAGAAAGATAATCGAGAAACAAAACAAAGTTGTATCAAAGAGGACATTGATACGTGCTGCTGTTGTAACCTACAGTCCTAAACCTAAATGTGAATTATTTTAAGCTTTCAAATGCATATGATTCTTTCAAATTTCCAGCATATAGAAATTGGGAAAGCTACCAACCCATGCCAATCAACGAATAATTAGAAGTAAAATAACAACACATGAAATCCAACTATTACTATCTTTAAGAAGAGTGAACATTGAACAAATTTCCAAGTTCTCATACATAAACCTTAAACAACAAATTCCACTTTCTGAGTTCTTACCTCTCCTGCTCAAAGCCAATCCTGCTGCTGCAACTTCAATGGCAAATAAACCTCAGACAAGTATTGAAACCCAAACGAACTCAATGCCTGAATCTCCGCCTTCTGCTTAGTCTTCACCATCAAATTCAACTCCTCAACCCACCCAGGGTTCTTCTTCACAAAATCTTCCTCCAATAAATCTTTCCCAGTCTTAATATCCTGTTCTGTCATTGGCAACCTACATTGCTCCGGTATCTTATACTTATCCAAATCACTTGGCCTTATCCCCAACCACTTGATATCCGGGGTAGTCAAATTTGCACTGTCATAAGACATGTTTTTCGATCCACACCCGTACACAGACAAAATTTTCAATCCATAAGGATCACTATCAACCAGTGCCAACACTGGAAGCTTCAACTCCATCTTCATTTTCTTCAAAAACAACCTTGTAGCCACATCCGGCTGCCCTTTTGCAGTCACAATTATACAAGGAAACCGATTGTAAAACCGATCTTCAGCTAATCTAATATAAGCTGCATCTTTTTCTACCAACAGAATAAACAATGCATCGCTTTGCATATCTCCTACTCGATCAATGTTAGGAGGAATTGCTTTTCCTCCCATTCCCATTTTAGTACAATCGATCATATCTCCGTTGTCACTAAAAATAAGTCTCCCAACGACCACTCCTTTTTCCGCAGCGATTACGTTGAGACTGGACCGAGTGCAGCCAAGTATACAGGAAACGTCGTCCAGAACAGCGTCGGATTGAACCTGGTCTTGGAAGAGCTTAACGTCTGTGTAGAAAAGGTCACGCTTGGTGACGTGAATATTTTTGAGACAGAGTTGGTGGACTAAAGAGAGGATCTTGGCGGTTATAGTGGTTTTGCGTACAGAGGAGATGTGGGAGAAAGGGCGGACGGTGGATTTGTCTTTTAAGACGATGCGGTCAAGTTCGGGGACGTAGAGTTGGTTGGAGGAAGAACGGGAAGGGACGGTGAAGGAGAAGCCTTGGCCGGAAAGGATTTGGTGGGTGAGCTGGAGAACGAGGGATTCGATGGTGGATTGGACGGAGGAGAGTGAGAGGTCGGACACTTCCCGGCAGGTGGAGGAGAGGGCCAGGTCGGCTAGGGTTAAGGGTTTGGAAGTGGAAGAAGAGGAAGAGGAGGTGACGGATTTGAGGATTTGGAGGATCTGGGCATCCGATTTGAGAAGGTTCTTGAAAGGCTGGGATGCTGAATCGGAGTCAGAGTCGGCACGGCGGCGCTTCTTCTTGTCGGCCATGGAGATGGACTGTGGAGGGAAGATACTCAAGTAAAAGGCGGGAAATTGGGAAATGAGTGACGAAATAAATGCAAGGGCTAGCTAGTAGCTAGGGCTTGCTAGTCAGTTGTTTGTGAACGGAGAGAAGCACATAAATTATGTAGCGTGGAGTTGGGAGTAAAAAACCTTCGCTACTTTCAATGGAACAAATTCATCCCTCTAATAAAATCTAATAAAATCGAAGTAATTTAATTTTATTAATATTAAAAGTAAGTAATTAAGTATAATTATCATAAAGTTAATGTTTTATATTAATTATATAATTTAATTGATATAATAATAAATTTAATTTTTAATATATTTTATCAATTTGACTTTTGTTCTAAAAAATCTAATAAATTTAATCTTAATTTTTACACATTTACACAAATATTTCAAGTTAAATTTATTAAATTAAGATCAAATTAATAGAAAGTATAAACTTTGAGGGTTAAATTTATTATTATATCAATTAAAATTATGTAAAATAATGAAAAATATTAACCCTGTGATAAATTATTCTTAATTGCTACTTTAAAAAATGACAAGTATTAAATTACTCTAAATTTTTGAGAAATACTAATTTATTTAATATCAAAATTAAAAACAACTAGAAAAGTGATTTTACCGGAGTTGGGAGACCGAGTGTTCACGAAACGAGGCGGTTTTACCTTTGCAATGTAACTTGTGAATGTATGAAAAAGTTCCTTTTTACATGAGCTGCTACTAAAACACTCCCATCTTGTTGCCCGACCTGCACAACATTCATGACCAAATTATTGAGAATAATTTTATATTCGAAAATCACGTCCCAATGTTTGGAATTGGATATAGAAGACATTAAGTTGCTAAGTGCTAATATTTTATTTGGTAATATTAGGTTTATAATCCCTTGCTAATGTGAATTTTTTTTTATAATCATGATTTTGATCTATTTAATTTAAACTAAATTAAAATAAAATAGTAATTGATAAATGATAATAATTATTATTATTAGTGAATGAGATGTTTCGATTCTTTAATGTATTTTTCAAGTCACATCTTAACTATGTTGATTTATTATTATAAATTGAGCCAAATCAACATTTGGTATATTATATTATATTTAAAATTTATTTTTTATAATAATTTTATTATTTGTTTTTATCATTTGATCAATTTTGTACTTAAACCATAACAAACAATACATTTAATAATTACAATAAATATTTTATTTTCTTTTTATTGTCATTTTAATTAAAAGAAAATTTCTAACTTATCGTTCCTCCTTGATTTCAGCTTATTTATTTGAAAAGAGAGATATTACACAAGTTAACTAGAGTAATACATTTATTTATCAATAAAATAAAATACTATAACAATAACAAAACTTCTATGAGAATAATTTAGTAAAATGTTCTTTTAGGTAATCTTATATTTTGTCAATCAAATAACAAAATCTTACATTCTAATCAACTAAACCAAACAGGGTAATGTAGCATAGCCGATAACGTAGAAGTAATCTTAAATTTTGGTAATCCTATTATTAGAGGTAATATTACATTTCGTGAATTAAATGTCCCATTAGTATAATTTGTGCTTACTATACGATAGTTCAGTCCAAAATATAAATTTTAACTTTTATCCAATCTCATTCATATTCGTAAATGATCGAGCTAAATTCTTTTAAGTTTGTTCATCATATTTTTAATTTTTTTACAAAAAAATATTATTTTTAATTTATATTTAATAATTTAATATGTTTTCCCTTTTATTAAAATTTTAAAATAAACAACCTCACACTTTTTAAATATTTACATAATAGTTTATAGATATTGTTATTAAGTTTTAATATAAATAACTCAATATATAAAAATAAAATAATAATTTATTACCCAATTAGAAAATACACCAATCCAAGACAAGTTAGAGCTTTGATCATTGAAATTTAAGTCCAATTCATTTTTTTTAAATTTTGATATTTATTGTTAAAATACAATCAATATTTAATAATATAAAATGGAATAAAATTATAATGGAATGCTATTATGTGATAATAGAATAGAATAGATTTATAAAAATAAATGAGTATAACATTAGTTTGGTTGGGTTGAATGGAATCAGCATATTATTTAATTAGATAAAATAATATTGTAAAACAGGCGAGAATATATTGAAATTGACACTTTTACCCTTAGCTTAAAATTAATGTTTTAATTATATTAATTTTCTGTGGAATTTATTTATATTATTAATATCTTATAAAAACTTTAAAGACTCTATATTTATCAATAAAATAAAAATTATTATAAAATAAATTTAATTTTTTTAGTTATAATAAATATAATATTTTTTTATGTAAAATAGCATTATCATTTTTGAATGAAATAATTAATATTTATTGATATTATTACATATTTAATTAAATTAATTATGATTAACTTTAAAAAGTTATTATATAGACTTTCTCACTTTTTCTTTCGCTCCCTCACGTAATTTCTTTCCAGCAACATTGTTTCTAGAAATCACTATTAAACCCAAAATTTGGCTAGCCTCGCAACTGCCATGGCCTACAATTAGCTTAGAATAGTCTTTAAATCTGTTTTGCCATCTTCCGTCGCTTCAAGGGTGATCATTGCAAGATATGTTTCTCCTTTATATCATCTTCCTTATTGCTAGGTTTGACGCCCAAAACCCTACTTCTTTTCTCTCTCTAGAAAACATTGTTTTCTCTATCCTATTTTTTCTTTTTTTTTTATTTTCGTTAGGTTTTTGTTGTATTGCTTCATACATGGCATGGGGGAGTAATGATGAGATTTGTTAAAAATATTTGAGGGTTAAAAGGTAAAAAAACAAAAAAAAAAGATCAATGAGGTAAGCAATGATATATTCTTGTGGTGGGTGTTGAATCCCGACAACGGGTAAAGGGAGAATAATGCCACGTTTGGTTGGAGGGAATGGAATAGCCATTCTCTTACACCATGTTTGGTTGGATGTAATAGGAATTAGATTACAGCCCAATTCAATGGGCCCACCACCAAACCAACGTTTGGTTGCCTGTAATGGGTATTACATGCTGAATAGAATCAGCTTCTATTACAGTACGGCCTGTAATAGCAATTCAGCGGCTTGAGGTCTGAATAGCTATTCAAAGCAACGGGTAATAACATTTTGCCCTATTTTGGACCAAAATATCCTCCTGTCTCTCATCTTCATCTTCGTCCTTTGCACTTTCACACTTCAGACAATTTCTTCCTAAACGTTTTTCCCAAAGTAAACCCTATAGAAATTGGATCCTTAATCGACTACAAATCAAGCTTCATTCACCATTTTCATCTTCCTCCCGTTGAACCTCCTTATATATGGTACGCGATGGCCTTTGATTCCTTTTTTTTTCTCTAATTTTGTTAGTTAAAGTTCTTCTTCGGTCTCACCCTGATCCTTCTCGGTTTCTTCATCCTCATAATTTTTGTGTTCTTTTTTCTGGGTTTCTAGAGTTTGATTTGTTAGCGGAATTGTTTTGGGTTTTAGAACAAAGCTTTTAAGCACCCCAAATCCCATCTATCTACACCTCAAAGTCGGTCCCCTATTCTTCACTTTGCTTTTCTTCTTCTTCTTCTTCAGGTAAACGTCAATTCCATTTTGCATTAATATTTTATGCTAAAAAATATATAAATAATTGCTTCCTTTTTCAAGATAGAACCTTAGATCACTTTCTGTTTATTTATTGGTATATAATAATTTTTATGCTATTATTGGTGCTTGATTTGTTGGAAACATAGGTATTAATTTGACATTCCATTCGTGGTTGTACAAGAGATATCCTAAAATCTTAAAAACTGTCAAAGAATTTAAAGCAACGTCTAATACTAACTGCTAGAAGTTGAAGGGAAATAAAAACTCAGGATAGATCAAACAAGAAACTAAGTCATCTTCATTAATCAAAACTCAAGTTACAGTTGTCGCAAAGAAAAAGTGGGTATTTCCTGGTTTTGAAGAGAATAGGGGAAATTTGTGGTTCAAAGGGCTTATCTTTCTTAATTTTTGTTTCATGATTTAAGGGGCTGTGCTATGGTGTTGTCCCTTTGCAGCTACTGTCGTATCTGCTGACTTGAAGCTCGCCAGTAGCCACCGTCGTCTCCAACTGCCGCTGTCGGCGTCGAGTTTAGGTGAGGATATGCTTCCAATTTTTCTACCAACTTATTGTTTGTTTGTTTGCGTAGCTTGGGTTGTAAAATGTTAACAAAATTAAGTTGTTTGTTCTGCTATATTTGAGTTGTATAAATGTTGTTAATTGGGATGTTAAAGTGTTGTAAGTTGAGGTGTTTAAATGGTGTAAATTGAAGATGTTTTATTGATGTGATTGAGGTGTATAAATGTTGTTAATTGAGATGTTAAAGTAATGCAAAATGAAGTGTTTAAATGCTGTAAATTGAAGTGTAAAAGTGCTACAAATTGAAGTATTTAAATACTGTGAATTGAAGTGTAAGACTGCTGCAAATTGAATTGTTTTAAGTACTGCAAATTGAACTGTTTAGTTGCTGGAAATTTAGATGTTTATGGTTGTATTTGAGTTGTATAAATGTTTTTAATTGGGATGTTAAAGTGTTGTAAGTTGAGGTGTTTAAATGGTGTAAATTGAAGATGTTTTATTGCTGTGATTGAGGTGTATAAATGTTGTTAATTGAGATGTTAAAGTGATGCAAAATGAAGTGTTTAAATGCTGTAAATTGAAGTGTAAAAGTACTGCAAATTGAAGTATGTAAATACTGTGAATTGAAGTGTAAGACTGCTGCAAATTGAATTGTTTTAAGTACTGCAAATTGAACTGTTTAGTTGCTGGAAATTTAGATGAGTTGTTACATGGGGTAGTTCTTTTGTTTGCTATTTTGTTTCCTATCATCTCTGAAGATACAGATTGTTTTTTTTCTTTAATAAAAGTTATAAGAATCACTATAATTGAATTCAAATACTAATGAAATCTGAGTTTTTTCTTTTTTTTTAATTACAGCTTTTCTGTTTGTTATAACTTAAGGGATGGTATTTATAGCTTGGTTAGATCCTTTTGTAATCAATGTGCTTTGGGTTTTAGATAATTTCCTTGGGTTTCATTGAGTTACTTTTTTATTTTGCCCAATGATGGGAACTCAGTTTTGATTGAACCATTCTGGTTTTCGATTTATCTCTAGCTTTTATACACTGCCTGCTTCATTCTCTTCTCCAATTACAATTATTACAGAATCTAGCTACCTATTATGTCTTAATGCTGTCAAATGTTAATTTTTTTTTCTTAAGATAATTATGTCAGGTTTTTCAGAATCAAATGTTTCTTCCCAAAGTTCTCGAGGAACCAAAAGGAAATGGGTTCCAAAATAAGATGCTGCGTTGGTTTCTTGTATGGTCGACTTGCACAATGTTGGAACCTTTAATGTTGATACGATATTTAAAGTCGGTTATTTAAATGAGTTGGAAAAAATGTTAGAAAAAGTTTTACCCAATGCAATGTTGAAGGCTAAACCTAATATTGAGTCGAGGATTAGACTACTGAAAAGGGATTGGTCAATCGTTTATGACATGCTTAATGGAAAAAACAATAGCGATTTTGGTTGGGATGAGCATAGGCAGCTCATTGTTGCTGAAGATGCGGTGTGGAACTCATAGATAAATGTAAGAATTATTTCAAGTCTTTATTATCTTATTTTCACCAAACTTATAACTAATATGAATTCCTCTTTTTTTATAGAGTCATAAAGAAGCAGGTCAATTCAAACATCGTAGTTTCCCTTATTACGACCAACTTACTGCCATCTACGCAAAAGATCGAGCCACTGGGAAAGATGCTCAAACAGCCGCTGATATCATTGAAGAAATAAATGTTGAGGATGTAGCTACTACAAATATTCATGAAGAAAGAAACGATTTCTATGGATGTGAAGCTACTATCTCTTGGGATGACATGGATGTTTCAGCTACAGAATCGCAACCAGCTAGAAACCAAGGGGTTCCACATCTTCAAAGAAGAAAAAAAAGAATTCTGATTCAAGTGATCATGTTTCTTCTTCATTTCATGATGCTGCCACTTTATTGGCGGAAAACATGCGGGCCATTGGCGAACAAATCAGTAGGAGTATTGCCTCCAATGCGGTAATTCAACAAAAGTCAGAAGAATTTCAGATCATCCAAGAAAAAGCTATAAATTTATATCCAACATTATGTGAAATAGAAGGTTTAACTGTGGATGAGAGTTTTCGAGCATTGAGTAAAATTCCAGATCATCCAACGCAAATGCTCATTTTCTTTAGTTTACCTTCTTCTGTACGATTAGAATGGGTCAGAAGATTTCTTGTCGACCATTAAAAATCATAGTTGTATTGATGATATTTTGGTAACTTTTTGTGTTTGTAATATTTGGGACGGTATAATGACATGATATATGTCATTACAATGTTGTAACTTTTTGATGTTGTAACATATGGATTATGACATATAAACTAATGAAATCATGTAACCTTTTGTTAATATATGAATATTATGTTTATGCAAAATATAATTCTCAAGTTATTTATTACTTCTAATATTTTTTTATTGTAGAATAATTAAATTATTTGTTTCAATAATGATATTTTAGCACATTAAATATGTATTGCAGTTTAAAAATAATAAAGTAGATTATATATATTTTTATAGTATTATATATTTTGATTTTTTAATTCATATAATTATATTAAGAATGTTATTAAATTATTTATTATTAAATTATTTATTAATATGTTAAAATATGATTAAATTATTTATTATTTTTATTAAATTATTTTCAATAATAATCTTATTAAAATTTAATAACAATAACAATAATCATCTACCTAACAAAAATTCTGCTAAGGGTATTCTGGTCATTTTAGTTCTTTTCCTTATGCTATTACAACATCATTCCATTCAACCAAACACAAGAATTTTATTACAGCTCTATTCCATTCCATTCAACCAAACAGTTGAATTACTTATTACAGCTCTATTCCATTACACCTTTATTCCATTACAGCTCTATTCAATTACAGCTCTATTCCGTTACAGTGAACCAAACGTACCCTTATTGTTCTTGAATGAACAGTTAAGACATAGTTTGGTTCACCGTTTTCTTCATTCAGCGAATGGCTATTCCTTTCTTATTCGTCTGATTTATCGAATCATCATTGGCGAAGCGGGTTAAGAATAGCCCATTCAATGACGGATATAATAGCAAAATTTTTCCCCCAAACAATTTTACCCTGTATTTCTTTACCCATCGACCATCAATTTCGTCGTCGTTGTAAAAATGGTGCCTCTTTCGATTTTGTCATTGAGAATCGTAGATTCATCGCCGACTCGTTTCCCGCCTCCGCAAAGCTGCCTCCTTTCCTTTGTGAGAATTCTGTAAGTTCATCTTTTTTTCCCCTTCTTGTTTTATAGTTTCAACTATGTTTGTATTATTGGTTCCGTTTTTCCTCTTTCCTTTCGATTTTTTTTTCAATTATCATTGTTATAAGAATTACCTAGAAAAATATTGAGAAATCTAGTTCAGTAATTATTTTTCCATAATTTTCTTGAATTTTGAAGAAAAATAGAATTTTTTTAGTTGCAAAGACTGCAGTCTGGGGCTAGGGTTAGAAATTGTAGATTTTGGTATTGGGACCTTTTTCATTAACCAACTGGTTAAATCCAGATGATAGAACTGGTATGTTTGTATTATTGGTGCTTTCTGCCATGGATACAAGCTTGGTTTTTGTCTTGTGACATCTTTGTTTTCCTTATACAGGGTAAAGACTACAGGTCTCAGTTTCAAATGGGAAATGATGTTTTATTTGGAGCTAGTTATATCCAGGTAAATTGTATGAAGCCATATTATATTTGTTGAATTGAGCAGAGATGAAGAACTTAGCAGAACATATGTTAGATTTAGTATAACATGGATCTATGCACTGATATGGTTTATCTTCCTTTTTTTAAATACAACATACTATAAGATAATATACTAATTATGGTAGAAGCAACCCAACCTTTCTCTGCTGAAGGCATTCTGCATTTTGTTTGCAGTTGCATGCATTGTCAATCTTCGGCTGAATCCACAAATTCTACAATTATGATTACGTCGTTATTAATGAACTGAATCTAAGCGATATTTATGCAGAGTGTGACACCGCATTTATCCTTATCCAGATGATAGAACTGGTTATTTTGTATGGTATGAGTTATTGAATTACTTCATTAAAGAACTCTATAAGGGGAGGGTGTTATAATTTAATAGAAATGTGCTTTTTTGTTTCATGTTGTTTTCTATATATGTTAAGACATTTGATGCTGTTAAACTTGTTTTAGATGAGTTTGGTCGAAGCATCGGTGAAATTTTTTAGAATTTTGATGTAAATCTTCTTGGTTCTGTATCAATCACACATGTATTACTTTTTCATTTCTTTACCTAAGTAAGAAAAGCCTAGTCATTCCTATTGCTGCTAACATGGTGTGATTTTTTACTTTCACTGAATTAGCTGATTATGATCCTTGTCATTGTTTCTGTTAAAAACGCACTGGTAAATTTGTTCCTGAATATGCCATTAAGGTCTATTTGGTATGAACAAAAGAGCTGGAAGTATCTTTAAAAAAGGAAGAAAGGTCTCTTGATTCTCTCAAGCATTTTACTAAACTCATGTTGGATTAAATACAGTGATTATTGATATTCTGTTGTGACATCCAGTCCATGTCCTCTAGTGAATTAGCCACATTCTTTATGCATATCTACGGAGCACAATGAAACAACAACAATAATTGGTCAATATTATCCTTCTCTAAGCTTTTTTAATGCATTGTCTCCATCTTTTTGTTTATCCTCGATGTCCATTTAACAGTCTATGTTTGGGGTTCATGGCTGCCCCTCCCAACAATGTCATCTCCAAGGTCCTTGGGAGTGCAATGTGCCTTACCATTGCATCCAACGCTTGTTGGTGCCTTGTTTCTGTCTTTTGATGCCAATAATTTGTATCAATAAATTTGAGTTACATTGCTGCTCTTCCCCCTTCTAATTGTAGACTGTTTTTGTTAGCTTTGTTTAATGTCTATTTTCCATATAGAAGAAATTAGATTCTCTTTTCTTGCATCATCTGGCACTACTTTATTTTGGATTAGAAGACTGCCCAGTCTCATGATGTATCACAATTATGGTGGATATGCGAAAGAGCTTTCTCGCTCGATCTGCATTAACAAATAATCACTTTCTGCTGGTAAACATTAATTACATTTTCTCTTTGCTTATTTCACTTTGTTTTTTGTTTTCTTTGTGCCTTTTTGTTGTCTAATAACGTATCTAAGTTCTTTTTTTTTCTAATTCTTTATTTATTTTGGATGCTTTTTTTTTCCCTTTTAAAGATTAATGCATGATAATTTCGATCTTTTTTTCCTTTTAAAACATTGGGTTTTTAGTTTTAAGTCTAAATTCGAATTCTATTGATCTGTTTTTAATTTTAACCCTCTTCCGAGGACAATACCTTCAGTTGTTGGGGGACTAGCAACACTATTCCATGGTTGTTATTTTGTAGTTTCGACTCTCTACACGCGGTCGATTAAACAGGGCGGGTATTAGGCATTCTATTTTAGTTGGTTTTGGTTTGTGATTTGAACAATTTGGCATGGATTTGAAGTTAGAGCAGTTCATTAGATAGTGTAAATAGAAGCACATTGATCATAATAGAGAAGAATTGGAGTTCAAATAGAATCCTTTAATACTGCAAGCTTCTATCGCGTTTGCATTGATGCAAATGTTGAATAGGACAGAGTAGGGAATGCAAAATTGGATCAATTCCTTTTATTGAAACATATAAAATTACGTAAACAAGACCGTTGTATTAAATCGGCTACCTGTCCAAGAGAGAAAACGACTTTTTGTTAGGTCGTAAGAGTTGTACTTTTTCTTTATTTTGCCTTCTTTTGTTTTGTTTTCTAAGTATTCGTTTCGGGTACTTTAGAAGCTTGCCAAAGATTTTTCACTCTTGTTAAAGAATACAGGAGATGCTCATTTTGTTATACTGTTTGCAGGTATTCCTAGAATGTGATTTCCTTATCTGTTCATAATTTGCAAAATGCATGAAGTTGAACCCAGGAAATCGAAAACTTGCAAGAGGTTGTGAAAGATGGGAGCGTTCAGTTCAAAAAAATCAATGGATAAGTTCTTAAAATCGAATTTTAGGTTTCGTGATGGGATCATATTGAACTGGGAAATGTAATCGCTTGAGCATTTGTATCATTTGGGACGGCTTCTGCTCTGTCATTTTGAAGTACACAATTTTATTATGGCTGAAATTTGCTATTATTTGGCATAACTTCATGTATCTGTTCTTTTGTTAAGCCTAACTGAAGTTTCTGGTCAGCTGGCTCCGCAAACTTGTTATCATGTTATTATAAAGGATAAAAAAAATATAAAAATATATTTTTTTATTAAAATTGATTATTAAAATAAAATGTTATTAGAAGATTATCATATAGTATGTTAAACTTATTTTTATATTGGCGATTGGGACCTAAGAGAACAGGTGAGAGGTTAGATTAAAGCAAATATATTAGGCATTGAAATATTCTTAATAATAATTTTATATTAAAATTATTATTAAACATTATTAATAATTATATTAAGAATGTTATTAAATTATATATTATTTTATTAAATTGTATTTAATAATAATTATGTTAAAATATGATTAAATTATTTATTTTAATTTTTATTAAAATATATTTAACAATAATCTTATTAAAATTTAATAACAATAATCATGAACCTACAAAAATTCTATTAAGGGTACTTTGGTCATTTAAGCATTTTTCCTTATATTATTATAACATCTATTCCATTCAACCAAACACAAGAATTCTATTATAGCTCTATTCCATTCCATTCAACCAAACAATTGAATTACTGATTATAACTCTATTCCATTATAACTCTATTCAATTACAGCCCTATTCCATTATAGTGAACCAAACGTACCCTAAAAGTGTAATAGCCATTGCGTCGAATAGCTTATCTGGTGAACCAAAATATTAGGTACAATTATTTAAAATATCAGTAATGGTCATTCACAATTATTGGATTTGATCTAAAGAATTTGAGCCATCCAATGGTAATGTTATATAATTATAATAAAATATTTGATAACCCGATTTGAAATCTAACTCGAGATTCGATCCGATGGTCCGACCCAGACTATAAATAACTTCAGACACTCTATTTGGGGGTCGATTCTATTTTTCGAACCAGAACACTATTTCCCTTTCCATATTGACATTCGTTGATATTGTGTATTAACAGGTAAAAACCGATATTACCTACCAAGCATTGGAAGTTATACGTAATTCTTCAATCCAAAAGTGACTATCTAACAACTTTGTACCCATTTTTGCTCGCATGATGTACTTGTCAAATGGCCTTCTCGATGGCATCCTTTAAGTACAAGTTACCTTCCATTTTTTATACTCAATTTGTCTTTTTTAAGGGGTCGATCTCATAGTTGGTGGGAAAGGTCCTAAAATGTCACTGCGCCATACTTTGTCCAATATTTGCTTGTGCCAAGCATTGAGTGTAGTATATTTACTAAACGTGGCGTATACCCCTTTTCATTTTCTTACCTTATGTTGGATTTTTCATGATTAGTATCATTGAGCAAGGAGGCGTTGGTGACGCTATTGCCTCTCATGTTTTGTTTGCCATCATGGGTGGTGCATTATGTTTGATGTGGGGGCATTCCAAGAGGGCCATTTATAGGCTCATTCGCTTCTGTGTCCTTCTTGTAAGGATCCTCTTGAAGCCTGAGTGGTGAAGTTCTCCCATAATTATCTTTGCCTAGGGACTTAGATTAGAGTTAAAATACAGTCTTAGAATGTGAGCTAGGAGTGAGGATAGGCTTTGGTTTGATCAAAAACACAAAACTACAAGGACTAAAATTGCAATTTATCTCAAAAATAGTTGAAGGGCTAATGTAGTAATTCCATTTCTTTTTTTCCTTTCCCGCCTGATGCTTTGTGGCCCCACCAATTTAATATACTTTTATATTTTTCTTTCCCATTTTTCCACGCTTTTTTCTTTTAACCTTTTCCCTTATTTCTTCCTCTTCCCCGCCATTACCTTTCCTTTATTTTATTTTATTTTCTATTCTCTTTTCCTCTTTTCTTCTTCTCCTCTCTTTCTCAACCCTAGCCGCCGTACTCTTGCGCCGCCACCAATCGGAAAAGCAACCAAACGATCTGCCTTTCCTCTTTCTTTTAATCCACCGCTCCATATCCTTTCAGAACCCACTTGAAAGCCATTAAAACACCAAATCGACTTCGACTTTCTCTTGCCCCGATCTACCGCCTCCGCTGTCAGATCGACACGGGATATCGGGGGAAGCTTCCCTTCCCCGAGATATAACCTCTCAAATATGTTCTCTCTTCCTCTTTTTCTTTTCTGCTGATTTTTTCTGCTGTAATGGTTGTGAAATGATGATTGAGCAGTGTTGGTGAAGGTGGTGGCTATGGTTTAGAGAGGGGCGGAGACTGATCTTGATGGTGGGCGGTTGGGGGCCTCGGTAGTTATGAGATGGTGGAGGTTCTGGGTAGTGAAATTGCGGTGGAGATGGGGAAGATGATGGGTACGGTGGGGGGGGGGGGGTTGGGCGGCTTTGACTTTGACTCAGTGAGGATAAGTGATGGCAAAAATGTTGAGGTTTATGGTTAGTTAATTTATCGATGTGTATGTAGGATAATTTGACGTAGGCTTGCAGCTGGCCGAGCTGGCTGGCTCTAGTATAGCCAGGCAGTAAGTTATCACAGCTGCATAAATCAAACTGGGGCGCCTAACCAGCTCTTGATTGTGATAGTTTAAGCAGTCCAAGATAGATTGTCCCCATACATATACTATACATGTCATTGTTTAATTATGCTTCTCTTAGGGCAAACGGTTAATTTCAATAATCATATCCGCTCTCTTTGTTGGAGTTTATGAAAGAGGTTGACGTCTGCGTCGGTCTTTTTTTTAATCAATATGTTTTCTTGTTAAAAATCTTAGTTATTGCAATTTTTTTGTCCATGAAGGCGCAACTTCATCGAAACCAATCGACAGCTTGTTTAAGAGTAGGAGAACAAGGACACCACTGTCCAATCTATTTAAACGAGCAACCGGATAACACGTTAATAGCATCGATGTCTATTAACAAAATTGAACTTTAAGATTCATAAATATGGTGAAGACTTAAAGTACATGACTTAAGTACCAGTAAAGACGATATAAGGATACAAAACATCCTAAGCTTACTTGAAGGATGCCTTCGGCGTCTAAACACCCGCGGTCGCCTTCACAGTTCTTCAATCCTGCGACTACATTGTGAACATTTTATGTAAGTAGCCATCATTTTGGCAATTCAATGTTGAGACAAAACAATAATTGAATTGTCTTTCCATTTCCGGGAACGCATTGGGGAGGTAATCTCGAACCGCCCAAGCCAGCAAATTGTAAGCTAAGAAGATCAAGCCATAGACATATCTAGCCATCCAAGGAGTGGGGCCATTGTTGAACTGATCAAAGCAGGAACCATCCTCGAAAACTACATGCCTTTCATTGTTGTTGCTTGTTGAACCACTTTCCATTTCACTTTTGGACCCTCCAACAGTACCTTCCATTCTCCATCACATCACAGGTTTTGATATGTTCCAAGTAAGTAGGAAAAAAAAAATTAGGGGCACGCAGATTTCGAGTAAAACCAAATTAGATCAAATTTAGTTAATTTAGTTAATTGATCGAATTTGGTTTATTCGATTTGAAATCGGTCAGTTAATCGAACTTAAATAATATTATAATATATAAGTATTCTGTTGGGGGTCGGTCGGTTCGGTTAGTTAATTTGGTTAATTTTTTATATGTTTTATACTTGTTTTAATTAAAAAAAATATGAATTTTGGTTAATTCAGTTAATCGACCGAATTTACCGAAAAAGTTCGATTTGATTAATTTTTTATTAAAAAAATCAGTTTAATTAGCGGTTTAAAAATGTCGATTAATTCAGTTAATAGTAATTCTAGTCAATTAACCAATTGCTTAACCGATTAAACACCCTTATAACAAGTAAATACCCAGCAAAAATGGAAAGGTTGTTTAAAAAAAAAAAACCATCAAATAACAGTAAAATTAACATAGCTATAAATAATAATTGTTTTGTCATGGTGAATACATGATACCGTTGCCGAAATGTCAAAAGGTGGGGAGTTATTGATATCGTGCTTTCCTAAGAAAATTGGTTTTGTTGATAGGGTTTTGATTATGGGTAAATTACGTTATGTAATTATTAGTATTTTTTATTCAATTATTTAATTTCATTTTTTTCATGAGGGTAATTTATAAATTTGGCATAAAAGTAATTTCAATTTTCAACATTTATAAATGATGTTAATTTAGTCTTGATTTAAAAAAAATAACCTTAACATTTATACATTATGTAATTTGATTTTTCTTTTTTTTTAATTTTGTTTTTCTTTATGACATTAGGTTAATTTTAAAAGAAAAAAAAATAGAAATTATTATGTTGGATTTTAAAGTGTTTTTAATTTTTATATAGTTTCAATTGAAATTAGTTAATAATTTTTCTTTTAGTTGTTTAGGTGAAAGGGTTACAAAGAAAAGTAAAACTGCAAAAAAGATCAAATTACACTGTATATATGTTAAGGGTTAAAGTTGATATTATGCCAATCTTTAAAGTTGCGACTGTTAGACAAATTAAGTAGTTAGGTGACAAAAGAATACTAATAGTTGGATGACCACCCTTTGACTATTTAGATTTATAGTAAAGCTTACAAAAAGTGAAAAGTTTAATGGGATTATAATGGTATAATTCTAGTTATAGTCTCTCTACTATGGGTAAAAGCGTAACACATTTAAAATCATTATGTTATAAAAGTAGTATTAAGTGAGAATCGTGCATAATGGATTCTTCGGTAAAGTAAAATAAGGAATATAAATGATAAAAGAGAAGATTGATAGACGCAAAGAAAAAAAAATCAATTAAGAAGTATGTTGTATGTTAATTTAAGGTAGGGACTACATTGTAAAAATGTGAAAGTTTTGTGAGTCAAGTGTAAATATTCAAAATTCATGGGGCAAAGTATAAATATTGAAAAGTTGAAATAACGATAGTGAAAATGTCCCAAGGGTGGAATGGTCTAAATAGAAATAAATTGGTGAATAAGGATCAAATCGAATAAGAGGAGAAATTATAGGGGCTAAATTGTAATCTTTTAAAACTGGGAAATAACTTAAAAGTGAATATTGAAAAAAATTCAAGGGAAAAATCACAATTTCTCAATCAAGATAATTATTATGTTATTAATTAAGGAAGGAAAGTGTTGAAAGATGATTGGGTTTGATTATTTTAATATTAAATTATTTTAGATTATTTTATTAATTAAATAGTTGGATATTTGGAGAGAAAGATGTAGAATTTTCCATCATCTTTCTTCCATTCTCATGCACTCTCTCTTTTCATGAAAGTAAAGTTTTTATTCATTTACAAATTACTCCATTTCCACCATAATCATCAAATACAAGTTAGACACCACCAATTTCCATGGAAATCCTATAACACCATGATACTCGACCCGATCGTCAGTTCGAGCTACAAGATGCCACATTTATTGTCGGAGAAATTGCAATTTATAACATTCAATTCATCAATCAATATACATTCAAGTACAAGTACATAATGTGTATTAACAATATATAATAATTTTTGAGTCTTATACAAGTTTACGAAAGCTCGTTTGCTAACCCGAGGTCGATATGGACCAAAATGTAAAGAATAAAAAGTTTCAAGCTAAAGCCATGACTTTGGGGTTTCCTCGTCGCGACGTGACTCTCTAGCTAGGGCTCATCGTTACCTCGAAGCTATGACGTTGTCGCAAAGACCCTGCTTTGTTCCTCATCGCAATGTGACAATTGTCGTGACCATTTTTTGACAAAAACGGGAATCGAACTTGGATTTTGAAAATGAGTAAAAAGGGAGTCGCCACCGACCTTTTACTAGGTGTGATTGGATCACCTTTGTTTTAATAAAACATTTCGGTTTACTAAAACGGGGTTTCTGGTCTACGAACATTCGAGAAAATAGGTTCAGGAGTCGGTTACGTGCGAGGAAGGATTAGCACCCTCGCAACGCTCGAAAATCGGTACCAAATTGATTAATTGATGTCCTAATGTCGAAAGTTTAACAAAATTAGAAATGAATTTAGAAATTTGGGTCTTTTTGGAAATATTTGCGTCTTCTTAGGATATTAAGATTTCCTTGTTTCGAAGGGACCAAATATCACATCCAATACGTAGGACACGATAATTTCAATCCTCGAATTCAAGGTCGTCTCTTAATCCCTAAGACTCATTTATTAAAATAACAAAAGGTTATTCGATCATTTGGTCAAGCAAGAAAACCGAAACCCAACACATAGGGCACGGTCCCTCGAATTTCCAATCACAGAATATTGCCTTATTTGAAAAGAATTTTTTAGTTTTTTGGGTGAAATTGATGAAACACTAGATTATGTTTTAAAGAAACGTTATTCAAAACGTGAATAGGGTCATGCGATGAATAATGATGAGGTGACACGAATTTGGCATAACGACCACATAATACACGTAATATATGACATTGAAGTCAATAATGGTGGAATTAGTAACAATAACAGTGATAAAGTTAGTATGTACCAATAATAATACGATAATAATAGTAGTAACAATAATGGTAATAAAGCAAACATAATAATAATAATGGTAATACAAAATATATACAAAATAATAATATAAGTATAATAATGATAGTAACAATATGCAATATATACAATATGTTAATATAAACGTAGCAGTAATAACAATATAATAATGATAGTAGTTAATATGCTATATGTTCAATATAATAATATAAATATAGTAATGATAATAGTAATAATAATAATAGAAAATATATACAACATGGTAATAATATGATAATAATGTAATAATAGTAATAATAATAATAATAGTGAATATAATAATAAAATAATAATATTAATACATAATATACACAATTTAATAATACAAATATGGTAATAACAATAATAATTATAAAATACTAAAAAAGGACCAAATTGGATAAAAAACGTGATTTTGGGGTCGATTTGAAATAAAATAAAGGGGGAAGGACTGATTTGCGACACGCGTGCGAGGAGGGGGACCAGAATGGCAATTATGCCAGCGCCCTATGCGCTGCGTTTTGCGCGGGACCAAACTGGAACAGAAACAAATATATCGGGGTAAATCTGAAAATACTAAAACTTGATTAAAAAAAAGGGAAAACGCGGAAGGGCCAAAAGGGCAATTAGACCCTTTCGCAAAAACACGCGGATCCCCCCAGGTACTGGGTCGGGTCGCGTGTCAGGGGACCAAAACGACGTCGTTTTGGCCCCTGACCACCAAGAGCAAAACGACGCCGTTCCTTGCTATTATAAAACCAAAATTTTTTTGCCAAAATTTCATTTCTTCCTATTTTCTACAAAAAAAACACTCTCTCACCCTCTCTTGTTCTCTCTGCAGGTGCGCAAAAAGGGGGAGCATTCCGGCGTGACGCCGCCGTGCCGACCGCCGTCGCCGGCCACCGCACGCGGTGGCCGAAAATCACCAAAGGTAATTTTTTTTTACTCTTTTTTTTATTTCTTTATCTTTCTACGTATGTATGTTTTTGCGGATAAAAATAAGGAGGAATAAAAAGGGAAAAAAAATATTCGAAGAAAAAAAAATAATGCTTATACCTTCGGATCTACAAATCGGACTCGCGTTTTGATCTCTTTTTTTTTGTCTTCGATTTTTTTGTTATTTCTCTCTGTTCTTTCTGATTGAAAGCGAAAAAAAAAAGTCCTCCTACATCGTTTCAGATCTCCCCTTTTATAGATCTCAGAAAAACAAATATAAAATACAATATTCATCCTTTTTGTTACTGTTGCGCTGGTTTCCTTTGTCCTTTCTGCAGATTGTGGGAGGCAAAAGCAAGTGGGAAACGGCTGGTGGCCGATAGTGGCGCTGGTGGATGGAGAACGGCGCTGGTAGGGCCATTGGAAGTATGCGGCGCAAAAGGGGCTAGGGTTTCAGAAACCCTAGCCAAAAATTTTAAAAGTTTGGGCCTATTGGGCTCTTTGGATTTTTGGGCTTGGTTTGTAACGGGTTTAATTTAGGTTTTGGGTTTAATTTGCTTGTAATGGGCCCGGGGTTAATGACCCGGGCCAAAATTGGTGATTACAGCTGCCCCTCTTTGCTCATTGTCGTGAAACGATAATAGGGCAAAGACAATAGAAGAGCCAATTTTGCCCGGTCTTGGCCAAGCCTTGACTTGTTGGTCCTTGCCTTCTTCAAACAGCTTCAAACCCAACTGTAACTTGTCGCTTTGATCCACTTCACCGTTTCGTTATATCTTTAGGGAGATAACATTCCCTATTCCATTGCTTATTCAAGGGTACAGTAGCTCGTGCCTTGATTGGACTCGATGTGATTTCCGGGCTTTGATCTCTCCACTGAGACTTCGAGGAAATAAATCTGAATTTTTCGAACTGCTTCCTTGCTATCTTCGGGGGCTTCGATCTTCGGTCTAACCCAATGCTACTCCCGATAGATATGGCCTGTAGCTTCAATTTGCTTTTGCTCAATCTTCTTTGTCCACTGGAACTTCTTCATTCAATTTGCTCAATGCGACTTTAGTCTTCCGTCTGTAAGTACCTCCACGTGTGACCCGAGGCTCAACCACACTCTCATAATATGAGTTGTTGTTTTTTTTTCAACCAACAGAAATTGAAAAGTAGAAATTGAAAATACCTCGGCGTACAACCTGAGGCTCAGCTCACCTCAGCGTGTGACCCGATGCATCAACTCACCTCTCACAGTATGAGTTGATATTTTGAAAAATAAACATTAAATGACACCTCAGGGTGTGCCCCGAGGCTCAACTCACCTCTCTCGCAATATGAGTTGATATTTTGAAAAGAAATTAAAAGACACCTCAGGGTGTGACCCGAGGCTCAACTCACCTCTCTCTGACATGAGTTGATATTTTGAAGAGGAATTAAAAGACACCTCAGGGTGTGACCTGAGGCTCAACTCACCTCTCGCTGATATGAGTTGATATTTTGAGAAGAAATTAAAAGACACCTCAGGGTGTGACCCGAGGCTCAACTCACCTCTCTCTGACATAGGTTGATATTTTGAAAAGAAATTAAAAGACACCTCAGGGTGTGACCCGAGGCTCAACTCACCTCTCTCTGATATGAGTTGATATTTTGAAAAGAAAATTAAAAGACACCTCAGGGTGTGACCCAAGGCTCAACTCACCTCTCTCTGATATGAGTTGATATTTTGAAAAGAAATTAAAAGACACCTCAGGGCGTGACCCGAGGCTCAACTCACCTCTCTCTGAATATGAGTTGATATTTTGAAAAGCAAATTAAAAGACATCTCAGGGTGTGACCCGAGGCTCAACTCACCTCTCTCTGAATATGAGTTGATATTTTGAAAAGAAAATTAAAAGACACCTCAGGGTGTGATCCGAGGCTCAACTCACCTCTCTCTGAATATGAGTTGATATTTTGAAAAGGAATTAAAAGACTCCTCAAGGTGGGACCCGAGGCTCGACTCACCTCTCTCTAATATGAGTTGATATTTTGAAAAGAAAATTAAAAGACACCTCAGGGTGTGATCCGAGGCTCAACTCACCTCTCTCTGAATATGAGTTGATATTTTGAAAAGAAAATTAAAAGACTCCTCAAGGTGGGACCCGAGGCTCAAATCACCTCTCTCTGATATGAGTTGATATTTGCAACCGGAACCTCAAAATATATCATCTGGTGGAACTCGGATGTCTTCTTTCTCCTCGGTTTGGCGCAACCATAGTCAAGACTTCTTGCTTTACTGGCGTACCTGTATGTGTCATGCATGATGATGTCATGATATGCATGTGTTTTTCCTAAATGCCTACATGATTATGCCATGTGTCTTGGGCTTGTTTGTCATGTGTCCCTTCTTGTTACGACTCTCATGACGACCTGCATTCATTGCTTCGACTCTTGACTTTTCTCAGGCTTGATACTCGCCTTCGGGTTCTACGAGTAATTCGTGTTTCCTTTTTTTTTTGCCCCCCGTTGAACTTTGTCCTTACTTTGAAGCTCTCGTATTTACCCAATTCTCATCCAGGTATTTACCCAATGCTTTGTCCTTGCTTTTTGTTTAGAGTGTGTAGTTTTACTATTTACCTCCAAAATGAAACATAAATAAAATGCATGAAAATGGCAAAATAGGCATGAAAGGTGTTTCTCGTATCTATATTTATTTCAAAAGCAGCAAGAAAATTGACAAGGAATGACTCAATTAAGAAAGCATCATAAAAGGAAAACAAGTTTAGTTGTAGTAAGTGCTCTAGATATTCGACGTGTGAACTTCTCCATGTTTCTTCATCCTGAATCTTTTCGAGCGAGATCCTTCGTGTAGAGGATTCTTGAGCTTCGGAGTCTGCTTCAATACTATGATCTCGCCGTTTAACTCTTTCTTCAACCCATTCCTGCCTCCTCGGACCAAATTTGCTTCCTTAGGATGCCCTTTCGGGTTTTCATCCTAAGCCTTCTCTGTTTATCAGGATTTTTTTTTTAGGCGTAATATTTCTTCACGGCATCTGAGTTCACCGGATTTGGTAACTCCTTCCCATCCATTTCAGTGAGGATCAAAGCTCCACCTGAGAAAGCTCTCTTGACGACGTATGGTCCTTCCCAATTCGGTGCCCATTTTCCTCGAATGTCCTTTTGTATAGGGAGAATCTTCCTCAACACGAGTTCTCCTTCGCGAAATTCCCTTGGCCGCACTTTCTTGTCATGGGCTGCGATCATTCTCCTTTGGTACATCTGTCCGTGACAAATTGCCTTCAAACGTTTTTCTTCAATCAGATTCAGTTGGTCATATTGAGCCTGGACCCATTCAGATTCTTCTAGTTTTGACTCCATTAAGATTCGTAGAGAAAGGATTTCCACCTCAATGGGCAGCACAGCTTCCATTCCATAGACTAGAGAGAAAGGAGTTGCCCCCGTAGAGGTACGCACACACGTGCGATACGCGTATAGAGCGAATGGTAGTTTCTCGTGCCAATCTTTATACGTCTCAGTCATTTTCCCAATGATCTTCTTGATATTCTTGTTGGAGGCTTCTACTGCTCCGTTCATCTTTGGACGATAGGGTGAGGAATTATGATGCTTTATTTGAAATTGCTCGCACACTTCCTTCATCATTTTGTTGTTCAGATTCAAAGCATTATCTGAAATGATTCTTTCTGGCAAGCCATATCGGCATATGATCTCCTTTTTTAAGAATCTGCACACTGCTGTCCTTGTCACATTAGCAAACGAAGCGGCCTCTATCCATTTTGTGAAGTAGTCTATGACCACAAAAATGAATCGATGTCCATTAGAAGCTTTCGGGGAGATTGGCCCTATAACATCCATGCCCCACATAGAAAAGGGCCACGGGGAAGTCATGACATGAAGGGGTGAAGGTGCTGCATGAATTTTATCGCCATAAACTTGACATTTGTGACACTTTCGTCCGTAACTAATGCAATCGCTTTCCATTGTCAACCAGTAATAACCGAGCCTCATAATTTGCCTGGCCATAGTGAAGCCATTGGCGTGCGTTCCACAAACTCCTTCATGGACCTCTTCGAGTATCTTTCTGGCTTCAACAGTATCCACACATCTCAGGATTGATCTTTCCCTCTTTTGTACAGGATGTCCCTATCGAGAACAAATCCCGCTGCCAATTTCCTGATTGTTCTTTTGTGGTTCTCATTTGCTTGCTCGGGATATCTTTGATTCTTGACATATTCTAAGATGTCATGGAACCATGGTTGCCCGTCTGCCTCGTTGTCAATGCTAAAACAATGCGCAGGGGCCTCGTATATGCTCATCTGGAGAGGCATTATTTCTGTTTCTCGGTTCGCTTTGAACATTGAAGCCAATGTGGCCAGGGCGTCAGCCAACTGGTTTTCTTCCCGTGGGAAATAATTAAAAGTCACTTCTTCGAATTCTTCGACCAATTCTACAACAAGATCGCGATATTTGACCAACTTTGAGTCTCTTACTTCCCAATCTCCACGGATTTGGTAAATCACCAATGCCGAGTCCCCGGAGACTGCCAAGACCTTGACATTCTGCTCGATAGCCGCGCGAAGTCCCATGATGCAAGCCTCATATTCTGCTATATTGTTGGTACAGAAGAAATTTAATCTGGCAGTAAAGGGGTAATGATACCCTTCTGGTGACACTAAGACTGCTCCAATCCCGTGCCCCAATGCATTTGACGCGCCATCAAAACTCATCTTCCATGATTTCTCTTTCGACGATTCACATTCTTCTTCCGTAACACATATCAAATCTTCGTCTAGGAAGTCAAATTTCAAGGGCTCGTATTCTTCTGTTGTTCGAGTTGCTAAAAAATCAGCTATTGCACTCCCTTTAATCGATTTCTGGCTCACATATACAATGTCATATTCCGATAGTAGGATCTGCCATCGCGCCATTCTTCCTGAGAGTGCAGGCGATTCCATCATGTATTTTATTGGGTCCAGCTTTGAAATCAACCAAGTCGTGTGATACAGCACATATTGTCTAAGCCTCCGAGTTGCCCAGACCAGAGCACAACAGAATTTTTCGATTGGCGGATACCTTGCTTCATACTCCGTGAATTTCTTACTGAGATAATAGATAGCCTGTTCCCTTTTTCCGGACTCATCATGTTGCCCCAAGACGCATCCTATTGAGTTTTCAAACACATTCAGATATAGTATTAGTGGCCTTCCGGGAGTTGGTGGTACTAGCACCGGAGGACTAGATAAATACTGCTTTATCTTGTCGAAAGCCTCTTGGCATTCCTCGTCCCATTCTCCAGAATTGTGTTTTCGAAGGAGTCGAAATATTGGATCACACTGCTTGGTGAGTTGAGTAATGAATCGAGCGATGTAATTCAGTCTCCCTAGAAATCCTCTAACTTCCTTTTGTGTGCGCGGGGGCGGTAGTTCTTGTATGGCCTTTATTTTATCCGGATCAACCTCGATACCTTTCTCGCTAACGATGAATCCCAATAATTTTCCCGAGGTAGCCCCAAAGGTACATTTGGCAGGATTAAGCTTTAGTTGGAATTTTCTTAGTCTTTCGAATAGCTTCCGGAGGTTCTCAACATGCTCTCTTTCCCCTCGCGATTTGGTGATCATATCATCGACATAGACTTCTATTTCCTTGTGCATCATGTCGTGAAACAATGTTACCATGGCTCTCTGGTATGTTGCCCCGGCATTCTTTAGCCCGAATGGCATCACTTTGTAGCAGAATGTTCCCCACATCGTCGTGAACGTAGTTTTTTCCATATCCTCGGGAGCCATCTTGATTTGATTGTAACCCGAAAATCCATCCATGAAGGAGAAAAATGAATTCTTTGCCGTGTTATCTACCAATGTATCGATGTGTGGCAATGGGAAATTATCTTTAGGGCTCGCTCGATTCAAATCACGGTAATCCACACACATTCGTACTTTGCCATCTTTCTTCGGTACTGGGACTATATTAGCCACCCATTCTAGATATCTAGAGATTTGCAGGAATCCAGCATCAAATTGTTTCTTTACTTCTTCCTTTATCCTTAAGAGCATTTCAGGCCTCATCCGCCTTAACTTCTGTTGGATAGGCTTGCATTCTGGTTTCAGTGGGAGTCTATGGACCGCTATATTTTCGTTCAAACCTGGCATATCTTGATACGACCATGCGAATACGTCTTTGTACTCCTGAAGCAAGGTGATTAGATCATGTTTGGTGTCTTCAGACATGGAGGTCCCGACTTTCACCTCTTGCTTCTTTTCTTCATTTCCTAAATTCACTGTCTCGACCGATTCTTGATAGGGCAGAATCTGTTTATCCTCTTGTTCTACCATTTTCAATAGGTCTGGGGAAGAGGCATAATCTTCGGCATCTTCTTCAGCCTCGAATTCTCCCACACAAATAGCTTTCTCGAAGTCGATTTTAGGACTCGTAACAGGATTGTTCGCGTCGTTGATATCTGAGCACCTGAAAAGTAAACGAAAAAGAGAACTATAGAGGGGCATCAAGGTATCGGATCCTATGAACGTGATATGATGATATGGGGTATATAGGGACAGGTAAAGAAAGAAATAAATATGGAGCCGATGAGAATGAAAAGAACACGACAAAATGCATCTTTATTCATGTTTCATTTAAAAGCTAGATAGACAAAATGAACTCTCATAACTGATTTCCCCACAGCTTAGGGGCATACAAAAAGCCAACATTGAGCATTACTTTAGAGGAGGCTTGGAAATTACGAGAAGGTCCACAGCAGTCCAATTGTTAGGAGTGAATCCCGGGGGGCAAGGGCGTATCGCTGAGACGCCTTCCATTGCATTATTCCCTTTGCCAATGACATTTATGCTGAAGTCCTGTAGACCCTTTTCTACCCATGACACCATACTCTGTGGATCATCCTCTCCCGGGAATATAATTCCAGCAGAGGTAAATGTTTTCGACAAAGGCGGATATGTTATGGGTTCCCATTCCAATTCCTGACCTGTGACTCTTGCGATCCTCCTTTCTTGCTCTCTTTGTAACTGTTTCTTTCTTTGCTGCACGTCGGGCTTAAATCCTAAGCCGTATCGAGCCTTGTGGGGTGCTGGTTTTAACGCTCTAGCCATCCCTTGCTGGTATTTCCCTAAGCCTTTCCTTGCTCGGGCTCCTTTTCCAACCGTTAGTTTGATTCCCATCCTGGTATTCCTTAACAACTTGGGCGTGGGAGTTTTACTTCCTTCAGCGACAAAAGTAGCATTGATGAATTCAAAGGAGCGGAAGGAACATTCTACTGCATCTTTGTTCACTTCGATGTAGGGTGCATCAGTGGAGACAGACGCGACGATGTCTTCCTCACCAGCGACTGCGATCAAGCGATCATCCATAACAAACTTCATTTTCTGGTGGAGAGATGAAGGGACTGCCCCAGCAGAATGGATCCAAGGTCTCCCTAAGAGGCAATTGTATGAAGGCGAGATATCCATAACTTGGAATTCTATGTTGTATATGCACGGGCCCACATCCAGAGGAATTTCAATCTTCCCCATGACCTCTCGTCGTGTCCCATCGAATGCTCTTACTGTAGAATGACAAGGCCTTAGATAAGACATATCTATTGGCATTCTGGATAGTGTGGATAAAGGCATGACATTAAGCGCAGACCCGTTATCAATGAGCACACTCGGCACTATGTAACCCTTACAATAGGTGGTGATGTGCAATGCTTTGATAGAGCCTCTACTGTTCGGCGGTATTTCATCATCACTGAAAGAGATGAAATTATCCGCATTTAAGTTGTTTGCCCATCTATCAAGTTTTTCAACGGGTACGTTGCTCGGCACATATGCTTGGTTTAACACTCTCAATAAAGCATTTCGGTGTGGTTCTGAGCTTAACAGTAGAGATAACACCGAGATCTTTGTCGGTTGCTTGTTCAATTGCTCCACGATATTATACTCGCTATGCTTGATAAACCTTAAAAATTCATGTGCTTCGTCCTCATTCACCTGTTCGGATGGGATTTCAGTTTCGACTACCGCCTCATGCATTGGTGCTTTTCCTTTTTGGCTTGAGTCGATGCCTTTCTTTTTTGGTTCGAACACCTCGGGAGAATAGCACCTCCCGCTGCGAGTAAAATGTCCTACCTCGCTAACGCTTCCATTCGTAGCTTCTGGTAGGGTAATGTTGACATCATATTCCCAAGGCACTACTTTGTTCTCTTTGTAAGGGAACAGAGTTGGCATCTTAATTATCATCTTTGGTTTCACCTCCTCCCTCTTTGCTTCATAATAGATTACCAAAGGCCGGTCAACACTATAAGGGGGACCTGATGATTGGCCCTCAGAAGCATATAGATCCTTTTCGTCGAACCCTTCCTTTTTACTACAAACCGCAACCTCCTTATTATCCATCATACCTTGAAGCAGTTCTTTAAACTCCTCGCAAGATTGGATGTGGTGTCCTTCCATGCCGTGAAAAATACAAAAACTTTGACTTTCCACGATTTCCTTCCTGAATCTTCTGGCAAGCAAACCCTTTTCAGTCATTATTTCCCATATTTTCCCCAAAGGTGTTTTTAGCTCAGAGACGCGACTTTTGGCTCGCCACCTATTTTCCTGTGCTACCATACTTATATTCCCTACGGGATGGTTAGGGAGTGGATTCCCAGCCAAATTACTGACCCCATCAAATCGTAGAATGCCCGCATCAATCAGACTTTGAACCTTTCTTTTAAAGGCTAGGCAATTATCCGTGGAATGCCCCCGGTTTCCAGCATGGTACATGCAGCTAGCATTAGGATCGTACCATTTAGGGTAGGGAAGTTTCAAAGGTGCTATGTAATGTGGTGCTATTAGTTGTTTCTCTAGCAACTTTGGGTACAGTTCCCCGTATGTCATGGGAATAGGGGCAAACTGAGGCTTTTCGGGGTTGGGTCTCGTTGGCCTTGGTTCACTTTTGGGTTGGCTCGGCGCGGCCATGGTATTTGGTGAGAATATGGTAAGTGGTCTTTGGGTATCGGCGGTATAGACGGGATAAGGAGGAGGGCTTTGATAATAGAGGTTCTGAGGAGGAAAATAGAGGTTTGGAGGTGGGCGGAATTGAGGCCGTGGTTGGATAGGGTATGGATTAGGAGTGTAGTGATTCTCAGTCCCCACCATATGGGTTTCAGGCTCCTTCTTCTTTAGTGGCCTTTTAGAGCTTTCAGACCCTTCCATTCTCCCGTTCCTGATGCCGTTTTCGATGAGTTCTCCAGATATTACGACATCTGCGAAATCCTTTGTGGCATTCCCCACCAGCTTGTCATAGAATGGCGCTTTTAAAGTGTTGATAAAAAGGACGGTGATCTCCGTTTTGGTTAGTGGAGGTTCCACTTGAACCGAGACGTCTCTCCACCTTTGAGCATATTGCCTAAAGGTCTCAGATGGCTTCTTTTCCATCATCTGCAATGTTAGGCGATCGGGCGCTATGTCGGAGACGTGCTTATATTGCTCACAGAATGCTGCCGCTAAGTCATCCCATGATTGGATCCTTTCTCTACTTAGCTAATTGTACCACCGGAGGGCCGACCCGATCAAGCTTTCCTGAAAGAAGTGTATCAACAGTTGTCTTCATCTTCATGACCAGCCATTTTTCGGCAAAACATGGTGAGATGCGCCTTTGGACACCTTGTTCCATCATATTTTTCAAAGTCTGGTGCTTTGAATTTTGGAGGCAAGACCAAACCGGGAACCAAACTGAGCTTTTTGGCACTCATCGCTGAAGAGACTCTAGTTCCTTCCACCGCTCTGAGCCTTTCTTCCAAATCTTTGTACTTGTCTTGAGCATTTTGTTCCTTCATTTTCAACTTGGCTAATTCCACAGGATCATCCAAATCTGGGACAATAGGATCAGCTGGGTTAGTTCCATGACTTGATGCAAATACTCCTTGCCCTAGATGGGCAGGTGGAGGTACAGGTGGATGTTCTAGGCCTGTAAATTCCTTTTGAGGCCAGACTCCATGGGGTGGAGTAAATCCTGGAGGATGGCCTTCGCTTTCTTTCCCGGTACTAGTTGTAGGGTCTTTTCCTTTGTTTGTTATCCCATTCATTATTTGAGTCATTTGGGCCACCATATCCTTTTGAGCCTCTGCCATCTGGTCTTTCAATTCTTGCTGAAACTTTTTCATCTGGTCTTCCATGTCCTTCTGGAATTGTTCGTATCTTTGGTCCATTGCTTTTGCCTTACGACGAGTGTTGTAGTAATGTATGATAGGTTGATCCTCGTCGGTTTCCAGGGTAACTTCTGTTATGATTTTGACCGATTAGGCTCCTTTTTGATAATGTGATGTATGCGAATGGATGGAATGCAATGCAAATGTGTGGAATGAATGCAAGAAGAAAAAGGTGTTGATTTGATTCAATCCCATTAGATAAACTTTACTAGAAAACGAATTTCCTTTCATAGAACGGACGATTACATGTACGACCTTGCCCTAATGCCTAAATCCTTAACTTTCCTAAGAAGCCAAGCTAAACTTTGGCCTCGCTTCGATCCTGACTCGTATATCAGACTTAACGTGTCAGCCCGAACTGCCAGGGTTTGCAAATGATCGGCCGCCTCTCGAATTTGAGCCACGGCTTCGCCCATTACATAGTCTCTGTTTCTGATTTGTTCCTGGGAACGGTGGAGCTGCTCCTTCCAGTGTTCATTGTCCATTTCAAGGATCTCACATCGAATTTTACTATCTTGTAATGCAGTCTCGAGCTCCTCTATCTTTTCCTCTCATCTCCTCGATTTTGTTTTGACTAGCTCTTAATTCGACTACCGAGTTGCGACTACGGTGCAGATGCAGTGACCTTTCTAATTCTGCTACTTGGGCGCGTAACCTCTCCTTTTCGCTTTGGCTTTCCAACAGGCTCTTTTTCAAAGCGTCCTCTCGTACTCGAGCATCTTGGAATTTCCTCTCCCACTGATCGGCTCTGGACTTTTCTTCTTTAATTTCCTGTCGCCATTGTTCTGACGTTTTGTCCAAACCAGCAGTTCTGATGGACATGCGTAGCTTCTTATAGTCCGTCTTTAGACTATCCAAATCCTCTTCGGCCTTGTTCTTTCCTTTTTTCAATTTTTCGGCCTCAAACTTGTGGAGGTCAACATCTAACCCTAACCGCATCTTTTCCTCTTCTAGCTGCTCTATCTTTTTACCCAATTCTCGGCTCCTTCTCTCGAAATCTTGCTTGATAATCTCTAATTCAGACGGGATTACTTGCAACTGCTCTTCTACCGGTCGAGCATTCCCTCGGGTAGGCCTTGGGATGTTGTCATTGACTCTTTTGGCCCACCATCGATTGTACTCAGGCGTAATCATCGGCCTTATGGCGAGTTTTCTTCATTTTTCGAGTTTGAGTCCATGCATCTGATATCTCACGAACTTTCTTCTTATAGTTATCGTCCTTGTACGAAAACTCACACTGGGCTAATCCATGTGTCGCCGGTATAAATTACCTTGATTGATACTGCCTCATTACTAGCAATGGGGCGTACCCAACAGCTCCCCATATTTCGAGTAAAGGGACCCAGTCGAACTCTCCGCATCGATACAAAATTTCGTCAAAGGATCATCCACGGAGTCTTCCATTCTATATCTTCCACTTGCAAATTTTGGAGGATCGCTATCCATTTCTCTCCTGATAGGTCGTCTCGCCTTGGCGTATCCACTAATTCCTTTAGAGGGGAGTAGTTTTCAAAAAAGATTTTGCATGAGACTTTTTCCATCTTCCAGAAGCGGCAATGGAACCATGAAAGCAACAGTTGTGCACATCCTATGAACCTTCCTTCGCCCGCTCTTCGGCAGGCGTTCAATGATCTGAAGGTTTCGGCCAAAATTGCGGGGATAGGTGTGACTCTCTTGTCGAGTTTATCAAATAGGTCCGAAACCGCATCCTCTATGTGCCCTAATGCTTTGGGGAAGATGACCAAACCATAGATGCTTAGAGCGAAGACATCGACCCTCTTTTTCTTATCAGGATGTGCCATGATCAAGTCCTTCAAGTGTTTCCATGGAATGCACTTACAATCCCCCTTTTGTTTGATCCGGGCCGTAATCCATTGCTCACTCATTCCTGTGATGTTCATTAGCCTTTTTGAGAATGCCGACACATTTGAATATGCCTTATCAGTTTGAATTCTCGGGCATCGAAACAAAGCTGTGTACTCTTCTATAGTTGGAACCAAATCTACATTTCCAAAAGTGAAGCAACTATAGGCGGGGTTCCAAAACTGGGTAATGGCTCGAAGTAGGTACTCGTCTACCTTGATATCCAGCAGATAGTGCAGGTCACCGTAATTATGGTAGAACAGTTGTTTGTCCTCATTGCCCCAGGAATCCCATAGTTCCTTTAATTCCCGCAGGTCATTTTGAGCCACGCTGACGCGGGTGAAATCCCATAACTCCGATTCATGCCCCACCGTCAGGCTGTCTCCCTTTTCTTGCTGTGCTCTTTCGGACCACACTTGGACAGCCGCATTATCCTCCACTCTATTGAGAAACCCCTTTTCCATGTCAAGCTTTTCTATCTAGTAATCGAATGTGGATCAACACCCTTTCTATAATGAAATGCCATGCAATGAAAATGAAACACCACAAGTTAATACCAGGTACAAAAGGAACTTAAAATAAACAGGAGATAATCGAACTCGTATTTAAGGTAACAACTACGGTTTGCACGGCTCTATCTACAACGGGCTCTTAGGTTCCTCTATATGTGGTTTGGTTCTAAAGTATGGGTACCTGAACCAGCAGATTCCTCGATCCTCACCCATTATAGGCTCATATGGACCGAGTTCAGTTCAGGGGAATACATTTCCCTATGACTGCACGGAGATAAAAATCTCACGAAGACATAGGTACGGATGTATCCCGGAAGCGATCCACTATCTTGCACGGAGGTAAGAACCTCACGAAAGAGTAGCTTCTCACTCCCACTTAAGGGTGTGACCACGATGGTCATGCAATGCAATGCCAAAGTATTTCATGAGACTCCACACTATAGCACAACCAAATGCATCAAAGAGAAACACTATTTTCCAAAACAATTTTCCAAATTTTCAATCAAAGGGACAAAAATCAATCAATTTATGGCCTGACTCTCAAAACGGTCCCCAGTGGAGTCGCCAAGCTGTCGTGACCATTTTTTGACAAAAACGGGAATCGAACTTGGATTTTGAAAATGAGTAAAAAGGGAGTTGCCACCGACCTTTTACTAGGTGTGATCGGATCACCTTTGTTTTAATAAAACATTTCGGTTTACTAAAACGGGGTTTCTGGTTTACGAACATTCGAGAAAATAGGTTCGGGAGTCGGTTACGTGCGAGGAAGGATTAGCACCCTCGCAACGCCCGAAAATCGGTACCAAATTGATTAATTGATGTCCTAATGTCGAAAGTTTAACAAAATTAGAAATGAATTTAGAAATTTGGGTCTTTTTGGAAATATTTGCGTCTTCTTAGGATATTAAGATTTCCTTGTTTCGAAGGGACCAAATATCACATCCAATACGTAGGACACGATAATTTCAATCCTCGAATTCAAGGTCGTCTCTTAATCCCTAAGACTCATTTATTAAAATAACAAAAGGTTATTCGATCATTTGGTCAAGCAAGAAAACCGAAACCCAACACATAGGGCACGGTCCCTCGAATTTCCAATCACAGAATATTGCCTTATTTGAAAAGAATTTTTTAGTTTTTTGGGTGAAATTGATGAAACACTAGATTATGTTTTAAAGAAACGTTATTCAAAACGTGAATAGGGTCATGCGATGAATAATGATGAGGTGACACGAATTTGGCATAACGACCACATAATACACGTAATATATGACATTGAAGTCAATAATGGTGGAATTAGTAACAATAACAGTGATAAAGTTAGTATGTACCAATAATAATACGATAATAATAGTAGTAACAATAATGGTAATAAAGCAAACATAATAATAATAATGGTAATACAAAATATATACAAAAATAATATAAGTATAATAATGATAGTAACAATATGCAATATATACAATATGTTAATATAAACGTAGCAGTAATAACAATATAATAATGATAGTAGTTAATATGCTATATGTTCAATATAATAATATAAATATAGTAATGATAATAGTAATAATAATAATAGAAAATATATACAACATGGTAATATGATAATAATGTAATAATAGTAATAATAATAATAATAGTGAATATAATAATAAAATAATAATATTAATACATAATATACACAATTTAATAATACAAATATGGTAATAACAATAATAATTATAAAATACTAAAAAAGGACCAAATTGGATAAAAAACGTGATATTGGGGTCGATTTGAAATAAAATAAAGGGGGAAGGACTGATTTGCGACACGCGTGCGAGGAGGGGGACCAGAATGGCAATTATGCCAGCGCCCTATGCGCTGCGTTTTGCGCGGGACCAAACTGGAACAGAAACAAATATATCGGGGTAAATCTGAAAATACTAAAACTTGATTAAAAAAAAGGGAAAACGCGGAAGGGCCAAAAGGGCAATTAGACCCTTTCGCAAAAACACGCGGATCCCCCCAGGTACTGGGTCGGGTCGCGGGTCAGGGGACCAAAACGACGTCGTTTTGGCCCCTGACCACCAAGAGCAAAACGACGCCGTTCCTTGCTATTATAAAACCAAATTTTTTTTGCCAAAATTTCATTTCTTCCTATTTTCTACAAAAAAAACACTCTCTCACCCTCTCTTGTTCTCTCTGCAGGTGCGCAAAAAGGGGGAGCATTCCGGCGTGACGCCGCCGTGCCGACCGCCGTCGCCGGCCACTGCACGCGGTGGCCGAAAATCACCAAAGGTAATTTTTTTTTACTCTTTTTTTTTATTTCTTTATCTTTCTACGTACGTATGTTTTTGCGGATAAAAATAAGGAGGAATAAAAAGGGAAAAAAAATATTCGAAGAAAAAAAAATAATGCTTATACCTTCGGATCTACAAATCGGACTCGCGTTTTGATCTCTTTTTTTTTGTCTTCGATTTTTTGTTATTTCTCTCTGTTCTTTCTGATTGAAAGCGAAAAAAAAAAGTCCTCCTACATCGTTTCAGATCTCCCCTTTTATAGATCTCAGAAAAACAAATATAAAATACAATATTCATCCTTTTTGTTACTGTTGCGCTGGTTTCCTTTGTCCTTTCTGCAGATTGTGGGAGGCAAAAGCAAGTGGGGAACGGCTGGTGGCCGATAGTGGCGCTGGTGGATGGAGAACGGCGCTGGTAGGGCCATTGGAAGCATGCGGCGCAAAAGGGGCTAGGGTTTCAGAAACCCTAGCCAAAAATTTTAAAAGTTTGGGCCTATTGGGCTCTTTGGATTTTTGGGCTTGGTTTGTAACGGGTTAATTTAGGTTTTGGGTTTAATTTGCTTGTAATGGGCCCGGGGTTAATGACCCGGGCCAAAATTGGTGATTACAACAATTTTTTACTTCCAAATTTAACTTGTTACAAGTTAAAAGGGACCTAAAATCACTTATATACATTCTCATGTAACCAATTCATAAACCTACCAAATGATTCCAAGTGAAAAATACACTAAATAGTAATATTCTAAACATCAACTATTCAATCTAACTTCAACCATTCATATATCCAAAACCAACTAAAATTCCTTCAAGTGCATAACCATTAATCTTAGACCTAAAACCAAATAACTGAACACATCCAAACACAAATTCAATTCATTAGCAAAAGTTCACTTAAACATTTGAGACGTTTAGCCAAAAGTCTCTAGGTACATGCCAAAAGACCAAAATGGACTGGTTTATACAAGCTTTATTAGGTCGGAAATGATTGTTTGGATGCTGACTTCAAGTCTCGGGGCTTTGAGAAACACCTGAACCTGCACAAGGAGAAAAGAAACTGTACGCTGAGTAATAAGGCTCAATGGAACATTTATAATTCAAGACATAATATATATAATCTAACATTAAGAATATGGTTTAGCACAATTCATGCATTTATGTTATCAATATTTAACCAAATCATATTCCAAATTTTCAATCATGTTTCATTATCAATCTACATGTATAAACATACGAACGTGTTATCAACCAACTTACTCAATAGTGCACATATATGTTCAGTTCTAACTTGTTCACTATTTATCAATCACAATACATTTATATAACCATGCCATTCAATTCGGTTTCGGAGTCTACGAGTTCATTCATATATGCTTCAACCCCTAGGCTCGTTTTCAATTATTTGCATAATAAGATACATACTTTATTCATTTCCATTCATATATGAATTTATTTATTTCTCAAGTATCATGCCAATTCATTTCGGTATAAGTTATCAAGTTTATTATCAATGGACCCTATTAACCTAACTCGGACTTGAACGGATACACGAATCGTCCAACCAACAAACCAGACTGGCACACAAAGTGCATCCTGACGTGTAAGCACTTAAACCCGTACATAATCCAATTCTATGGCATGCCAACTATATCCTACTCATCTCGACTAGTTAATAAGGTATCAACATTCAATTTCCTTTTTACAATTTGGTACACATACCATTTCTCAATCAATCTTACTATCATGATCCAATTTATTAACATGTCATATAGTACATATCATTCAATACATTTGATAACACATATCATATTATAAACAATTCAAGCTATTTTACATTTTATTCACTTTAGTCCTTTATTTCGACAATTCAAATTTAACTCAATCCAATAGTTCAATTTATCACTACATACTCACCTTGAAATTCCCAAATGTAGATAAAAAGAAAATGCAATAAATTAAAATGACCTTAAATTATAAATGTACAAACCAAGATTTCGTGCATCACTCGTTGACGATTTTCACCTTTCCTTCCCTCTCAACGATTCGATATTGTAGTTAGCTATGAATAATCATAAATCATATCACATTATCAAATTCCAGTCGAATCAAAATCAAACACCAAATTTCACATATTTTGCAAATTATTCAATTTAGTCCCTAAAATAGGGACAAGCATAACTTTCAGTTTATGCCCTTGGATTAGAATCCAATTTCACCATAACTCATTAGGGACTTTCTATTTTCTATCCCTACCAACATTTCATGATAGTTTTGCATTTTATTCAATTTGGTCATGATCTATCGTAGTTTGATTTGTCAAATTAGACTTCCCCGTTATACTTAAGGAGCTTTTTTTTAGTAAATTACTATATTTTTTTAGTTTAATGCAGTTTTTAGATTTTCTATTTAATAGGTGTTTAATGTGTTTTTGTATTCATTTTGAGACCCAAATTGGCCAAATGTGCCATTTGGACCCTAATAATTGATTGAGTGTTGTAGGAATTCAACGACGGTTAATTTTGAGCGGAAACATCACTAAGGAGGGTATCGCGATATCAAAGCATGAGTATCACGATATCCTCAATAGTCTTGAAATGAATAGAAGAATGAAAACAACCTACAATAGTACTGTTATATCCACATTGGGTATCGCGATACCTAGCTCATCAAGGGAACTCCCCATTCCAAGACTGTCTTCGATATCGCGATATCCAGACTTGGGTATCGCGATATCACTGTCGTGAAGGAACAAAAATTGACGTCAGGGGTAATCCTTGTCCAACCGAAGCACAAATAAAAAAGACACGTTGAGGGGCATTTTGGTTAAGAAAAAGAGGTCAGAATAGCTGCTAAAAAGAGCAAAAATTGGCTAAAAAGGGATAGAAGAGACATTAGACAAAAGTTTTAGGATAGTTTTCTGTAGTCTTTCTCTTCATCTTCTTTAGGTTTTAGTCTTCTCCATAGCTATAGCACTTAATTTCTGCAATTTCTTTGTTTTCCTAGCAATTTCTTAGGTAGTTAAGTTAGTTATTAATGTAGGTTAGATTTATTTACATATTTAGTACCTTAAACTTTGTTGTAATCACATTATAATCTTTAATTTAATGCTATTTCAATTTTCTTTCTTTTCATTTGTCAAAAATCTTAACTTTAGTGTTCTTAGTTCTATATTTTGTTTCTAGTTGTTTGCCTTTACACTTTTTTCAAGTAAAAATCAAAACTTTCATCTTTTTATTGAGTTTTATTTTAATGGCTTTCATGATTGCTTCCTTATTGTTTGTTAGCTTAGAAATGGTAACAGGTAACTAAACCTTATAGGGGTTAGTTGATGGAAATGTTGGGTAATTGATTTTTGGGTTTATGGACTAAATTGTAAAATTAGACTAAACCGAATAAACTTAAAAACTTAGGATTGATGCCGCTAAGGGAAAATCAAGATAAGTGAGATTGAGAGAAGATCTTATTGGGCACCAATTTGATAAGTCCTAGGTTAGTTGTGAGGCCAAGAGATAAACTAGACTAATTTGTCTAACATGGTAAAGTTGAGGCCAAAAGGTAAAATAAAGCCAATTTAGGAGTAATAGCAAGTTAGATCCCTAATTCGAAAATCAATCAACCACATGGAAATCAACCAACCGCTCCCTGTTATCATATTTGCTCGTATTTGATAGTTGTGTAGTTTGTTTACTTTACAATTTAGTCCTTGGCAAATTTTAGGTAACTAATTAGTACAATCAAACTCTTGAATGGCTTGCTATAGTATCTAATGAGTAGTTGTTTAGACTCTTTATTTGTATGTTTGTAGCTAGAATTCACTCAAGTGCCAACTTCTTTGGGTTCAATCCTTGGATTAATCGAGTGTTCCATTGAAAATTATAAATATTACGACAGACCTATTACACTTGTAGATACCACACGTAATTAGTTGAATTTGATTATTGTTTTAGTGTTGATTCTCATTCAGCCAGGGTGTTTGTGCACGGGGTGCTGGTGAGGCGATTAGGTCCCTAATGTACAAAACTAACAATTAAAATTTACAAATTAGTCATTTTTGTAAACTAAACTTAATATTTAATAATTTCCCACCAATTTCATTCAATTCTCAATAATGGAAACATTCAAAACTTTAAAGTTTTTACAAATTAGTACATGGGCTAGCTAAATTAAGCTCCCATGACTTTAAATTTATAAAAAAAAAATGAAAAATGGCTAGGGACTTACTTGGAATTAAAGCCAAAAGCTTCAAACCTAACAAAAATGGTGTTTTCTTCTTAGTTTGTTCTTAGGCTGGTTGGAGAAGATGAATTATCATCTCTCCTTCCACTAAGTTCTATTTTATACTTAGCTTAATGGTTTTAAGACTAATTTAATTAATCATGTTTTTCTTAACTATTTACCTTTATTTTATTAATTTAATTTATACATGTGTTACTGTCCACTAGCTTATAGTTTAAAATGGTTTATTAACCATTTTGGACCTTTTAATAATTACAATTTAAGTCCCCAGCCTTCTTTTAATTAAAAATCTATAGCGACTGGACGTTTACGATTTAGTCCGTTAGCCATATTTTCTCATAATTTTGGCTAAATCACTAAACCAAATTTCAATTCATCAATACAATAACTTTGTAAATATCTCTAATAAATATTTACAAGCTCAGTTTATAGAAACGGGGTCCCAAAGTCGTCTTTTTTGACATTAATGGAAACCGGGTCGTTATAAATCCTTAGTGAAACCAAGAATACCGCATCATAGCAAGGTGACTTTTAAGTGAAGAAGATGTATGTTGATGTTAGAAGAGAGAAAAAAAGCAAACTAAGGTTTGAAATCAAGAGAACAAGGTATGAATATTAAGGTTTCATAATGTTTTCAAGTTTAATTTTGTTAGAAAGGTATACAAATGATGTTAAAGTAAAGATTTCTCATGGAAAGTTTTATGTTCTTGACATGATATTTGTAACGCCCTGACTTATAAAATCCTGTTTTTATGAATTTTGTCATAAATTATTATTTGCTTCAGTGGTTAAATGATTGGTGTGTGTGTGTTTGAGGTCTTGGGTTCAAGTCTCACTTTTGGGAATTCTGTTATTTTTGTTCTAACCTTGTTTTTAATGGCTTGACTTGTATCATATTCTTGGTGAACTCATATTAGAATGAGCTTGCTGGTTTAAGTGGTAAAGTGTTAGTGGGGGAGTTGAGATATTATTTTTATTTTGTTTCCCAAAATTCCTTTCCCCTTTTGATGTTTTCATTTATTTTCATTTCTCTGCCATTTTCCCTTTTTCTTCTTCCTTAGGTTTTGTCACAAATTCTTTGCTCATCGTTGCATTTCGAATCATTGGTCTCTTCGTGTGGTTTGGTAAGTGGGGTTGTATTTATCTTTAGCTTTCGATTTCTGTAAGTTCGTTTTGGTATCTTTATTTTGAAACGGCAAAATGGTGTTGTAGTTTGGGGAAAATAACTTTTATGGATGTGTTGTTTAGGAGAAGATTGTGAATCAGTGGATTTCGCTCCAACAGTCTAGTTCGTGTGTGTGATTGTGTTTGTTGACGGTAAGTTCATGTACTTGTTCGGTTTTGAGAGGTCAATCTGATTATTCTTGTTGAATTCGTAAATTGAGCACTAAGTAATCGTTGCGTTACTGTTTTTAGGTTACGGAGGTCTCAGGGTTGCTTTCAACCCAAAATCGAGCAAGGTATAACAAGAAACTTGGAAAAACAACGATTGGTGAAAGTCTAAAATAAGGCCTGTCGACGGCACACGGCTGTGTGCCTGGCCAAGTGCAACACACGACCGTGTGATGGGCAGTGTGTGGCACACGACCTAGGCCATTTTGGGCCATGTGGGCCACACGGACGTGTGGGCCCACACGGGCATGTAGACCCAAATTTCAAAATTTTACCCTAAGGTTGTACACGTCATTCCGATCGACTTTGAGCCTTCTGTAGGGTCTGTATGTGTTAATTATAAGCCTTAAAGCATGGAAGCTGCTAATTTGTTAATATGAATATGACGTAAACAATATATAAATACATGTAATGAGATGATATATGTTTGAACTGTTGTGTATAAGCATGTTAAGTATCTGTTATGTAACAACCCGTTTTTAGTCAAATCAGAACAGTGATTTTGGGACCACAAATCTGAGGTCAAAATATTTATTTTATTATTATTTTAACGTTTACATCATGATTGAATGTATGTGTGAAAGTTTCGTTTAGAAATTTTATCGTTTGATTGGTCAATTTGATAAAAAGGACTAAATCGCGTAAGGTGCATGCTTTACTAGTTAAAGGTATTAAATAGCTTTGGTTTTTGAATATGGTGGCCTTAAATGGTAATCAGACCATTTTTTTGGTAAGTGGGCAATATTGGACATTAAATGGATGTTTTAAATGGTTTATCATTAAAGGTATATGTGTAAATTGGTTAATAATATAAAATAAATAAAACAAAATCTAATTAAAGGAATTCATTCTCATCTTTAACCAAAATTGAAGAAGAAGAAAAGAGAATATTAGGGTTCATCATTCGGCTAAGGCAAATTGATGCAATTAGGTATGTGTTTTGTCCCGTTTTTAATGATTTTTATGTTTTTGTGATTGTTGTAGCTAGTACTAGCTACCCCAGGGACTAATTTGCAAAACTATTAAAGACTTTGAATGTTTCCATTGATCAATATGTATGTTTTTTGATGTTTAATGATAGATTATGAACATTTGATGTTAGTTAAACAAGTTTTGTTAAGTGATTTTTGGTGAAAATGTAAATTAGGGGTTAAATTGTGAAATGTGAGAAATGTGTAGTTAAAATGTGAAATAAATTAGAAATATGGGCTAAAATGGAAACTAGTGAAATTTGGCTATCATGAAATTGGATTAAATTGCATGAATTTGTGATTTTATGCAACAAGGACTAAATTGTGAAAAATGTAAAAGTTAGGGGTAAAAAGGGTAAATATGCCTTAAAGTATGTTTTGGACTAAATTGAATGAATAGATGATTGAATAAGTTAATTTTGAACACATTTAGATTAAGAAAAGCGAAATTCAGATCTAGATCGGGGAAAAACAAAAGTTATCGACTAAACGACTCGATTCCCCTTTTAGTATCCGAGGTAAGTTCATATGTGATAAACATTGTTAGAATTATGCTTTTAATGCTTTGATATTTCATAAATTGTATACACGAGACTATGGTCATGTTCGATGATAAATCGACTATGTTTAGCACTTAGTGTGCGTTTCAAGATAGCTTCGGCTATTTATGGCACTTAATGTGCAATTTGGAATAGCTTCGGCTATATATGGCACTTAGTGTGCGAGACTGAGATAGCTTCGGCTATGCGATGTCACTTAGTATACGAAACATTGAGTATTCGATAGTGTTACGAGAAGGTATGAGTTCGTTATGAATTTGTACAAGTATGTACATGTAAGTATGAAGTTCAAATAGAAAAGGTTATGACTTTGCATATAAGCATATGAATAAGCTTATGGAAGGTTTGATATTATCATGAATTATACATTAACTTGTTCAAATTAATGAATTGTGTTTTATAAATTGTTGAGTATATTTAGTATGAACTTACTAAGCTTTGTAGCTTACCTTGTTTGTTTTTCCCATGTTTTATAGTGAATTCAAAGCTAGCTTGGATTCGGAAATCCTTAGAGACTACGTCACACTATCCAACCATCTACTTGGTACTTTTGAGTTGTGTATATATGGTACATGACATGTATAGGCTTGAGTCATTTTGGTATGTTTGATGAACATGTGTTTTGAGCCATTTGAGTTGGTTTATGATAATGAATTTGATGATGTTTATAAATGTGTAAATGGTTCTATTTTGAGTTCGGTAATTGACCTATATTGTGTGGTTGAAGTTGAATTTATAATGCAAAATGATATTAGGTAATTTTGGAAGCTATGTGCATGAAAATTGATGCTTGATAATGTATGTATGGAATGGTTAGTTGATTGAATTGAATATGTGAATTAGGTCTGAAATTAGATGGTAAATTGTAGCATATTTGTAAATTATATTGATGGTAAAGAAAGGCTATGATTTGAACATTGGTTGATGTTTTTGGATGCATATTAGTGCCTTGAATTGGTACCATGTGTGCTTGTGTAGGTATGTACAAATTGGGTGGCAAAATGGCTTGGTAAATAACCTATTTTTGTCCACACGGGCGTGTGTCTCAGCCGTGTGTGACACACGGTCAAATTACACGGCTATCTGTCCCCTGGTGTTGAAATTAAATTGAAGTCGGTATGCTCCACACGGTCTCACACACGGGCGTGTGACTGGCCGTGTGGTACAAGTCAGTATACCCCTTAATTGGAACACAGCCTAGCACACGGGCTTGTGACTTGGCCGTGTTGCATAAGTTAGACCCTACAGTTTTGGCACGGCCTGGCACACGGGCATGTGTGGCCATTTCGAAGGTACATGGGCTAGACACATGGGCGTGTGGTCAGCCGTGTGACCCAAGTCAGTATGTATGCCCTGTTTTCACACGGCCTTAGACACGGGCGTGTCTACTAGCTGTGTGAGGCACACTGCCGGTTCACACGGGCGTGTGACCCTTGTTTACATGAAAAATTTCTAAGTTTCCAGAATTTTTGTATGACATCGATTTAGTCCCGAACCACTTCTAAAGCATGCTTAAGGCCTTGTAGGTCCTTATAAGGGATAATGTGATTCTATTAAATGATTTATGAGAATGAATGCTTATTGTTGCATAAATGTATGCTATATGTGTTATGAATTGATCGGTAATACCTTGTAACCTTATTCCGGCGTTGAATACGAGTGAGGGGTGTTACATGTTATACGAGTATGCATGTGATATATGTTGTAACACCCCAAACCTGGCCTAGACGACCGAATTTGACGTGTCACATCGAAGTGTTGTTTTGAACACCAAGTTTGTCGATAAAAGTTCGTTACTAGATTTAAAATATCCTTTAACAATTGTTTTGAAAATGTTAGTGTTGTAAAACCTTGTTTTCCAATTATGGTCGTCTCAATTGTTATAAGCTTGTTAATCTGAGATAAAATCGCAAAAGCCTTTTCTAGTTGTAAACTTTAAGATTTGAAAACGTGATTTTAAGAAAACAGTTATTGTTTTAAAAACCCGTATTCCCTATACTAGCAGGTTGAAACAAAGAGAACCACCAATACAAATCAAAACCCCAATTGACCTTATTACAAAATTTTTAACCCAAAATATTACAAAGTCTAAGATTAAAACATATCGAGTGTGTGGCCACCTCCGAGTCCCTCTCAGCTCCAAATAATCTAAGGTTGGGGATTACCTGCACAGTTAAAGAAAGGGTGAGTTATAAGAACTCAATGTGTAATCCCCAAATCATGCAATAATAGTCTGGGCCTGAGCCCTATTCAGTATCAGTTCAGTCTGGGCTTTAGCCCTATACAGTAGTAGTGTGGGCCTAAGCCCAAATGATCACAGAACAGAACAGTAATGCAACCTAACCCAATCCAGCCAACACATCACCCGTACCAACCAACACACCATGTGGGGACCAAGTCGACCCACCCAGCCAACACATCAATATCATAGCATAGCTGCTAGTAGTAACGCAACAAAGCTGCTAATGACAGTAAACGTGGGCCAATCCACTAAAATCAGAATACGTGGCGAAGCCACTAGATCAGTAAAACGTGGCAGAGCCACTAGTACAGTTCTTCCTCCAAATACAAATCTTAACCCAATGCAGAATGTCGTGTCATAAATAATTCGTGTATACAGTATGTCACAAACATAAATAGTTATATAAATATCACATAAACATCACTTAAGCTACCACTAGGGGTATAACGATCATTTTGTCAATTAGGGGTAAATCGGTAATTTCACCCCTCGGGGTATTTCGATAATTTTACCCTTTGAGGGTATTTTGGTAATTTTACCCAATGAGGGTATTTTGATAATTTTACCCTTCGAGGGTATTTCAATAATTTTACCCATCAAGGGTATTTCAGTAATTTTACCCTTCGAGGGTATTTCGGTAATTTTACCCTTCGAGGTTATTTCAATAATTTTACCCATAACAGCCTCTCTGAAGACCTGCAGTCACCTCTAGCGACACAGGCACCCTTTTTGGTCGAAACGGTGCAGTTGGGCCCAAAGCCTAATTTTCGACCCAAGTGGGCCCACACACTGGTATGGCCCAATCAGCCCAATTTTGGTCACGGCTATGCGAACTTCGTAGCCCAATCCATTATCTGACACTATCATGAATTTTACCCACGTGGGGCCCATAGGCCCAATGGCCCATCTCGGCCCAACGAGGCCCATTAAGACCTAAGCCCATGAGAATGTTCGTGGCAGCCTCAACGTTTTATCGCCAATGATTGTGGCTCGGTTTATCTCTACGAGTGCTCACACTCTCGAGAGCCCTCAGATGCCGAAGTTTCGGCTTATCAGTTTTTTGGCTTTAGCCGATTCACAATTCATCAGGGGTGTGAATACACACCTTCATTCGTCATATTGATAGAACCGAAGTTGGGTGTACGATTACACACCTGTTATGGGTTGTACTCTGAAGCGCTTCCAAGACACCTATGATAACAACCGTCCTATTAATTAGTCACAATCCTTGTTAATCCATAATATTGAAATACTTTAATCAAACTAACTTCACTTACCACGAAACAACGATCTCCTGCAGTGTAACGGTAACCAGCCTACTCCTTGGCTTAGGAAAAAGAGTCCCTAACAACATTCGACGAGAAAGAGAGTGTTAGCAATACATATCTCCACGGCAACTAGGGGAAAAGCCTTTTGGCCCCAGAGAAACAAAATCGAATAAGGAGAAAAAGCCAACCCAGATATAATCACCACTTACCAACCAATCGAAGAGATTTGGAAACGATTAGAACGAAGAGGAAAAGATACCTAGGCCCTAATAGATTCGACCTACACAAGAAGAACCAATGTTTAATGTTTGGCTAGCTTTGCAAAGAAAAGAGAAAAATAATAAGAGGAAAAAGAAAAGGTTGTGATTGGCCAGAGAAGAACCGAAGCAGAAAAGGTATTCGGCGGAAAGTAGGCAGCAACAGAGAAATAACAATGAAAAGAAGAAAAGAAAGTAAAAGAGGAGAGGCCTACCAATTTAGCAAATAGCAAAATGTGAAGAAGAAAGAAGGAAGACGAGGAACAACAGAATGATAAGAAAGGGAGAAGAAGTGAATTCGGAAGAGGTGAAACAAAAAGAAAAAGACCTGAAACGTAAAAAAAAAGTACCAAAATGCAAAACAACGTTCGAAAAATGCCAGAGAAAATTCGGCACTCCAACACTCTCACAAGCTGAAAATGCACCCAATTGACAACCCTTGGCCGAAATTCCCCTTACTCAAGCTCTCCAAATTCGGCCAAACTCCCCCTCACATTCAAACTCCTTCAACTTTCCACCAAATCCTCCTTGAATTACTCCCAACCTTCCATTTGAATTTGTTGACCAATTCTTCAACCTCCTTTGCAGAGTTTGATCCAAACTCTACCTCTTGCACTACTAAGACATAAAATAAAAGCCCCCCATTTGCATGTCATGGGATTCGAACCCTACTCCCCTTGCTATCACAGTGACGCCACAACCACCAAGTCACAAGCTCTTTTTGTGACACAAAAACACACACATTTATACATAAGTCTTACTGCTAACAGCCCATTCCTCTTAAGAGCAAAAAATAAAAATTTTCCAAGGCCCAGACTTGAACTCAAGCCTTCTAAGAACCCCCAAATACACTCAAATACCTAGCCATTCAAGCACATCATGGAATTTAAGCCAATTCAGCAAAATTACAAGCCCTACATTTTTGGGGCGTTACATATGTTTTGGTATCTGTATGCTACTATATCTGATATTCTGTCTGTATATGGCTATGGGGCAGGATTTGTATTATGAGGAGGAAGTGTTCCTTGTGAAGCGATATCTCGCCATTATACTGGCAACATTGCTGCGACTACTCTGAAAAGTGTCGTATAGACATTACGCGGTGTGTAGGGCTGGGTAGGTGTTTTATACCCCACGTGGTGTGTTGGGATGGTCGAAGTTGGTGTGTAGAGGATGGGGGTAGGATTATGCATATCTGTATCTGTATGATTCTGTATAATTCTAATTCTGTAAAAGATTTACATCTGTGCCTATTCTACCATGAGATTGAATCTGAATTTTTATTTATATGCGCGTTACACATCGAGTTACCAAAACTCACTCTCTATTTGTCTGTTTTGTTCAGGTAACCTTCAGACTTAGGCGGGTCGGTACGACGGAAGCTTAGTTGTGACTAGTTTTTCGTAAAATTTCATTTTCATAAAATTTGTTTAATTTTTTGGTTTTTGAGAGTTTTGTAATTTTGGGACTCTCCGGACTCTTTGGGACTATTTTTGGTTTCGGATTTTATTTTGGTTTTCTAGCATAACAACTGATAAAACGGGTTTTTTTCTGAAATAACGATTTTCAAGAAACAGATTAATTTGCCAAAATATAATGTTTTAAAGAAACTCCGCTGCAAAACGTTTGATTTTATAGAAAGACGTAAACAAGAAAAGATTTTAAATCAAATAAGTATATCAATAAGTTTTCCAAACAAATCGGACTTACTAAGTAACAACGGTTACGTTGATTTGCAAATAACAAGGAAGTCGGTTTTATAATGTTCTTTGTAACACTTTTGAATTCGGCCATAACGTCTAGGCCGAGTTTGGGGTGTTACAATATTGAAGAGAGAAATGGAGGAAGTGATTCAAGTGGCAAAGAAAATAGAAAAATAAGTGATTAAAGGTTGAAGAGAGGTAAGTACCCTTGAATTCTCTTGTCACTTAAAGATTAAAATGAAAACTTTGTGAAAGTTCTGGTAAATTAGTAAAATAAATTGTAAAATAATTGGATAGGTGAAATATTGTACTTCAAAAAATAAGGCTTAATTGAAGTACAATATGGTAATGAAATTGGCATAAAGTGATGTTGAAGTGAGATTATAGTAAATATTGTATGTTCATGATGTTAAGGACTAAATAATTAACTTTGTGAAATTTATGATTGAAATAAGAAAAGTGAAGAGCATATAAATTAGAAATGTGAAATAAGATATTATGATGAATTTATGGATTAAAGTGCCATGTGATAGTGAATATTGAATTTTGTGGTAAAAAAGACTAAATTGAACAGTATGTGAAACTTTTACGTGTTATTATTTGATAAATGAAAATTATGTAGAGAACACAAAATATATGGTTTATTTTGAATTAAGAATTTACTAAATAAAGTTCATAATTATTGTAAATGAAATTACAATTGTTTTTTAAATCGTGGATAAATAATGACTAAATTGAATAAGTGCAAAAGTGTAGCTAAATTGTGAAAATTTTGAAATAAATACTAGTATATAGATAGTGGTTAGTAATGAAATGGAAGTGTAAAGAAAATTCTCTTGAAATTTTTAATGTTAAAATTATATGTTCGTGTAATATTAAATAGTAAACTGGAATAAAAGAAATGAAAAAGTTGAAGGAAATAGTGAAAATTGTGGAATAAAGTATTCGTGATTAGTTTTTTTAAATTTAGTGATATTCAAGTGCCCATGTAAACTAGTGTTGAACTTCGTGGATATAGTTGGCATGCCATAGGAACCCGAGCGTTACTGTGTTATTCGTGATATTGCACTTTGGTGCCTCCTATTTTGTTATGCACTTTAGAGCCCCTGTTTCCACCACTTTTGTGCTTCGTGTATTATGATATGTCCGTGTATCCATCTGGTTAAAATGCGTATATCATGGACTAAAAGTTTGTGGTAAGTGATTTTTTATAAAAGTTCCTATTAAATCGTGAAATGATAAAATAGTGAATCAAATTATTAGTGAATTTTGTAAATCTTGAACACCTATTGATTATTATGATATATTCATGAATTATAATAGTAATTTCGTTAATGTTAAATAAAGTAAAGTAATGGTAAGATTTGATACTTACTAAACTTTCATGAGCTTAACACGTTATTTTTCAACGCGTAGGTGAAAAATCGAATTGAAGTTCTCATTCGAAGTAGCGACCTCGGCACATCACATCACGTCATCAAGGCTTGGGAGAAAAGGGATATGAAATAAATTTCACGGTATAAAGTATGACATGTAGATAGGTGAATTAATGAAGTAAGAAAGAAAGTGTCTAGTTGTTCTAATAGTTGAGTTTAATGTGCTTTGAACGATAAATATGAGGTATAAAATAGTTTATGAGCTTTGATTATTGTTTAGAATGATCGTGGATAGTTTTGGTATGGTTTGGAAGTGTTTGAAAATAGAATTTTTAGGTCCCTTGTTTTAGGTCTCGAGGCATATGAAATGTGTCTCAAGACACAATAACTTCGAAGCTAAAAAGCTACAATATTAGGGTCATGTCTTGCCTCGAGACATAAGGCCATTTGTCTCGAGATATACACTCATTTGTCTCAAGATATCATAACTTCGAAGCTAAAGTTCTACAGTAACATGACACTATTTCGAGACATTCAAGCCTTTGTCTCAAGACATATAAACCTAGAACTAAAAAAAAATTAGTTGGGCCAAAAGAGACCTGAAACGAGATTGGAATGGAATCAAACTTTATTATTTGTCTAATTATGTTATAAAAAGTGTAATGTGACCTTGATAAAGATCCAAATTATAAATATTTAATATTGTAAAGAATGTTTAGAGCTAAATGTAGCATTCATTACTCGAGTTTCTTAGGTAAGGGTGTTACGAAAACCACCAAGAAAACCCCTGTACTTAGGGGCAAATTGCATTTCGGTCAGTCTACTGAAAAATGGGCAAATTAGCCCTTATACATTTTGAAACGTGCAAATTAGTCCATCTGTTAAATATTTTTTTGTTAAATGATGATGTGGAATGTTAATTTAAATGGTTAATTACTAATTTGATCCTTGAATTATAGCTAAAATATCATTTTGATTTTTTTTTTAAAAATTTCTTAACAATGATTCTAAAGAATTAAAAAAATATTAAAAAATATAAATTATTAATAAAATATTAAAAATTATGTTAAAATATTTTTAAAAATAAAAATTATAAATAAAAAAATTTCAAAATATATATGTAAAAAAATCTAAATGAATTACATTTAAATTTTTTTTTATCAAACTTTCGAATTGAAACCAAGAAACCATTGTCTTTTTACAAGACTTTCTTTCCTATTTTAACAAAACCAGGAAAATAAAAAAGATTTCCCACGCTTGATTGAACAAATAAATAAATAAATAAAATCTTGATTGAAGCAAGAAAAAAAGTCGACTAAAAGTTTTGATTATTCACTTTCAAATTTCTCATGCTTTAATTATTGTTCAACTTCATCTTCATCTTCATCACCCATAATTCCAACTAAAAGGTACATAAAATTTTAGTGTGAATACTAATTTTCGCATCTCCTATGATTTTGTATCTTTTGATGCAGTACAATCACCGTTATAAAATTTTGATTAA